>JABWDB010000011.1:1227500-2441250 GCA_019614645.1 Stratiolaelaps scimitus | reverse complement strand
TCAGCCTTAGAGAGGAATCCGCTGCATTCATGACCTTTGCAGCCTTTGCGACAACCTTTTTCGCCTCATATACATGTGTATAATGAACGCCTTGTGGGGTCGGAACGTATGTCGTGAATACCCTCGTGAATTTGCAATGTAGTCGCAATCCACGGAGTTTCCTCAGATATTGTAGGTGCCCTCTGAAAGCAATACAGGTAGATAATGACCCATAAGAGAAGTTCCTGATCGTATCCTTACTGACTTTTGATGAATGAATTAATTGATTGCCACGACAAAGAGGAACACGGTACGAAAATAAAATGAATTATTTACCCGCAGCAGCAATATTCGAAACCAGCTGCGGGTACGCCTCGAGCATCTGTACTATTCCTCCAAAGTATTCTTCAATATTATCAGAGATAGCTATTCGAGACAGATGTACGCTTGATCCTCTACGTAGAATCTAGCAATCATGCAAAACCGTGCAACGACATGGACATTTTGTGTATTCAGCTGTAAATCCACCACATGGGGTAAAGGGTAAAGCTTTGTTGATTTATTAAAGGAACTGCATAGAATGCTTAAGTTCTCTTATATGTCATGCAACGGGATTCGAACCTGCGTTCTCTGTGTGCACATGTGGCGGACGACTGTGGGAGGTGGGATCCGAAGCAAAGTTGACTTACAGTTATTGTATTACAGATTGGATGCAAGGGTAGAGTTATGACGAAAGCGGATACCCGGGGCTAAATTTTCCGGGCTGACCAAACAGCCAACATTTTATCGCCTATGGTCCAACTGCTTTCGGTATTGCTTCAAGAGTGGGTACCTGTTTGGTGCTTGGTGTACGATCTGCTATTGAGCCCTTAAGCTCTGTTACAAAAAATGGCTATCAATTAGGAAAAATACAGCATTTTTACCTCGGAGACACACGTTTCTTCATTTGTAAACCTATAATTCCCCTGTCGATGAACTTATTGCCCTTGCCTAACCATTGACCTACGTGCGTCTTATCCAATTGTAAGCCCCCCTCCCCCCTGCATATACTAATAAAGATTACACATAGACATTCTGCCTTTTTTGTTAAGGTCGGTCACATTTCATTGTTCTGATCACCCTCTCATACACTAGTCGAGCCTGATCAAATTGAATCCGGCGCACGCGGGGGATGGCGAAATGACGCAGGACATCGTTTCTGCTCGAAAGCCTTTGCAGTTCATCCCATTCACAAGGATCTAATCCGGCGACAACGTATCTTTGTACAATTCTATAGTATTGCATGTATTATCAGTTGTTCTTATGGAAACGAGGAGCATTATATGTAACGAACTGTAGTTTCTCTGTAAAGAAGCGCGTTTGTGTAACAAACGCGCCTTCGGGCGCAGGCGTCATGGGAATTCCCTGAATCTGAAGGAGTACAAATAAATCCTGTGATGCTGGAATACGACATGTGTGCTATAGTCCCTTGATCTATATGCAAGGAGGCTGCATTCAATCTATTATATTAGGGGTGGAAATATGTGTTGTCTGGTTTCGGCTAGAGAGAGAGGAAGAGAGACAGAAAGATCGCGCTGATAGGAAAGATCATAAATCGTTGTTGTTGCTGGATCTATCTCAAATTCACGGAGAGGGAAACTCGTTCGATTCGTCCGCCAAAATATTTTCTCAGCACAGTTCGAACGGGTGCACGCTGCGCTGACCGAAAAGCAACCCAGCCCCATCAAAAGGCACGGAGTCATACTCTAGAACGATAACACATTGCGTGAACTACCTTGGACCCCATTAAAAGGTTCAATTGGGAAGTATTATCCCACTCAGCATATTCTCCTGACCTCGTGCCGTCAAACTATAATCGTTTCTTGAATTTGCAAGATAGCATTACTGGCAAAATTTTCACTTCAGCGGTGGAGGTAGAAAACGCTATTAACACGTTTTTTTGCGGCCCAGCCAGAAAACTTTGACGAGAAGGGAATTGTTGATCTACCCAATCGATGTGCGAAGTGGTGTAGAAGCCGAAAGAGACTACTTTTAATAAAAAAAAAAACGTTGAGTACAATCGAGTTGTAAGCGTTTTAATTAGCATACAAAAACCGGACAACACATATTTTCACCCCTAATATATGGCGTTGGAGTCTTCTGGTTAGGTGTATGTCATAGTACTCGACAGCCAAATCAGAGAAGGCATGGGCACTTTTTTAACATATTCGAGACCCTCTTACACCCCCTTCTTATGCCAAAGCACTTAGCATTTAGGTTCTATTCAATGGTTGTCGCACGCCATTTAGATCCATTTGGTGAACTCGAATCCACAATACTCGCTACGCTGCTTTCGGTATGTCGAGAAATGTCGTAAATGTCATTTATGTAATAATATACATAGATCATATACAACTCCGATAATTCTGCTAAACCTGACTGGATCGTCGACCGAGAGGTCCTCTATCGCATGCGAATCAGTAATCGTATTAATGACATTCATAATTGCATGTTGATATCTGTAGATACCATATTGGTATATCTACGCATTACGAACATCGAAAACCTCGAGATGTTCTACACCAACTCTGAACGAGCGACCATATGCAGTAGAGCGTAACATATGATAATGCTATACGCACGATAGTTTTCCAGCAGTTTCATGATCACAACGGCTGTTATATAGCATTGTCGTCATCTACTTTCTGCACCCATGGCCAGCTTAGGCCCTATACAACGCTGGATTATTCTGTCTACGAGCTTAAAGGCTGGCGACGACACCATATCAATCTGGTTGGCATATCTATAAATTTCCATTCCTATGCGAAAGTTCGCGCTCGAACTCCAAGTTTTGCTCAAGAGTCACACAACGCCGATGGGTTCACCCAGCGCCGCATTCGCCGTCGCATATCAACGGCAATAAATTATTCTATCTCCTAATTCGCTGCGAGTCTTTTACCACGTTCGTGAGTCGCTCTCGTCTGTGACGTCGACCGGTCGGCTACTTTAGCTTTGTTCCGCTTCGAGCGTGAACGCGAGTGGCGGCGGCCACCGCCGCCACGAAACCGCCTCCGCTGCCGCTCCACTTCGTGGAGTTGGTACAGGCATTGCGTTTTGCATAGCCTTACTCCTTCGCCGGATACAACGTTGGTCGTCCAGGATACATTGGAGACTACTTGTACGAAAGGCACTACTTCAATCTCGTCCGGTCCACTCTCTTCCCTCGCCATCGCCGTGGTCCTTCGACGACGAAGGTGGTGCCGCCCGAAGAGGCGCCCAGGATGAGAGGTACTATAAAGGCAGTCCAGCCTTTCTTCTCCCTCTGCTCCCCAGCCTCACGAGGCAGGATAAGATGTTCATTGTTTTCAAACTTCGACGGCCTCCGGCCCCACGTCCAACGAAATGCGGCCAACTTTCTTTCATTAACGTGGAACCCATACGCGCGAGAGCGCGCTTCGTCTTCTCCTCTCCCGGTTTCTTTACGAGCAGCCGGAGGCTCGAAGTGAGGCGGCGGTGGCGGCGGCGTCGCTGAACAATCCACTCCGGAACAGCTCAGGGGAACGTTGATAATCTTTCTAGAGGAGGTTGAACGGAGGGATTACCGCGTTACTGCGCCCCTTTTGATAGGGGCGTCTGGCTAGACCGCTGCTGCTGGAGGTGCTGCTGCCCCAGCGCGAACGGAAAGCGTGGTGGGAACAGAACTCTGCTTGCCTTGGATGTGAGTGTGTGTGTAACACTGTGAGGGGTAGAAACAGCGTGGAAAAGACCGTGGTTATACAAGACTGACAGTTCGTACTCGACATATACTTGAGTGCAGCGTAACTGCTAAATAGCGCGAACTAGTTTAGGCGATAGAATCTGTCAATGGCTGCGATTTCTGCCACGCTCGTGCACAATAAGAATAATAATAAGAAATTTATATTATAATTTATCTAGCAGTGGCTACTCTCGTACAGCAATACGAAAGAATGAATATATTAACTGAGAGTATGATAAGCATCGAAATTTGACCGATTATTACAATCGCAGTGCTCCCACTAAGTAGTCAGTATTCATCTGCTATTTCATAGGTCCTTTGTCCGCCTAATAGTGGTGTTCATCGTGCTCGGAACGCCAGATGACTCCACACCATGCCTGTCCCGCATGAGTTGTTCTGAACACGCGTCGTCCGCACATAATTGCGCTTTGCTGTTTGTAACCAACTCCATCCAATGCTAACCGGCGTTAGGATGGACCATATTTGCCCCACATAATCAGGTCTCACACGAGAAACTTACTACCCTGTCCGTCGGGATGTCGCCCGTCATCAGCGGCCCTACACGTTTGAAACCGCTGCCTAAGATATCGTTTACTCCCATAATGTTAGCCTTACACTAGGCCGGCGAGCCTTGCCGCAGCTTAGCGGATGATGTCCAAGCTAATCCACAGTGCTGCTGCATGGACAAGCCTATATTCTTGATTTTTTAAGTTATTATGTAACTTCTCATGGGCTCACAATGGCATGTCCCTTTTGAAGGTATCTATTAATTTATTACGGATTACGGAACGGTGCCTTCAAAACGATGCCTCCAAACCAATTGCCTCTATCGATTCTGCCGGCCAAAGGGACCCCCGCAAAGGTCCAACTCGTGGTCGGATCCCGTTTTGACGGCCAACGCTTCCACTTCAGCATATACGTTTCTGTGTGCTGGCCGAGAGCATGGGTGTTCGTTTCTCTATCCTCTCATAAATGATTGTACGAAAGTAAGAAGCCTGGGACGGGGCCTTTGACAATTAGAGGCAACTTACACCTGAACAGACACCTTGTGTTCCCCCCTAAAGAAGCCGGGAAAAAAAACCCTAAAAAAATCGATTTTAATAATGACTTTTTCGTTAATTTTACTATTTTATTTTATTCTTCAATAATATTATAACCTATTATTAATTTTTTGGCCCAATTTTAATGGCAACTTATGGCGATAAGTCGATTACCCCTACTGCCGTACACATTAATCAAAATCTGTGATAATATAAATCTCTAAGCTACGGCATAGAGATGTACAAAACTCCTTCGTTCGCGGGTTCGACAACGAAGAGTGTTCCCATTCAGAAACAAGGATTCAGCATTTGGTAAACGAAATATCCTTTCATACGTCATATATCCATTAGGTTTAGCATGAAAATGGAAAAGGTCATTCTTCCTTGATTCCGATCGTATGATTCACTTAAACGCTTATTGAACAGCATCATGGCACAATGCCGGCCTGGCTCAACGTGCGCATATATATATATATATATATATATATATAATACAATACGAACATTCGACAATAGCACATTTGGATCACTACAATAGAAGCAAGCGGATCGTTGAGTCAGTTGTCAAACGAGTCGTCCGACGAGACGTCGGACGCTACCACTATTATGAAAAGTACGACCATCCAGGCAGCAAAAAACAACCGCACACACACACAGACAACCGAAAGCAGACGAAGCCGGAGGGGACGTCGACCACCATCAGCCGGTAGGAAGTTATTACGAAAGCAATCGATAATCGCTCTCTTTCACTAGTTCTCAAAAGCTAAATCTCTCTCGTTGTGCTGTACCGAAAAGTAGTGTGGAGGACAGCAAAGCAGGAGCAGCACGCGAGAGAGGGTATAATAGTTGAATGGATGATGGTTGGCGTATCCCAGTGACGTCGCCGACCGGTAACCCACTTTTGAGAGCTTATGACACCCGATATTCTCTCTCTCTCTTTCTCTCTCCATCTACATTCGCTCTCTCGCGCTCTCGCTCTCTCTGTTTCTAAGCAAAAACGGCTCAGTTATATCGGGTGTACAAAGTGCTGCTGCGTTCAAGGGACCCCGAGTCCTGTCAGTGTATGAGATTACCTTTATTGTAGTTAGTCTTAATGGGGACGGGGGTCGATCGGGGTCGGCTTTCAGTGCACTCCTCCGTGGGAATATTTCGAGCTCGCCGATTTCAGTATCGGAAAGGTTCAGTATCGCCTCTCCTGGGCTTTCTCGTTCTATTATCTAGGTATTATGTGATATGTATGTATGTATATATATACATATATTAGAAATTCATCACATATATATATATATATATATATAAATACATATATATAAATACATATATATATCTATTTGCCGCATTATGAAAATCTAATGCACTATTTATTTTGGATTATCATCCACACCGCTTATACAACGCAATTAACTGAGTTTTTACTATTACTCTTATTATAGGGCGCAGCACGTCGACAAGGTTATTTAATGAATACTTCTAGTACACAACTTTATTAACCTTTATAACCGTACATCTAACAAGCTGCATGATGTGTACGTACGCAGACATGTGCATACACTTATGATTAATATAACTATACAGAGTATTCGTCAAACTGCGCTATCCCTTACAAGGGCGAGTCAAGGTTGTTGGCCGGTTCCGCCGGCAGCGAGTCGATGCGAGTTGTTCACGTTACTTAGTTAGATGCATACTTCGATAACAACGTAGTTTTCAGCGTGGCGTTGCTTTTCGGATCTATCCATCGTACGCGACACGGTTACATTACGTCACTGACCTGGAGCCAGCCCTGCTTCGTTGAATCCACGGATTGAACTCTTCAGGGTGCTACTCCGACCGGCTGTCGTTGACGGGCTAATAGCGTTCGATGTCGTTGACGCCCTCGCTACTCAGCTTCATTATCTCCCGACGAATCGAATGGAGCATTAGTATTCCCGCAATTTCCTACGCGATTCTTGGCAAACCTTCAAACTTTTCCCACGCGTATAATGGCGTCGATTCCTCATGCTAATACCGCATGACACATTCATGCATAAATGATACACGAAAGGCGACGATGTCGGGGCGCAGACGACGCCTCGTTCGGCGACCTCGTTGCGACAACAGGCTGAGCACCTGAGTCAGGTGTCGGAAACTCAGGCGTGAGCTGTGCGTTCGTTCCGCTTCAGCGTTGTATTGTATTGGGTCAGCAGAATCGGACGAGACCAGGGCCGCCATGGTTTGAGCATACGCGCGTTTGTGTGTTTCATTTTCGTCTCGTGTCGGGTGACATATGAGGCCGTGAGAGGGATAAAGGTAACGCTTTATTGGTTTATTAAAGGAGCTGCAATTTTACAATGTTCAAGCTCTCGTATATAGAGGGATACGATGCACTAGAAAAGGTAAGCGAGCTGCCGTTTTCACAATGCTTAGATCCTTGTCCTATGTCCTCACCACGTCGCGGAACTCGAACGTGCGGCCTCTGGCTATTTGTACAGCGAGAGAGACTTAGCCGTCCAAGCCACGGCGCGGTGCGCGAACATTGCGGTTCCGTCATTCACCATTTCCCCGTTTTGAATTTGGCACAATTTCTGATTGGATACTATTTAGGTTCATCAGACGGTGTTTCCTCCGTCCTTTCAACGTTCGAATTGCAGTGAAGCGGCTTTTGGTTTTTCACTGTCACGGATCAGTTTTCTTTTTACATTCCCCCGCCATCAGATCAGCGCTGGAAAAACGTTACTATCTTCGCCGTCATTTTAGTCGACATCGGCAGTGCATCGAAAAATCGCACAGAGGCATCCGATATCCGTCCGAATCTCGCACCCGTTCTGCTCAAACCAGGGGCCAGCCCCGTCAGGATCTTCTGTCGAATATACCGGTGTAAGCGGATTACCTGTTGTAGCGGGACCCGGCAGGCCGAGAGGAAACCTGCCATGTCCGGGATAGGCGCACCTCAGCTGAGTAGGAGAAGGTCCTAAGGTGCGCGACTTCGCCGCCTACATACTACTACTACTGATGGTGGCGAGATTCGTTCCGCGCAGCAGAAAAGGCCGCGGCGGAAAAGCCAATCCTCTCGTGGCTTGGCCTCATTGTGCGTTTGCATCACCCCTTCCACGAGACGTTTGCCCACGCTCAGTTCCATTCCTACAGAAGATTTCGGCTGTCGCCGATGATTGTGGCAGATGAAGACGTGTCAGTCACTGGTTGGATAGTAGAGAGAGAGCTGAAGAGGGTAAACTCGCAGTTCTCCGGAGAGCCGACACACATATAGCCACAGATGAGGCCTTGGTGTATGAAGCGATTTTGAAGAAAAGGGGCCGTTGCTTGGGAGTTTGCCGGACCATTGTTATATGGATAATATGATAGCGACGCTGTGTCGGGGCTCGCTGCTGCTGGCGTCTAGTTGCTCGGAACCGCGCAACCTCGATAGCTACAGAGCAAGTATAGGAAATTTTCCGGGCTAATTCACGGCCAACATTTAAAGTCTACGGTAGAGCTGCTTTCTCATTGCTTCTTACGAGAGACTCCTTTAAATGCAAACGTGCAAATACCCCCCAAGTTTTGACTGTTTCTGCTTTCCGTTTGAAAACATGTATAATGTCTGAAAACGTGTCTGAAAACACTTATATATTAGGTAGTCCCCAGCAAACTGTCGCCTCTTTAAATGCCAATAACTTTTGAACTAAACGAGTTAGAACAATTCCAGCGCTCTGGGAGTTTTGAAATAGCCAAATATTTACCATTTGCGTTTCCATATATAATTTCGTTATCTATTGCTTTTGTGAGTAACTCGACGGTTGCATATGGAACCCCACCTATTGCCCTTTTTAATGCATGGAAACAACCATAATCACATGGGCTTAAATCAGGAGAATATGGGGGTTGATGCCATTGCTCAATATTGTGCCCCTCCATCCAGGTCGTAATTTCAGCAGTGCGGTGAGGTCTTGCGTTGTCGTCGAGTAACCACACTCGGTGCTGTCGATCCCCACGCCATTTGTTCATCAATCCTTTCAAGAAGCCGAGATATCGGGAAGCATTGAGTTTTTCGTTTGCCGCTAATATTTCGTAATAGCAAACACCCTTGATATCCAGAGCGAGTATAATCAACACCTTTCATCCGAATCTATCTGGCACTGCCACAGACGCCGCCACTACACCTTGTCGGAGCCACTGTTTTGCTTGGTCCTTCTCAGGGGGTCTATGCAGGCTAACCCATGTCTCGTCTATCGACACGGTGTGCTCTAAGCGACTGGTTTGTTGCGTATAAGTATTCAAATTAGATGTCGAACACTCCACACGCATTTTCATTTGGTCAGCACTCAGTTTATAGGAAACCCATTTTTCATTGATTTTCTTTTTCTTCAGTATATTGGTGATAATTCTATAACACGTCGCCCGAAGAATCAAAGTTTCAGCCGACAAAGACTCCATGGACCAAGCTCTAGTTTGCTCAAAAGCTGCCTTGATTCTGTCAATCCGATCGTCCCTTGTCGCACCTGATTTGTGGTCCCCACCTCGATGGTCATCGGTGTCCATATCTCCACTGTTAAATCGCTCGCACCAACGTTGCACCGTTCGCAGGCATAAGGCAGACCTGCCGTACGCGTTCACTAATTGTCGATGGATTTCAGCTGGAGGGTGTTTTTGGAGAAACAAAAACTTGATGATTTCCCGTTGATTTTTGGGGGAATTTGAACTTTTTGCTGCAGCGTCCATCTTTCTGATCGTATCGAAACCACTCAGTGTTCGAAAGGAAGCCACGTTCCTACCGCGTGCCCACTCCAAAAATGAACGCATTGTGTGGCGTAGTTCGGGCTGTGCGCCATCCGAAAGGCGCGACAGTTTGATGGGGACTACCTAATATATATATATATATATATATGTTAACTTGAACGCAGATTTCAAATTCAAAATTCCATGGCTTTTTCCATTGATTACTAGTCCTAGCAGCAGCAACAGCAGCAGTAACAACAACAGCGACAACAACAACAAAACCAGCTGCACCAGCGCGAATTTCAATTACCTCCAACTGCACAGTGGCGCCAGACAAGCAGTCCACCGGCCGCCCCCGCACTGCCGCATCCCTGAGTGATTTACGCAACACTTTCAGGGCGAGAATGAAGGATCTACACGTGGGCTAGTCGCGGGGAAGAAGTCAAGAACGTCGTTCGGGCCACAGCCCCGCCCCAGCGACGATATCCGGCGACTGACGAGGACCCTGCAACTCCTTGTGCCTCGGCCGAGACGGGTTAAACAAACAAACAGCCCGCTGTGAATCAGATACAAAGGGAGACAGACGCGCCTACGTTTAGGGCATAGGCAGCGAAATAAATACGAGACAATGGCAAAAGAAGAGCAGGACACGTGTAGAAACACAACTGAACGCTTCGCAGGAGTCGAGGGGCCGACCACGAGCCAATTGTTTGGGTGCCGGATGAACGTTGGGCGTTGGTCTTGGGGTGCTACCCAAGCGTATGAATCCACGCTGTGCGAATCTTGCGGAGCGCCCGACTCGACTGGAGCAACACGTGGTCGATAAGGCTGAGTCAGGCCAGGTCGGGCTTAGTGAGGCTGAGCCTAGTCCAGTGGTGAGTGTCTTGGACTGCTAGACCGGAGGGACACGTGTGTGTTGGGTTCAAATCCTGTCAGACGCTTTGGAGAATCTTTAGAGTTCTTTATCATCTTTCTTTATCTGAAGATTCTTGTCAGGTACGGGTAAGGAAGAGAATAAGCAAAGGTGGCCCCGACAGGTCCTCATATAGTAATACCTAAAAGGTTAAGAGCTGAGGGTCAGCTCAAAAAACAATTTAGTCAGGCTGAGCCGAAATAGAGTGCGCGACAAGGGGAGAGGGAGCGGGTGGAGTCCGCTCAAGTCCGTTTGTCTAGCAAAGCGCTGCGATATTTTATGGTCTCGGATCGTGCTGAAGACATTTTGCGGAGATTCAGATCAATTAGGTTTGACCATCATTATTATAGTAAAAGGTGTCATCTTTAATTTAAACATAAATATATTAATCTTCTAACAGGGTAAAATTAGAGTTTACCTGTAAATGGATAGGATGGATCTTTCAGAATTAATAGCATGTCTCCATGTTTCAGGGTAGTTGCCAAAAATGTTATAGAAGTATGTATATGTATGTATGCATTTACATATTTCGATTTGGCCAAGGTTTCTTAAAGAAGCAGAGGAACTCGAGGCACTCCTGTGGTTCGATAGGGTGTCATGATTTGGCATCACCACATTCAGTTCACTACATATTAGTGTACGAATGAAAAAAGGCCCCTTCATCGTGCCGCGGCAGGATACCACCTTTCTATTTTTTTTATCAACTACTAGAATTACCGATATATCAAGGGAACTAAAATTCACCAGTTATCAGGGACTCGTCTCTCAGTAGGGCAAACAGCAGATACTCCTCGAAAGATTCTTACAGCTTCATATGTGATAGCTGATATTTGTTCTATTGTCAAGCTTGCCGTAGGCCAGCCAGCTTGCTCGACCCTTCTCCCTCTTCATCGGAGTCCGTTTGGCATCTGTAGCAAATTGGATGGTCTTTTTAATAAATCGACGAGAACAGCAACAACGGTTGTATTTTGCCAGCAAAGAAAGCGCTGTTCTGAATATGTCACGTCGAACTGATGGTTTCGAACGACTCAGCCAAACACGCCAGTTATCCCAAAAAATCAACCATTCGGCCATATTAAGCGTATGCGTAGATAGATGTGCGTACGAGGCTCTCTCTCTCTCTCATCATTCTCAATCTCTCTCTCTCTCTCTCCCCTCGGTCCACGGTCTGCTGCCTTGGACCCTCGAAGGGAGCTCACCGTCGACGACCCCAGTCGTACGGGGGGACCGGTAGATATGTATCGCTTGATTCAATTATGGCGCCGATGCTGTACACAAGGGTATTTGAGCTGGGGCGATCTGCAGTACGTAGTGAATACGCAGACCGTGGTCATACGGTAGACACGACACGGGTATCCGGTGATGCTCGAGTATGTCGGGTTGTTTACGGTAAGCGAGTAGCGCTTGAGTCACGGCAGCAATGTTAGTGGTTACCAATGAGCGAGCTTATTTATATATATATATATATATCATCATCATCAATCATATATATATATATATATATATGATTACCAATGAGCAATGTCACATCGTGTGTGTAAAATCCCGAATCGGCGGGAGTCAATAGGTGACAAGAGAGCGACGAATAAGGCGAGCTAATGATGCTGAGTCGATCTACCTTCCAACCTAACGTTGTAGTGGTGGTAGTAGAAGATTTGGTATCATGGTATTAGATGCCCAGGTGGGCACAGCCCCCCCTCCCGCAAATTTCCTCGAAGGGGTCTACCACAGGCTGATCCGCGCCACCGGAGACAGGCGCGCAGGATCCTTCCTTCTGCAACGCCTGTCCCTCGCTGTGCAGAGGCAGGGAGGCAATGCCATCGCCGCCCTCGGGGGTGATGACCATGACGGCCTCAGCCGGACACCGCCAACTGTCCCCAACTAATTCTCGAATTATTGTGTTATTTTAAGAGGCACAAGCATCAATATCCGACATAGGCTAAAATATCAACAACTTAATTAGATCAGATACATGAAGTAATGCTATACAGCAATACGAAGAGCTGCCATGGAAGAACGGCAGCTAATTGTCAGCTACGGAGATTAGTTAGTTTTTAGTAATAGATACAAATTGTTCTGGGAAACGTAGCAAGATATCCAGACGGGCATACTTAGCTGGTATATCCCCCAGGGAGCCGCTGATTGTTGTTCTAATAGTTGCCGGCTGCAAAGCAACTGTTTCTCGCGTTGTTCCGAATACTTTCCTAGCGCAAGTGAAGGGTCGCAATTTGAAGCATGAATATTGAGAACCGAACTGCAAATTCGCAAAGTGTCGAGGTTAAGGTAAAGGACCAATAATAAATATGAAACCTCATACACACAGACGATTCCGCACGACGCAGTGCAACTTGTATCACATGCAAAGGATTCAGAAATACGTACGCAAATCCAGGCACCGATTGCAGGCTTCTGCGATAGCTTCACCCTGAGAATGTCTGCTCCACCTTCGTGGGCTGGTTAAAATTAAACACTGAGCTAATTACGAGGTAAGAGAGGTGGGAGAGGTAGGTTATTAGGTTATTGAGGTAAATGCTAAGGATAGGCTAAACCATTATAAATTGTTTAAGCTGCTCCAGGGAGCGTGTCAAGCAAATAGTTCCTTGATAGTTTTGTTAGCTCGTGGTCGAATTCGTTCATTTTATTGCGAATATTATGACCTCTTAACTGATCTGCTCGTGTGTTGCGTCTTAGCCCTTGAAAAATCCCTGGTTAGCGAGCGCAGCTTCTACTAAGAAATTCAACAATGAGTCCCCCAAACAAACACTATAGGGTGCACCTGTTCACTTATATTTTTAGTAATCTCAGCTAATAATAATTTCACGGATTTGATTTCCGACACCGAACCATGGCGAAACGAACAGCCGAAGGATGTTGACGAGAATAGACAAGAAGGCGGACACGTTGATCCCCATCGACCTAACTAGCACTTTGCAATGCGCTGCTTATTGGGTCTCTTTCCCAAAGACCACGCGTTTGCTGGGCCAACCCCCCACCTATTAACACATTAACCCGTTGTTTGCCGTTTATGAATAGCGTGGCAAGCTCGTCCGTCTGAAGCCCTTCGCTGAATGACAACTTGCCGTTCGTCTGCAACGTCTCATGTATGAGAACCAGCGTGTCCTGCTGATCCCGGCGTTTCCTTTATTTGCCCTCCTCACAAAGGCTGCACAGCGATCAACCCCGCCGCTGCCGACGATAGATCATAGCACCACTGTTATTACTCATAGTATAACAGCAATAGATGATATATATATATATATATATATATATATATATTATACATAAGTAAGGTAATATATAATACTCTGACATAATACACTGCTAATGGGTGACGTTCTTGCGGTCTGCTCTGTTCAGTACTGTCACGAAAGGCGGCGTTCCCTGTCCATGACGTTGTTTTGTCGGCTAGCCTGTTATCGACGCTGCTGTTGTTGTTGTTCCTGCCTTTGCCGCCGTTATAGACGCACATGTTGTCTTGCAAGCTCCTGTGCATTAAAACGTTTACGATGTTTTCATAGGCGAACATGCTTATCTCCGCTAATATCTAGAGTCTGTCGTTATCCATGCACCTGAGAGATTTTTACTAGCACTGACCTGGAAGGACATACGGCGGAGCTTTGAATATGTTCTCCCTTCTGCACTCGCGCAGAGCTATATCGATGGTATGCACAATATATATATATATATATATATATATATATATATATATATATATATATATATGTATATGTATGTCGGTTCACGAGACTGTACCAGTCGGTTGTCGTCTCAAGCTCAAATCGCACCAAGTGTTATCAACAAACTCGATATAACAACGAACGATTTTGTGAGTACGGTGACATCAAAATGGTGCCTTTGTTCTAAACGGTTAAAGATTTATCCGCGTTTGGGGTCAGCCCAATCGAGGTACCTGGACAATTTGAAGCTGACTTTGTAAATCTTCAACACACTTTAATCAAGTGAAATGCGTCTGAAAGCTTATTTAAGCCTCGACTGACTAAATTAATGATGATTTTTGATGTTTCTTATATGTTAAACTTTAATCGGTAATATTAAAATATCTAGAAACATCGCAAACGTCTATAATAGTTACGACATGGATAAGACTAGTACGACCTCATCTATCACAAACCGATGAAAATAACACTTTGCTCAAAAATAACACTTTGATCGTAAACGATCGACAACATCATTTCGCACTCATTAAAATGCGAAGCTGCTCTCCTATTTTTCTACCGAACTACTTCAAATATACCTGTTTCTAAAAACACACCCTAATTGTTGAAGAGCTAATCTTAGGGTCCCCAAGCAGAAGGGATGTACGTGTCGAACGAGAGACGACCATCGAAAATAGGCGAGACACCACAAAGAAATAGGCTACAGCAGTGATACGTAAACATGCATATACACATAGACTGACACACGCACACAATGGCATTCGTTGATTACGAATTGTTTCGTTACAGCTCGACTCAAGCGATAAACGATCATGAGAGAGAGATATTGCCACCATGAGCGATTAGCTCAAAATAAATAGCAAATCATAGATGTACAGCCGGGAAATAGTAAGTAAAATTTTACGGGCCAACTCCCAGCGTTAAGCATTGAACGTCCACGGTAGAACTGATTTCGGCATCGCTTCGTAACCGCTGTTTAAATGCGAATGTTCACCGGCGAGTGTCGAGCCCGTCTGTGCATCAATGTGCCTTTCTCCTCCGGTTGCAAGGCAGGCTCAGCCGAATCTACCACCCCTGGCCACCAAACGGCTCGATAATCGGAACATAGCGCGAGCTGTCAGCATCATCTACGAGCGTTTCTAACTAGAGATAAAGAAGCCGCACCTATCCCAAAACAAGTGCTCGTGTCATGAACGAAGATCGCTCCGTTGGCCCAGAACATATTTGCTGTTAGCACTGCTGGCGCACTCTTCGAAATGTCGAGGGGGATTAGTGAGACCACTTTCTAATTGAAAATATCGAAATGATCCTAATGTCCACCCGGCACAACAGCAGCACATTGTGCCCCCTCAGTGTACTGCGACGTCTGTGAATGTTCAGTAGCTAGACAGGGGCAAATGCACCACGGTGCGTCGATCCCTCGAGTCAACCAGATCCGATGTAGGTATAGGTGCAGTTCGTATCGCACAGGTCGGACACAGCCACCTTCTACCCTACACGAAAATGTGTTACCTTGGCGACCCGATCGACGACCTCGTACTGCCTTATAATGAGGAACCCCAGGAGATCTCGGCTCGAATGCCGCTCATGACCGTTACCCAGATCCCGGCTGATTTCGGGGCGGAGAGCACTTACCAGCAGATGGTGAGCACCGAGAATTGTCTCTACATTTTCGGCAGTTTGATCTCATGGAAATACGATGATATCACCCTGCTCTGGCGGTTTAGATATCACCCCGAAAAATGGATAAACACGCCAATGCTGGGCAATATTCCAGCGCACCTTCGAGGGTTTCGTTTGGTGCTGTGGGAGAACAAGCTGTACGTCATTGGCGGGCTAAATTTTCGCAACATGGCACTTAACGGTGCGGTGTTCTCTTGCGCTGTGGCAGACGTTGATCGAGCGGAGGAGCCCGACGACACAAGAGTGTTTTGGCAGCGTCTGGTAACGACTGGATGTGGCCCCGGAGCGCGGTGTCAACCCGCTGTGACGGTCTACAGGAACTATCTGTATACTGTTGGTGGGGAGACTGCGTCTCGAACTGTGCCTCTCGACGTGCATCGACTTGATTTGGAGAGGTTGCGGTGGGAAGTTCTTTGGGATGATAGCTTCCTGAGAATTTCACCGATGATGTCTCATCCGACGGCTGAGAACTCAATTCTGCCGTTCCGCGACAAGATCATGGTGTTATGCCCCAGACAACGGCTCGACTCGATGCCAACGTTTGATCTAGCGACGCGACAGTGGGATCTATCCACAACGAACAGTTGGTCGCACGAACCTGCAGAGATACACATCAGCGTTTCGGCTCGCGTCAACAACGATTGGGTTATGGTAGTCTACCGCGATGCGCCCTTCCCAAAGGGTCTTGGCAGGCAAGGCATTTGGTTCCTAAACCTACCTCAGATGAAGTGGCAGCCTTTCTTTCAGCACAGGCTAGCAGGTTTACCTGCATATCTACTTCCTCATGAGCAGGAGTTCTCAGCGGTCATCTCTCCTGCGGGTCGCATTTACCTACTCTCGTGGGATTCGGCATCTAAGACTCATCGGCTATTCGTCATGCGGCCAGGACCACCGCCGCTGTTCGCCCTGGCGTCCAGGCACGTTATCCTTCGAACCCGTCTACGGTTAAAGCAGCAATATGACACAGGGCCGCTCTATGGGGTAGAGACGCGACATGCTGCAAATGCTGAGAAAGAAAAATTATTCTAGCTTTTCTTTCCTTCTGGAAGCTAGCCACATGACGAGTCGCTGTAGACGATGTGACCCCTATCAAGCAGCAATACCGCTCGTTCCTTCCTTGACAGGGACCCCGTCGCCTGGCGCACGCCACCCTAAAGGTCATCGTGTGAGCGAGTAACTGATTCGACAAGTGACTTGGTATTTTTTTTTCATGAATTTTTTAATTAAGCTTATAGGGCGGAACATACAAAATATAGATCAGTCCTCACGGCTGATTCGTCCGGTCACTGGCTTGATCCCTCGAGTTCGAGGAACTGCTTCGGAGGCGTTGCCGAAGCAGCGTCTGTGTGACTGGAATATCCCTTAATCCTATTATATTTAGGTCGAAAGCGAGAATTACCGTCGTCGAACAACATGGCGGTTTGGCATACTATAAATATATAGGTTTATTCGTTCTTATTAAGGGAACTGCAGTTTTCACAATACTGAAGTTCTTTGTTTATGTCCTCACCACGCCGCGAAACTCGGAACGTCCAGTTTCTAGACTATTAAATAACTACAGCCAGCTACTTGGCCACTGGCCAAGCCATCCAAGCGCTGACGGATGTCGTACGGATCTCCGCGTTCGTCGTGAGACAGAAAGCCATTTCAGGTTGTATGCCTTCAGGTCTCCTTCAGGCGCGTTTCGATCTCGAAGGTCCATGGGGTAGAGGCTGAAACTTGAGTGCTGCATAACAGCTAAACGAAATACGTCACGATAATTAGGATATTAGTGATTAACATTCGGCTGAAAAGAGCAACGCTTTTCGATTTAGTTTGGATTAGCGACTGACTGAATAACGCAGCAGCGGGAGTTCCGAAATTCACTGACGCTGAGCTCCCGGCACTTTTCGATGAATGCTGAAAGCTTACTGGTAACACTCGCCTGCCTCTACCCTGCCTCTCCATCGCTCTTCAAATATCCCATATATATATATATAGGAGACAACCGAAGGGCTTGCTTCTCGATCGAGAGATCCGCGATTCAATATCGCACGCTAACAATAGCACAAAAAGCTAAGGAAGAGTGCTAAGAGCTGGCTCTTGTGGCTGATTATCTCAGAAATATTGGTCATTGTATGATAGACGACAGCCAACTCAGCCCAGATAAAGTGTTCGGGGAAGCGAGGCGGTTGTGGTTTTTGTTGGAACAGCTGACCTTCAGCTGGCGCCGGCTCTTAACCTTTTAGGTATTACTATGAGAACCTGCCGGGGCCACCTTTGCTTATTCTCTGCGTTACTCGTACCTGGCAAGAATCTACAGATAAAGAACTCCAAAGATTCTCCGCGTCTGACAGGATTTGAACCCAACGCACCCGTTCCCTCCGGCCTCCAATGTCCAATGTTGGCTGCGGAGTCAGCCCGAAAACCTTTAGATCCTTTGGTCCAAGACGCTCATCACTAGACCATCCAGGGGACGAGGCGGTTAAGCGCTCAATAGCCCTGACTCGGTCCGAACAATTAGCTAGTAGTAGCCACAATGATAACGATGTTTCGTCGACGGCAGCAGCAGCAGCAGCAGCAGCAAAAACAGCACCACCACCACCACCACCACAGGCAGTATTTTTCCTCCGTCTCTTAATAGTTCCGCCGCCAATTCCACCAACTTGGAAAGAGTAAAGTTGTCAAGTCCACGAACAAACGACCCTTCATAGTCTACTGGTGATCTTGTTGGACCGCTAGACAGGAGGGACATGTATGACATGGATTGAAATCCTGCTAGGAATCTTTAGATCTCGTTGTTGTCATTTATATTTATCCGTGGCTTCCTTCCAGGCACGACCGGTGGAATGGTAAGGTGGCCTCGACACATCGCCATAGGCTACCTAAACGTTAGGTGCTGAAACTACCCTCCCCCCGGCACCACGAATTCTCTGCTTATCGTTCGTTTGAAGTTGTATATATACGTATATAAATATAACATTAATGCTGAGAATCAACAAACGGCCCAACAGCAAAAGGCGAAGTGGAGGGACATTTCGATTCTTTCGCCAAGAGCCATAGAACAGAAGACGTATATATATATATATCGCGCTTTGCGCCGGAAGCGCCATGATGTGGAGATGAGGGCCGGGATGTGGCGGTTTCGTTGGGTGTTACTACTAGTACTACTAGTACTACTGAGCTCGGGGTGGACGATCACACCGTTTCTGGTACAGCGCGTCATGCGCGGCATAGCGTGAAACAGGGAAACAAATGAGATTTTGTCGTTGCCGTCAGCGAGAGAGAGAGAAATGCTGCGGTAATATTACGAGCCTTTAATTAGCGGTTCGTTTTCAGCTGCCACTACGACTGCTGCTGCTGCGGCGGCGGCGGCGGCAGCAGCTGTTTGTTGCAATAATTAGCAGCGACTAGGCCGGAGAACGACTGCCGGAGATAGTTGTTACCGACGAGCGCTATCGTTCTGTGCTGCTCTTCTTGATTTTGGGAGGTAACGCGTGAGAAGAACAATGGTCGAATAACGCAAAAATATAATGGGTATTTTCTGTAAAACGGGGCAGAAATGTAAGCCAAAACAAGCATGCTGTGAGTGCGTGGCTAAATGTAGATCACATCATTCTGCGGCCCCACGAGTTACAACTCGACGAATCCATCGCGTCGAATGGTAATGTGTGCCTCGAAACCAGCACGATGCGATATTCCATAGACGAATGCAGTAGAGCTGGTGCGGACAAAAGCGGAGTAATCGGGCTCGACTAGATGTGACCCAATGCAGATGCTACGAGCCAATACAAGACGGCTGAGTCTCTGGCTGTAAAAAGCCAGTGGCCGCAGGTTCGAATCCCGTTGCATGACATATAAGAGAACTTAAGCATTCTATGCAGTTCCTTTAATAAATTAATAAAAGCCTTACCTTACCTTACCATTCGACTAAATCGAGTAGTACAGGGTGTGTAAGGTTAATAACTACCGTAATTTTGTCTTAATAAACTAGCCACCCACAAAGTGGTGGGTGGTCCAGAAAAAAAAAGTTACTAAACTAATGAGAAATGGGAGACAGCCAGAGGCTGGTTCAACCCGAGACGGAGGTCAACGTCAATGCACAGAGCGTGTATCTGCTAATTTGCGGACGCCAGGTGTATCGTTGCAGTGGACAGCCAACTATGGCGTGCGCTGAGCTAGGCTGTGTATTTTCTCGTACAGACAATGTTATCTTGCGTTGTGCTATTGGCTTCTATATATCTATATATACACTTCGTCTTGTTCAACAGCTCCCACGTATCCTCACTTGCGTTCACCCTCCGTTATAAAGGTGTTCAGCTCTTCCAACCCTCGTCGTTGTCTGCTTCTGCCGTTGTTCCAAACTGGCGCTCGGAGAAATTCAACCTCTGCTCGTTGCCTTACAATTTAGGTCTGTCTACAGTTCGTATGCTAAGTAGCTTGACAACAGCTGCCCTACGATCGTAGACAACGAATGTCCATTGTAATACGAGACCTTCGGGCCGTCGAGGGCGACCGTCCTGAGTGAACTCGAATGCTGAACGGGTCCTCAGTGAAGTCGAATGCTGAACGGGTCTGGAGCCACTTACCAACACTTAACGATCTTGAGTAAGCTGAACGACACTCATTGCCAAGCAACCCGCGAGAACCACCTAACATTCGTAAGATCCGAGATTTGTACCGGAGTTGATTATATAGTGAATCAAACATGTGGCACTGTCTACCGGACACCGAGATGAACATGCTCGATGTTCGATACTTGCATGATGCTCTCGCAGTGCCCTTCAATATCAGCTAGGTAGGCAACAGCTGGCTCGAAACCCCATGGGAACACCTCCCCGCTCCGGCATACGACGAGACCCCCTTGCTCCCTTTCCCGACTCGGGCGCGCATCTGAAACTCTACCAGCCGAGGTGTCCATCGTGTCGCCTCGCAACGAGCCGGCAAGGCGGAAGTAAGCGTCTAGCTGTAACAGCCTCCACACGCCCCGCTCCTCCTTGTTGTAAGATGCCCCTTGCGAGCCTTCACCAAGGCATTTTTTTTCCACATGCCCAAACTCTCCAAGCTGTCCAACGTTCAAGCCGCATGGTCCAGCCTTCTACAGCCTCCCCGCTGTAATAGCCCCCTGGTAGACATCGCCGTATACGCCTATGACCAGCACACTCGATGGGTGGGTCCTCTTTACGCAGCGAACTACTCTCCGTTTCTCCTGGCACTTCTTCATGTTCGTCTTGTTCTTTGACATACTGAAGAGGGATCCGGCCCTCCTGCCTACTGCTCCTTCTAGCCACCCGCCATTCGGCCCCGAAAGCCACCTCTACACGGCTGTCGCATTACCGCCCCCGTCAGAGATGTCAGGGAAGCGCATGGTTGAGAAGGAAGAGGCGCTCTTCTCAACGTCCACTCCGCTTTTTTTCTGAATTTCGCCGACACCTTTCTCTAAACACCGCAGCCGCCGCCGCCGCCGCCGAGACGCAGCGCATTTGGTGGGGGATGCGGGACGTAGCGGGCTGCGTGCTGAAGGACAAGTTCGAGGGTGGGTCAAACGATACCAAACTCGTACTGCTGGCGGCGAGAGGAGATTGAGGAGAAGAGGCGGCAGGCGTTTTGACAGCAGGCGCCGTCTGCCGCCCTCTGCTTGGGCCCAGCAGCAATGGCAACCACAACGCGAATAACAACAACGCTGGTTATTGTCCGCTGCCGTCTGGTGCGGTGGACGTTCGCACACGCGACGACAATCGCCAACAACAATAACAACAAGAGGTGTATTGCCGTGTGCAACAGGGGACGGCGACAGACGAGCAAACATCTGGCGCTCACTTTAAGAAGGAGACTGGAGCTCACTTTAAGGACGCAACAAGCCACCGCATGGCTCCCAATGGCCAGCCAGTGAGTCAGCGGGTTCCTCGGCCTGTCGACACCCCCCAGGGGAGATGGGTTTTTCAAATGATCCTCGCGAGGTATTCAGACAGGCGGCTGGCGAGCCGACGGAAAACCTGCTGCTGTTGCTGCTGCTGCTAACTAAGCTCATTTTGTAGTAGTTGAAACTTTTAGTTGACATATGTGCATATGGAGATCATGAGATGGCGTGGGTTCCGTATTACGCGTGCGCGTGGAGCTAGCGGAAGTTTGCGGCTAGCGGTCAGCTATCAGGGAATTTTAAAGGAGGACTGTTGAAATATTTAAGATCGTATAGAGGATCGCCAGGATGGCGAACTCGCGTGGAGGCACACACAAACTGAGCCAGCCAACACAATGTCGATGTGTGCAGGGAAGAGGATACTTTTGAAAGTCGATTTTATGATAATGCTAATTGCGATCGGACTCAGGCGTAGCGGAGTTATGACGGAACAATGATAGTTGATCGAATTCGAAAATATGTTACTTGTTAGTAAACATTGTTGATGAGGTTTTCGGGCCATTACGCTATTCTAGATTTACAGGGTGTTCGATAAACGCGACCAGTTCTTACCTCATAACAAGCGTGGGTTCCATTGATTGACATGCTCGTGTACGGCATGTAGGAAGACCTCGCATGTATTTCGTTTACTGCGACGGCCAGTTCAGCAACATCTGAGCTGCTTTGTTCGCTGGATGACCCGAAATTCGAGTTTTCCGGAAACTAATATGCATCTTCGTCGTTCGAAGTTTTTTACACATCGTAGAACTTTGACAACAACTGAATCGCGAGTTACGACCTGGTGAAATTTGACCTGTTGGTACTTGGGTATTTGCTTACTGAACGCAGGCTCAGTTTCTTGCGACAGACATGAACCTAAGTGCTGTGAAAGTAAGCCTTAAATGTTAGAGTCTATTTGTGATGGCTAATTGAACCGTTAGACACCATCGAGGAGGTGGCGTCACTTTAGGACAGGAGTTCGCTACTGAGAATTACCAACGACAATAACGGCAGCGGCAATAAATGGCCTTTACCGCAACCCTTGAACAAATGAGTATTGGGCGAGTTTTGTGCCAGCTGAGAGTTACCGGTCAAGAAAATCGCTTTGGGACGGACAAAACTGCATCCCCCGGTGGCAGTGCCTGTGGATGTTAACCAGAGGCCGCGGGTTCGAGCCCTGCTGCGTGACACATGAGAGAGCTTAAGCATTGTGAAATTGCAGCTCCTTTAATAAACTAATAAAGCTTTACCTTTACCGACTCGGCTACGGACTTTGCTGAGGCCCTCGATGCCCTCAGGGCGAAGCACCCCTCCACCCCTCTTGACTACGCCTTCCCCGAACGTCCCCGCAGGTCGACATTGCCCCTACGTCAATTGATGAGGTTTTTGCGGCCGTTGCCTCTTCCCACCAGCTCGTCAGCCGGTCCCAATGACCTTCGGCCGCGTCATCTCAGGGACCTGACCTCTCCGGCTCTTGGAGCCGTCGCCACTGCCCTCGCCAAAGCCCTCCCTAAGGTGGTCGACTGCATGCGGGCCAGCACGGTACCATCGGCGCTACTCTTCGGCGCGCGCCTCATCGCCCTCAAGTGCGAGGTTTTCTCTTTGGGCCCGCTCCCCGACCTCCAGCGGTTGCTCCCAAGGTGCCGTCCCACTCCGAGGTCGTCCCTTGAGCTCGTCGGCTCCCCTCTTACGGACGAAGCTATCCGGCCACTCTTGGACCGTTGTCTCGAGAGGACTGCCATGATGCTCGACCGACTGCCCCTGTTGGCGGCTCACCAGGGGCTCTTCCTCCTTCGGTCCTGTTGCTCGGCGGCGCGCATGCAGCACTTGCTTAGAAGAAGCCCGGCCGGTGCTGAGGCTTCAGCCCATCACGCCTATGACGACATGGCGCTGGACGCCTTCACGACGATCCTGAACCTCCAGCTTCTTCCGGTAGCGGCATCGCGGGCTACCCTTCCGGTGCGCTTCGGTGGCATTGGCATCCTCAGTGTACACCGCTTTGCTGACGTTTGCTACGCAGCTTCGCTTACGGCGGTCGCCGACATAATTGCCACAGTCCTCCCCTGGAAACTCTCGCTCACTTCTCCGCTTCCCGTGAAGCTTCCCTTGACCAGACGGGCGTGCGCGCCCTGGTCCCTCAGGACAAGCAAAGAAAGCAGCGGGTATGGTCTGATGTCCTCCACAAGGAGCTGCGGGACTCCCTCCTGGCCTCAGCGCCACACGTTGACCAAGCTCGCCTCCTGGCTGTCGACAGGGCTGTCGACGATCTCTCGCTCCGCTTCTGTGTGGGCCTCCGCCTCATGGTCCCTGTGGTTGCGACCCACAGCTGCGACAGTTGCGGGGACCTTGTCTAGCTAAAGGAGCACCCATCACGAAAGACCCCGACCGCTTCGGCCGTGGACCCTATCCGTGTAAACAGATCGGTGGTAACACCACACTCCGCCAGCGGTATGTCTCCGAAGTACCATGCTTCGGGGAAAACACACTCCGCCGGCAGACCGAGGGATAGAATCTGGGGCGGCAGGCTGGAAAAGGGAACCGCCGACGGAGCCCCGAATCCGTCAGCAAAGCAGGAGGATATCCGGCCGGAGCAAGAGGCCATGCCAAGTGCCAAGACTGAAGAAGAGCACGAGCGGCCGAGCCGCTCAACTGGGCGTCAACGGGGGAGCGCACGGCGTCGAAATCCAAGCAGTCCGTTTTCGCCGATCAGTGAACGAGTTGTCCTGCCGCGCGCCACGAGCGAGCCGCGAGGCAATGCTGAGCCTTGGGTCAGGGCTGAACGACGCCGAGCATGGAGTGCGCCACGGGCCATAGGACTCAGCATCAATATCGTCATGCGCCTCGCTGGCGGCCACTCCAGAGGTGGGGCCGCTTAACTCGCGCACACATGCATAGCGAACCCCATGCCCGTCTAGGATATTGTTACTCTCGCATTTTTGAGGGTTGAGGGTGGGCAGCACGTGACCAATCGTAGATTACGACTGAACGAAAAGGCGTGGAGCAAGAAGCTAAATAAAATTTTTTTCCGAGGAGTACTAGACCATGTGGGGATTTTATTTGGGGGGGGCGGGTCGTGCTTGGTGGACGATCAAACTTTGTTTCAGCGGACAGTGCTCTACACATATGATCCCGGGGAGATCCGTGATTCGCAGTGTTCGTTAGCCAACGAGGTATTTGTAATCGATCAAACACGAGACAGAGGGCACGGCACTAACGGCACGGGGTTACATTCCCATGAGACTCGTCCCGCAGCAGTAACACTGGTTTGAACCATGGCCCGGCGATGGACGTCTATGGACCAACTGATGTCTATTGGTCTCCTCCGCACGCTCCATGTCGCAGCTTGTGTTCGTTCGGCTAATCTGGTTGTATAGATTTACTATCCGGTCTCCGCATTGGCAATGTAATCATGCAACGGCAGCAGTGATTTGATTGAGGGTCAAAAAAGGCGCGGGATCACCCGCCCGCTCACTTGACAGCAGGCGAAGAAGGTATGGTTGCAGTAGACAGTGATATTAAGGCTGTCCCTCAGGCTGACCCTCAGATTAAGAGCTGAGGCCTGTCAGATAGGGGAACAGCTGAGGGTCAGCTCGAAAAAAAAAAAACAGAGACAGTGATATTATGGCTATTCTCTTGGAAGTCATGTCAACATGCATATTCGATGTTAATTCGAGTTGGCACACACCTCTTCGTCTGTGTGTGTGTGACATTTCGACAGGTCTCGTCCGCACGTTCTCGAGTAGAGCTTCTTTGCTATTCTGAGCATAAACAGCGCACTGCTGGGGCAGCTGTTTGTTTTTTTGTCCTCGCTATTGATTTGTGTTTATTGCCCATCTGCGCTATACAAATCCAACGTGGCCGCCTCCAACGAGCATCTGAAGCTGTTTTCAGTTCTGGTTTCAGCAGCGGCGTCAACATCTGTTTTTCGCCGTGTGCCCGGCTCGGGCA
The DNA here is from genome assembly GCA_019614645.1 of Stratiolaelaps scimitus. Lineage (NCBI taxonomy): Eukaryota > Metazoa > Arthropoda > Arachnida > Mesostigmata > Laelapidae > Stratiolaelaps > Stratiolaelaps scimitus. The sequence goes on along the minus strand of JABWDB010000011.1, from coordinate 2,415,707 downwards.
AACTCGGGTAATCAATATTTGCTCCACCAGCACAATCAGATCGATAGCGATGAGAGAGGATACTAGTGATAAAATTGACAATAAAACGGTCATGAAGTAAAAGTCTAGAAGCGTGAATACGAGTCTATTGTGTCGATGACCAGTCGAGTCGGTTTCTCGGGCGTACTCCGGAGTAACGACGCCTAGATTTGCGAATCATGGAGCAGCGCCGTTGTCAAGAAGCGCAATTAATCTCGGTTAGTTTCCTATTCGCAAAGCTAGCTCAGCAAAGTGACAGAGCAGATGCCATTCGACTGGCTCATTGAGCTCGATCACCTACGTCAGTGACATAAGTGGCCCACCAATATATATGCCAGGTTGAACAACGAGGACATCCGATAATCGCAATGACATAATCGATAACCGCTTCCAAGAACGCCTCGCGAAACGTGACGCTGGTGGACCTGGCCGCGAAAGAAACAGAAACGCCGTCCTTCACGCGGAACTTTACTTGACCCCCTCCCGTACGGCCAGAGTACAGGTAGTCACGATCGTTACAGGAACGCGTAAAAAAATCGCTGGCCAACAACTGTTCCCACTCCTCCCGAACAACAGTCTGCCCAAAGACTTTTGAGAGCCCCTGCGTCGCGGTCGCTGAAATGACACAAATCGCTTGTTATATCTGATCTACCTATAGCGTATTTACAAATAGGACTGCTGTTCCTCGAACCTACCAAAGTGCTCTCACCTGTCAAATAAACTTTCGTGTATTGGCTTAGATAACTCCAGAGGCGTCCTACCCCAAACCCGACCTGGTCTGGTTGTATAACGGTGGCAAGCGACATCAGGCCGTACGCGAGCTCCGGATATGGTGCATTTCACTGATTTCTTCGTCGCTCGCGGATACTGTATATAAACGCGCGTTCGCCGACACGTAGCCACTGGTTTCCGCGAAATAATTTTAAAATGCTCCAGAAACTCGGGTACATACTTGAGAATTGGTGTAATCTTTCCATATAAATATATGCGTACGGCCAGCCTGGGTTCTTCATCTGTGTAAAGCTTGAACGATTGAGCCGTTGTTCAGTGCAAGGGGATGTCTTGGCTTCGTCAAGCGAGTCTGTCGGAGGTGGGCACAGGTCTGCTTAACCGGGGCCCATGGCCTCGGCAAGTGGCTCGCTATGTTTGGCTATGTTGTTGGCGGCCCACCAGGGGCTCTTCCTCCTTCGGTCATGTTGCTCGGCGGCGCGCATGCAGCACTTTCTTAGGACAGGCCCGGCCGGCACTGAGGCTTCAGCCCTTCATGACGGCATGGTGCTGGACACTCTGACGGCGATTCTGAACCTCCAGTTTCCTCCGGCAGCGGTGTCGCAGGCTACCCTTCCGGTCCCTTCGATAGCCTTGGTATCCTGGGTGTATGCCGATTGGCTGACGTTTGCTACGCAGCCTCGCTCACGGCGGTCGCCGACATGTTTGCTACAGTCCTCTCCCGAGGCTCTCGCCCGCTATTCCGCTTCCCGTGAGGCTGCCCTTGACCAGACGGGCGTCCGCGCCCGGGTCCCTCAGGACAAGCAGAGCAAGCAGCGGGTATGGTCTGATGTCCTCCACGAGGAGCTGCAGAACTTCCTCCTGGCCTCTGCGCCACGCGTTGCTGACCACGCTCGCCTTCGCGCCGTCGACAGGCCTGGTGAGGGGGCATGGCTCCACGCGCTGCCCTCCTCGTTTCTTGGCACTGCTCTCGACGATCTCTCCCTCTGGTCTGTGTGGGCCTCCGCCTCGGAGCCCCACAGCTGCGACCGTTGCGGAGATCCTGTCGCACGTATTTATAAATCCATATCTGCACCATCTTTGCACAGTATTCTACCGGATCTTCAGTATTACAAGTAGTTCGCAACATACTTCCTGGATGGAAAGCAGTCGGAAAAGACAACCTCAAGCTACAAGGATTTTCCTTACTTTGACGGATTTCGACCACTTTAAAAATCAGTGTGAAAAACTTCGGGTTATGCTGGAAAACTTGCCCCTATTATAACGCACAGAGGTCTATGTTTACTGAGGAGTTCATTGTCTGTTGGGAGAATTGTTCACTTGCTTTGAGGCTGCAATGTCAGAAAGACCACTGTAGATCTGTAACCTTCGAAACAGTTCGAGGATCTGGGATGTAGTCATCAACTTCCTACAGACATTAGGCGAGAGTTTATCGTCCGCTGCAGGAGAATCACGTGCAGCCGAATTTTCAAGGGAGCAAAGATCTTCCTTTATCTATAGGGGAATATCCCAAGAGTTATTCGCATTTTGGACACCCTCAGGAACCGGGGAAGTGGGTCTCCTTGTTCTAGGTATATTCAGCCATTCAAATATATCACATTTTAAGAGCATTCCACGAATATTTGGCTATTTAACTCATATGTAGGCATTTGACATCAAAAATTGTCCTTTTTGAGGGTGCGACAAAAGGATAGCCCAGGACAGTGTTTGACGAACACAACTAATCTTAAATTTTTTTTACAAATTCAGTATTTTGTCGGGCCCCCACCGTTCTCCAGAACAGGAATTCATCGAATGGACGTAGATTCATAAAATTTACGTATGAGGTTTTGATCAACAACATGCCATTCGGCTACCAAAGCTTTTTTTAGCTCATGTAGTGTTGGATACTGCTTGCCACCTATATAGACCAGCTCTAGATAAGACGCTCCACAGGTTTTCTACAATATTCAAGTCTGGAGATCTCCGTAACTGTATGTCTTTTTGAGTTTCGACAAACTTCTTGATTATCCTCCTTCTCGATGAACCGCGACGCTATGCTGCGACGTTATTCTCCTCTTTCCCAATGTCATGGAAGGAATAAGAATGTCCATCAGGACCGTCGAGATTGAATCTCTCTTCATCGGCAAACAGCACACGTTGCCACTCCTCTGACCACGAAATGTGCTCACGAGCGAAGCTCAATCTTGCATCTTCGTGTTTCAATGTAAAAGGACGTTTTCGTAGAGAAAAACTGACGCATTGTGCGAAATAAAGAGAATATTTCCGACGATTTCTCTAATTATTCCATGTTTAAAGTGGTATAAGTAATTAACAATAAATTGACTGACATATGCATATACTTGATCCAAAAATAAAGTCTTTCTATTATTATAATACTGGATATATATATATATATATGTATATATACACATATTATGTATCTGTATCACTATTTATTTATTCAATTTTCGTTTTCTTAGTCTAGCGTAGATGTATATGTCATTATCGTGTACCAATTGCCAGACCTAAGATTATATATCAACATAGCGAATTCCGAGAGGGATATCTACAGTGATTTCTGTCGTAAGCTGCTAACGAAAACGACTCTACGGCCAAATTCTACCAGCGATCGGCAAGACCGCACAGGACGACAGCGTGCGTACTCCAATCCTACTTCAACCGCAAGGAAAATATGGCGCCTATTCGACACTGGCGTGAGTTCGATCGATGCCAATCTCCGGCTTCGCGTGTTCGAAAGGAGAAGAAGCAGATATGGAGGCTCCCGGCCTCCCAAAGTTACTCGGATGACGTCGTCCACTTCGTGAACGAAGCGCTGCTTCGCGGCGGTGCCGGCAAGCAGAAGCGTTCTCCTCCCGCGGCGACACAGTCACGAGACAAGAAGGATGAGCAAGAAAACCGAGCCCTGCCTGAGACGAACCGACCCAAGGAAGCAATCGAGAAGGGACGTAACACAGGGACACAGGACAATGCTGCGGGACGCTCTCGTGCCCCGAGTACCAAGGATCTACTGGCCATAGTTGACGCTGCCGAGGCCCAAGCTGATAACGCCATTGATCCCACCTCCGGCGAATCCACCGACGAGGAATCCGACTCTGTTGAAAGCGAAAATTCGTAGCAATGTCGCTTTCTGTCATCAGAGATCCGTCACACAGCCAGCCGCGTTTCTCCCAACCGAGTGACTGAACTTAGCACGCAGCGGCAACGGTCGACGTGTGGACGAACGGTGTGAACCTCCTTGCGAACGTCTTCGCCTGGTCGGAATCGTTGAATTGTTAGCTAAATTTCCGTAAGGAATTCCTCGAAGGATGAACGAGGGAAATTGAAGCCGAACAGTTCGTCAGGAAATAAAGAAAGGCGTTGTTTGGACATCCATGTGTGTGTGTGTGTGTGTGGGATTCAGGGTGGAAGGGTGGTAAGAACAGGGGGGACTTGGGGACACAGGGGTGGTAAGAACAGGGGGGACTTGAGGACACAGGGGTGGTAAGAACAGGGGGGACTTGGGGACACAGAGGTGGTAAGAACCGGGGGGACTTGGGGACACAGGGTGGGTCGAACAGGTAAACAGGTCTCTAGGGACTCAGGGTGGGTCTGACCGCCTTCATGAGTGACCCACGACCGCCTTCATGAGTACGCACTGTAGGTGGTCTGACTCCCTTCATGAGTACCCACTATACACTCGGGCGCATGGGCCGTGCCCCTCCATGATTCCGCATGGGTACGATTGCGGCGCAGCCTCCCGTACCTGCGGAGCCTCCCACCCCCAGTTTGAGACACGGCAGTTTGTGCTATATTTCTCGACTGAGACCGCCGTAAACGTTCTCAATTTCCTCCGCGCTATATTGCTCTCGCTTTTAGCATGTGTCAGTGTTCCATGTTCCGGGTGCGGAGCCCATGCTATTTTTCCGGCTATTCCGTTGCATCGTACATCTCCCGCATGAGTTCGTTGAAATGCCGTCTGCGCCGTGTGCGAAAGATTTGTATGTGAAAAATTTAGGCGTGTCCGCGGAATTAGATTTTATGAACAGGGAACTCGTTCTCGAGGGATGGCTCGGAAGAAGGCCTCTCTGGATCGATAGGACACTGCCTGGTCGCACGGCGTCGGAAGCCACACGATGTCACATTTGGTAATGAAATAGAAATAAAATAAATTTAAATAAATTTAAATTTATTTTAATAATAGCTATTACATTTGTATATATATAAGAAAAATAAGAAAAGTAATTTTATTAATTCTTTGTTTTCTTTTTGCTTGCCTTGATACGCGTTTAGCAGCAAGAACGCTCGTCATGTTTGTCACTGATTTTTTTCAAGAGTTTCGTCCAGCAAGATAAAACCTATTGAACTAAATAGAAATAAAATATGTCGCTTAGTAACTAGGTGCCTCGTCACGTAGTGATTCACACTGGGCCTCCGTTCCCAGTCCGAGAGAGGCGCGGCCCAGTGGAATAGCGTCCCGGAGGACGACCACAGTACCTTGATTTTGACCCACGGGTGCAGCTCTTGCGCAGGCGTACAAACGACTAGTTACGTCCAACGATATTTTCATTAGGTTTGCACGTTAAACCGCGCCCATCAATAATCGTTAACCGTTAAGAAGCTAGGCAGACAAAGAACTGTAATGCAGCACATCGCACATCTTGTAATGCAGGTTCACTGGGAGATAACAAGCGTTTGTGTTTCGAGATGCTCAAGGAGTCCTATTGGCTTTCGAGTGCCACCAAGCTGTATCGAGCTAGATGGCGTGGGTATAGAGCCGAGGACTGGGTGCCCTAGACCAACGAGAGTGAAACCTGTGGCCGACCACCTGCGGTAAATGTATGTTCTGCGAACGCCGAGGACTACTACGCACCTCAGAAAACGACAATTTAATGACAAGCATCCCTTCATATTGCGATGGCTGGTCTTGGTTGGACAGCAGCTGCTTGTCGGGCTGGACCTAGTGTCATCGCGTCAGTGAATTCGATTTCTGATCTGGTCAAGAAACTAGTACCTGAAGATACTTGGAAGCACTTTGTAATAACCAGAGATGAGCTTAATGCGAAACTTAGGCTACTTAACAAGATCCCGTTAGAAAAGATGGGGATTCAAAGCAGATAGATGCAGTTCTGTCATGAACGTGTTCAACCGTCTCCCCTTGGTCTGGCTTCAAGCAATGTAAAGTAATGTAAACTTACCAGGCTTACTCACAGCCAACACTGAACGTCCACCGCACTGTTTTCGGCATTGCATCGAGCGATGTGGGACGCGCCAGGTTGAAAGCCCCCGCTAGGCCTTGGGCGGGAGCATGGCTTAATGCTGTTACCCCTTCCCATATGGGAACTCGATGATCAATGTACCTATGTTGCAGTAGGTTTACGTTTGGGAAGTAAACTACGGGTGGGGGTAGTGGCCCGAGACACTCTCTATTAAACGAGACTTTGGCCAGAGCTCTTCGTTCCACATCTAGTCCTTGCATCCCAGAACCAGCAGTTGTTTGTCTCTCTGACGAATATTCATGCAAAGCTTTTCCTCGGATATTCAAAGGGGACAACGCAGTCTCGATTTTCGGCACCCGCTTACGGACCCGGGGGAAGAGAGGCCTCCCAGTTTTAACTATCCTACTAATAATGAAAAGAGAAGGCTATTACTATAGATGTATCTCACATTCAGCGGATAGTACAATTGTCGTCCCGTTTTACAATCGAATAAACGAAGCATAACTAGGTGTAAGCGGCTTTGTGCGAAGCACCCCTGAGAGGATAATCTTCCTCAACCAACTCGGCCAAGTGCAGAAAAAGATTGGCACCCCGCTCCCCTGAAGCTTGCCCGAGCTCGATGAGGAACACTTACTCGAAGAACGTAGACGACTTGAGGTGAGGTGGGAATCAAGAGTTGGCGATTCAACGTTTTGTGTATCGAGGAGAGATACCTACGTAGAACTTCCTGTACAGCGTAATATATAACATACACTAGTTGAATGCCGAACAAGCATTGTATCTGCCCGAAATGTTCGCCGATTCCATTAGTTGCTGTAGTATACGATTGGAATATATAACCTTGTTTTATTTAATCAGTCATGTTGGGCACGTACGTGCCACTTCCAAGGGGCTGCAACCTGCGGCGTTCTATTTACAAGCGGAAAGCCACCATGCGGACTGTAATACATAACTGACACGGATATTAATATATATACATATACACACATATACATGTTATTGGACTCGTACACTAATCTGATACAGAATTTATGCCTAATTTGTGTATTCTTTGTAACGATTTGTTGACATATAGGGGTGTATTAAGTTCATGAACACCACAGCGTGTATATATATACCCGCTGAACGTGAAATATATATATATATAGAATTCTCGAAAAAATGGCAAAAGGGGGTCGAAAAAGTAAAAAAAAAGTCCTATGGCATGCCAGGACTTTTGTGTTTCATTGCTAGACACCTTACTATATTTACAAGAACTCGCGTTGTAAAAGTCCTGTTCCGTGAATAGACCATGTATTGAATACATCGATGTTATTATCATATTAATTCCTGTGATATATGCTGACGATATTAAAATATACGCCCCCGTAGATACGCCTCAGCAGAGATCGGTGCTACAAAAAGCACTATACGATTTTTATGAATGGGCAGGGCAGCTAGATCTCATGCTTTCGATCGAGAAATGCGCCGTGCTGCATTTTGGACACGGAAATACTAAACAAAAGTACTCCATTGGTAGCATAGAACTTAAACCACAAAAATCTATTAGAGATCTAGGTATAATCACATCAACTAGTCTAAAATACTCTGAACATACTGCGGACGTTGCTCTTAAAGCTAGTCAGAGAAGCAATTGGATAATGCGCACGTTCACAATTGCCGATCCAAATCTATACGTACTACTGTTCAGAACCTACGTCGAACCTGTGATAACCTATGCTGGGCCGGTCTGGCACCCAGGTCTCAAGAAAGATCAGGATCTTTTAACGAAAGTGTATAAAAAGTTTATAAGACGAATGGCATATAAATGTAAATGTGACAAAGAGAATGTAAATATTGTAGATGCCGTCCCGCGTCTTAACGCCCTAGATAAAGTCTTGCTTCAAAAAAATGATGTTGAATCAACCGACGATGGCTGCAAAAATATTTGATATTGTCGAAACTACGACAAGATCCAGAAGGAATATACTCCCAAAATTTATAGCCACGAAAAAATGTGTAAATGATTTATTCCCCTGGAGACTATCACGCGCACATCACGGGCACGCAACGTGCCAAAATTGAAAATGCACATAAGCGAGACTTGTAGCAATTATATATTATACCTTTGAATAAAGTGTTTTGTTATTATTATATATATATATATATATATATATATGTTCCGTCAACGATAATGAATGATTGTCGACCGTTGTTTGAATCGAGAGTCGTTCTCGGCAACAGCTAACGACACAGAATATTGTACAGGGTCCCTGTGCCATATTGCTGTATATATAAAAACAGCAATATGGCAGGGGGACCTATACAATCTAGTTTGTGTCGTTAGCTGTTGCCGAAAACGACTCTCGATTCAAACAACGGTCTACAATCATTCATTATCGTTGACGGACGCCCGTCGCAATCGATAGCGAGTGACCTCCAACCCTGCACGAGCTAAGCTGTACGACTTTTTTTTGGGATAGGGTAACAGCTGACAGGCCTCAGCTGTTCCCCTATCTGACAGCTCTTAACCTTTTTAGGTATTACTATGAGGAGGAGGCCACCTTTGCTTATTCTCTTCCTTACTCGTACTTAGCACGAGCTAAGTCGTACAGCTTGGCTCATGTTGATGCCTGGAACGGCTTTCAGCACCATTGTCTAACCGAGGTCCGTCACAGCCGCTCATAGTTTCTGGAAACGAGGCTGATGTAGCGGTGGAAGCGGTTACCGCGGTTTGGTGAGGCGCAATTCAAAATGGGTAAAATTAGCATGAACTCTGTGTGTGTGTTAATAAATGGGTGGGTCACTAAGGCTGTCGTACATTTATTCGCGTTTATATCGCTAACGGTGGTTTCAGTTGCTGTTGCTAACTGTTTCCAGCTGCGTATGACGTGAATGAACGTATTCATTCGGAATGAGTCAATTAACGAGATTTGACAAGAGTCTTGATCAAGGCAGGAGGAAGCCGCCCTGCCGAGTGCGAGGCCCGCCAACGATGAAATACCACTACTCGTATCTGGGATACCGCACTGCGGTCGTCACCGCTATCAAAATCGATCATCATTCATTTCTTACTAGAGCAGAACATGTGACGTAGAGCTATAGGGCAGTGCTAGGTGTGGACGGGTGACAGCGTAGTCACCGCCAGTAAGAGGTGGCTTCAAAATAGTATGCAAAAGTATACAAAGGATCAAAAAGCGGATTCTTCGATATCGGCCCTTCCTAGGATTCGCAAAGTGCTAATTTTTTCCCCGCGGAACGTAAGTTAGATTCAGCCATGTTCGCTATGGTGGTAGCAATCCTGCTTGGTGCGACACTGGAACTTCCAGCTGGTAGCGGTAAGCCCTGCTTTTCCAAATTGGAATGGAATTTCCCAACTTACTGCTAGCTGTATGTATAGTGAGAGCTTCTAGCTGTTGACTAATTGTAACCGTGCAATCCCGTTCATTCTGTTGGAAATCGTAGCTCTCTCTCTTTCTCTCCCTCTTTGTTCTACATCTGTGGAACCAACCAAATATGTGTTTCCTGTAAGGCAATTGGACATTACAATTTTGATAATGTCGACGTTTACAATCTGCCCTGAACCCCTTGATGTGACACGGGGGAATTCCGTACTTTCCGATCTGACACGTGTTTGACAGGGCGACGACGTTGTCCAGCCGGCCAATGGGCATCGGGGTGATATCTGACCATTTAATCGTGTCGAGACGCGAGTTGACCGGCACCGATTGAGTTGTATGGTTCACACGGCGGGAGGCGCTCTCATGGTCGTTGTAATCGTGGTTGTGGCAGCGGTGGACACGGATATTAGGGATGGCTGCACGGCCATGCCAGAATAGGAGTCCGAACACATGTGTCACCTCGGCGATCTGGAAGCTGCAGCTTGCTGCATGGTGGAGCCTGATCAAGCGGCGTGTGACGAAGCTATTTACGCGGAGAAATCCGAACGAGCCTTCGAACGAGCCTCCAAACTCGTACGACAGCAGCCGCAGCCTCAGCAGCAGCAGAACAAAGGTCGCCCAACGGCGTCCTTCAACGATTTCCGTAACCGTGAAGAAAATGAAGGGTGTCGGACGGCCACCATCCTCAGAGTGCGCGGATCGAGCGGAAGCCACGAATCGCTGTCACAGATCGGTATCAGAGGAGTGCGAGTCCAAGAATATGATAGAAAAAAACACTTGACCACTGTCACAAACGCCCTCCCCCGGGGTTCGATAATTCCCCGTATGTCCGCGTCGCAAAAGTTATGAAGAATTAAAAGAGATTTGGAAACGGCGGGATATCTACGTATATCGAAACGGGGACAGAAATCGTGGCGTGTTTAATGGATTAGCTATGGTACATTAGAATTACGAACATATAATGGGTACATTATATAATGATTACGAACATATGATGGGTACATTATATAATGATTACGAACATATTATGCATATTATGAATACAGTATTGAGTTATGGGATAGATAATCATTTTATCATATATTTTTTTCTAGTTAGTTGTCATTACTATGTCCACTCCGGTTTTTGTATTTCGTTACGTCGACAATAAGGCAATAATTCTGTTAACGTTTTCGTAGGCCAGTTTTCGTATTTTATTCTAATATGTCGGATATTGATTATGATTGCACAGCATGAAATATACAGTAGAATTTAACAACTACGATTCTCCTGAAATCCTGTACCAGCGTGTTTACGTCATTATCGCTTTCATAATGTCGCTAGGAAATGGGCCCAGCACTCCCATCTTACCAGATGTTGCTTCGTAGTTGTTGCGAAAAACTAGAAATACGCTCGGAGTTGGGGCAAAAACAAACGCTGGATGAAATCATTGACGTGTGTTCCATGTTTGAGGCACTTCAGAAGACCGCCCGCAAACGGGGGGGGCTCTAAACCATTCTGTTTCTAACTGAAAGCTGATTTGTCCAAATTCGGCCTATGTCTCAGTCTAGTTCTGCCCCCTCCCCACCTTGTATATTGCCCTTAGGCAGGGTCGAAGGGTAAATTGGAAGAACACTTTTATCAAGATGAAGGCTAGCCCCCGGAGTTAGCGCCTTCCCTGTTGTTACAGCATAACATCAATCAACAGTGGTTTTATAGCTTCATCGTCAGTGAAGTATGCCACTTTCGGATTGGCTAGCTAAAATCCATGAGCATGTGTTGATATCCACCATAGCGCATATTGACATTTTGTCGAAATTGTAAATATTCAGGGAGGACCTCATCAATGAGGTGCTGGTAGCTCAGTATTGCCGTAGTGTTTGGCAATTAGACGGGTGGATTCCATATACACACACACACACACATTGGCGACAGTGGGTCACGTCGCTGCTTTAGCGATAACACACAAACAACGATTCGAAGTTTATCGATCAGCGGTGGTTTCCACTCATCGAGCGCGAGAATGGAACTGCAATACCGATTTGACCGCAGTCAAAGAGAGACTCTGGTTTTCTTTTATCGTCTAGCCACTAATATTCAGATATTATATGATATTCTGTTTGCCAAAAAGCTAATCTGGTTGTAAGATCCACCATGGAGGTGGGGGGGATTTATTCAAACAGGAAATCACGCATAACACCCTGCACTCGTTTCGGTGCGTTTTATCTGTTTTGTTTTTTTCTGAGGAAGAAATCTAACAATTAGAACTAATCCAACGCTGTCTTATTCAACGTGTCCGATTGAGGAACGTCTTCTGTTTCGCTGTCATTTATTTATGCGAAGTAAAATCTTCACGCGTGTCCTGATCAGAGGGAGCTGAACATGACCCAATAAGGAGATCGACAAGAACCACCCTCTGCATCTATATCCCGTTCTGTCTTTAACACTACTACTTTCATCCGAACATGGCAAAACATTCTAAGAGCTGATCCTGAGCTGTTCCCCTATGCCATAGACTTCGGCTCTGATCCTTTAGGTATTAGTACGGCACGTCGGAGCCACCCTCACTTTTACTTGAATGTGTTTCAACCATGTCGTATCTTACAGGAATATGCATATATTAATAAATGCAATGGTTCTCCACGTCTGTGAATACAAGCCGTATATCCCTCCGGTGTAGTAATCCCAGACGCTTACCACTGGACTATATGTGGGATGGACACTGCTGGCCCTCACATGTCCCATTAACTGCCACCACCATAAGAAGTCCACTTCACTGCGTCCAAACAATGATCGAACTAATGCATTGTTAGGTTCGATCCCATCCAAGATCAGAATCGCGACTCAGCTACCTAAAAGCCTTACCGGAGACGTTAAATGTTGGCTGCGACCCAGCCCGAAAACCTCAGGCTAAGATCAGACTCCACAGTAAGAGCTACATGTGTCCACCTCTCAGATCGCCCGGCCGTTCGCCGGCCCCCGCAATCGGAGACACTCACAGCCAACAGGCAAAGATCACTACCATCATCACAATCACCAGAGAGCGCCCAACAGAGGCGGTGTGGTCTTGTGTTGTTGCCAAACAACGTCGGTACCGTGCTGACGGTCGTTTCGAACACGCGAGGAATGGAGTCGCGCGACGAACTTGGCCTGGGACAAACCGCTACATTGGCACCAACACCAGGAGAGAAGAACATCGGCCGGGGTGCCGAGAACGCCGCGAAACGCAAGGAACGCCTTAAGGCGTTACGGGAACAACAGCGTAAACGGAAGCTTCCAGACGAGCAGGCGGACGCTGGTGACGACAGGGACGTCGACAGCGAATTGCCGCTGGTCGGCAGCACCGAACATCAGCTGGGATCAGGCGGGAAATCCGGCTCCGACGCTGCCGGGCCGTTGCCGGTACCAAAGGCGGTGTTCCGAACGTATCGTCCGGCTAACGAGTCGCTCAAAGGCCTCGAGCTCCCGGACACCCGGCCGGAGAACATCGACGATCAGGTAAGTCTGGCTGAGACGGGATTGCGGAGGAGGCAGGTGGTGACAATGGTGACAAATGACAAAACAAACAAATGCTGCTGAACGTGTCACGATGCTATGACGATACTGGCGTTGTGGTAAACGGGACTTGCCGATTCGGATTTGCCAGCGGGGCGGCTATTCTCTACCATCGTCGTGTTCATTGCCGCTTTCGGCGACATGACATTGATCTGGCGTGACAGCTGCCGGCCGCGTTCGTGTGTGCGAGTCGTTCGGAAAACGTCACAACGTTTTAGTGGTGGTCATCAGCTATCGAGTGGCTCAGATCGACTGAACTGGATGGTATTCAGGCGATGCTTGGCCGTCGTCATCTACTCGACGGCGATCACTCGAGCCGAATAGATTTCTATTGTTGTTGTTGTTGGTCAAAAGATTTGCCATTGAGGAATAAAAATCTCGTACGTGCGTACGTTTGATTAAAATAGAGGATGTTGATTGAAAATAGGAGAACAATACAAGTATATACCTATTTCGTCAGTTTAGCGGCTTAGTTAGCAGGGCACTCAAGTAGGCTGGGTTTTAGTATGGTGGTGGTTGTGGTTTCGACGGCTTAGAGTGTGGACCTCCGCAGATTCTGAACAATCGTAGAGACTGGTCTGAGAACAGTTATTTGTTTGAAAAACGTTTTAAGCCTTGTTCTCGTGTGTTCACTAGCGCAACTGCTGCGAACCCTGGGAAAATACTGCCGGAACCAATGATTGTGCTATAATGAAGGAATGCCTTTATCAAGATAAATATGGGCGTCTGGGATTAGCGCCTTCTCAATTGTTGTAGCATAAAATCAATCAATCAGTGGTTTTATAGCTTCGTCGTCGGGAAAGCATGCGACTTTCGGATTGAGTGTCTCAAAACCATGAACAAGTTTTTTGATATTCACGATAGCGCGCACATTGACATTTTGTAGAAATTGTAAATATTTAGGGCCTCGTCAATGAAATAACTGGTAGCTCAATATGGTCGGCTCAACAGTTGGCCGGGTGGATTTCTAGGCGTGACGCTGTACCCATACACACACACACCAGTGATAATGTATCATCCCCCTGCTCTAGCAATAACACACAAACAACATTTAGAATTCTCGATCTACCAAGGTGAATGTCGCCTCCTAGGATTACACTATCGCGTTCCACTGTATTGACCTATGTGCTTGAGTTCTTCAGGTATTCTAAAGATACCGAGACACCCTGTGCCAGCATATATTGTCACGTGATATGAGAGAACTTAGGCATTGTAGAAATTGCAGTTCCTTTAATATATCATTACCTTTATACCTACCTATATGTATCGTGCTATATATACTCGACACGAAGGTCTAGCCTGTCTGTTCCTCTGTAACTCTCGGCGACTGGTTGTTTCAGGTGAAGAAAAACCTCGCTGCAGTCGCCGCGGACAACATCCTCGATCGTGACATCAATATCGATACCCTTCAAAGCCACAAGCCGGACTGGGATTTGAAGCGGGGTATTGCCAAGCAGCTGGACAAGTTAGAGCGTCGCACGAAGCGCGCCATTGCCGAACTGGTTCGAGAGAGACTCCAGGCAGATAAGGACGCGAAGACAGCTCTTGCCCAGGCTGTCAAAAGTGCGGAACCCGAAGCCGTCGGGGATTCAGACGAAGATTAAGGTCGTCAAGTGACCGTCATCGGCGTCAGGTGGCCGCGAGTGTCGTCGCGAACGCTGTTGTAATCGTTGTCGACGAGTTACGGATCTCGCGCGCAATCGTTCGAGTTTCCTTGTGAGAGTTTGCGCAGTTGCTCTCGCATTGCGCCGTGAAATTTGTGAAATCTCTCCATTCCGGCGCGTCGGTGCGTCCCTCGGTGTGCAATTCTGCCCAACGTTCGAATCACGGTTAGGTTCGCCGTGAATTTCGCTTCGTTTACGTGACCACCTCGTGCCACCTCGTCTTGCATCTAGATGATCCGTTCCTGTCGATCATTGCCCACGCCGAAAATGTACAAAATAATCGGGCCCCCGGATGCCGTCATTGGCATGACGGAGCTGGATCGCGCTAAATTCAGCGCCAAATTCTCCGTTCCCTGTATAACAGTGACCGATCAATCGTCGTTCAACAACATTATCGAGAAAATGAAACAGCTCTTCCTCAAGGTGGCTAACTTTAAGCCCGTCCAGGAGCTGCCCGACGGCGGTCGACGGATCATATTCGACTCGGCGAAGCTCAACGACCATATAATCAGACAGTACGAAATTCAACCGACAGAAATCGATCTCGGCTATGACAATTTCCCAGCGGACGTCTGCCTCAAAAAGGTTCTCAGCAAGGTAGCTGGCGGAACTGGTGGAGCCGGCTTCAGCATCGTTGGCCACATTCTCCATTTGAATCTGCGCTGCCATCTGCTGCCATACAAGAAGGTGATCGGCCAGGTCCTGCTTGACAAGACGAAAAATGTTCAGATGGTCGTAAATAAGACGGCCGAAATCCAGAACGAGTTTCGCAACTTCAACTTTGAAATTCTCGCCGGCGAGGGCAGCACCATAGCGCGCGTGAAGGAAAATGGATGCGTGTACGAGTTTGACTTCGCCAAAGTGTACTGGAACCCGCGGCTGTCTACGGAGCACGACCGTATTACGAAACTGCTAGCCAACAACAGTGTCATGTTCGACGTGTTTGCCGGCGTCGGCCCGTTCACGATGCCCGCTGCGAAGAAGGGCTGCATGATCTATGCAAACGACCTGAACCCGGACAGCTACGAGTATCTTGTCAAGAACCTCAAGCGTAACAAGATCGAGCAGCGGGTCGAGACGTTCAAACTCGACGGGCGCGAGTTCCT
Organism: Stratiolaelaps scimitus; assembly: GCA_019614645.1. Classification (NCBI taxonomy): domain Eukaryota; kingdom Metazoa; phylum Arthropoda; class Arachnida; order Mesostigmata; family Laelapidae; genus Stratiolaelaps; species Stratiolaelaps scimitus. The sequence continues at coordinate 2,400,078 of JABWDB010000011.1, read as the reverse complement.
CCGACAGGTGCTCGTGTCGAAGGCGACACTTCATCTCGGTCAGGATATCCACGTAACGATGAACCTGCCTGCGGTGGCGCTTGAGTTCCTCGACGTGTTCCACACGTTGAAGATGCCGACCGGCTGCGTGTTCAAGGTGCACTGCTATTGTTTCGTTCGATCGGATGACAAACGAACAGCGACAACATGGACGCTGGTGCGCGAGCATCTCGGCTTCAGGCCGGGCATAGCGTTACCCTTTCAGCTGCAGGAAGACAAAGCACACTTCGTGCGTAGCGTCGCTCCTGGTAAAGATATGGTGCGGGCGAGTTTCACCCTCAGGTACACGGCTAAACAGGACAGCACCAGCGTCGCTGCTGCTGCTGCTATGGCTGTCACTGAGTCTAGCAATACCGTGGACAAGGCTGATCAGGAAAGCGGCTCGTCAAGTGTTAGTCACGGCGGTATACCTGATTCAGCTGTGAGTGCGGATACTACGAGCGCAAGCGCTGAAAGCAACAGTGCTACTGACGACGTAGGGCCGTCTGAGACGAAAAAAATGAAAACGTCAGATGATTTATAATGCTGATAATTGTGGTTACGAGAAGCTTAGTAATTAATAATAATAATAATAATAATAATAATAAGAATAATAATAACAATAATTATTACGCGTGTAATGGTAATGGAGAAAGGGGAAGAGGCAATGAAGCTCTGACAGATCATCTGGGTCAGCCGTGGTAAAGAGTACGCGTAAAGAACTTTATATAAAATACGTCTGCAATTTTAATATACATTGCGAGAGAGAAATGGCGAATAGCGACTATGGTGGATTTATGTAAAATACATACGTGGGGAAATATAAATTACAAGTGGAATAATAATAATAACGATTATAAAAAAAAGTCACTGAGTAAAATAATGCAACACGTATTAAACATGGTATTCTATCACCTCGACTTCAGCTGGAAACAGAATGGAGCGAGGAGAAACTTCACTTGCTAAACGAGAGATGTTTGTTCAACGTTGGCTATCAAGTTGGTTGGATAATAGCGACTGGTAGGAGCATCGGCGTATAGTCTTAAACAAAACATGTGCCGTGTCCTTCTTGAAAGCTGGCAAATACGTTTCGAGCGAAGATGGATCTAAATGAGAACGCGATGGCGGAGAGGGCAGGGCAGCGCATCGCGTTCGAAATCTGTGAGACGTTCCGCAGCGCAGGCACGGTCATGGGAGGGGGCGGGTGGTCGGCGTAGATCTGCTTTGTCAAGAAATAGCTAGAAAACGACGTCTTCGTCGACTCCGGACTCCAATACGGTGTCACATCGGCTGAGCGTGTTCACTCAGTTACAGGCACATAGACTGCTGGTTCCCTACTGTCGCTAGATGAGCTAAAACTAGCGGGCTAGACCTGCACCTGGAAGATCACTTTCTCACTGGGGTCCGCCAAGAGACCTTCGAAACATACAGTGTACCTCGTCGAAAGCCGCGATCTCTCGTTGGACAGCCCAAGGAGAAATCACCCGACTAGTATGATGAACAGCTACGAACCCGATAAGTTGATACTAGTCACCGTATAGCTCACCTCTCTCTCTCTCTCTCTCTCTATCAGTGACAGTTCCTTCAGTGACAACGTTTACCGACAATGTTGTCCCCTTCTCCACGAAATTGTCCACAGCTTCGTTACGACTTGATCTAGAGCAAATCCCGGTATTACGACCAGACAATGATTAAACGCCGAATGATCGATCTGGACGGAGCCTCCACCCGTGCAAATCTCTATAGTCGGAAATGAGAACAATTCAGACAATTTTCTTGCACAAAATTCAGTACTTGGCCGTCATCTGGCCCCCGACAAATTCTTTATTTATAACCACATAGCTCATTCTCGCCTGTTCATCGTTCGATATCATCAATAATTATTTAGATTTATTAGTCATTTGTCAGTCTATCCTCGTCTCTCTTTCTCTCTCTCTCTCTCGCATCGTAGTCATCATCACCGTAAGTTAATTACCATCCTCTGAAATTCATTTGCACACTTACCAACTTGTCCTCTCATCGTTCTTCCTATTTCTTTAAAATTCATAGGTAGTTAATTACACAATCCCCCGCTTGCCCGCTCTCTCTCTCTCTCTCTGGCCCTAATATATCTATATATTTATATAACGATGTATTTATAGAACGCATCTTATAGCGTGGCGGGGTAGTCATTTGCATCGTATAAATCAGCCCATTGTTTCATATGATATAATAATAATAATAATAATAGCTAGAATGCAATAAAAGGGGATTCAGTAAATTTGTCATCGGCTTATGTCAGAATTTGTCCTCCACCGAACGCGTGTATCCCACAGTGGCTAGTCTATCCTGTTCCGACCCTAGTACACATCGAATCACCGCCATTGCATACGCGCAAAAAATACCATACACACGTTGACCACGCGTAACCATCTGCCGGGAGCTTCCACAGCGTTTCGCTGCAGTCGTCGAAGGAGAGATTTCCTCGCTCTCTGGGAGAGACAGAGAAGAATTCTCACAGAATAACGGACGTTGCCATATCCCCATATAAAGAATCACTCGGCATTCTGGATGTGCCGACGTCTAATTCATCTCCACCCAGGGGCCAACCATGCCCGTAGAACAATTCAGCGGATAAAGGAATTCTCTATCGGGCTTGCGAAACAGATCCGTATTGTCATTTAGCTCCATAGGGGATGAAGGGACCATTGCCACGATCCTTGCAAGTTCGTCGACTGTGTATTGTACGTGGAATATATTAGAACTATCTCCGTCCGCTCGACGTAAAGTAGTACCCTTCGTATCAACGAAACGATCTGACTAATGATATTACCAGTTAGATTGTCTTCTCCCCAAACAACACTGCATTTAATTTATATTCCATTGCAATACAGATCACAGTTGCCTGTGTCTCCGTGGTTTTCACCGTGGTTTCAGCTGGATTTCCTGCAACATTAGCTCTCGTGGATCTAGTCATTCGATTATATATATATATAATAATCGAATGAATATATATATATATATATAATGTCTGTTCAGTTGGACAATGGGTTCAGTCGCACCTTGTCATCATTATACACCTAATTGGAGGGCCCAGCCGCCCACCGCAGTGCTGCTCGTCCTTTACGCGCTAGTCGATAATATTGCGGGTGGCGCGAACGCCGATAGAACCACCTAGCCGCCCCCGTCCCCGGGCCCGCCCCGCATGCACCGCATTACCGGTGGCGAAACGCTCACACGGTTGCCGGGTAGGTCTTTCCGGCAGAGTGATTAGCGCACATCAGTATCGTCAACGTCCAACGTTCAGCACGGTTCCAGCCGACGGACACCACTCGCCGGAAGGCGACAAACAACGTCGTGGTTTTGATTACCCCAGCCGACCCAACCACTCATTATACTGGTGTCAATGTGTTTAATGAAAAAATAGTACTAGTTGCAATTATGAATTAGTGATCACTATAATTACGGTTAGCGTTTGTTTAGTTTATGAACATCGAGCGCGCATTACGTGTGTCAATTAGTCACATACGCTAGGTCCAGCGTTTGCCAGGTTCCCGCCTCATACAAAAAGTACATGATTCGCTTAGTGAAAGTAATACTACTACTACTAATAATAATAATAATCATAAAAATTAGAATTATGATGATTGTGATAACGACGATGATCATTAATATTATGATCGGTCAGGAACTACACCGTTCAACTGATTCTTTATTCGGTCTGTTCATTCATATCCGCTCATCTATTTGGGGGTCTGTTTAGATCGGCAGTTGACTGGTTTAAACTGCACATTGTCATATCACTGGCGCGCGGCGATTTACCACCGGCGGCGTTAAATGTCGAACTCGAGACCTCGCATTAAATCGTCGAAATCGTTGCCGGGGTCTGTGGCCTCTCTGCATGATCTCATCCTGTGTCAGGACACTGCAGCTATAATAAATTATTATTAATATCTATAACACATCTACGGAATTGTCTGCTGTCCATCGGTCGGATTCTCGTTCAAATGCGGCATACTTCCACAGAGTGGCAGCCCAATGCCAAGTACCCAATCCACGTACAACTGTGTCTCGATTGATTTGCACTCCGTCACCTTTTGTATCCGACAGCGACATGATGGTCGCGTTCTCAGCCCAGTTCAGCTAGACTCAGACCGATAGAGCTCGATGCGTCTGACATTGATGAGACTGGCCCAATCTTAGCGTTATTCTTACCCTCGATCCTCACCCGTCTCAACGTGTTCGTCACCCGACTGTAGTAGCCCTCACTTCGATCTGCCCCTCTGCCCCACCCAACAAACTCGCCCTTGGTCACATGACGGGGCATTTACGAGCGTGCGCCTCTCTGCGCCTTGTTTATTGTGACAAGAACAACAACAACAACAATAAGAACCTCTTGCCTTCGGATTCATTGGAATCACTGGTCGTTCAGTGGTCGTCCTGGCTTGTCCACCTGGTCACCACCCCCCTCAAAGCTTCCATTACGTGTACAGTCCGTTCACCGCTTCATCACTTCGTAATGTATCTATAGCGCTTTTCCCCGTATATATTTGTATACACGTGCCACGAAGCTGAATATCTTGTACGTTCTGTAAATTAGCACATAGTTCCCCCCCCCCCTCTCTCTCTCGTTCCTCATCGTCTAGCAGGATCGGCCGCGTTCCGCGTTTCGTAACAAACAGCAAGGTTATCTACGAGTTGAATTCGCGTTTCGGGGACGATGCAGCGAAACCAGCAGCGGTCGCCGCCTGCCGTTGCCTTTTGGTAGGTGCGTTTGCTACCAGAGTCCTGGGAAATTGTTCACCTCACCCTGCTGCATGGTCTTGTCCGTGCCGGACCCGCGGACGTAGCTAAGCCGTAGTCGCATGCGAAGCTTCGAGCCAGCGCCGTTCACTGATGGCGTGACCTTCACCGTCTGCTGGATCTCACCTGGGCCGGCGTTGTAGAACACAAGGGAAGCGAACAGTGCGTAAGAATATAACGAGATGATATACAGCACAGAATAGCGAAAACTCCCGGCTTCGAACGGTTGCTCAACTGTCGGCTGAATGTCTTTCTAGATATATTTCATCGGTGGCGTTTCTAAAATGTGGGGCGCTAGCTTATTTTGGATTTCGGTATTATGGATGTTTATAGAGGCCTTAGGACGAAGTCCCTTTCGGATTTTGTAAACATACGCACACAAACACAGAAAGCGCCAAAAAATGAACGTCACTATTGTTTTTGGCACGCGCTTGCCACCTCAACAACTTCCGTTTCATGCAACAGTCGAACAATACTTACTCGAATTGTTGGGCTGTAAGACATTGCCAGTCGGAGGTTGCATATCCAGCTGGAATGTTTTCTGTACGGCCACCTACGGAGAGAGAGAGAGAGCCACGGTTGGCAAAAAGATGTTGAGCAAGCCAAATAACGCTAACGGATTGACGAGAACAATCTCAACAATTAATGCACCATGTTACCATACATTTTGCCTCGTGGTGTTTCGTAGCAGAAAATCGACATTAAGCTTCCTTGTACGGTGAACACTGATCGACTTACCTGGAAGAGTAGCTCGCTAACAGCTTCCGATCCGCGGTTTGTCATGACCACGGTAAACATCACTGGCTGGCCAGCGGGAACAACCTATTTTTTGTTGTTGATCAAAGAACGGGCACAAAACACAGACTTAGTTGGACAGTCCCCTTGGTAAACACGGTAGATTTGGTGGTTTAACTAGACAGTGTTGAAAGGGCAGGGAAAATGCAGATGTCAACACCTGTATCAGCACAAAACGAAATAACGCGCGGAATAGCGAAAAGAGCGATATTTGGTGGAAGAAGTTTCATAGATAGTCTTGCCACTTATTTATAGGGGTTCTCGAAATTGTTCATCATATCCTATAAATCTGCTTAGACCTGTTAGGCTTTCCTTGCGAGACTAGCCCGTCATTGAGGTCTGTTAAATTCAAGCTACGATTATACAGTGCGCACCTGAGGGTATTTCATAGTTATATGTAGATCGTCAACGTCCATGGCTGGTATTGTCTGCAAGTCAGTTTGCTGTGATGTCAGATCTGTAGGACCGGAGAGTCCCATTGAGCCGAGACTGAGCGAGAGGTTCTTGCCGAGACCGTCGGTATTTGCCTGAAGCATTGAGTTCTTCTGATTGAGCTTCTCGTCCGAAGAGACCAAAATTTCTCCCCCGAGAAAGCCGATTGAGTTCGGTATAGTCGGTCCCTGAACAACGCCGGTCGGAGCAGTCGGAGTAGAACCTTAAGCGAAATACAACGAATCATTAATTGACTCAAAGGACCGATGTGTGCACGGGGTTCGATGGAAAATATAGAAGAACAAAAATAGACAACTTTTGCTCGAAATTATATCGAGTCGGGGAGCGTGAATTGAATATATATATATATATGTATATATTTGATATTCTGGAACTAAGTATCAAATGAACAATTGCAGTTTCAGTCAGCCATATAAACATTTCTAGTCATACATATAACATGTAAACATAGGGTCACCGGAATTTCGGTGTTATAAGCATGACTCTATCAGGGTTCTTCTCATGATGAATATATGGCCTTTGCCTGTACGGTATCCTACCTCCGAGGTCGCCAAGAAAGTCTAGCAATGCGGAGTTGTTATTTGTACTGCTGGCCGATGAGAGATTTCTGTTGTCGACCATACCGCCCGAAGACGAGTGAACGCCTGATATGGGCGGGACTCCGATAACTTCATCAGTAACAGCTAAGAAATCCACCAGATTCTCAACGGCCAGACAGCCATTGTTGTTCGTTACGTTATTCGTTAAATTTGATGACAGCGCGACCTGGCGACAAACGAGACAACATCACCGTTAGAACATTGAGGATAGAACAGTTGATAGAGAGAGGGACTTAAGCCATACGCGTGATCAATTATCTTGATATTTTCAGCCCGATTCATATATGAACTCGTAACTCCGAAGGTGCAAATTGATGAGAGAACCCTGAGGAAATAAATACTTTTTTTTCCAATGTACCCCGTTCACTTGAGGCAACTCCTTCTCCCAGCCCTTCGCCTCGACAGTTATCCGTGTGCTATCACCACGAGAAATGTCCGGGAGGCAAACGAGATCTCTTCGAGGTTGGTCACAGGAGGACCTTAACCTGCGATACCGGTCTATTCATCCAAGCTGTCTCCCAAGGTACTACCGGCACTACGAACTCGACCAGCAAGGGCACACCGGATAAAGCCTGGAGAGAATTGACAATCTCCTGATCGAGGGCTACCGCCTACTGTTTTAACATTGGCACGCACCATATATCTCTCTAAAAAAATAGCTTAAAGTCGAAATACATGGCCTACCGCGTGTATGTGGTTATTAGCTGTTGATACATCGTCGGAGGCCGTTTGGGACTGATGTTGATGGGACTTGATTGACGGCTTCACCTGGAATAAACAAAGCGAACGATTCCCAAGTCAGCACATATATATAGATATTATGCCCATTGGTAATATCTTACCCATCTTGCACGTATACTCCCACTTATCAACAAGTACGTCATGTCGAAGATATTCATATCACCACAAGTAAGTGATACTACAGAGTCGTCTTTGTGCTTGTCAGCACACTGACCGTACGACTTTGTACTGACGGCTGATTGATTCCCCACCCCGCTCGCTATCCTACATAATCAACATCCTACCGTTATAGGCGGCATTCGTTCCAGAAGAGCTGGCCGGAGGTTATCGTGACGCGTAAACAACGCCGCGAACTCTGATGCTCTCTGCTGGAGCTCAACGTGAACACTTGACGATAGTGGGTCGACCGCGCATTTTATCCTGAAACGAACATCGACGATGAAGCAACGCGTGACCCGAGTTGAATCATGCAATGTTAAACAGATAAGCAAACACGTATGCTAACCAGAGAATCCATATATGATCCCTCCAGGTACATGCAAACAATTATACACGTAGTATGGCGAATAGAACATAAACTGCTGTGATGGTTGCCTGTTCCGGTCGAATTAGTCGATATGCTTAGTCTGCCCGATGCTTCGTTTGCAATCGTTGTCATGAACGGTATGACGGTAGATGGGATCCAGACAATGAATGTCTATATTTCGACTGATTCGTTTGAATTTCCCAACGAGCACACACACACACCCCGGCTCGCAATGACTGCCGTCACCACTTTGCCAACTTACCGATTTGAACTTTCCGACGAAAATCGAACACTAAGCTTCTGCAGCGCGAGAAGGGCGTACGCTCGACTCGCCACACTCAGTTGGATGTTGAACAGAAGCCACTGCTCGAAGAACGCTATCACTCCTGCCTCGCCCTCTTTGGCCACATCTCCATCGCCACCGTCTCCGCTACTCGTCAACAGGAGGTCGCCAAACTCGCCAATCGCCCAACAAGCAACCTGAATGAATTGCACGAATTTATCCATGAATTCAATCAGCAACAACAACAGTAGCAACAGCAACAACAACAACAGCAAATATTGTGAATATTCACGAAATGACCTAGCTAGATCATCAGTTGATTAAATAGATGGTGATGACGCCTTGGTGTGCGCTCATGATTGAGCTCTGTAGAGGTATCGTATTTTGCGATTTAGAGTATGGACCCAACTGTTAGACATGTTGGATGTTTAGACGCCACCTCAAGCGTGGACTCGGAATTGTACAGCTGACTGTACAAGTGAGAAAGAATGAACGTACCCGATCAATTATTATTATTAATTATTGTTCCTACAGCACAAACCTGACAAAGCGGTTGATAAGCGGAGACCTCGCTGGAGGGTTCAATCCCCGACATCTCTTTCCAGAGTCGCCGAACAGCGAACGCGTATAGGGCATTGTCTTCACACGCGCTCAACAGTTGAATCAACGATCCGACGACGTCGTCATTAACATAGTTGCCTAATGAAGGACATATTATTGTATTAATTAACAATCGATCGCGTGCCATGACGGCGGGAGTCGGTGAAATTTGACGCGCAATAATTTCGAAGCGAGATTTCTATTATCGGCTAAGTGTTGATTATTAATTATTTTAAAGGGTGTAGGGGCACCTTTACGAAAGCGACGTGATTCGGTGATGAGGGAGAGAGATTGGGTAAGATTGCCGATCTGGGTACGGATGAAGGATCGATTTTTTAGAGGAGTGTTAATTGTGTTCTCCCCTGCGGTAGCCATAGGTTACTCTCGTTCGTCTCGAAGCAAGGCATTTCCATGTCCGAGATGTCGAAGACGAGGACAAACAAAAAACAACCTGAGGTGCAAAAACCACCCCCCTTTTATTTTATTTTTATCTCTTTTACTTATTTTTATTTTATCGAGAACTAAAGCGTATTATATTGCAGTTCCGAAAATAAACCTGATTTTTGAAACTTGAAAAACCATAGTAGAAATCAAGTCTAATCATGAAGACGTTCGCCAGTTATTTACATGGTCACCATTTTCGGCGATCTGCGACACCATCTGTAAAGAAGAATCTCTCGAAAGTTGTGCCCGTCTCTTTGCCGGATCAGTACTGTTCAAAGTTTGTGTTACTCACCTGCAAGTGTAAGCGCGTTGATCATCGTTTCAACGTGCCATTTCTTTGACGGCGCATAGGTTTCCGCCGCAAGAAACAGATGACTCGAGCAGCTCTGTGCAAATTCCGGCTCGGCATTCTCCAGGAATATCAGCAACTCACTAAAACGCAGGTCAAAATACAGTGTAGACGTTTGGTCAGAGGCTGTCGCACTTCCGTCTCGATAGCCCGATGATGCTTCGCCGATGAAAAATGCGAATTTCCACAAATATAATGTTATCTCTGACTAGACGAGCGCACCCGAAGCAAAGCTGAAGGCCACATGAAACATTTGAGATAAATCGACCTCGGTACACAATATTTTGCCATAGGTTATGAAAGACTCACCGAGTCATGAACTCAATGTTCTGCGAGTTGATCAGAGCAAAACACAGCTCCAGAGCCCTCCGACGAATGGATACGTCAGGATCTTTTAAGCAATCGACAATTGTATTTCTAGAAATATCGAGCAAGAGAAAACATAGATCAAACATAATAATGTTACAACGTAGTCGTATTCTTTAATTCTACTACTACTAATAATAATAATAATAATAATAATAGTAATAATAATGGAAGCGTTTCGACATAGCGATTATTGTTAAATGAGCGAACTTTCATGAATGTGCTAACTTACTTAAATAATCATTCATGTTAACGGGGTACACTTGTTGCCGAAATTATATATATATAATATATATGATATGTTTTACAATCATTCAGTGTAATGCTAATTGCAGTAGTAACAGTAGTAGAACACTCTCTACATATAAATACGAGCCATGAGGTATGAAGTCCAAGTCGATTTATTTAACCCAATAAAAAATGCGGAATATGAATAATACAAGAAATTCGTTTACAATGGAATAAATTATTACTATTACCACTACGAAATAATTCACTCAGTCAATCGCCAACGTGAAATCTGTTAACGTGCCAATTTTTTTTGTCAAATCAAAATAGTATAAAGGTTTCATGCCTCCCATACCTGTGCCTTTGTACAGCCTGATAGTCAGCCTGCACTGTTCTGTAGAGCGTTGTCAGTGCTACGTAACGTATATTTTTGTCGGTATTCAGCAGGAAACGGCCAAGGATATTGACGCCAAGTACCCGAAGGCCCGACTCCGAGCGGATGTCCATAATAGTTAACACTGATTCGTAGAGGATAGCGTTGCCGACGTTTTTCGCCGTCTCCGTGTTGGTCGCCACCTATAATAAGCACCATGACGAAGCCACACAAAATGTGGTTAGCTCAATCTCCGCTAGGTTATAACAAGATCGGATTCTTGCTACGCGATTGAATTGAATTTGCTATTGCACGTGATACGAGTTCACACTGCATTTAGGACTAATATCCACACAGTCAACAGGGTATCAGATCGGGGGGTGAGACCGAGTTTCGTCAATTGAGGAGCGGCACCCACCTGGGCAAGTATGTCATTCATGGCCTCCGAGCATTCGCTGTCGTTTCTACCGAGCAGCCGAAGTAATCGGAGGATCTTGACCTGTAGAAACGGATCGGACACACCGCATACGTCGTGCTCCGGCGAGTAGCCTGACAGGATGAGGTTTTTCAGAACGCGGACGAGCTGGGGCACCGACTTGCGGAAGTAGCCTAGGGTGTCGGGTGAACGTTCGCACATCTCGTGTACGAGAACAACGGCTGTGATGAGAACACCGTGGTTCTTCTCCGACAGCAGGGAGCGCGTCGCCGGGATGAACATCTCCATTAGCTCAGGCACTCGTCTAATAAACAGCGGAGTAGCATATATGAACAAGCAGAAGGAGAGTACCGATAATTAAATCCTTGGATTATCTGGCACAAAAAAATAGAGGTGTCGCTATCTCAGCATCGCATCTGTATCTCGAGTCTATCTATGTTGAAGATGTGATTCAAGAAAGTTGTTGAACGGGGCAAGATCGTTGTTCATTCCATTGGGTCCCCACCATTTGGGCCGTCGGTGACATCCTCTCATAGCTAATTTTTGTTCGAACTCCCGAGTGACCCCGAACGATCTTGCAAGTATTAATATCGTTTGGCGAGACAGTATTGCCATCGAGGAAGGCTTCTGTCAATGTGCGTTACCCGTTCACAACGGGGCAACAATCGGTGATGTATACTTTTTCATTCAGATGAATATTGCTTGGCTGACTCACAGCCAGAGCATTTAACGTCCATGGCATGGCTTTTTGCAGTTTTTGCAGTTTTTTTTTGTTGCTGTATAATTCAGACACCTTGAAATGAAAATGTGCAACGGTAAATGGGATCGATATCGTACCTGATAATTCGGAAAGCGGCCAGCGCGGCTTTCTTCTTAATGTACGGATTTGATGAAGTCTTCAGAAGGCGCTCGACCTCACCAGCTAGATCTCTCGACATTTCCGGACTGCATATCGCCGCCAGAGTGCATAACGCCAGACCAACAATGAACTGTGTTTGCGAGTTTAGGTCGTTCTTGAGCGAGTTGGTCACGAGTAGATGAACATCTTGCCGCTCGTCAAGTAAAAGCATAGCGCCCAGGTACCTGGTGTTCACACAGATCCGAAAAGTCGAATTATGAAATAGACAATAATAATAATAATAATCATAGCTGATAAGACAAATCAAGCTTGCTCTTGCATTATAGTAGAAGACGAATGGCTCCTCCGACCAATATGGTATAGGGTGTTTTATATTTTTAAATATTTCGCAAGCGTCACTATTCTAATGTTTACAGCCGTTCGTTCCTAAAATAAATTCTTACAACACAAATAGTTTAACTTTTGACGGAATCTCCAATGACGTGTCATTAAGTCAATTCAAGCTGGTGTCTAGGCCTGAACGATGACACTGGTCACTAGGAGTAGACCGCGCCGAAAGCTCACCCTGACCCATGGGTCGACTCTGGTGTAGAGAAAGAACCACAAAATACAATACCCATGGCTGCCCAAGAAGAAAACAGTATATATATAATTTTGGGAAGAGGAGGGCTATATATATATATATATATATATATAAATATATATCGTCAAGTCGCCTTCGTACGATTATCAAAATCACAAAAGGTGTGTCCCAACCTCCGGTCGACGGCATTATTGTAAAATGTTTATTATTACCATAATCCTCACATTTCATATATATATAACTATGCGTACGAATGGGAATAGATGTAATATAAGTGTTACCCGATACGCTTGTCCGTGAACCGCTGCGACGCGATCAACTTCAGGCATTCGAGCTGTCCAAAATGGGCTGGATAGCCCAGCATGTGTATGTACAAGAGCTTGGCGACATTGCGACATCTGAAATAAGGTGACCAGAGGCCGATAAACATAACATTAGCGCATGTCGTCAGTGTGCATACAAGTCATAGCTACTATCATACGCTGAGCTAGGTTATACGTAAATCGCAGAAGACGCATCAAAAAAAAATTAGTTGAACGACCGGTTCAGCCCAATCGCAATCATAGCTCCAAAGACCTGACAGAGTACATAGCCTAAGCTCTGTCATTCGAGCATGGCACCAACTGGCGCTGGCGGTCAACAATAACGATGAAGTTGGAGTATATGAATATATACCTAGTCCTTGGGGGGATGGTTTTATTATATTTGTATATACATATAGAGGCATTTAACATTTTTGTTGAACGTGTATAAACAATTATGATGTTCTAAATATTTGTGGCAGTCTATTATCATTATTTTATTACTAGAAAACTTAAGAAATACTGTAATTGCAGTTCCGTTATAAACGACCATTTGTATTGTATATGTTGACAAATATTCTGTTATATATATATATATATATAATAACGACGCTAGCAGGCACTAAGCGGACCCGAAAATGGTTTTCCAGTTTTATCTACATCTCTATTATATTAATATCTTACTAATAAGATGGTCAAATTTCTGTCTCTCTGTCTTTCTCTGTTTCATGCACACACATTCTCCTATGCAATCTCTTTTTGTGTAAACAATTAGGTAAACCACCAAATGGACGAACTTGTGTAATCATGTATAATAATCACAACAGGCCCTTGGCATCACAAACATGAAGCAGTTATTTATTGAATAACAATATTGGAAAAGAAACGAAAAAAAACATTTCCCACAATGGGCCCTCAGTTATTTTCCAGAAAAGCACAAGTAACTAATCACACCCACGCACACACAGGTGCTTCGTATACGAAGGGCAGTTACCCTGACTGGGGTTAATGGGTTCGGTGTTCACCGCGTGTGTATCAGGCTCATCGCGTCATGAACGTCTGCGTTCGTGTTGGAACTGCAAAATAAACGCTGTCGGACTATCATACGACAGTTGGGGAATAATCCTTACCACTAACAAAGGTATTAGAAATATATACGGGGACTGGCCTGGGAGAAATGTGTCTGTCGTGAGATTGTAAAATTTACGAGCTCATTCTCCGAAGTAAAGGACCGGCCCAAAACAGCGATTTTGATGAAACAAGTATAGTAACGACATTCAACCTTCTCGCCTGCCGTTGCCCTAAATAGCCACCTCAAAGATATCACCAATTGTCTAATAATATGACGTCAACGTGATATCAACAAGCAAGTTGACAATTTTATCTCCTACATTGTGAGCCTTCAACGAGCCCACATGTCCGATCTCAGGTCTCTCCTGCAGGTCCGCCTCGATCATTCGAAGGAAACAAGGCTCTTTTGACGAGTGAACTCCGATCGCCGATCTGTTCCGTTTGCTTCAAACGTTGCAATTATAATTGGAGGTAAAGGTAAACATTTTCACTGGTTTACTCTTAGGGGAAGTGCAGTTGAAGTTCTCTTATACATATATCCTCACCAGATCGCGGAAACTAGGGCGTCAGGCCTATTTTTACTGGCAGAGACTAAGCAGTCCAAGCCACCCAAGCGCTGACGCGGGGAGAATTAAACTATTGAGTGAGTAGAGGTCGATCGTCACGCTGGGACACGATACCGCAAATGACTAACGCTCATTCAATTCAACAACAGGCCCGCAGCTCTCCAGGCGGTCAATGCAGCCAGCTACGTACAGTGAGGAGTTCGCCAGTAGGCCGTAGGGAGCAACTAAACTGTTTCAGGTCAAACTCTTATATAAGCACTATTGCCAACTTCAGCTATGGGAAGACTCGTTAGGACAATAGCAAGTACAAGAAGCGTCAGAACGACCTTGTATGCGTAATATCCACAAAGATAGTACGTCGTTCCTATCCGGATGTTGTTTTCTACCCGAACTGTTTTGCCGCACACAACTTGCCGTAGCAAAGGCGACTACCGCCTACGCAGCCGAAACTACAACAGAGGCCTGTCTGTCTGTCTACCTGCTTATCTATCATATTCGAGTGTTTAGGCGTCACCCACCACACGTGCTTTCCATTCATTAATTACCAAGTAATTACTATCGATCATTATGCCAGTCAATCAAAGCTAACAATGCTCGCTTGCATCTAGCGAGCAGAGCCCACTAACATACAACCACTAAAAAGTCGCTCACCAGCTGTACCAACGAGGAGATCGTCTCCAACTGGCTCTCACAGGCTTATCACCTAATCTAGCAATGGAACAGGTATTTTTTTTACATATTTTACCGTCTACTCCCGACGCGGCCTAGCATAAACTCACCGCCAGAGGCTGTCATCTTCCCGGAATGTGCTCCGTATATACGCGCACTCCTTCTGCACAACAGCTCGTTCATCCGCCGCCGTCCGCGCGGCCCGAATCTGTCGAATGAGGTCGCGAAGCCGCATGGGACTCTGCATCGATTGCGTTATACGGTTTACGCCTGACAGGATCGTCTGTTGCAGATCCATCGTGTTTTGCCGCTGATGGCTGCACGTTGTTTTTGTGCTGCTAACGATAATGCTAATAAGGAATGCTCTCGCAGTATCAGGATGCAAGCGCCGACGCCACTTTGCTTAAGTGCACGAGATTATAGTAACTGCAGCAATATATATATATATATATATATATATATATATATATATATATATGTCGTATAGATTTGATGTCGCTCGAAGTAGCGAGCGACTATTTTGTCGGCCACGAGTCGAACTCACATCCACTCTCGGCAAAACAGCTTCTCCTTTTACGATCTGGCTCCTGATCAAATCCTGTCGAGCGAATCGCATTCGAATCCACCACCGGAGACGTGTCAACGTCCAGCCTGGTATGCCCGTCACACAGCGAGCACAAAAGGATACAACTGTCTTTGCGCAAGGTTCTTCCTCGCCTTTTTTTTTCTCGTTTGAGAACGCCGTCTCAGACACCCTGCTGGCTTCGTTGCAACTGTTACCGCTCCCGCTGTTTAGTCATTTGCCATACGTGAAAATACGAGTAGACCTCCTAACGCTGTAGTCAGTGCGGCGGTACCGACGCCCGCCGGGGACTGAGTCCAGGGACTGGTGACAGCGTGTCACTCACTTACACATCGACCTGCTGCTGCAGCGGCTAGAGAGTGTGTACACACGAATCGAATTTTACCACCGTCACCAGCGGTGCCTCTAGGGCGACGACGTCAAGTCAGTGGCGGCTAGCTCCCTTAGCATTGAATGTTAGCCGAAACCACTGCTTGTTCTCGCCTAGCTGCTACAGCAAACGGGTGGCAAGGTGGTCGCAAGGCCTCCGGTCCACTGGACGTATTGTGCCAGCGGCTGGTAATCTTGCTGGCTAGATTGCAGGCTACAACAGCGAACTGGTGGTGGGCGACGAGGACTCGATCTCTCGTCGTGGAGGGCGGGCGGGCGGCCGGCCGACGTGTTCGTCGTCAGCGCCGTTGCCGGTCGAAAGCGCGTTCGTGTGTCGGTGAGCTCTTTCGTGTCGAGTTCGTCTCCTAGAAGTGTCCGTCTGTTCCGTTTCTAGCGTTCACTTGCTTACTGCTGCTATCGTTCTGTCCACTCAGTGTCCACCACGTGAGCAGATCGGATCAGAGCCCGACGTCTGGCCAGTATCAGTACAAGCTGCTGTTGTTACTTCTGCTGCTGCTGGTGCAGCATGTCAGGTCGATCAGAGGCCAGCGGAATCAGCAGTGGGCGAAAGGCAAAGGCTCTATCGTTACTCGATGATGATGAACACTAATCCACCAGTATTCAAGCAGACCAGCAGCTAGTTGATAGGCTTCTGGGCTAGCGTGACGAGGCGATTCCAGATGCTTTGTTCGACGTACAATAACGGCGGAGGACGGGACATAAATGAATCAGCCGTTCCGCGATGGCCTCTGGGTTGGCCCGGGTGGCTCTGCAATTGGCAACGAACAGCGATTGAGATAATGTTATGAAGGCAAGTTGGTACGCTTGGCCGAGCAAGTTGTTATAGGACCCCGCTTGTTCTGTGTTGGCGACTCCTCGCTCATCGACGCCGGGCAAATTCACCACCTGGCCACATGCGATACTGGACTGACAACACCGAATTACAGCCACTGTCCACGGTGTTCTCACACGGTTCGACGTGCTAATTCATGTGAGATAAATACATGTGGACACCGACTCACGATTAACAGCGACAACAAACCTATGACGTGAGTTCCCGCTGTTGTTGTCCTTGTTGTTGCGGTTGTGATCGCCTGGCCGAATGGCACCAGCCTGCTTGTCACTTTCTCAGTTTTAATTCAGCTGAGAGGCCACTGGGTCCCCGAAACGGCGGAACCACTTCGAGAGGTGATAGGAACGGTCAGCTGCCGCGGGGGTCACTATGTTGATCGCGGGTTGTTGCTGACAGCTGATGTCCTCACGAAAGGTGGGAGGGAACGATCGATCAATCGAGAAAGGAGACCACTAGAACTTCGAACTTTACCACCAGCACACACATACGCAATCTCCCCGTGGGGCGCGACACCTTGTGACAGCTATAGACGCGACAGACAGACACACCCAAAGCCAACAACTGATGTCCTGTCACTGACGGGGTGTGTTGCTTCCACCCACACGCAGCTTTTTCTTGATCAGCCAGGACACGTCTCGCGATGGGTCACCCCACCGATCTCGTCGGGCCCGACACGACGATAGGTTCCCGTTGGTTTCTTTGTACAGGGAGGGCAGCAGCAGCAGCAGCCGCCGCGTCGACGATAACGTCTCAAAGGCAAAACGTCACAAGGCGATTTGTTGTTTACGACAGAGGCCGCACGACAGTCGAATGGCCACAGCAGCCGCCGCTCGGCGATGACGTCCTGACGTCGGTGCCGCTGCCGGCGAGATGATTCGACGTTGGGCCAATCGCCGAAGTCACGCACGAACCGCAACAATCGCCTCCTGTTAATCCTATCTATTTATCTCTGTCGACCGGACACAATTCGGCAGAAGCAGCAGTGACTGCGGCTGTCTCCTCGTTGTTCAACTGCTGATTGACCTGCTGCACTCCCGTCGTTCCTGTTTTTTTTTTTTGTTTGTTGACTAACGAATGGATCACGCAGGCAGGCAAGCGCAGTGAAACAAACACGTCTGTCTCAGACCGCCATCAGCACCAGACGTCCCGTACCACCCCTGAACACAGACGGCTTCCCGCGGCCGATCATTCGGTACTACTCTTCCGCCGAAGTGCTAACAGGTAACAGCGCTCGTAGTAGTTGTAGTGGGGTTCAGTTCAGCGGCCACCGTATACTGTCGTCGCGCCGATCGCTGAAACTGATCTGGCTCTGCTGCTGCGCCTGGTCTGGAGGCTTGCAGCAGACCAACAGGGAGACTCACCCACCACCACACGATATTGTCCTACACAGACAGACCCTGCAGAAGTAGTAGTGGTGCTGCTGGTAGTAGCAGCCGCTCCGCAGCAGTAACAGCCAACAAACAACCTTCGTACGAGCAACTTTCGCCGCTAAACGATGAACGACTTTGTTTTGGGTTCGCCAGCTAAATGCTGGAGGGGGCTCGGGTGGGCGGTCGTTTGCTCGGTCGCCGAACAAACTGGCGAACGTCGATTTTCGCCGATGTGGATGAATTGAATTGTGTTGGAACTCACGGATTGATCATGATGATAGTGGTCCGGTGATGGCGGAGGTGTGTGGGGGTGGCGGGAACATTTGAAATATCGCGGGAAGGGCAGAGAGCGATGAATCAATTCGACATATGTAGAATAAAACATTGTTTCTTAGGGAGAGCATAAAAAGGGTATATGATGATGACTACTTATGACGAATTGATTTCTCTGGAATAATCGCGATAATAGTTGGTCATTTTGTGAAGCGAACGAGCGGATCAGAAAGTGTGATTTTTTTACAAAATGAAATATTCGCTGACAATGTCGCGATCATAATAACCTAGAGTCGGACGTTATTAAATAATGTTAGCAATAGTAATTATACTAATCATAATAATAATAATAATATGTACTTTGATACTGGTCAGTCTGAGATCAAATCGATAAGATGTTCACACAAGCATCCGACCGTGAAGAGGGTCCGCCATGTCTATCACTGTTCGCCTATACCAAATGTTGTTGTTTATTCAAATCACTTCTCTCTATCGTCGACTCGGATGGATGCGACGTGGCTCGCTCGCGATGCTCGTTAATTATTGCTCAGTTTTTGTCCAAAATTTACCCTTAGCTTGCTGCGAGTGCTTGAGGGCTACAGCCATCGACTGGGGCCGCCACAGAAAATCCCGTAAAGTCAGCGCGAAAATGGCACTCCGCTCAATACTGAGAAAGCGAGTAGTAGTACCACATCTGACGTAACCGGCATTATGATTAATCAGTGGATCACTTGTACCAACTTTGTGTCGGTCGACAAAAATAGGCAGTACATTCTCACCGAAGTTTTCTATGCTGCCACGGCTTCTTTAAGGTTGCCAATATAGCAATAACAAAAATAACTTACATTTTGCACGGGTATTATGCTAGAGCTTTTGAAATAGTGAAAAATACATTAGCACATGGAACGATTCAGTTCACGCGTTGCGTTAAATTTGGTTTATAAAGTTCATTAAAGAAATCGACCGCGCTGGCATATGTGTAAATTTTCTGGGCAGACTATCAGCCAACATTTAACAACCACGCTAGAGCTGCTTTCGGTATTGCTAGCATATATTGCAAGCTGACATCTTACGTGTTTTATTCTGTGGCTGAGCGACGTCAGGTGACCGGGGATGCCATCGATAGATTGAAGATTTCTCTATCTAATATTGATAATGTGCATTTTGTTAAGAGACAATTGACATTATTTCCATAAACGACCTTATAAGGGGAGGGACTTACATCACCGCGTACGTCATCATATGTAAATAATTAAGGTATCTAGTCCGATTCCTTTCCACAGCTACAGCCTGTTAATGTTCCCAACTCGGAAACCACATTACCCCTCTGTACCACAAGGAATAATCGTTGAAACAGGCAGTTGTGACGGCCTTCGGGATGCCAGATGCTTCACGCGGTCGGCCTACAACGTCGTTCTGAAAAGCAACGATGTGAGGCGGAAGGCGACCCGCACTCAACCTAGCCGAGCCTGGCACACCCGGTGACGGCCCAGGAACGGAACTGCTTGTCAGTCTCCCTGCCATCGAAGCGTGCGCGTAAAATGCATTCCACCTCCTCCACAAAAAAGAAAAACTCGAGACAAAGACGTTGGTGGCTATACGTGTCCACTTCCGCAGCATATTGGCAGGTGTGCGACACTACCAGGCGGAAGACGATCCTCAGGCCAACAGGCCCTTCTGCGCGTGTCGACAAGCCACGTACCGGTTGACTGGGTGGTCACACCCCCCCCCCCCCCCCCACTTCGGGACGAGGTATTGCCATCGTTGCTTCGCATCGTCGCTGTTGTCATTGAAATTTCGCAAAAGGACATCGTGTTCTTCCTCGTCGAAACCTCGCTAGAAGAGTGGAATCCCTCAAGAGAATTCCGTTGCCCCCTTCTCAATAGAGTTGACCTATCGATATGGCTATCGATTCGTGTCGTACACGGTGACTCATTAAACATTACTCCGCATTATCGTCAAAGCTGATACAGGGTTGGGCTTTCGTTTGGAACTGTTTGCGTTCGCAAAACGGCAGCATCGCTACGCGTTAGTATGCGTTATTCTCCCCTACGTTAGGCTGGCAGGCTTCAAGCTACAAATAGCAAATAACCTCATCCATTTTCAGAGGAGTCAGAGTCAGAACTACGTTGACACTAGATTCATATTATAAATTTCAGCTCAGGATATTACCGATACTATGACGTAGACTGTCTATACCCCCCGCCCCCTTGTTAATGAATATTTAAAGGAGAGTTTTCTATTTCGCAAGAACTGCCTACATGAATAAATTAGTTAGCATATATATATTGAATATTTATTTGCACATTTATTTTATTCCAATATATATATATATATATATATATATATATATATATATATATATATCGAATATGTGAGGATGCATAGACGATTTCAATCGGGATACTACTGCTGTAATTCAGGTCAGCTAACGAGCGTTGCAACCACCGCACGCAAAGATCATCCATCGAACAGGGCTTGTTCGTTTTATGCAATGTTTTCCCGGAACTCCACCGTACGAGGTGTGCACAAGACGGACACCACGCAAGGCCCGCTGACCGGGTCCTCACACTCAACCTGGTCAAGTTGACCATAATCGACGGGATCATCGGTCAGGCTCCAAATCAACAACGGTGGTGCATGGCAGCCTGACGTAACGTGCGCGCCAATTGAAGTGTGCACACGAATTCTGTCTGGATGAGTTTCTTTCGACGCTGCAGGCGTCCGCGTTCGCCCTCCGCGCACACCCCGAAACACAACCGAATCTACAGCCAGAATCGGGAGGTGCCGTCATCAACTGTCAACATCGACTCTTAGCATCGGACCAGCCGCCGTAAGCATTTATCGGCCGAGCGTTGCGTTCATAGCGGAACGAATCCACGCGGATCTCCAACGTGAACAGGGAGCGCTTCAGATGCTAGTGACAGAGGCGAATCTTCGGAGGAGCTTGTAGAAGAACTGTGTGCCAATTCTTGCGTTGTTTGAACACCGATTGTTTTAGACGTTTACGCCAGCGACCGATGAAGAACAAGCCTTGGATCAGCGGCAGGAACGGTCGCAGCGACAATAGGAGCAATCGGAACGTCCTGACCAACAACAACAGCCATAACAGCAACATCATGGGCGTACAGCCCTGCGACAGCAGGACAACAGCTCGTTCGGTAGGTATCACTCGGTAGGTCGGTAGGCAGGCGTAGGGCCTGCTGTGTAGCGCAATGCCAAAGTTGGGTGACGTTTGGGCCTTCGTGTGTCGCGGACGACGTGTAACACAGGCCGTGCACCTCATATAGCTAGCATACTATACAGCATTAAGGTATAACACGGATATGACTATACTTCAACGTAATGAAAATAATCAGTTTTAATGTGGCTATTTATTATCTGATCATTTTATTCAATAACGACTCTTGTGTGTGTGTGTGTTTATCTCTCTCTCTCTCCGTTTGTCTTCTGTAATTCACATGACTTGTCATAGTTGGGCACATTCGTGATGTGGTGATCCATGGGTGCATTTAATTAGTGCGAACATATTTTGACCGCACCATTGGCTGTCGAATCGAATGGCGAAATATGTCTCAGACAGTTTTTGTTTATTTTCACGACGTTCGTTACCACAATCTATAATAAGTGTCAAAGGTAACCGTTCGCGAATATTTGTTCCTTTTTTGTTTTGGCAAATATATATATATATATATATACAGGATTCTATAGCGTTGGTGTTGTAGCCATTTTTAGTAGAGCTTTAATAATAATGACATCCGGATTAAAAAAATATATATATATATATGGAGGGGGGAGTCTTCCGATCCAGGCACTAGAGGGCTAATGTTTTTTCAACATAAATGTTAATACAATATGATGGGTGTAGATTCCTTCATTTCCAACGATTCTAATTATTAAACAGTTGAACCAAATGTGATTTAGATCTTGTATAAATAGAATAAAAAAATTGGAAATCAAAGCGAAAATTAAATGACAAGATTAAATTGTATCATATATATATATATTTTTTTTTTTTGAAGAGGTTAAGGGATAAAATCTTTAAAAAGACACCACATCTTCGCATCTTAGGTATTCGCTGTGATAGTGTCGGATTTTTACCGGAAAAAAATCCTCGAACCTATAACTTGGGTCGGGTGCCTGGGGCTGTTTTTATAATACTTTGGGTATATATATTTATATATATATATATATATATATATATATATATATATATATATATATATATATATATATATATATATATATATATATATATACCATCTTTGTACTGCTGTAATGCTGTATGAACGAACGTAACAGTCGCAATGGGATATTCTCCTGTCTCCGTAATTCCTGTCAGACCCCGAACTCCGACAGGGCTGGAATTTCCAAGAATAAAAAGAAGTCGAAGAAATCCAATAAGAAACAGCAGATCGTCAGCGCGGCTTGTTTATCAGGGGCCACAAATAATATCAAGGGTGAAGATGTCTCGTCAACGAAACCAGCGCTGAATATCGCCGATCTCTCCCACTTCCCGCCGCTTCAGGCCGTAAGTAACGAATCAATGTTTTAACCACAACGTACATACGTGATCAATTATATGAAAATGATCATTATTATCAGACTCTTAATGAGGTGGAAAGTAAAAATGAGTTGGACGTGTCCACTCTATGCATGTGATACCGTCCAGAGAGCATAACTGCCTAGCTGGCCTGAGAGAGTGAGAACTGAATGTGCTGTTCGAAATTGTATATCCGAATGGCCTTAGCGATGATTGTTAGAATCTTCATAATTGTCGAAGTTGTCATTTTGCATATTCGACATATGTATGTACTGAACCGACAACAGAAGATAAATATCAAAAGATAGATCTGTGCACCAATCTGCGACCCTGGATACGGCTAGATATATGTTGTTCCTTCGCTCGGGTTCGACTAACTGGTGGCCGTCAATCACCTCGCAAAATTCGCCCCTTCCAAAGGTGAACTCCCGGGCCGCGACGCCTACGGAGGTCTCTGTCACGGTTGCCGGGGGCACAACCTACTATATGCCAAATGATGGACAGCCCTCGAGCCTGGACGCAACAGCCACCCCGTTCTACGGTGCCTACAGCGCAGCCGACGCTGAGGCGGTGCCCGTTCAAGAAGGACAATGGGTCCTAGAGGCCGCTGGCAGCGATACGAAGGATGAAGCCGGCGCCGATGGTACGGGCTACACTCCGGGCGATGTCTACTACGAATCGTTGGCCGTCACCTTAACAGATGGGGAGCCGTCTGAGTTAGAGTTAATGATGCGGGAAGGAATTCGCCAGGTGAATGCCTTGATAACATAGACCATTGATTGTGGATGACGATTAATACGAGACAGGTTGTTGCCTGGCCTGATTCATTATTATATATTGTTATTCTTGATTTGACCGAAGCAATATTTGCTGAAGACATGAGAAACATGGTGGAAATTCTATTCTAATTCGTTGTCGTACTAATTAGTAGTAGCAGTAGCGTAGTAGTGGAACACCAGAGGGGCAGCGATGTAAAATGCTTCATTTTGCAATCCACCGAGTTCTGATCGCCCGGCCGCTCTTCAAGGGACGAATGAATACGAACTATACACGCACAGTGTGCAGAATATGACCTATACACGCTGCTTGTCTATATGTGTGCTGCTTTCGTAGGCTGTTGACGAGCAGGTTCGACTGCAACAGTCGACGTTTATGTTACCAGACATGATGTCGAAAAATCATCTACGGCAGCTGATCTTCGACGACTTTGCCCTATGGTATCCACTCGAGTCGACCCCTGGATTCATCGAAGACAAGGAGAACATGGTCTACCTTGCCAGGTAGACATCGAATATTTCTGGGATATTTGAGCTCTTCTTCTCGTCGTCTCGTACAAGTTATCGGGGGATATGGATTAGTTAGGTTAGACGCTTGCGGAACTGTAACGCCACCTTGTTCCGACCTGTCGACCTTTGTCTGACCCCCTGCACTGCGACCGATTTCACCCTCTTCCGTATGCGTATATGTCTGTATTGTCTTGTGCACTGGGACACTTCTTTATCACTCTTATCTTCACGAGAGAACTTAAGCTTTATAGAGAACAAGATAACAGCTGCTGTTGGATCAGCCTACCCCCGGTCCCTGCTAATCCCCCCCGCTCCCAATAATCCCTAGAAATAATTCCTAATTATTGTATGTTTGCAAACACACATAGTCAGCTAGATACCCACAGCGATAACACGAATATGAATGAAATTCCATCTACCAAAATAAATAAATTGTTTTTAGTGATATCTACCAAACGTTGCACAGCATTGTATATGCTATATATGACACAAGACTAACAGCAATCAACTCGAACAACATGTTTTCGATCAAACTTTCAGACATAAATCTGGCAAAGCTCTCGCGGTGAGACAAATTCACAATTTTGCCCTTCGAAACCTCCGGCCACATATGATCGCGCAGGCGTGGAAAAGGGTGAGTTAACTTCACGATGCTAATTCGTTGTACTGTTCGTACATGTTCATCGACAAGGGATCGTCCGATGGGACAGAAGGACAATGCGACGAGGATAATGCTTTCGCGTGGAATTTTTCATATGGTAGATGCCACGTTGCTGTTACGCTACGAAAATCGAAAATCGATTTTTCCTGGCTGGGTTCCGTTGTCTTCGTGGTCAGATCTGCCACTCATGCTCTGATCGAGAATGGCGGCATAGGGATCGAACATTGGCGTTGGCGAACTGTGCAAAAACTAGTCCTTTAAACGTCTAGGCTCTGACATGCTGCAGCCTCGGCAGGGCTTCGGCGTCCGCGCCGGTAAACGAATAAGCTGGAAAACTTCAGAAAGTTAGCAGTACTGGAGATGTCAAGGTGAAATGAGTAGCTTTTTCAATGCGAGTCGAAAATTTAGCGTTTGCTAGAACACAATGTGGGACACAGTGGACTTTTATCTGCCGCGACACGGTTTTGTCCGAAGCTTGCAACGATGCAGGGGGATTTTCTCGGATCACAGAGGCTAGTCTCAAAACCCGATATTATACACGCTATATCTAGTCGGTAGGTAGAATCGACGTTGTTCTCTTTGTCAGTGTTGCATTTTGTTCTACAAAAAAAAACACCGTGCATACTTAGGTCTTCGCATAGCCAGCCGTAATTTCCCTATAAAACCTTTCAGGCGTAGGGGTCACTCCTGCTGCGACTTGCGCCATGACCAGTACTCGTTCCTATCAGGACACCTAATGTTTGTAGCTGCACTGTGTGTTTGTGGCTAAATCGTACTGTAGTTGCAATAGTTGTAATGGCCCTATTTCTACTGGCTTAAGCGAAAATCTGATGCACGTTCTTGACGACGGCATCGCTGACGCGGATCGCCGTTTCCGATTTGTTCCGCAAGCGATATTGGGTAAACGTCCTGTGGTACATTGTTCCGCCAAATCCAGGCGAAGTCAGTTGTGTGTGTGTGTTTCTAGTCTTCTCGTTCGTGTTCCCTCTCAGGTGAGTCACCCGAACGTCGTCCAGCTGCATTCGATCACAACTTCGTATCGCAACGAAGGAAACTCGGTTTTGTTCGCATACGATTACCATCAGAATGCTCGAACACTTCAGGCGTTCTGCAACGATGAAAGGGTATGGCAGAGTGACACACACACTCGTACAGTGATTTAATTCGTTCCGTTGATAGTCTGCTGGTGGGCGTCTCTGATCACTGAACTGGAGGGCTCGGGTTCGAATCCTGTCAGACGCTTTAGAGAATGCTTGGATTTCTTGTCCTCTTTATGGATAATAATATATATATATATATATATATATATATATATATATATATATATATATATATATATATATATATATATATTTGTATATATATATTCGGCATGTTCAGCGACACTATTCTTTAATGTCTTCCGACAGTCGTTCTGGTACTACCACCATAGGGGAACGAGTACCGAGAATTTTCTGGTGAGAAAAGGTCTCGGTGTCCTCCAGACGCGGATAAAAGCCCACTCCTCGATGTTGAATACTGAGACGTTTCGTTCTTATTTTTCAACGTACAATGTTGTCGTCCGTAGTACGCCGTCAGCGAAACATTGGTCTGGTCCTTTATAACGCAACTCATCAGCGGCATTCGAGCAGTTCACAGGGAGGATTTAGCGGTAGAGGTGCTCTCGCCTCAGAGAGTCCTGGTCACTGCTATCGACAACTGCACCGTGCGAATCAACTGTGTGGCGATCACCGAGGTCATCCAGGTGAGTGTCCACTTGGCTGGCGGCCATGCCCTTATCCCAGCCGGCAGAATTATCGACAGTAGTCCATAGGGTGAGAGGCAGACGGCTATGGTTATGCATGGAATGATGGACCATAATGTTGCCTCATGCCGCAGCAGCCAGCTGAGGCAGACGTCCATCCCCTAACGGCGCTGAGGCCAATCAGATCTAAGATGACCTATTTGACTCGGTAGGCGTAATTGGTACACATTTAACAATCCATCTGGAACTTCGTCATGGCCTACGCAATAGGCAGCACCTACCAGGTGTAGGTTGCATTCGTAGGAGATTTTCAAAAACCAGACTCGCAGGTTGGCAAAAAAACCGTGCCCTCCTGAGAAGGTCTCCTTTGCCCGGACGGTATCGAATTGAACGCTGACTTGATGCCAACAACGATTTTGACAGTCAATCGTTCGTACATGTACACAGGTTGCAGGTTATTCTCAGTGCCGGCCCCAGATGTATCTGCAAGGCGACTATAGGGATATCCAAAGGAAAAAGAGGAATGATCTCATTGATCTCGGCAAGGTGATGGTGTACATGATCAGTTACGTCAAGATGCCGTCGGTTGAGATCGAGTGCTTTGCCGAACGACTCGTGTCTGGTGAGTGCGTGTTTTTGCCTGGGTGTACGATTCTCGTTCAATTGCAGATTGATAATATGTAATTTCACCATTTTTCATACTAGTGTATTGAATTAACTGCAATCTCGCACGACGGGTGTGCTCTGGCGCAGTGGCAATATGTCTGTTATGGCCGAGTTCGAAGTCGGGGATGACAGCAGACCATTTGAAAATGAAGTTATCTCGAAATGGTCGAGGTAGATAAATGGTAGAGGGATCCTGTTTGTGTAGTTATGGAATTGTGTCTGATTTCAAAAAGGAGAAAAAAATTAATAACCCATCCTCGACTCCCCTAAGTCAATCGATAACATTGCTATTCATCTATTAAACCTTGCATAAGGAGCTTATCATCAATATAGCTTACGATCATTATTTATCATCAGCTAAGCTTGGGGCAACTACTCAGAATGCTCAATATCGATTTCCTATCCGTCCAGGTGCCTTCTTCTGTTCATTTTAATGAGTCCGTTAGCTTTTTAATGAGTCCGTACGAAGATTCCATTGGTTCGGCAGTTGACGTTACAATGTTACTTATTGATGTGTTCAGAGAAACACGTTGTTGAGTCAACCAGTACCCGGACGCTACACTGTGTCCGGTACCTGACCTTTCGATACACTTGTTCGTGTTGCGCGTTACAGGCCAGCTCGACAGCGTGAGCGACGCTATGGCGCAGCTAGGCTCTCATGCGTTCGACCATTTGGATAATATTCAGATCCACAAAGATGTCCTCGAGGGCGAAATCTGTAAAGCATTGGATAACGATCGACTGTTCAAGCTCCTCGTAAGTCGCCGTCTGTGAGCTCTTCCCAGACGCGAATAATTAGCAAGGGCTGACGTCCGCCCTTGCCAGTGGATCAGTGGACTGACGTTTTTTTTTCGGCTAATTCTCATTTCAACGTCTGTGTGAAATCAATACTTAAGAGCTATCGAGAGCTATCTCATCATTAGCGTGTGCACTGATTGATACATAGTATCCATATTATCATTATTGACATCATGTGTGGTTCGGTAAGACTTCAACCGCTTATCAGCCGATGATCAGTAAAAGCAAAAACAATAGCCAAAATATTCCTCATGCATTTGTTAAACCAATTGGCCACCGCGGAATTGATATACCCCGCCAGCACCAGATATCAATTTGTCGATATCCCTAAGTTCATATAATTCCATACAAGTCTGATGCTAGCCTGCCCTCCGGTCGAGTGAGAGTCGCTCCGCTCAGCTCCGCTTGTAATGTTGCTTCTTGCGGAGCTCCCCGCACGCCTATCACAGCATACAACATCGTCAGCATAACGCTTGCCGCCTCTGGCCATCGAGTTATACTATATAATATAATATATATATATAAATGCATATGTTTTGAGTACAATTACGCAACTGCACAATTCGCGGTCATCCGTCCGCGCGCATTATCACTCATCAATGACAATCCATGTGTGTGTTGCTTCGCCGGTTCGATTTCTCCCATTAGCATATGGTTGAACAGGTAATTCGCACCTGTCCTCTATCCCGATCAGCGTTTTCGGCGTCGTCGTCGTTCAGAGAAGACAACACTGGACGCGAGAATATCCACGATGAACAGCACACGTTGATACATCTGTTCGACAAATTCCTGCACGGACAGACGAGCCTACACGAGTTCTCCAGCGTTCTCAATCATGTGGGTATTAGCTAGTTCGGTAAAAGTAGAGAATGGGACTTGGAGGGTATATGGAGGGATTCGTCAACAGACAACAAACAAATCAACGAGAATAACAACCTGCAATACAGGCGGGCAATAATCGAAGTAATAATAATGATTACTAATGATAATTACAGTAATAATACTGATTAATATTGATAATTGCAGTAATAATACTGATTAATAATGATAACTGTAGTAAAAATACTGATTAATAATAATAATTACAGTAATAATAATCATTAATAATGGTAATAGGTGTGAGAACAGCCATCGGTGTACGGTCTGTGTACCGGGGTACTATAAGCGTACGACATCTACGTAGTACGCTTGTATATTGACTGCAATTGCAATTGAGTTTCAGTAACGCTAACGACGAGACTTTTTTGCAGCCTGGGTGTTCCTTGTCGCAAACGTTTGTGGCAAATTTTCATTCATCCTTAGCCTGACTACGGTTATAGCACTTGCTTGTATTCTCCCTTTGACCTTATAGATAAACATGCATTCAAACATACAATAATTAGGTTGATAGTTTGGGAAATACATACTATCACTGATAGGCAATGCTATTAAGCATCCGTGTTGTTAAACACCCGTTTCCAAAAGGAAGAACGACCTACCTCGCAGAGAAATCGGCGATTCGCCTGTCAAGGAGGTACCCCATTAAATAATGCACCTAAAAACAAGACAGGGTTACAGGTACATATGCCTTATGCATTATTACCACATTGTCTAACACCTGAGTGGTGATCTTTTTTTTCCTGCGGTCTCTGTCTCTCTCTCTCATCATACATATATATATATATATATATATATATATATATATATATTAGCTGGACGCCGGCACGGACAAGAAAATACTGCTTCGGGGACACAAGTGCGCGTACATGGTCTCCTACAGAGAGCTGCGGGACATCTTCTGGAAACCGAGTTGGCCGAGGGTGCTCATCGAGTCTGGCGGCTGTACTTCGTCCTGCGACGATTCGCCTCCAGCTAAACCTCTCCAATCTAGGACGTCCTTCTGTCGATATCAGGACGATGCCCTTCGTCACGAGCGGGTCGCAGCACATCACGGCGACCTAGCTCACCTACCAATGGATGCCATAGACTCAGTCGCGATTGATCACCAGCAGCCGATGTTTCAACAGCCACCGCCGCCGCCACCGCCGCCGCCTCCACAACAACAACAACCACAACGGCAGCACCAGCACCAGCAGCAGCATCCATCACCGGCACAATTTTATGTAATAGGTTTGCCGCGTCAGTATCAACTGTGAATGCACGAATTTCGAGTGGGAATACGAACGACCGCGCCCCGGTGAATCGTCCCCACCTCGGGGTGGATCGATGTTGAGATGATGGCGTCAATCGTTCGTTGTTCCCTCTGCAGTGGCGACACTTGAGCCTGTGTCAGCTGCGTTGCTGCCTAAAAGTCGTAGACCAATCGTTCATAGAGAGAACCCCGTAAAACAAGCACCATGGAGACCTCCACCAGAAGTATTATTGCAGGATATCATAGTATATATATATATATATATATATATATATATATATATATATATATATATATATATATATGCCATTGACGGTAAGCGAGAAACGTAAAAAAGAATCTTATATATTTTAATTAGAAGCACAGCATCGGCCCGTAGAATATCAGTAGGCGCCGAATTTTGTCAGGCAATGTAATTACATGCCGCGATATGGTACGTTTACCAGGCGCTTGGTTGGAGGCAGCATATCAACAATGATTTGACTTCGGATATGGATTTCAAAGGTGGATTTCTGAATAATGGTTAGGTCCGGAGAATCACGTCTACAAACGGATGCGGCAAGCGGCACATGGTTATCGAGTGTCAATAAAGCACAACGAATACTCATTTCTAAGCGTTGGCGTGTAGTTCATGCATGGTAATTGTGAGACATCTGTGCATTACATGGGGTTGACTTGACTGTTGTTAACTCGGGGCGACCACGAATGTGGCCAGTGCTGTATGATCTGATATATATATATATATATATATATATATATAAGATCATACAGCACTGGCCACATTCACATATTATATATATCTTATATCTTGTTATTCTGAGGAGGCAACACCTATTCATGTCTCGGGGCGACAAAGACCCAGATATGGATTAGTGATTACTGATACACGCTGCTGAATACATAGAAATTGTCATTTCTAAAACATAGTAATAATTAGACAAATCGCTGTTCGGGTCAATATCGACACGTCGCTATTCCCAATATATTTTAATGAATGACGGGAGGGGAGCTAAAACCGAAGAGGTTTTTACAATGTATGATATACCTCGAGCCAGTATCACTCTGCGTGAACCTAATCAAATCGTCGATATTTGGTAAATCAGTTACAGTGCAGGCAAGTACAATTCAACTAATTACAAACTGCCAACCAAATCGAAAGCAACATCTCCCAAGGTTGGTCTAGGAGGAACGAGGCTGTTTTTATCTAGATAGTTTCGGAAGGGTCCTGTATGTCGAGGGTATCCGGCAGCCTGTGAGAGGCATGCGAAACGCTGAACTCAACACGACGATCACATGCAGCGTGGCCTGCATAGCTCGAATCGCGTTATTGCGACCGCTACTACTTCTGTTTGAAATATATAACTGCTAGGCAAATTTCGAATTCGATTTAAGCGGCGGCTCGACTTTAAGTGGCATTCGTCACTGCCTCGAGGGACGCGAACTCACGGCTTTTGAAGCCGCTGCAATTAGCTACCATTAATTATTATTACTATTATTAATTAATAATAATAATAATAATTAATCTCTGGGAGGATCAATCGTGAAGTACTGACTTCTTCCCTCAGTGTTTGTGTGCGCGGGGCATGGCAGCTGCCATCCAATATTCAAATAACATCGTCAAGGATACAAAAATACAACATACTCAATCCACACGCACCCCAAACCTGTCCTCTAGTCATATATGCTTCCGCATGCTTATCGTAGGCGGTGAAGCATGCCATTACCTTGGACTTCTCATCGTACGAAGTGATCTTTGCGAGAACTACCGGCTTTGGCGTCTTCCCACACTAGCTGTTGGTCCCCCGATCATTTTTTTGTTATTTCCACCAGCGTCTTGTCGGCGAAGCAATCCTGCCTCTGTTGAATGATACGTCCGTATAGGGCAACATATGCAAAGGAACACTTTCCCCGTGAGAACAACGTTGGCAGTGGCCGTTTGCGGGCGGGATCGAGCCGCAAAAAGAGTGGTAGGGGATGAGCTCGTTGTATACAAGAATAGTGCTAATTTTATCTGCTGCGGCGTTCGTCACAACGACGGTGACGTTAGCGAGCTGAACCGTCAGGAGGCCGGGGCTCGATTTCGATCACAGTGGGGAGAAGGGCTGGGTGGGGACCTCTTGAGAGGTGCACGTTTACGGAGTTCGCCTAAGAAACCTACCGAGTGAATGCGCTCGTCGTTTTCACAAGCTAGCCCGAACACACACGCACACGTCAGCTGTGTCAGCTGGTTCGCGGAAGCCGCCCGACCTGCTCTCGGCGGCCGGTGGCCTGGTGACGGTCGGACATACTCTATTTGTCAGGTGCGCTCGTGCGTGATTGACAGACGGCAGCTAGCCGCTGGGAGAACATCCTCGGGTCTGTCTCCTTTAGGCTTTCCTTCGTCAAGATGCTACGAGACTTCGAGACGCTAGTTCAACAAGAGAGATCCGTAAGTTTATTCGACTGCGGAAGGAACAACATGCAACAGCCCACTGTTGTGAACATTGACTCACACGATTCATATATACTGATATATTGTCAACAAGTCAGTCCTAACACGTAACGCAGCCAGGAGGAGTCACGCAATCGCTCAATACGAAGGTCTGTCTGGTACAAACTGTGGTTGTGACAAACGTAGCCTTCAGAAACGGATTCCGAGATTCGAAAGGTCAGGTAAAGGTAAAGCTTTATTGTTTTATTAAAGGAGCTGCAATTACTCAATGCTTAATTAAGCTCTGTTATATATCATCACGCAGCGGGGCTCGAACCTGCGGCCTCTGGCTTCCGAAAGCCAGAGACAGGTGGTAGACAGACTGATAGATGGATCATCCTACCAGTGGGAGAAAGAGTTCTGAAACCATTTTGACGTTCTCATTGCCATGATGGTCTCTGCGGCGAGGAAGTGACAACGATCAAAAACGCTAATGTCGGACCACGTGACTGGCAACGAATTAGAAACGGGATAGAAACCCTTTGGGGCGCACCGACCAATGCTGTGAGTGGCGTCTGGCCCTGTGCCTCGATTTTGAAGGACTAGGATTTGAAGCTTTACGGGACACATTCGACGCGATTCGATTGGCATCCCGCCGGTTTATGGCCGCCAGGCCGAATTCGCACATATATATGGGTCTATGTATATATTGAGTCGGTTTGTTTTATACACAGAAATCAATTATTTTGCTGCATGTTTTACTATGTTTCGTAAACAAAGTAAAACACATTTTTGACTTAGCTCAACGACTGGAACCATAGAAAGGTTCCTCTCTGCCAAAAAATCTTCGGTGTGTCGTGGAGATACGGGCCGAGGTACAATTTGATATCAGTACTTTCCCTTATCTGTGCGGAGAGCCAATGTAATCACCATGACCGGCTCGACCTTCCTCTTCCGCTGACTCTTAGCCACCAACCCCCGATCGCAAAGCAGGCACACACGACTGCACCAGGAGGCCACCGGGCTTCAGCTACAAACTGTCACCTACCCCTACTCACAACTAGTGATATATTTACGCATCACACGTGCTAATATATCATTCTTTATGTAATGTCATTCTAAATTTCGCGCTTCTTCCCAGCTAAAGAAACGAGCCTCGAAAGATTTCGGGTTCATTAAACGAGTCTTTAAGCCCTCGTCATAAATCGACCGAGAGTCAGCTATGACAAGCATACAAGACGAGAGTTTCGACGAGGTTGACAGATCTGATTTTACCTGCCACAAACTGATGATGACAACTGTCAGAGCACTGCATTGTGCGCAGTATTAGGTGACTATTGTTTTGACAGAATTCCCCCAAGGCTGTTTCATCAGCTGCGGCACGCTTGGCAGTGAACGTGTGAAAGCCAGCACTCGAAAAAAGGTCTATGATGGCCCGCCGTTGTTACCGTCCAGCCGTGCGAGACAGGTAGATTTGCGCCTTGCGGCGCCCTCCACAAGTTCGACGCCAAGTTTATCCAGTGATCGGTGATTACTGCTTGGCTGAAGGACGACAGGGGGGGGGGGCGCACTGTTCGTGAGGCCGCGAAACCTTGGCCTGTTTCTCTTCCTCCAGCTGTGTGGAGACGCAAGAGGAGACAATCACGAAATAAAAACGTATATAGCTCCCTTATTTGGCTTGCGTTTGTTTGCCGTGCCAGCAACTATAGGAGGCTGGCCTCAAATCTGTACTGTTCAGGTAATGATCTGCGAGATGTAATTGCTTGAAAACCAAATCGTGTTCAAATTCAAAATGAAACTGCAATATTTTATTTTTCCAGCGGTGCATTTCTCTCGTTATTTCATTATTGGTGCATGCTCTTCCTTTGGCTTCCATACAGCTAACGCCTCAGGTCCAATTTGTATTACGCTGGGCGGCCTTAACTCGGTGTTTCGGTGTCCGCCTCCGCCTCACAACATCTACAGGTCATTCCCTACATGTGAGCTGGTGACGACAAGCCTCCTGGTTCTTGTCGTCCCAACGATGCACCCAATAGTGTCGATACGAATCTTGAAATCCCTCGCCATCCCTCTAGTGGCATCTCGGTATACACTACGCATTTCAGTATGCCGACTGCCCTCTTAGACGATGCTTTTTCCTAACTTGCTAATAGGCTCTCCTCTCGACTCATTCACTCTAGGCGGCTTCCACGGCCTTGCACGCTGAGTGCCAGCCTTCCAGTGTCGATTTCAGTTTGGCGTCGAATTTCGAGCACAACTGCTTGACTTTTTCGGTATTGTGTTTATCCAGGACCTCTTTTTTGGCCTCCTCCCATTGGTGGGTTATCTCGCCGTTCGATTTTGCCTGCTCCTCAGCGGTAAACTTGCACGGGTGCTTCCCCTCGATCGACAGCTGTGAATGAACGAAATGGTGAAGTGCAACGGGTATTGGCGTTAATTATTATTCGAAATTAAATTAAATCTTTTGTTGGGCTGACCCACAGCCAACATGCAACGTCCACGATAATTGCTGTTCTACTATAGATTCTACAATATATAATATTTCACCATTAATTCACACGGTATCACAATACCGTGTGGGATTAATGATGAGGTATTGTATATTCCATCTGTATCAATACCACTTGTAGTTTCGGAGATATTTGTAGCGCGATATTGGCGAATTGAATATTGACACGCTAATTTTGCTGAATGTGACACCCTCTTTAATTATCAATACACGTCCCTGGGGTGCAATTGTTGCAGAAATATTGGCCTATGCCCAGGAGGGTGGAGATCTATGTGTATTAATGCGCACAGTGGTATGGCTGAAGCCACTGGTGCCAGATCTGTTGAGAAACTCATAAGGTAAATCAATTGGTCACCCTAAGTGGCAGTTTTCTAATTTGTAGAGAGTATCATCATGTTCAAGCGTTGTGCATTAACGAGGTTTGGTTTGTAAACAAGAAACCGTCTCCGAAATACCACGTGTCAAGTTTTAACCCTTGTCTCACACACGAACGCCAGAGTGACCAATATATATATATATGAATAGAGTAAGTTCATGGATATAGCCTTATACCTTTCCCATGTGTTTCGAATCCATAATTCGGTGGATATCCTCAACGGTGACATCGTCGACTCCCATTCCTTCGGCAATCTCATGTAGCATCGAGTAAAGACCTACGAATTAGCGCAAATCCAGCTGTCAATATTGTTGTGATAGTTAATTTGCATTTCCTACTAAATAAATAGTTTGCTAGCTAGTAACTGACGCCTTCCACTTGCAGAGCTAGAGCATTTCACCTCGCTAGTTTCAAGTTGTCAACCGCCCGTTTGGCAATTGCTAGCTAATTACAAAGTACAATTATTAAGCGCTTCAAGCAAACGACTCATCCATACCCCAAGCGTGTCCTCGAGTCATGAACGCTTCGGCGTGCTTCTCATGGGCGCTGAAGCACGCTTTCAGCTTGGCCTTTTCATCATTGGAAGAGACCTTAGCCAGAACGGCTTCCTTCGACTCTTCCCAATATTTCGTGTCTTTGGCTTGAGTGTCCTGGAGAGTTTTCTTGATTTCCTCCATCGTCTTGTTGGCGAGGCACGGTGGCTCCTAATGAACAATGCGTGTATATGGAATCAAAGGTCAACCAAGTATCAGCATCAAAGGAATGAAGCAAAGGTTAAGGTTAAGGTTTATTGGTTTATTAAAGGAGCTGCAATTTTACAATGCTTAACCTCTCTTATATGTCATCCAGTGGGGCTCGAACCTGCAGCCTTTGGCTTCCGATAGCCAGAGACTTAGCCGTCCAAGCCACCGCGCTGAAGCAAAATACCCTTTTTTTTTAAAGGAGGAAATTTTCTGGGACAAACAAAATACCCTATTCTATTCACACTGTACAATATATATACAGGGTGGTACCTAAAATGCAACGATTACGAATATGAAAAATTAAAGGGGTGTATTACCAACTATCATCCGTAGAATGACTCCAGAGTAGTTCCACTGCTTTAGAGCGGCGTCCATTGAAAATCCGTGCCATTATATAGCAGTGAAAAAGGTTGGTTGTTTCGCTTTCATATATCGCTCTACAATTAGTTCAACAAAATGTAAATATTCAATAATTGAGGACAGCTGAAGTGTCAGGCCGTCATGGTTATCACCCCCGAGGGAGGCGATAATATTGCCTCTCTGCCTCTGCACATCGAGGAGAAGATGCTGCAAAAGGATCCGCCTGCGGTCGACTCCTTCATGGTGGCGCGACCGAGGTCCCGCGGCTCCTCTTAAGGAATACCGGCAGGGCGATGGGCTCTCGTGAGTGTGCTATATAGAAGTTATTCTACCATATTCTATACACTCTCATCTTTGGCAGCATTCTTGATGCTGACCGGACACGTATATCAATTCTAGTTGTGATTCACACAGACAATACGATAACATTGAGTCGCACGACATCAAGCACCAACCCTCAACGACGGTTACAATCTGAGCCATCTTCACATAGACGCGGACAGCTGGCGTACAGCAAGCGCTTTACAAAAGCATTGTTTACATACAGTGTGTATTTGACTGTTTGCTTCAATAAAGCATCGACTATCTTGATAATAATTACTAATAATTATTTATAATTATTAGCTAATGATTACGGTAAAATCAATGAGCGTTTCTGGTGGCGCTGGAAAACGAACGTCTCATTGTCTCTGATCGAATCAACAGGCCAACACATTGTCGCGTAGCAAAAGCTTTGCGGAAGTCCACCTTCGCAAGTCTTACCTTGCTGATAGTCTATCCTGCGTTAAGAAGGATGCTCTATTTCAAAGGAGCCTTCCGCTCGCCTTGTTCAACTTTAATTATTGCACGAAAGCGGATACAAAGCTCAACCGGCCTTCCGTGCAGGTCTGGCAGCTTGCCCAGCTTGCTTGTTGAGTACACGGTTTCATATGAGACAGGTCTCGTTTTGCCATATTTTTCACTTGGGGTTCAATCGGTACAATTAACGAACAATGAACTTCACTTTCACTTAACGACTTCATTAAATTAAAATCCTGCTACAGAGGTGCATATTTAAATCGCAGTGTTTGCGTGATCCGTGAACGATAAGAGGCATGTGAAAACTCACCCTATCCTTGTATCTGGACTCAAACACCTCATGCATGGTCTTCATCGTGTCGTCACCCACACTTGCCGACTTACACTCGCGATTTAGTGACACTGTAAGCACGTTCACCATCCTCTTATGGTTAGCGAGATGCTCCGCCCGGTTATATTGCTTAGCTGGTGCCGCGTTCGCCACACCAACAAGAATAGCTACCGAAACAAGGCTTGATTTCGTCAGGGTCATTGTTCAGGCGTCGGTCCCACGGTGAAATTACCCAATAGTCTTACAAGGTTCAGTCTTGCGCTGGCGTCTCTATATAAGGGCGAAAGCGGGCTGACACTGTTCCACCTTGAAGAGGGGAGGGCGGACGAATGCTTTCGTGACGACAAACATTAGCTGCGTGTAGAGATTAGTCTGTGTTTGAATCTCTTCGGGAGCTCCTTCTCCCTAAAGACGTCTCTCAACTTCGAGACACATCGGGGACGGTCTCTACCTTCGTACGCGACTCCACGCGATCGGAATGGTTCGTTTGACCTGCGAATTACTCTTGAGCAACAGTTGCACAGTTCTTCTGAACGTTCAGGCCATCAACTATTGGATCTCAGGTCCTTATTCGGGTGCGACGTGCGAGGAATTCACATGGCTAGAGAATGATGATATTGGTGTATGAATCATTTGACATAAATGCATCGACAGCGATTTCAGGGAGTCTGCCATCTCTGTCGTCTATGTCCTTATGCTTTTTTGCCACAATGAGGATGGGTGGACGCCGACTGTCGCGTGGTCACATCCACCACACGCACCCTGGTTCAGATCAAAGGCCCTATGGTGAAGAAACGGTCGAAGTTGCCCTGCCAATATATTGTTAGCTGTGTCACAGGGTGTGCATAGTTAATATTATTGAGTGGGATCTGGCTTCAGCGTGGATCTGGAACCTTGTTGCTTTGTGGACATTTCTCGCTATTGTCAGATTCAAAGATTCTAATCCTTAGATCTTCAACCACATCTTATTAGCTCAAGATGGCCTATTCAACGCTGCGGATTGCATCTAAGCTTCGGTATCTAGAGCGAGTAACTATGTACATATGTAATGCTTAGAATCTCAATACAGGTCATGGCCCCCACTGTTGCACGCATCGAGATTACTAGTAGAACAAATCTATCTTGGTCAAATCGTTCGCTATCGCTCTCGCTGACTAATAATAACCCCGAAGCAAGTTCCGTTCCGTAAGGCGATTGTATATATGCAGATACATCTTGAGTTGATTGTGCCGACGGCTGTTGGAGTTAACTTCAGTCTTTTTCTCCTCATGGGCCAATGCCACTTGTCACGAAGGTGAGCAAGGCTGAGTCACGCGAGAGCGACGGTGTTGATCGTCTGTTAATCTGCTTGTCTTAGTTAGAGGGTACTTCCAACTCCAGGGAACGTTTGTTATGACTATGGTTGCGACACCTGGCGGCATTTGGCTTGTAGCAGCCTTTTTACGTCGTGTTTAGCCCAAACATAATTGATTTCGCAACGTCTCAATATTAACTCGAACATCAGGTGTCGTGACAAATCACCCACATTTGTCTAATCAACAGTTATGCAACTGTTCATTAATCAACTACGACGGCGAGACACGACGATCTTTAAATGACTCGATCAACTAATGAGTAGCAGATTACACAAGAGGACAAACGCTCTCACCGAATGGTATATATTGGTAGATTAACACACAGCGCTCGTTTTTTACGGTCGAGCTTCTTGCATGCGCACAATTCTGGGAGGGAGTCTCATGACCCAGTGGACTACGGCTACAGGTTGGATTGATTCTGCAAAGTCTGCCCGATTAAACTGAGTACTAGAAAATACAATGAGAGTAAAGTTTTATTATTGGTTCGTCAATGAGCGGGATTTCAATAACGTGAACCACTCGGTCAGCCGTTGACAACCGCTCATCTCTCACCCAGCAACGGAGATATACGAGAGTAGGCTGTAACAAGCGTACCGGGACCAACCACAATTGCCGCAATTGCCGGTGGTGTATAATGGGTTTGGCTAACGACAGTTATTTCTGTATCACGGTATCGCCTCTACAATAGCGGATGTCGGTGGGGTCGCGATTATCATCAGCGTTGCAAAGAAGCTGGTGGAATCCATGAACGGCATCGATCTATTTCTTGTTCTAGACTCCACCACTTTCGTTCGGGGAGCTATTGATATTAAAACCTTCATTCGTGGGTATCGCAGTGGACAATTGTTCGCGTGGTGACGCGACCGGCTACAGGGATTGGGACGCGGTTCGTGCAGCTCACAGTGTTGTGGTTCCGAAGGGACAATAGCTAGTTCTGTACCGCTGACCCCAGTTAGAAAGGATGGAACCGTTGGGGGACTGCATTCACAAGTTAAGTTTATCGAAATTATATGCTTGCAGATATAGCCATGATGTCGATTTTACGTTATCTGAAAGCATGAAGCACATGTTTGGTAGGTACGAATCGATGAAGGCCGATAACGGGTGACCTTGGAGAAACTCACAGGTGTCTGTGAGGCCTATCACACAGAGGAACACCTGACAGTTAGCTCAAGAGTAGAAGACCCCCTAGATAGCTATCGTTGTAAATATCCGTAGCAGTACGACATCGGAGTTTCACAGGGCTGACTAATCTGCCTAAGCTAATATACGTGAAAGTATGGCGAAATCCAAACCAACCAGCCGGTAACCAGTCATTCTATCTAGCCAAGAAGATGTCATTAATCAGATATGAGGGCACTAAGTAAAATATTAACTTCGTCGGCTCGCTTGGAACTCACTGGCAAAGATCCCTGGCGAAGCTGACCCTCCCTCCCGCCAGGGGAGAGGGGTGGTTGTCCATAATGACGCTGTTACGATTTGACGCTCTTACGAGGGGTGGTTGTCCATGCATCGCGCTTATATAGGGCGATACGCTAGACACGTCCGCCTCAAACAGCTCCCGCGAAACACACCGATTTGCACTGACGATATTTCGGGCAGTTACATCGAAGTTCCATCGAAATGTGTCCTTTCCGTCAGTCATATATTCGAAATTCCCCAATTATATATTCGAAAATTAGCCGCGAGCGTTACTCAGCGCTTGTGGGTCAGTAGAAAATCATGTGTTATCATTAATTCGCACTCGTTACTTACCACACATTGTGCCTTTGATATTACCTGAGCGAACAGGCGGCAATCGCGACTCAGTTCAACTTGAGTGAACGGGCGTGCTGTTACACTTTAATTATTGTTTCCCTACGGCAGACTCGAGAGATGGTTAGTCCGGTTCGTCGATGTCCTAAGCGAATAATTAGACTCAAGCAAAGGCTGAGAATCGAATGAATGACTAATGTCTAGTGGCCAAGTCCGTAAGCGCTGTGTAACGAGCTGGATATCTCGTCAAGCGTGACAACGCTTGGATTTTGCACAAAGCAGATCATGATGGTAATCTACTCTATCGGGACTGGTTTCACACTGTTCTCGACAGGCTGATTATTTCGTGTCGGGACAGAAGACATTCAGCATTATATGATATCCAGGGGCTGCTTAGTCTCTTCCCGCAGGATATTCAGGGGGAAGAACATAAGCATCCCCCAAGAGAAAAAGCAAAGGTGGCCCCGACAGGTCCTCGTCATAGTTATACCTAAAAGGTTAAGAGCTGAGGCCTCTTATATAGGGGAACAGCTGAGGGTGAGCTCGAAAAACAATTATTATTATTATATGGTATCGTTATTTTTCCCGTCTTGATATCTTTATATATAATAATTGAGCAGAAACCCGCTAAACGTCGATTTGCCAATTACGCGAGACGCGCGTATGTATGAACGGGAACTGCGGGAACGGTGTCGCCGAATTTCGGTGAATTCGACTCATTTGTATACATAGTCCACCACAATAACTACGTGGCCAAACAACTGAGATCTCGACGGAGTCAATTCGCCTGTCCTTGCCGACGCTGTACCTGGCAGTCGATCATCGCCAACGGTTGGTATGGTCGACGTGATTCGTCCAGCCGCCCGATACTGCTACTGATTATAACAGCATCATTAATTTACATACGATTTTTGATATACCTGTCCCCACGCGACAGACCTCGGCTCCGAGCCTATTAGGTATTTCTGCGAGGACATGCAAGGTAACTGTAAATGTCTTTATGTAAGGTAAGGTAAATGTCTTATCAGGTTTAGTAACGGAAGTGCACTTTTACAATGATCACGTTCTCTAAGAGCTGACGCCTGTCAGACAAGGGAACAGCTGAGGGTCAGCCCGAAAAACAACTATTATTATATCATATGATATGGCACCGGATTGCGGAACTCGAAGCTGTCGGCACGACCTTCACAGGGTGTCAGGTCAAGGCCGGCAGGCTCCCGACAGAGGCGATGGGACTAGCCCTATACACAGAGGAAGGAGGGCACTGCAGAAGGAAGGAATGAGGGAAGATAGTAAAGCAGTCCAAAGATGGAAGTTTGCCCAGGAAATTTGCCAAGGAGATAAAGAAAAGGTTGCAGTTATAATGTTATATAATTGTGTGAATTAAGTAACCTGAATATTGTGAATTGTAAATAATTTGAGTGAATGTATATATCTGTTGACAGAATAATCGATTATAATTGTGAAATCGTAATTGCATGAACAATTTGGTGATAATACACTCTTACTTTTACCCGATTTTTTTAATCGAGAACTTAAGCATTGTAAAATTGCAGTTTCGGAAATAAACCTCAAATGTTATGTTAAAGATCTTCGATATCAAGCGGTGGCAGCCGACCTATGATCATCTCAGTACCGTGTGACGATGGAAATTCGTAAAAGATAGGGACACGGCCAGGATATATACATACATATATATATATATATATATATATATATATATATATATATATACACAGTCTGTGGAACATATACCAGGTAGCAACACATTTGTGCAGAGAAAGCTATTCAATATTACGCTGAAGGTGATTCGCCCCACCCGCACAACGCTGAGCTCCACCTGAGAAGATGGTGCACTGGTAAATGCCAATGCTTCCCTTGGCTATCCCCACCCTCTAATTATTGTATCTATTGAAACACATCATAGTCTGAGTATCATTGTGAGTGTGTGTTTAACCATCCCATGCATGTTCGTGGGAGAGATTGTTCCACCGAGTGCTTCAGGGTCGGCAGGACGTCTTGTGACGGCGTGTGTCCCAGATGTCCAATAGAAATGTATACAACGGACACAGCGATCCCCAAGTGCCCCCCAACCGCTGTATGCTTACTTTTCGAAAGGAACAAACCCAACTACACATCAAGTTTCTGATCGCGTTGTATATCTTCAGCGCAGAAGGACCTGATAAGTGGTCAGGCCTATCCGGTTGACGAGACCCAGCTGAAATACAATAGCAGGCTGGCGGGGACTTCGAAAAGAATGCCATTATAATGTTAGTTGTTTGTATTTCCGGGAAGCGGAACATTATGCAAAGCTCCCTGAGTGGACATCCAGTAAATATATGCCCTGTCGTTGGGAATAGTCAATATATCACCTATGGACAGGTCCTCATAGTAATACCTAAATGTTAAGAGCTGAGGCCTGTCAGATAGGGGAACAGGTGAGGGTCAGCTCGAAAAAAGAGAATATATCACCCATCACAATTTGCTTGCCATCATATCTCTAGATAAAATGGTCGAAGATCCAACAACCTCATCATACGCTCGCCCGCCGACGGTCGGCGGGACGCCGGCCAGCACCACTCAAACACTGCGATACCATATGGTCAGCCTCAGTACCCACGATCAAGGTAAGTCCGTGTATTAGTAATTAGTCAAGCCGGGTATTTCGTGCCAGAATATGTGCGTTTATTGACAGGCATTGTTGTCATTATTCGCCGATAGTTGCCGAATTGCAGCGATCATTGAATTACTCGTGTATGCATAATATGTCAAAAATGAACATATTCATCAAAACAAAGCCTATCTATGCCCTTGGTCCCGTTCGTTTGCAGTATCGCAGATTTCAACGGCTCCGCCATTGTCTGATCGGGTTTCGTAATCTCGCACGGCCTAAAACAGAACCTATACAAAATATGATGCTCTCGCGCCATCTTCCTTGTCATCGCATCATATTTTTGCATCTGATCAACACCACGTCCGCCCTGATCGCCGGGTCAATAGCGTTCACCGTTGCCCGGTGTGATCATAACAACATAACGGGGATCTGAGAGACTCGATCGGATTCGCTGCCCAATGCGCTACAACAGGTCGAACATAACGAGACAACAAAAGCCGCTTAATCCTTGTCGAGGATGTGTTGTTTTTTTCGTGACGATCAGACCTGGCGACACCGCGTATGCCGATGTGAAATTGATGTCGACATCTTCCCAGTATCAGTGTATATGGACGAAACGAGTATGTACATTCGTTAGCCTTTCGTTGACTCTGCAAAATCGAATTTGATCACCAACCTTCGTGAGAACAACAAGTGTACAAATGTATACTTTTGGATGTTTTTTTGCTGGAATACTGCTAGAAGGGTTTGGGATACAAAGGAACAATGTGATGTTTCTAAGATTCTCAGACGAGTTCCATCGTTGTTTAGCATGGAACGCCTTCGTTTACATAGAACACAATAGAAATCTATTTGGACGCCATGTTCGTGGCCGCCACCGTTGTTGATGCGGCAGGGGGCTGCAGTGGCCACAGTAAAGAACGTAACGGCGATTTGCTCCATGCTTCGAATCGCGAAAAAATATATCCTATATCCTATGATGGAAAATAATCGAAAAAAGTAACTATGCTAAAAATATCTGAGTACAGGACCGACGGTGAGGTTTTGACGTTCGAACAGGTTGATTGGGGGTAATATAAATATCTGTATATATATATAAATATATATATA
Source organism: Stratiolaelaps scimitus (assembly GCA_019614645.1). Taxonomy (NCBI): domain Eukaryota; kingdom Metazoa; phylum Arthropoda; class Arachnida; order Mesostigmata; family Laelapidae; genus Stratiolaelaps; species Stratiolaelaps scimitus. The sequence goes on along the minus strand of JABWDB010000011.1, from coordinate 2,355,397 downwards.
TGTATATATTATATACTAATAGTAATAGTAATTTCACAAGATTATATTTCAAGGCACGAAGTGTGTGTTTGCGACCGAAAATAAGCGCTGGCCTCCTTCTATGCGCGGCTTGTCGAATTTAGCTGAACACAAGCAGGATCGACGGGTGGCAGGCTGCTCAAGATCGTCTATTGTGCAACGCTTCTATAAGCCTGCGCTGAATGAGCACATGAAGATTCGTAGCCAATCGATGGCGGTGTTATTTGTCACTATTTTTTGGGGCGTCGCACAGGAATGTTATGTTATATAGATTAGATAATTAGCCAACGGTTAGAAAACAGCTCGATAATACTGGTATACGGTAGTTGTATAGTGGTGTTTGGCCGATAATCTATCAACGGCATTGACTATTAGTAATTAGCCAATTCACCCGCGCCGATCCCATAGACGACGTTTGTGCCAGCGGTTATCAGCAATTTTCATCATACGAACGGGATACTTCAAGCATTGCAGCTCGCATGTCGCCTTCCTCCAAATTGATTTGACCAGTCTTGCGTAGCTGTCTCTCTGACGCCCGCTTCATGCTTCCGTCAGGCGGTTGTTAACCACGTTTGTACGTTCCAATGTAGTTCTTGCATTGGGGACACTTATGTACGACGTTGTGGAACGAGCGCGCGAGACACGGAATCACGCAAAGGCAGCACATCGCCCCTCCGATTCCGGCAAGCACGAACGACGCCACATAGGCGAACATACCTGCAGATACGGACGTCGTGGAAATATACAGTGATAGGTTATATTAGGTGGCGGCGGTGCTCGGAAAAAAGGTTCGACTTTTCAGGCGGTGGGCGATTCGTTCGAAGGGCGGGAAAACCTTTCAGGATCTACGTGACATGTACGAGAACTTAAGTATTGTGAAAATTGCGGTTCCTTTGATAAACCCTTATGTCACCTTAGCTTGTTACCTTGTGTTACCTTAGCTTGTCGCTCTGACGTGTATATCTGTTGGCGCGGTGCTCACAATGTATAACACGTGCATATATAATGTACAGGGTCTAATTAATGCATATCATGTCAAGTAGGCGATAAACGGATCTATAGTAACGCGTATCTGTATGCAGGGCTGCCTGCTCGTTCAGGGGTAGCAAGATGCACAAGAATTGGCATAGATGGCTTTCCACAAAACGAAGAAGAACGGGATGTCTATTCAAAGGGAACCTTCTTTATTCGAGTTGTACATTCGTGTAGGCACTGTACTACTAAGTTACAGAAAATCGCTCCCTCCCTTAGGCTGCTATGGAGGTCCAACTAAGGGCTGACGCGCAACTGAACACACGAGCCTCATTAAGAGTTTAATTGGCTGAATTCATGATTGAGTAGCAACTAACCTCGTTCCGTGACCGTCTTCGTTGCGATAGCACTCGCGCAGTGCGGGCAGCTCATCTTCACCTGAAGGGGTCCCAATGGGGGTATCGCCATGGTTGGCTGGGTGGCCACAACCTGCGGTGTGTAGCTCATGGCTTCACGATGAGTGAGAAGCGCGCCGGTTTATACTGAAAAGTGGTCGAGGAGATCTCGTATGTGATTTGCCATAATAATAATAATAATAATAATAATAATAACAATAATATATATTATGTATTGAGGCGCCTAAGACGAGCTGAGCCAAATGTATCGAGTGAGGTGGGCACCCTGAAAATAGATTTCTGCTAGATTTTTCGTAAATTGCATCACATGTAGAATTCTAACATGGCGCACATTTAAGTGTCACTATTATCTTAGCTAATATTCACACAAAGCTCACAGACAGAGAGAGAGGGAATATATATATATATATATATATATAATATATGTATAATTGCATTTATTTCGTGCAATACGCGTAAAAATATATGATATTTGCAGAGATGTATAACTGGGAGGGATATATCAGTATTCGACCAGACCTTAGGTAGCCAGCTATGCTAACATTCGCCTCTATTCTCGTTGTGACGTCTACAGAACTCATCCCCAGTGAATATTCCGACAGGTAATCGAGCAATAGGTCAAACCGATTCCGTAGGACCTGCAGGACCTACAGCTAGGCTGAAAGGTTTTCCGATCTCGGCAATCAGACTCCGCCGAGCCGAGCTCAATGGCAACTCTGCCACTGTAACCCAATCTACCTTCACTAGTTTGCTATTCAGGAGAACCAGTTGTCAGCTGTGCGTATGGCAGAGACCTGTTGTACCCGCTCAGTCGGACATTACAATACGAACTCTCTCTCACAAGTGTCACTTGTGCGAGCGACATCGTCTGCACTGAGACGTAGCTAGATCTATGCGATTTATTGACCAGCGGATTAGAGACGACCTGTTGACATCTGCTCTGCTCGTATCGATCGCTCAGAACGGCCGGTTAAGAGCTGAGGCCTGTCAGATAGGGGAACAGCTGAGGGTCAGCTCGAAAAACATTTTAGAACGGCCGGTGGAATAAGCGGCCTGGGTATCGTTGACATCGAGAGGGGCCTTTGTCGGAAAGACCTATTCGGGAGCGACTATTATGCACGATTTTTCTTGTCACCATCGTTATTTCGAGATGCTTCCGGTGTGATCGCCTCGGGCGCGCCTCATCTGATCGGCGAAGAGGGAGGAATCAGCGTTGTCCGAGGCATGATACCAGGTATTACGGTATTGTCGGCCGCTTCGATACATTGTCATCACAACGTATGCGTTTGTGATTCAGACCGATTGAATTCAGACAAGCTTTCGCAGAGAATTTCCCAGCCATTTCAGGCATTTCGCGTCACACGCTTTGCGGTTACAAAGACTCACCCTTAGGTGGCGAAATACCCGCGAACCGATCGCAGCCGAAATAAACGCTTGTTTGGGAACAGGTGTGCCATGCCTTGTTTTTTTCCTGCTGTTTGCTCCTTATTGGCCCCACGCGCATTAAGGCCTGTTCCGGTCGTGGACTGGAACTGTTGTCTTGATCTGGCCTGAGGGGTGGAAAACTGAGAGACGACGGATTATCGTTTACCGTGGCACTGTCTACCTCGCTAACAAGCCGCGTCCGTTCGTCCCTTCTCTGTGTGCGGGTGCCGAAGCTCTGTTTTCGCTGCCGCCTTGCGTCTGTCATACCACTAAAGTCAGACGGGATTTTTCCATGATTTTTCACCGTACTTGACGTGCTCGCGCATGGTACGCACCAACGTAGTCTAGTCGGTTAGTCTCGTAAAGTAAAAGTATTCCATTGGATTCCCATGCACCCTTTACTAGGGAGCACCGCCAAGTATATAGCACGGAGCAGTAACATGAAGGATCTGTTGACCTAGCTGCCAGTCTGACGATGGGAGACGTCTCGTCAGTATTGTCATCGTCGGCAATCGTTTGCACAGAGCAGCGTAATAGCATAGTATATGCGTGAGCTGACTTTGAAGCCTGGCAGAACTACGTGTTCCGTGACGCTATCCGGTTCTCTGTCTGCGTGTCAATAGACTTGAGTGAATTTTCCTCCGGGCTGACCCTCAGCCAACATGTAGCTTAGTCCACGGTACAACAACTGCTATCGGCCGCGCTGTTTCTGACGCTAGCCTGCTTTGATTCGACAAACGCTCGCGTGAGCCCTGCTCGCTGTTGAATGGGATCGACTGTAGGTGGGTGGCGATTTTGCATTGTGAAATGTACGTTTTCACCGTTTTCGGCGACGTTAAGTGATTGGCTAAATAATCGACTAAATATCGTCTCCGTGTTACTGCTCAAAGGCAGAAGCCTTTAATGGCTTTGAATTTGATATTGACATCGTGGGATTACGTCAATCGAATGATGGTGGATAGAAAAGAAAACGCGGTTGTCAGCGCCCGTTTCCCGAGTCAACTGCGTCCGAGTTGACTACAGCCGTTGTGGACAATTAATAAGTTCCTATTCGAACGATTGATTTATCAGAGCTGAGATGACACTACAGCTGGAAGCACTGTAGGCGGTTTTTGAGCCGCTCGTATTTTTCGTGTTACTGACCTAAAAGAATGGTCATAATAGCATATGGCAGTATAATATTCAGTTCGTATGGGATCATCTGTTTTAGGCATCCTTTACAAGCATGTCCAATCCTTTGCAATTCATGAGGCTCATTTGTACTATGCCCATGTCCTTACTCTCCTCAGCCTCGGATATTGATCTCGTCACATTGAATAGCTCGTCCACTGGCCATCTTCCAGAGTGACTCGAGAGGCAGCCTAACCTAAGAGAGGTTCGCCAGTACGCGAAGGAAAGAACCCGTGCGGGCTCCCCTTATCACTTTGACCTCAAGTGCTGCGAGATCTCAGAGAAAACCGAAGGGCGTTGCCGAACCCCTGAGTCGCAGTGGCACGCGATGTCAAGCAGGTTCCTTCCGATGCCGCTGAGGCTCTCGACTCTGATTTAACCGACACGCACAGACACACACATTGGCCACTTAGGAGAACGCTCCTACGAACTGTCAAGCAACAAAGCACACGTCTCACCCCTGTTTCCTGTGGTCCTTCTTGGTGCACGAGACGTTCGGTCTGTAACAATGTACCAGCTCAAAATGTGTACGATCCTAGGAAGGGCGGGCAAGCGGAAGCCATATTGATATGTCTATTGGCCATCTGTACATCGCTAAATTTACAATGTCTTCGACTGAATATTGAAATCGTTGGGTTGAGGAACTACAAAAACCTCACCGTTGCGCAATGCAGATGGACGCTCGATATCCGTGCGGGCTAAGGCGTATACCGTACTTAGCAAGTAACCCTTGCTGGCTCTAGTTACTAGAGTTCGCCCCCATAGGCGGCTCGCCCGCTCTTACGCGCGATTGCCTGCAGTTCTGCGCGTAAGATACGAATATCACTGTGACCGCGTACATTTTTGCTACAGCCAGCGGAAGCGCACACAGGTCAGTTATAGTGGTGGATAACCAGCCGGGAACAGGTCGACAACGTTCGGAAGCACTAGTCGCGATCGTGACGGCAGGCCTCGCAGGTGCACGGGTTCGATCCCCGCCCCGTGCACACATTTGCATTTTAAAAAGGGGCTGTCCGTCTTACGAAGGCCTTATGCCAAAAGCAGTTCCACCGTAGACGCTGAGTGCAGTTAAGGCTGAGGATGAGCCCGAAACAATTACGTTACTTACGAGTATTCATAGTACTAGTGGCACTAGTCATAATCATGATACAGATAACTAATGAGAACTCGGTCCGAAACTACCTCAGATGTACGTTCGGGATGCACCGACAACGAGGACTCGCTCGGCTGGACTGTGAACGGATCGACGAGTTTATTTGGTGAGCAACAGCGAGCCTCACGAGCATAGAATGTAAGGAAGGGTTGAAGGAGTCGCATTTGTACTCTCTCCCAATTCGGCGCCACCTGTCTCCGTCTGTCTCTGCACCAGTGAACAATGGCTGTCAAGGACAGTCGCGTTGGAGCCGTCAGAGATAGCGTGTTCTATAGGATGAAAAGTTCCCATGGTTGTGTGTGTTGACGACATGGGGTAATTGCCCTTTGAAGGGCGAGACGAGGCAGACCACAGCGATATTCACGAATAGTAATAGCAATAATAATTATAATAATTTCTAATAATAATAATACTAATTATTTATAACAGTAGTAATAATAATAATAATAATGATTAATAATTATAAGTCGGAGACGCCAGAAGGAGGTCTCTCCATCACATTTCGGAAGGGCTGAGACCTGCCACTCTCCCAAACTGGCAAAGATGGGGCCATACAGTGGATGGAATGGGGGAAGCTTCTGCCTGCTGTTATTACCTCAGCTTTGTCCCGTGTGATCCGGTCACGTGCGTTTCTGCCCGAGTGTTTGACCTCGAGGCGCCGAGTCGCAGCGCGTGTATCAAATGTACGCCCAGTGTTGTAGCGTCGGTGAACCCTCAAGCGCCCGTGCGGTGCTGGCGGATCGTAGAAATAGACCGGGCGAGAAGCGTTCAGATCTGAACACTGAAAACTGATCGGATGGAGCTCAGAGACGCGTTGTGTGCCTGTCCTATGGGAGGCTGCTCTGAATAGCTAGGCTCGCCGTTCACTGCACCATCCCATGCTTTGCCGATTTCTGCCCGGGATCTTAGCCAGCGTTATGCAAACAACACGATGATCACAATGGCCGTGCGATGAACGCAGTGGATGATTCCGTAATCGAAACGCTGGGGCAAACGGCCTATGTTGTGTGAACTCAGCAGCGTGAGCGGTGTACACAAATATGGGATGGGCTCGGACCTTTCGCCCCCGCTGACCTTGAGCTCGCCGGTTGACATGGTAACGGAGACTCACATGAACGTGAAATGGAGATACAATGAATAGCATCGAGCGAGGGTAAACAGCGGTACTAAATTGGCTTTGCTATCCATAGCATATATTTAGTATCGTGGAGCATAGGAACGGATACGAAGAGACAATCATTTTATTTGCTAGGTTTTCTATTTTCGGAAAAAAAAAGTTATATATACATATGTATATGTAAAATGTATATATATATATATATATATAAATGAGAAAAAAAATGGCTTTTGTTCTGCTATTGCCTATTTTGCCAGAAATTGGTTAAATGGAGAACAGCAGGTTACACCTGTTGCCGGTTAACGATAACCGAGAGCTAATTTTCCGAGATCATACGGTGAGCATGTTCGCCAGATAGCTGGGACAGCCAGTGTCGTCGTAGCCTAATATAAATTCTGAAGCGGTCTGATCTAAAATCAGGGGGCGATCATGCCCAGAACAATCTCTTAGGCTCAACTGCGGGCCTCTGCTGAACACTGCTGGCCGTGTACCTTCTGAGTGATGGCAGGCTGATAGTCCATCGACTCTATAACGGTCCCGAAACGTCCCATCCTCCTTCTTCATACGATTGAGTATAGCAACGTATTGATTTGCCGTTGGTTTAAAGCCAACTAGCAAGATGTCGCCAGCGACTACAACTGATTCCTGATACCGTCACTGTCCCATTTGGTTGAGGTGTTACCGGCCGCGCACGAGCCGCTGGGATTTCACGATCTATCGAATAAGGACATTACTAAGGACATTTTTCTACCGTGAACAATATGGATAGCCCGGCTCCCGCAGACTATTATCTGACCTTGCACAATATCGTGTGAGGACGGTCTTTGCGGTTGTCGAATCAGCCATACTGTTTCTCAGGCCCGGTGTCTAGGAAATGCTTTGCATGAATATCTACGTGAGCACGCTCACCCCCGTATAACTCAACGTGTATAAACAATGTATATAATGAATTCAAAGACGCCTTGCCATTTGAACCCATTAAAATTACGCGCCTATGTACGCGCGATTCAGTACGCAACAGGTCGATTGTTGTTGTCGGGCCGCCCGATCGTATCGGTAAATAGAGAGGTGTCTGAAACTTTGTGCTAGAGTGTGTAGAATTTCACTAAGATAAGTGTATACATGAGGTTTGCATCGAAACTATATATATATATATATATATATATATAAAACCAATGACATTTTTATGAGAACTTACTTCCACTATTATTTATTTCTATGAATTTAAGTCAACTATCCCTCTATTTAGGGGAATTGAATCCACTTTACATATGAGTGTACATTTCCCGGCGTCAAATCTCACCCAAAAAATATACACATAAATACATATGTCGCAGATTTCATTGTCACATACGATGACACACACGAAGCACTTTATACGGCGGCCTTACCACACTATTATTAATAGCTATAATATCTGTCTGATTTTATTATGACGGCAGTGTTCCCCGCAATTTGAGACTGGAGCTCAAAGCAACGACGGGTTGTCACCCATAGCAGACGATGTCATGGGCTGACCCTCTCCTATCCTTCCTCCATCGCTACCACCGACCGATTCCTACCTTGGTTTGCCGTCGCGTCCTGGTTTCAGCAGGACACTGTGCTGCATCCGTTCGATTGTCCACAGTAACAGCTGACTGGATAGTCTCTCTTTTCCCCTCTGTGACTGCAGTGGTCTAGTGGCACCCTTTTGCATGAAGGCCGGCGTCCCGGTACTCGGCTGGGAGAAACTGGCACCTTTCGAGCAAAGCGAGTGGCGCGACCTCAGCGACGGCAGTCTACAGCGTCTTTCATTGTGCGGCTCTGGTTTTCCGTTACGAAGCTGAACGGCTTTACGGATCGGTCAGGGATGACGCGGGCGTCGCGATTGGCCGAGTGGAACATCTCCACAAAATTGAGACCTCTGTTTACCTTAAGGCACTCGGTCTAGCTAGCGGGCGTCGACGACGACGCAGCTGCAGCCTAGCAAGCCAGTGCCATTGTGCTGTAAATCATTTATTTGACATCGACCACTTCTCGGTGCGGCCGCCTCGCACCGGCTTCGGCTCTCTGAAGACAAAATGCCACCGGAGTCCGGGATCAGCAATGTTAAAGGTAAACATCGCAAACTCGCCCCATTTTTGTCAATTTTCGAGGGGTCACTTCGAAACCAGCGCCTTCGTCGAAGGTCCTGTTCTGTCGATCACACACAAACGACACGAATCGATTTGATTTTGGTTAAGCTTTGCATTCGGGGGCATTCGCAACGCCAGCCTAACTACTCCGACGAATTGATGCAATCGATCCATTTTTGAGAGGCGAGAAGGAGACACTCAAGCCTCTCATGGCCATCACCGGTATACGGTTGGTGGCCAATCGATCGAACACACATAGACGTTTTCATCGTGGACGTGTTCACCACGTACAAGACCGTCCTTACTTTTCAATTACGTGGAAATGCGTTGTTTTCACTGAATACGATGATGGTGCGAATCTTAGCAATCTTCATCTGACCACCTCGTGCAGAGCTCGTCTAGTCTCAACGACGATCGCCAGATGAATTCGATACCAAATATTATTGTTTGATGTCAAAACTGTTAATGTGTCTCGAATGAATAGTTCTTTTGGTTTTTTTCAGCAATCCTTTTCACGTTGCTATTCTTTAGCAAAATCTAGTTGAAATAGCTAAATCGTAGCCGTTATTGTACCCGATATAAGCGTTGCTATACATATATATATTTTTTTTATACAGGTGGGAATAATGATCGAGTTCTTAAATTGCGGTATCTGTTGGATTCACTCGAATTGATCGAGTGATCATCTCATTCACTGTCCATGTTGCTTATATACATCACATCCGCCCGGTGCCATTGCCCGTTCGTTCTACCTCAAGCTCTCTCTCTCTCTTCAGCCATCTTCACTCATTAATTTCTCTCGTTTCTAGTATTTGTTACAAGGAAAGCTCGCACGAGACATTCGGACGATGAGGTTACGAGATATTCGGGCCGCGAAGTGTTCCAGTGCTCGGCGCGGACGACGAAGCGACTGGTTCCACGCGTCACCAGCAGAGGCCGCTTCGTAACGACAAGTGGGTGCAATGTCTACTCAACTACTTGCGCTTATGATCGATCAATGGGGTCACGACGACTGTGGTGGAAGGTAAAGAAAGAGAGAAAACAAAGGAGAACCGGACTTCCTGTTCACATCGGCTGCCATTGGCATAGCTGCATCTCTCTGTGTTGCCCTTTTGGCTGGTCGATGAACGCGTGCATCGGCCGAACGCGTTCATCGGCCGAACTGTGGAACCAGTCGATGCGAGCGGCCTCACCTTGGCGCCGTTGCAGTATGACTGACAAATTATCGGGCAGCTGTCACAATCGTCACGCAAGTACTGCTAATATCAGCCACTTAGTATCGCAGCAATATTTGATTCAGTCGACTAAGACATAAAGAAACACCTAATATCTCGCTCGGATGATCTGAACGTACATACGGGCCAGGACGGTGGTCAAGGGCGAGATGACTTTTCGAATGATGCGCATGCCTTGCCGAAACACCTCCCTGTCGATCCATTCAGTAGTGCGCTGAGTTCGTGATGGCTGTCAAGTACTCTTATTATTGGCCCGTGGCCCGTCGTATGAGACCTCCTTCTCCTTGCGAGGGGACACCCCGGTAAAGCCTCCGTTCAAACACTTCTCGGCACTTGTCCGAGAAATGTCGGAAGGAAACATCCATAGACCCTGAGAGCAACCAAAGCAACAAAGCCTGGTTGTTCCGGCACAAAAATAGGTGTATATCGGTTGTATACAGGATTCGGTTAAGGGGTATTGAATGTGTTCATGACTAAGAAAAATATGAAATGTGAAAGTATTGAAGTAAACAGCTTGCTGTTTGATTACGTCGATATAAGATGATCTCTGGTTTCTGCTTGTTCTGTAGGTGAGCTCGCTGCAAATATACGGTCATCATTCCAACTTGGACAGAAATATAAAAATAACACAATCTGCGCGAACCGATTTCAGCTGGGAAAAATGTGTTGAAATCGACGACTGAGACCACCCAATTGTACCTCATTGAGAGTGTCACAACTCCCGGGATCATGATGTCGTTGGACATCTCGAATCGCAATTTGAAAGGTAAACATGACTCCCTACGTTCACCCATCACAAACAGTCAATTCGTGATCAATCTGAAGCTTATTGCCAAACGAATTCGTATTGGCAAGTGAATACACATATACATATATATACATACATATATATATATATATAAACTGTTTTTCGAGCTGACCCTCAGCTGTTCCTCTATCTAACAGGCCTGAGCTCTTACCTCCCTGAGGCTCCTATATATATATATATATATATATATGACATAACCACACCTAACTGTTGTATACGATTTTGAAACAAAATACAGAATCGTCTTCATTTAGTATCAGCGGTTGCTACAGCATTTCGCCATCCGACCTCCGCATGAAAAATTCGTCTTGGTACCCGCCGCGCGGAAGCGAATTATTCACATACACTTATACCTAGGCCGAATATAAACATTTCTGCAATGATTAATACTTACACTAGAGGCATCAACCAGCTCTGTCGCACAGCGGATAGAATCACCAGCTGAGTAACTCCTCCCAAATGCAACCGAATATGCCAAATAACCGAGCTGATCGAAATTCGCTCTGCTCATTGCGGTGTGTGCGTGTTCCATTTTGCTTTGCATATTTCCCTCGGACGAATTGAACCACGTCCGTCTCGAACAGACGGCGATATCGTGACGAGACGTCCGAGCGGAGCTGGAAAGCTCGCCACCGTCGCACGAGAAGTCCACAGCGTCATTGCGGCGAACGGGCAATGGACGACGGGTCGCAGTGAGCTCGACGATGGCTCGAAACTGATAGCGTACCTTATACTCATGTCAATCTTCGCGTTGGTCGCGCGCGTCGTCGGCGCGGACGCCGAGCCCGAGCCCATCTCGACGATATCGGCCTACCTGCTCATTGATTGTAGCCTGTTCGTTTTCGGCCGATTGTTCGTGCACGCGTTTAGCAGGCTGACGTCAAACTTCGCGAGCTACGTCGGCACCGCCGTCGTATCCGTCCTGTTGATCTGGTTCATGACGGTCATGTACGTCGGCTCAAACCTGCGGCGCGTCCCGATCCGAGCGATCGGCTATGACGCGGATCCGATCGCCACGCTAGTCTACGCCGCCACCGGACTCGGGCTTCACATCGTCACGCTGCCGCTGTGGGGCGGGCGGGGTCCGGTCGTCGGCAACAGCTCCGGCGTCGCGTCAGGCAACGCCGACGCAGATTTCGATTTCGGCGTTTACAGCTCGACGATCCTCGGGAAGGGCAGCTTTTGGCAGTTCCTCGTCGCGTTCGCTACCGCGGTGACGGTCTGCTTCTGGCCACAGTTCAGCATTGTCTACCTGCTCTGCGTGATCGTGTTCAGCGTGCCGATGCTCATGAAGTCGAAGACGATTCTGACAGAGGTGATCAAACTAATCCAGACAGGATCAAATGCAGGGTTCGCTTCGGCAGGATAGTGCACGGGTGTCACCAGCGGAATCCGTGAGAGATTCGTCACAGTCAACAGGCACGGACAACGAACAAACATGTTCAAGCCGAACGTGCGGGCAGAGATCGCCTGTAGAGCGGAATTCTAAAAGAATAAAGGCTGCCTCCAATCTCAGCTTGATTCGTCATCTTCTGAAGTGGCATGGCACATTTGTTGTAGACTACTTAGGTCACCCGACGTTCGTTCGATCGTCCCAAAAATGTGTGTTTATATAAAAAAAATACCCAGTCGATGTAGTAATAATATACCTTTGAAATAAGGTGCTTGTTATAATATGACTGAAAAAATAGATAATACATTCAATATATATACGATACGAATAAGCAGATAGAGAATACAAGGTTATCCGACAGTTATCCCATCGTATGGACGACAAAGCAAAACGCAGCGTTTTTTTTTCTTATTTTCTATTTCTGCAAACACATCCTTGGATAACAGTGTCTATTTTTCGAGCAAACGAAGGGAGAATATTCAGAGAATTAAGTTTGACAAAACGACAAATTTTGCCTAAAATCCCTCAAGCACTTTTAGATTTTTCCCTCATGTTTAATGCCCCCTGGGTATACATTTTCATGGTAACCTTGACAAATTTATAATAAAAACGAAAACAGCCACAAACCTTGCTATATTCGTCATCCTGGAGCGGGTTAATCTGATTCTTCCTGCAAATTGTCTAATAGGGTTCAATTGCATAGTGTCGATTGTAGTTAATTGCATTTGTATCCAAAACAAAAAAGAATAAAAATCGCCACCTATTTCGAGTTCTCTTTGCACCGAAACATATATTCGAACATTTCAACAAACGATACAGCGGCTCATTGCTCGCCTATCATTTATCACTCACACGAGACGAAGTAAATCTGCAAGATCGAAATTTTAGTGAACAATAGAATTTTCAACATGTACACATCCGAAGCTGCGCGAGAAACTTGTGAGAGGTTTACTTTTTTTTGCCTCCCACCTATGGTGGTATATTGATGTTACATTTATATTTATACATGTTGTTACGTTGCTACATAACAAAGGTAACCGAATGAATTAGTTCGAATTTTCAGTGGGACAACAGACAATTTTGACTTTGAATGATGACCATCGTAGAGAACCATGAGGAACGGGGGGGCCGTCTACTTCAGCAATTAATTGTATGACCCCGCATACGTGCAACAGGCATTAAGTACGTTGAGTCGCGGGCCACACCCATTGCTAGCATTTGCATTGGGTAAAATTTCTGTGTATGGCCCGTTTCGTTATATTTCGTCAGGTAGCGTTCACGATTTAGCAGGGGCAACCAGCACACCCGCGACTGGGCTGGCGACAGCTGACAACGTCGCTTTTGCTAAAGGTGGAAGTGTGATCTGTCCATCTTGTTTGGATCAATTTAGAGCGGTAGGATTTCACTCCGACGACAAAAGAACGGCTATCCTTTGGGGAATAAGTTTATGATTATGAATCGTTATTCGCAAGGGAAGACTACGAAACAAGAAGCATTGGTTTATGGTCTAATTAACACCTGCTAAGGAGTGACAAGTACACTAACACGATGTGGCATTTTGAAAGACAGCGTTCGAAAAATGAACGGCAAACGGAATATTCATATTTTACATAATTTCCGTTTATACATAAATGGTGATAGAGCCAATCGAGAACCTTCCTCTTTTAATATGACTAGAGCCTCAAGCCTCTCGCTCGCTCTCCCTATATATATATATATATATATATATATATATATAGCCCACTTAGCATTTCGGAAAAGTCTCGGTGGCGTTGACGTGTAGCAGCATTGATTCGTGGCAAGCTTCGTGGCAGCATAGAAGTGGCAACGCGCGCTCGAATGAACAGATCTGGCCGTTCTCCAACAGACCTTTTTCAGGCGAGGTTTAATAAGGATCGCCTCTGAGAGAGTGGTGCGCGTATGCGCCAATATTTGACAGGCCGGTCTGCTCCGCCTGACCACGCAGTGAATTAATTATATATATATACACACACCTCGCACACTCACGCATATCTTGATCTTCATACAGGGCGTTGCAGGCCACACCCTGTTCTAGATCGCATAATGCCCTGTATAATCCATCCCTGTGCGTTATTATGGCGACAGTTGATCACGTCAACTTTCGACAACGTTGGAAGCGCTATCCTGTCACTTGGACTCGGTGTGCAATTGAACTCTCTAATGGATTCGCCGCTCCAATCGTTCTCGAAACGAACAGCCGAATCAGGCGGTAACACTAATTAATGCTATTCAGCTTGCGTATTCTCAATTAATTATTACATAATTTTATATGGTCGGTGTGTCAGTTGGCCCAACGTCGATGATTACGAAATGTTATTGACAATTGTCGGTTTTATTTAACTTATTCAATACGCAGACCTACATGCATTTATTGTCAATGAACACTACATACTAGATTGAGAGATACATATACATGCCAGCTCTATCGAGTAAATTTTCCAGACAAAGATTCCCACAGCGTTAAACATTTAACTTAGTCCACGGTGAAGCTGCTTTCGGCATTGACGACAAGACGGACAACAATCCTGCTTAAATGCAAATGTGCAACGGTGAGCATCGAACCCATTCGTCCACGTGTCTCGTCCAGTTGGAAGGTAAAGGGTAAAGCTTTATTGATTTCTTAAAGGAACTACATACAATGATTAAGGTCTCTTATGTGTCATGCAACGGGATTCGAACCTGCGGCCTATGGCTTTTTACAGCCAGAGACTCAGGAAGGCGCACGAATTAACAACCACCACGCCACACCGAACTAATCTAGCTGATGGGTCTATCTAATGCTTCCAAGTTTACATCCTTAATATCCTGTATTAATCATTTCGGATGATTCATCTCGTTGAGAGCCGATCAATGAATTGTCGAGCATCTCCCTGCAAAGGGAGTGTGTAGCACAACTGAAGAGAATTACGACATATTACGAGCCTCGAGCTATTTGTTGAAACGAACAAGGTTCTTCTTATTCTTTATATGCGTTCCATTAAAGCATGTATCAAAGGCAGGTATTATTATATTATTATTTTTTTTTTTCGAGCTGACCCTCAGCTGTTCCCCTATCTGACAGGCCTCAGCTCTTAACCTTGAGGCAGGTATTACTTAATCAATGGATACCGTCCTTAGTCATGGACAATATTCGAGGACACACAAATGGGGGCTATTTCGTTTGTGAGCCCACTTGAGACCTCGAGTCCGTAGGACCATAGGCTCACGGCCACGATTCGAGGTCGAAAACAGAGGCGAGAACAAATCCAGGACGGGCCGTGCATCCGAGCCTCTTGCGCTACTTTTGGGTACGGCGATACACCGAGCTAAGATCCAAAGGAACTCCTCGAAAAACGACTAACATCCCTTCCCTTTGCAAAATGCCGCCGATACCCATACATCGTCACGTTGTAGGCTAGGATTCAGCGTTCCGTAAGCCCTGAATTTAGCAAGGAGCAGCCGAAGGGAAACGCCTGTTTTGAATTATACTCAGTCGTCATATACGAAAGAAATTGACCAGCACTAATATGATTGAAATTGCAACAGCGGAACACCAATAATCGTAATAATAATAACGATGATGACAGCTCAGTAAAAATGTAAGACCAACCTACATAATTCACCATCCTGCCCAAGGGCTGTGCGAGGTGCGCAGAGTAACACTTCCCTCTGCAGACGCCCTCTCCACGGCAGCGAGGGATTACCCGTCGGTCTACCGAATAACACGCCGTACGCTAAAGTCGGACGTACGAATATCCACGCCGAATATTCCAACCTCACAGAGTTGGTCGCACGCTTCGCCCACTATAGCTGACTGTCAAATGCGAACTGCGCGAGTGTTACTGCAGCGCGCAGCAGCATAGCGGAGTTTGAAGTTCTCTGCTGGGTCACTGAGTGGCATTTCTAATAAATGGCGGTTGAAGATTGCCAAATATCGTGAACTGTTCCGGATAGTAACTTGGGCTAATATGTGCTACCCGCTTCGGAAGAGGTCCTCCCGTTAATAACGTCAGGATAACGGGGTTCCCTCGTTGGCTCAGCTTGGTCAGATCTTCGGTGGATCTCGGAGAATTCTCAGTTCAACATTTTGGGGCTGCACGCTGCTGTCGAGCTGAGGAACTCGAACCCATACGATGACGGTAGAGGAAAGCTGTTGTGTGCCGCCGCCGCCGCCACCACCGCCGGGCGCGCTGCCTCTGGAGCTGATCCGACCATGGGTGCCTCCTCTGGGCCCGCACGAGGTTAAGATAAGCTGTCCCCACTGCGCGAAGACAGTGCTCACGAAAATACACATGGAAACGGGTGAGTATTCGACTTCTCGCCCTCTAGAAGTGTACACGACGATCGACTGCAACTTCACTCCAATGTCTGCAAATGCAAATAGGCGACAACAAAAACGCAACACGTGGTTCCAAAACAAGGCATCAACGTATGTGCAATATGTATATATATATATACATACATCTGTTTGTATCTACCACCTCTGACTCCCTTGACTGGCAATAAAGTCCGGTTAGAATAATTGCATAGTCGATCAAGTTGTGACTCGTCAACATTGAAACAGCAAACTCCATCTCGCTTTGACACCGACACAGCCTCTGCCCTCGACTCCCATTAGACTTCGTCTATGCGTCGTTGTTACTTCATCAGATTCAGCCTTCTTCGCTGCCCACGCATATATAAATCAATGCTGATCGTCCTTAGACCTTCCATTGTTCTTGTATTGTTCCACAGGCACGTTCACCTACATCGCATCGTTCGTCATTGGCCTTTTAACAGCGCCACTCTGCTGCTTTTGCCTTATTCCCTGTTGTCTAGATTCGTTTCAAAATGTCCACCATTACTGCCCCCAGTGCGGGAACTATATCGGGACACATAAGCGGGGCTGAACCGACCGCGAGACGATGTCGTACGCCGCTAAAGGAAGACATCCATTCGATAATATTATAGAAAAAAAATTATATATATATATATACGCAATCGTTAGGGCGGCAACGCTGTTCGTGCAGAGCGGGAAGTGATCGACGATGCGGACTCCTCCCCGTTCGTCAAGTCAACCTTTAATGGCTGCAGTGATCTGTTGCCGGGCGCGTGGGGGGGCGCACATCAGGGGTAATCCGCAACGAAATTACTAGTGAATTAATTTAATTTAATTACTAGTAATTTATGTAAATTATTTAATTATTTATAGGGCAGGTGTTACTTTGTGTGCACCTGTTATCGCTGGGGAGATTTCAAAAGAAATGTCCAATTCTACACTGTTCAGTCTTCGCCGACGATTGAACGTCGCTGTATCGAGAGGCGCGACCGCTCAGCGGATAACTTCGATCGAGAGGTGACCCACTCTCTGAGCGCTGGCCAGCTTCCCCATCTACTTAACACACAGAGAGCAAGGTATACAAGCCACTGGATTTTGTACATTTGCACTTTCCTCGACATGGGGTTGTTTCAACAAATCAAAATCTAGATCAGTACTAACGTTTGCATGCAGTTGAAGTCTAATAATAACAATACTAATAATAATGGGTCTCAACAAATTATCTAACTAGACTAATAATTATAATGATCACACTATAGAAGGCGAGCATTTACGTTTCGTTTGTCACCGTATGCTCTGGTTATCGGAGATGTTCATTGCTTTCGAACAACCTTAAGTGACGTTGACGAATTGTAATATTATTGTATAATATTTGAGATTTTTAATCACAATAAATCGTGTAAGTGAGAGTTTCGCTGTTCGACGATGTCGTCGAGCGAGCGATAAAATCCCCGAGTTTTTTTGTGTCGTTGGCCCCAAGGATAGAGAGATTCAATAGATCACACGCTTGCTCGAGGTGCATCTTCGCCGTACGGCCACACATTGTGGTTATTACCTATTTGCAATTTGCCCCGAGACGCAGCGTGCAAGCCTTCCCCGAGATAAGGTCATCCCCCTCAATTCCCCACCACGCGAGCGACAGAAAAGGCCCTCAAATTGTGTGGACTTGAAATTAGCCAAGAATTCCGGCATTCCCGTAAAGGACTTCATACCGAGAGGAACTAGCATGAATGTAGTTGACAAATTGGAAAATGTATTCGCTATTTATTTAAATAAATGAAATCTAAGAAGTGTATGCAACTGTTGTAAAGCGTCGTGTCTATAGTTTATATAGGATAGACAAAAATCAGTCTAACTGACATATTCGTGAACACGCGAGAGCCCGTAAATACGAAGTTTTACACACTAAGCCATATACATATATATATTATATATATACTTCTAGGCTAACTTATGCTTAGCCTGATATATATATATATATATATATATATCAGGCTAAGCATAAGTTGAATATATGCCACTGTCTCTGGTTGTTAATATTGTTTATACAGTTGTATGACTATATGACGCAATCACAATGACGGTTCATCTCCGTGTTCTGTCATCTGTTACCCTATCTCCGTAAATCATCCGGATGTATTTGGGGGGTGGAAGCGGTGGAATCGTCGCTTTGGGTCTACGGCTTCTGCGAATGACGGCATCTGAAGTTGAATACCCTGCAGCTTCAACGAATTATTGCATGATCTTCCCGAATAATGAACTTGCTGTCAGTTCTTTATCATCGTTCTTTACCTGAAGATTCTTGTCAGGTACGAGTAGTGAAGAGAGTAAGCAAAGGTGGCCCCGACAGGTCCTCTCATAGTAATACCTAAAGGTTAAGAGCTGTGGTCACATTGGGGAACAGCTAAGAGTCAGCTCGGAAAAAAAAACAAACTGGCTGTCAAGGGCATCTTTGACATTTTCAAAGTAAGTAGTCTTACTGGTTCAAGCCGTTACCTGTAAGACTGTTCCAGTTGGAAGAATGTGTGCGATGACCGCATTTGAGGTTTTCAATTGTCGCACTTTTGAAAGTGAAACAGGTGCCTTGCTGTCGAGACAGCGCGCTCATCATCGTTCGGGTAAACTCCTTGACCCACCTTCCCATTGGTCATAATCGGGGAGCACTTGAGACACTCGAGTGGCAACTGCAAGCATTTACTTCAAATGTCACTATTCGGTGAAATTTCGTTGAGCATCAACCTGACAATGTCGCGGCTAGTTGTCACCAAACCTAGCGACCAGAAACGATTAATGAGAACGCCATAAAGTCAGCGGAGCTAGAAGATATTGCAGTATCCGTTTTTCAAGCGGACGGAATTATCGCTTTGCCTTATCGGAGATTGTAGCGTGACACATCGACACGCACATACACGGGTGTAATTGTGACCAATTGTACGCGGCTTCGCGCGTCCACGGTAGGTCCTCGGCAGTGTGCTATTTGTGCCCACTAAGAAAAAGCAGTCATGGTCCACGTCTCACCTAAATCTGGGGTTTTTATTTGCATTACTTCGGGTCTCGGGAAGGCGTTGATTCGCGCCTCTGTTACCTCTATGTGCTGTTGTTCTTGTTAAGCTGTTATGTCGTGGCCGTCTGGACCGTAATCAATCACTCGATCACTTCAATTAGCTGCTGTTTCCTCCCCATTTTCTGATGGGTTGCCACTTTACTTTCTAGCATTTTCGATGTCACCGTCTCCACTAGCCGTGTCGATTCCAGCTTCACCCCTTGCTCGCGTAGTCAGTATAACCTACGCTCTCTCATGATTTTGCTCAGTATTACCCCCAGGTATCTGACCCGTTCTTATTTAACTTCGATCGGGTGACCATTCCGCTAGATGTCGTACATCTAGTGACTAGTTGTCGGCACAGCTTATCAGCTCACCTGTCTTACTACGTAGAGCTTCATCGTTTCTCATTCATCACTCTTGCTATCCATATTTTTACGACATATCGTTCATTTTCTGGTCGCCCAGGGTACGTCCTCGACTGCAAAAACTTCGGATGAAAGACCGATTCATGTGGTCGCTTTCATCCGACCTCCTTCGAGGTCCAGAACTCAACTATCTTGTATCAGGTGCTCTTCTTGGGCTGTTTTTGCTGGACCCGTCGGAATGTGCGAAATCTCCATCGTTGGTCCAGTGTATCTTGTTGGACGAACAGTACCAAAATCGTAACTGACTAAATTCACCTGTCTGTCTTCTTCTATCACCTGTATGATCAGTAGGTTCGAGGGCTTGTGCACGACCACGCCAGAAATCTTGCGTCTCCCTGATACCACGACGAGGATACGGATCACGTCACCCGTATTACGATCGATCAGCCTGACACTCTCAGGGCCCCACGTAATTATGAATGCCAAGTGGACACATACACCCTTAATGCAATGGCCCGCAACGCTTGCCAGCCATCGCGAACAACTTCCACGGATATTCCATAGAGCTATATGCGACGCGTCGCGCATATCGAACGTGAAAATGATATCTGTGTCATCCACGAACTGGACAACACCGGCGAATAACTTGGGATGGGGATGATCTTGTAAGTACTCGATGTTGTTCGGTCTCGAGAACCTGAACTCTGGCTTCGAGGAGGGATCCCTAGCACGGAAGGTAAAAACGTCCGAACAAGCGCTTTTATGTAACGGCTTCTCGTTCATAATCTCAAATATGGACACGTCGCTCCCATCAAATAACACTATGCGGCGCGTACCTACGAAGGCAATCTCCGGCAACATAATGTTAACATTGATCCGCCAGACGATCTCGTTGCTTTCTGTATCCCACACAAAAACGTCGCCATCAGATCTAGCTACCGCAAGACGATGGCCGTTGGCAGCCATGCAACGAATGTCGGCGACCGAATCAATATCCGAGTTTTGGAGGGTTTCCATCTCTGGGGGTTCTTTTGAAAAGCAGCATTTTGACAATAAATGTTCGGTGGTATATCCTCTGAGTCGCATAATGATCGTATACACTAGATCTTCAGACACAGCTAAGTGCAGGATCCTTACGGGTACTTCAGTGGAGCCAGGAAAATTAATCTGGTGACGCTTGTGGAGAGTGGCCACATCATAAGCGAACATACAATGACGGTCGTTTGTTACCATGAGATCACCAACAAGGAAGCATTTCATAAACGGCAAATGCACAGGCCTTTCAGACGGTTCGAAGCAACACCCCATTATTGGTTGGGGTATATCGTTTCGACACCAGTTCAGAATGATCGGCAGAAGAGCTCCTGGCTGTAGCAGTGCTGGTTGATCACGTTGAATATTGTTGATATTAGACCTTCTCTGAAGTTGCCGTTCAACCAAGTGAGCTGTCCCTGGGAAGGCGTCCACATAATTGACAAGATCCAAAGTACTCATGAGATACTTCAACACCTCATTGATCACATCCTCACCAAGATCAACTGTCGTAGTTTCGTTAGATGGACCCGGTGCCTCCTCAGATCCCTCGGAGCCTTCTTTGACGTTGTCAAATGCTGCGGGGCTTCGTGGCTCCCAATACGCATTGATTCGCCGCATTTCTTCTGGGTTTCGCTAGTGCTTATGCCTAGTTACATACAAATTTGGTGCCGATTTCAACGAATACGACAAGACCTAATGTCCAGGCCGTGTGGCAATTTTGTGAAAAACTCAAATGAACTAGAAATTTTGTTTCCGCGGATCACGCTTGGTGGGTAGACCGCTTATGTCATATGTTGAGGGAGACTTCGTTTCCCCATCGGTCAGGGTCTATCCGCAGGAAATTATTCGGCTCTGCAGGAAATTATTCATCTGAAGTTGCCCGCCGGCAGTACTCAGCGACACTCTTACGCATGGCTTGACTTTCTAGTTTCGCCATAGTGACACACACACACACACATGTGCCTGCTCAACATAAGTGATTAAATAAACAGAGTATTGTATAATTACTGTATATTTTTATAGGCTAGCTAAGTTATGGCAGTATTGCATTCCCTGGTTTCGTGAGGACATTTAGCGACTTCTCGTGAGGAAATCATGTATACAAACCAAACACGATACTCATTCCGCAAAGCTAACTATAATATATACAAAGCTGAACCAGAGCATACAAAATGCATTGACGCCTGCTCGGGCCAGCAGCCACTGATGTTAAGCCTAACTTTGCCTGGCGATTCGAAGACGGCCTACGGAGTGAAAAACCACCGGGAAATAGTTACGACGACTTGTGATGATGGTTGTGGCAATTTGCAGACGTATTTCAATTCGTCCCAACTATTCAACGCCCGTGTTCCTGTGAATCATATCACCACTGTATCAATGGAACACTCCCAGTCGTTGTTTCCCCTCTACGAATCCTCTACGCAGCCAACTTCTCGGCGGATTGTTCCGCGGTCTGCAGGTGGATCAATATCGCTTTTTACGCAAGGGCTCGGTCAGCACAGAACGAAGCAGTGCAAAACATCGGCCCCCAAATTCCCAACTCTCGGCATTCGGAAAATAGAGACGTCCTTATATTGGGTCGCCGCATGTGAAAATGGAAGCAGCTACGGTCGCTAGCAGTCATCGTTGAGTATCGCTCGCTCCTCTTACTCTGGGCATGGTTCTCTTGGGTCAGATACCGCCAAGCACCTGACCTGGGGTTCCTGGTCTCTTCCATTCAGGATCCTCGGGTGCTAACGTTAGCCCGTTGTTCATCTTGAGGTTTTCGCCGATGCCTTTCTGGCCTTTCTCTCTAATCCTTTCCACCTCGTTGACCTCATCACCGGTGCCAAATAGATATCCAACTGTGCCGGTGCTCGTCGACATGTCTGGCTAGTTTCGAGCACGTCATTATGCAGCAGGTTCTAGAGGATCGTTCCGGGAACCGAGCCCTGGGGAACGCCTGCCGTCATTTTGTAACGTCTGCCGTCACAATCCTATATCGAAGATCGGAGAGATCTCAATCGACGTCATCTTCCTTTTCATGTATTTCCCTTACTTTTCTCGATTGGTAACCAAGCTTCTTTCTCGCTACTTCGCGCTTTCAGTTCTGTTCGCACTCTCTTTGTAGGACGGTCGGTAGTATCGCTCGCCTCGGCTCTGTTTCGCCTTATGCTGATGCGCTCTTGGGATGCTACGGTAATCTCTTCCGTTCCACCAGCCTACGACCTCCTTTATTGTGCTGCTATTGTGCCGTACCCACGAGCGTGTCATTAAGCAACGCATAGCTCGGCTGGCGACCGGCGCTGCGCTCGCACGAGAGTCCGTGTTGGCCATTCGTCGTGACAAGGTCCCAGCTGTAGGTCGCAATCACAGGGGCCCCGAGGCGGAGGTCCACATAGAAGCGGAGAGATAAGATCTTCCTAGAGCAGTTCCAAGGGACGAGGAGGGCAGCGTATGGAGCCATGCCCCCGCAACAGGTCGGTCAACAGCCTGCGACTCCGCCGCCGAGGAAAGCCGGAAGATGAAGATCATCGTAAGGGCGTACAGAATCATATTGTCAAACGAGTAGAAGGCTGAAGCCACAGTGCTGGCCGGGCTTGTCCTGAGCAAGTGCTGCCTGCGCACCGTCTAGAACGAGGACCGAAGGACGAAGGGCCCCTGGTAAGCCCCCAGCAGGGGCAGTCGACCAAGCATCACTGGTAGTCCGGTCAAGAAGTCGCCAGATGGCCTCGCTCGTAAGAGGGGAGCCAACGAGCTAAAAGGACGATCACGGGGTGAGGCAGCACCCTGGGTGCAAGCGCTGGAGCTCTCCTTGGAGTGGGAGTCCAAGGAGAAGACGTCGTACCTCGCGGGGTTGAAGTCAAGACCGCTCGTCGAGTACTCGCTGGACGTCGGAGGCGACGATCACCCGCTAACATCATCCATGTATCACAACTGCACGCGAGCCTGGAGGGACGCAACGAGGGACGTGAGGGCTAAGCAGAAGAGAACCGGTCCCAGCGGGGGTGAGTTGAGAACGAGGCGTCGCATGCACGGCGAAGTGTGAATGTCGCCTGAAGTACCGTCGATAATTGGTACGCAGCTATGTACGAGCTAATGGCTATAGACAATTAAGGAAAATGTGTACGTTCTGCCCGATTACCAGGCATCTCATCGGCTGCTGGAAGCAAGTCGATGCTAGATATAATTCTGTTGTATTTTTCTGATTTTATATTCATGCGTTTATTCGCTTGCCACATACAATAGTACACAACTAATGGAACAGATGGCCAAAATCAACCATATGTATACATTTCCCACTTCTAAATCTTGTATTGTTGTATTTATAATAATGATTAATGTCATTGCTACTCAGCATTATCTGCATGCATAGAGGTGCATTATCTGCATGCATAGAGGTATAGCTCAGATCGCCATGTTGCCGGTCACGGTTTTCTATAAACCAGAGTGGGTCTGAACGATAGCTTTCAACCGAGTATTGAAATATAGAATGGGATACTTACTTGCAGATCTGACAGTAAAGTTATTAAATTGCGGTGGTATTTACTTTTGAATTGTGATTAAATTTCAAAATTTAATTTAAATTCAACGTAGATGTATTTAGTACACCCAGTTGAAATTGAAAATTGAATATCGAAACAAGTAACCTTAATTGGAATCGCTTTTAGAAGCGATTCCAATTACTGGATTCTAATTAAGATTATCCTACTTCCGTTTCACGTTATCATCTGTGGCGGTATTGTGGTATTGTGTTGCAACACGTCAACACAATGAACTGAACACAATGTTCCCCTACAAAATTGAAATGGGTCATAATCATAATGGTGTAATTTACCTTGAATGATCATTAATTTCGAAGATTAGACTTGCTTGATTCGCTGGCAGCAGCTGACGGTTACAAAAATGAGCGACAATGCTTGTGTGTATGCATAAATGCTGTCCGAAGCTTATAGTGGATATAAATAACATACGTATAATGTTTAAGTATATATACAATAATCTCATAACAATAATAATTGCGTTAGTACACGCGATGGCAGTGTGCGCGAAATTATTAACTTGCTTCCGTCCCCGGTGACTTCGCTGTTAGCTGGGTCAACAGGCCATAAACCCATTGCTGCCATCGTCTCCCATCGTGAAGAAGTGTGGTGGTCTCTCCACACCGCTGAAAGGCGCACCGCGCGTCCCGTACTCGTGCGATGACCATATGTGTCTCACATGGTACTCGCACGAGAGTTCATTGGCAATTTGAATAACGTCCAAAACGTCTTCGTCTGCTGCTGAGTAGGCTCTCGATTCTCGAGGTAGAAAATATGGCACCGGACGTACGGGGAAAGCGTCATCATGAGGCTTCGACCCAGGTAGCTAGGACAAGTGAAGTATAGCGCGTGGGATTAACTTCTATGGATATTCCTGTCGCCAATTTATTTCTACGGAGCTACGAGAGGTCAATGGCGCTTAATCTATGATTTGCGCACGTTCGCTGCGATGATAAAGCACGTGGTATGATGCGCTGTAAAGATGTGCTGTTCTAAGGCATCGCCCCCCCCCCCTCATCTCTATCACAAATTAGCTATCACTCCTTGGATGTTACAGGCGTATCTTCGTCTGAGCGCCACTCTCAGGATAGGTGACATAAGGTGACAAGGGCAGATCTTCCGTCGGATCTCATGTTCAACGCCATCGATTTCGATAGGGTGTATACTGTATCAACAGGTTACAATCATGTTAAGTCGCTAAATTCAAAGCGAAGAATGAGTGTTGTATTAGAAAGGAAAGACTCTAAAGATCAGAATAGAGGCGCATCCAATTTTAACCGATTTGCATAGAATTCGTTAGCTCTTCTGCACCCGCCGAAGTTCGAAGTAACTCGCATTACCACTATTTACTGCAAGCCAATTTGATATCTTTTAATTTATTTATTGTCATAAATTGATCTTTGTAATTCATAAGTAATTAGATGTCACTTGTCGGCTAGCCAGTGTGCGAACAATCCGTTACGGTGACCAAATCACAATTAGCAAATGAATGAATGCCAACGGCAACGAACATTGTCGAGCTTCAGGCAATCAACACAGATGTTAATTAGTCTATGCATATGTGTCTGTCTCTCGGTGTGTGTGTGTGGTGTGTGTCTGTGTGTTTCTCTCAGCCACGGTCACATCCGGTAGCAAACAGCTCACCTCGGGGGGGACAACCAACAAGAACCAACAAACAAACAGGTCAGGTATTAAACTCGCTCTCCCCTTGAAATTTGAGTCTGCCAGCAAGCAGTAATTAATAATAATAATAATAATAATAATAATAACGGCCAAGTGCTTTCTCGTTATGTACAGATGAATTTCATTTCAGTCAATCGTAACTCAATCGCGCTCTCAATCGGCATCTTTCTCTTTTCGTCCATTCTCGATGCTGCGAACTTTCTGCTAATTCCTTCCAACGCCTCTCTCTCTCTGCATTTCTCCTGTGTCCATCTCACGCATTGGCCCCTCTCCCGCCCGCCTACCCCCCATCTACATCTGGGCAAGTAATCGCCATCAAGCTTCCGACGTCATCGTGCTCTTCCGTCCGGATCATATTCATGGATGACGAGAGGACAAAACTCAACAGGGGGGAGGCACAATTATTGTATAATCATAATACTTATTATACTTCACTCACGTCCTCGAGTGAGGTCGCCGCCCAGCAATCATCATCATCATCATGGTCATCATTTAGCAAGAAGGGTGCGTGCAATCGGATTGCGGCAACGGCGATTGCGAAACGGAAACCATGCTTGAAGCTTCCACGTTGACGCAAGTCCTCGTTGATGATCGTGAGGTCAGTCGGGGGGGCACACCCCTTGTCCTTTCGTAGACTTGAAAATCGTTGACGGCGAGAGCACGAATATAAGTATTGCAAAAGCCATCTCGTTCAGGACAATGACCAGCGAACAGTAGAACACAGGCAATCTGCGGGACAATCGATAATCGGCGAATAAACAAACATCGCTCGTCGTCCAAGAGCCCGAGTCTCTATGCGTTTCGAGTCACGTTTACAAACACGGCGTAACATACGTCAATGAGCCGTGCAGCCTACCCAACGAGCTAACTATATATATGTATATATATATATATATATATATGGACAACCCCTATCTCTACTGTACTACCTAATACGATTATCATTATTATTATTATTATCGGCCGTATCGTCAGTGTCAATATTTTACTGCTGCTTTTGCGTGGCAATGTGTGGTATGCAAAAATTACAAATTTGATGAATATATATATATATATATATATATATATATATGTGTGTATATGTATAACAGAAACAAAAATCATACCATTAGTTCCTATCAAAATACACATACATAGCCACACATGGAAAGCAGACTGCGTTTCATCGAGACCGCTTAACAATGACTCAATACGCGACAGTTGATTCTTGCGCCTGACGGACAGAGCAGTCAATCATAATACTAAGAATAATAATACCCACGGTAATAATAATGGCTATTCCGAAACGAAATAATGATCTATGCGGTACTGGTGTATGCCTATTGTATATATTCGTTAGGTAGCTCTACGTTAGCCTGTAAATAAGGGGTTGGGACTAGCTACCGCCTCGATTTCCAATGGTTCACCCGTCTCTCTCCCATCTCCCCCTGCTGAGTCCGCCCGAACGGCGCCTAAACGAAGATCGATCGCGGGCTCAGGACAGAAACTCACCAGGCTCAAAGAAATAGGCTCACGACAGCATTCCTAATTCCACACTTGGCATCGTTTAGGCATAGCACGCGGAACTGTTTGACAACTGGCTGACAATACATACATAGAGATAATCCGAGAAACTCAAGCATCGTCAACAAATGCAGTTGCATCAATAACCCAATGAATGGATGAATCCTTAAGTTGATACAAACCCAGATGTCGCTTCCCCCCCCAGCCCCCGCCTCCCTCGACCATAAAATAAACATCATGTGTTTTTCATCAGCGGATGAAAGGGCAGGATAGCAAAGAAATTTTGGCAATGAGCATCCATGCCACCGAGACGTCAAACGAATATGGGCCAACATTTGCCGTAGACAGGTCGCTGGAGTCCTCGCTGCTGGGCCACATCATTGGCGAACATCAGTTCAGCCGGGGCGAGCATCATTGGCCGTGGAGCGAGGGACCCCGTGTCAGGACAAACGTGGAACGACAAACTACCCAACGCTTAGCCCATAGGGATCGTCTGGATTTCGCCCCCTCGGCCAGCAACGAGTGTCCTCCGAGCGACGCCCGTCAGGCCGGCGCGGCCCGAGATGATCCGCCGCGCGAGCTACACCGTGAGGACCAAGTCGTTGTACATGAGGTTGCGGCTGAGGTCGATCTTATTGCTGGCCCCGGCGGTGGAGGCGCACCGCTTCTCCGGGTGCATCGCAACGGAGTAGACGGCAGCTGACGACGAGGGAAGAGCCGCACGAAGGTCGCCCGATAGCGTGTAGTGGTGTACCTTGCCGCCCTCGCCAGCGACGGTGATCTGAGAAAGCGGGGACAGGGAGAGGGAGAAAGATGAAGAAAACACACGAGATGAAAAGCAATTGAAACGTAATTGTATAAGAGGTCTCTTCCATTTGATCCGGTTAATGATGATGATGATGATCCGGTGAAGAGATACGAATGCCTGTGCTATACACTAACAAATGCTGGTAAACCAAATGTGAGCATTGCCTATAATAAATAAAGCTGTTTTTCTAAAATTGAGAATTGCATCTGTAGACGTGACGGAATTGTTGTGGTTTAGAAGAGAAACGCGGTACGAAATCATTCTTATGACGACTTACGCCACCACCGCCGCCGCAGCGCACCAGTGGTCCGGGAGGTCATACTGCCACAAGCCATTATACCGTACCGCGAGGCAACCATATACGACAACCCCCAATCGGGTTATCTGACCTTATCCATGATTATGTTTGCTCAAATCATGATTATGCATATTCTGCCATCACTAACGTTCTATTTTTGTTTGAAATAATACCTTGCACAAATATTTATATATATGTATATATATTCTACATTGTTCCTTAATACCATCCTTTCGCGCTTTCTCTGTTTTGCTAATGGATTATTTCCATATGCATTGAATTAATTAATTTCTTATATGTCATCAATGAAAAGGGGTATTTTTTTAGCACGTTTTTCTTAGATGTGGCATTTTTTCTTTGTTTCCTTCGCGGTTTACTTTAGTTTTGTTCCGGTGTGTTATTCCATCTTATACATTTATGTAGAATGAACCCCTCTCCCCGGGGGGCTCAACCCCACTAACTTTCAACCCACAGTGTACGTTCATCGATAGCGACCCTGTAGAACTAAGGATGTCGGAATTAGAGTCAACTTCGTTGTCGCCATATGACGAAATTAGAGTCAAATTCGTTGTTGAATCCGGCGACGACGACAAATCAATGGGTGGCATTGACATTATGATCACATTGTAAAAATACTGTGTTTACTGTAATAAGCCTGATACTCAAGCCGGCCTGACCCTATGAATCAGGGGATACAGGGGATACGTATATGAGTGTCTTCATTCATTCATTCAAAAGTGCCTCCAACTACTACTATTACTACGGTTAATATCAACATTGCATGGCAAGTTCGTTGTGGCAAAAGCTAGTCTATATATATATATATATATATATATATATATATATTGAAAAGCTGGATTCCTAAAAATCCGACTGAGTCGAGCGAGCGAGAGAGAGTATAACCTAGACAAATTGGGATGCTTACGAGATCGTTGGAGAACGTCGCCACGTAGCAATCATTGTCTACGTCTCCAAATACAACGGTAGGCGACATCGACTTCGTGTGAAGGACGGCGGGCAAATGTCCACCAGAGACGAGCAGCCACTCCTCAGAGCGATCCAACGCTACAGCACCCACCCAGGAGGCTCCACTCCGCGATCTGAAAGACATTCGATATCGTGCAACGATAAATTATTACACCGAGAGAGAGAGAGAGAGAGAGAGAGAGAGAGAGAGAGAGAGAGAGAGAGAGAGAGAGAGAGAGAGAGAGAGAGAGAGAGAGAGAGAGAGAGCACATGCCCTCGAACTCGCTCGTTGGGGTATCTATAGGCCGGGGGAGAGCATAAAAAAATTCACAGTTTATATGGCAAATCGAAAATCGAGCGCTTATGTCTCGATGGCTCTATGCGTGCATTAAAGTTATCGATTTTTGCAACGAAACCTCGCATCCTACTTGCACCGTTACGTTGGAGAATAGCAGTTTCGTGTTATGAGCTGTGTTCATTGTCTGCGTGATGTATCATGCTGAATGAAGTCAATTCTAAGCGGGAGTACGGGGCAGTAGTGGCGGTTGCAATGAGAACGAATGATTTTCAATATATATATATATATATATATATTCTATCTTGGTTTTACCTGAGCTTGTCGAACTTCTTGACATCGACCGAGCATACGGTCTTTCTCGAACGGAGATCCCACAGTTTGACGGTGCCATCTTCTCCTGCCGAGTACAGCTCGCTCTCGGCTCGGTTGATCGCCACCCCGTGCACGTAGTCCTGGTGCTCCTCGAGAGAACCCAACAGTTGGCGGGTCTCCAGCTCAAATAGGTGTACCTGTTGATGTGGTTTTTAGGCTCAGGTCAGACTCGGTGTCACAAGTGTTGGAGGACGAACTACTCAAGGTTGAATACCGAGTTAATGTCGAACGGCAGCGTGCCCACTTAGTGAGCGTTTTGTTTCTGGTAGAGTCGTTAAGCGAGCAATAAAATAGATAAGATTTCAATAAAATCCACCGGAAAGGTATCACGTCACTCGAACTTTGCGAGCACAAGCTTCCGCACATGATGAAATAATAGATAAATATTAACAAAGCAGTAACACTATTTGATGACAATAACTTGCGCGTCGACAATAACTATTATTAACTATTAACGAATTACTTGAGCAAATTATTTGTCATCGAACATACTAATAATAATAATTATGTTAACTATTATTATCGTCATCCGTTTTTGTGACACTGAAATAATAATCGTTAAATAAATGAGAACAACAATTCGGAAAAAACAGACGTCCTCTGGGGATTGTTATTACTGAAATGGAATATGGTCATTATTACATATCAGATCTCGAAAAGGCGGTGCAGGCGCACAATATGATATTTAGCTAATAACACCCGATGAAAGTATAACGCGTACAATGTCTAACAAAATCCTTATTAAATGGCGGACGCAATCGTTCAGCAATGCGTGCTTACTTGCTTCTGCACTCGCTGCCAGACTGGAAACACACGACGGCAAAAGTATAACGTAAACACCTTTAACTCATCGAGAACATGCATTTATTTCTAAGGCAACTTGGACAGCGAGCATATACTGAGGGTGTCCAGCTGATATCAGATATGTTGGTGGGGGGGGGGACTTGGCTCAGAGGCGACCCTGAAGCCGAATAGCTGCTGCCGGCCGACGCATCTCTATCGTCGCAATGCAAAAAACGTCAACCATTAGCCATAGAGTATATCCTGCCTGTGACAACGCTGTGTAAACGTACGATTAGCCTACCTTGTTGTCGCCCGAGGCGAGGTATGCCCGCTGATTTCCGTCTCCTAGGGCGAGTGCATTAACTTCTGGCTTGTTCAGCCCGCTGTGCATCGGCAGCCTTAGGGCCCAGTCAACTTCGAGTCGGCCCTCGAGCACCGACGTCCACGAGAACGCGAGAACCTCGCCCACCCCGCCGGCGAGCAGGTACTCGCCAGCCGATGCTAAACAGTAGAGCGCGCCGGAGGAGACCTGTTTTCGTACGCGAGAATCCTTCAGAGTTGCCCCCCCTACAGCCGTTGACGCCGACCCCCCGGACGACGACGCAGCGCCTACTCCTGTTGTGCTACTGCACCCATTGTGTAAGGCGGCTGAATCGTTCTGTCGTCCGCGATCCTCTCGAAGGGCCTTGTCAACATCGAACAGTATCAGTTCGCCGTAGTTGTTCCCGCATACGAGCGTTCGGCCATCGTCCGAATAGCACTGACACAGGACCTTCATGTAGTAGTCCTTCAGGCGGCCGTGCATGTTGTCCGCCGTGCGTTCGTCTGACGGGCTAATCGCTAATGTGCGTCACGGTCTGTTAATGTTTCTTGTTCTGCTAGTTGCTAATGCTTCTCGTCGAATGTCTTGCGCCGATCCCCTTTGGCCACACTTCAGCGGACCATGTAGTCAAGCAGAGGTGGAGGTGGTAACAGCAAGCCCGCCGTGTACCCTTTGCCTGAACGAACACACACAGAGACGTCTTGGCTAGTGTTGGTCTCACACCAAGAGACACTGTGCTGCTAATAATCACAATAATAGCTAGTTACCATGAACGACACAAGACGCACGCTCTGTCACAGGAGCGAGCCGCAGGATAAGTAGCCGAAACCTAGCTAAACAGTGTCATTGATTGAATGAGCACCATTTGACAAGTGGCAGCAGTTTGAACGCAGGCAAGCACGGTGCGAGCGCTACACGAGCGGGACGGAGACAAACACACACACACACACAGTTGGAGGCAACGGGTCTTTTCGGGTCTCAGCTGTTTTTCAATCAGAAGATGGTGTCAATAGTCAGTTGAATGGATAGCGCTGAACGATCGAAGGGAGGCGGGTGGAGAAAGTCCGCTTCAAGCCGCTGTTGTAGTTCGGGTCGAAGAGCTACCGGACGGCCGGATGGACAGTCTCTGGTGGATGGCGGGTTTTCGACACGACGAAACTGCGTTGCCGGCGACTTGCAACTCAGCGTACAAACTCACTGACTGACTGGCGAGTGTGGACCCTGTCGTGTTCCGCCGATACCCCGACAATAAGTTTCACCAGAGTGTTTTTGTTTCACAGTGTTCAACAACTTTCCGCTGATTGGTGGAACGAGCGCTGTCAGCTGTTACCGCTAGAACCGCCAAACACAAATTCGAAATCGACACAGCGCGCAGCGGTGCAATGGTCTGGGACGCCGCGGCGGCCCCGGCAAGGAGACCGACCGACCGACCGAGGCCAGGAGACCACAGCCGCCGCCGCGGCCGCTGCGGCCGCCGCCGCTGCTGCTGCCGCCGCGGCGCGATGTCGAATTTAGAGCATGCAGAGTAACCATTTGTATGGTACATAGATAAATGAACAGCATATACAACGGAAATATAGACTAAATAGAACGTAGGCGACCTCGCGGAACCGTAACGCCGCGATGATATTCGTGATTGAGTTCGACATCGAAGACAGGTAGCTCATAATTAGCTTGGCAATATCGCGCAAGGGAGAGCACCACGGAAAACGCAGATGTCTCCATAGCGATGGACGTATTTGTGTTTGGTCCGCTCATCATGCGAGCATGCGAGCATGATTGTGCCGTGACGTAAATTGCTGATGATCGCCTATGATACGCATCGAAGCTACGTCGATTACTAAAAGCGTTTTCCTTAGGTGACCCTCAGCTGTTCTCTTCATTCCTTTAAGTTCCGGGGGGTAAATGAAAAGCTCTGTGTGACATCGACTGAAGGACCTTCTGCGTTAGGTGCTCATAGCGGACCCTCAGCTGGCTATCGGTGGCAGGCCTCGGTATCGCGGTAGACCTCAAGGACATGCAATCTCGTATTGGAGACTTTGGAGGTGGTTGTTGTTATTACCCGGGCCCATGGTTTCGGAACTACCTTCGCTATTAGTGCAACTGTTGTGATTGCTAAAAATGCGAAAACTATAATGCCAACTAGCGTCGATGAGGAGGAAGCGTTTATGAATGATTATGGAAAATATTATAGAGACTCATTGTTTGAGGCTTCGGTCGATTTCGAAGTCTGTGAGAATTTCAGTTGAAGCTCGTCGGATCTTCGATTCGTTCGAAGTAGTTCGTGTCTACATAATCGTCGTGGGCAATGTTTACAGGTGTTCGTTTCTGTTGGCAAAGGAGATAGGTAGGCAGAACAACAAGACCTTGCTCGATTTTTCCGCTCTGTAGACAAGACAGGCTCAGACATCCAAAACTGTCGAAAAAGGAAATTCTCAATTTTTTTAATTCGAGATTCATACCAGCTCTCATATGGCCTGTTGCAGTTCCGGTGCCGTTCTACTGCCGTAATAATAATGTGTGTTTTATTAACGGATGGTGATTTGACGCTGAGCCACCAACAGAGCTAGCCTATCTCGAAGGTTCTTTCAAAGCGAGATCAACCAGGCCGTACCGTAGCTGCGTTGCGGTTTCCGTTAAGATGCGAGTATCGTTTGGACTCTGAACGAGCCACATTAGTTGTCTGCTGGTCGGGGGCTTTTAGGGTAGCCACAGCACAAAGTCGGTGCTGACAACCAGCATCGGGTCGATGGTAGGCATCCCGGCAACGGGATAATCGGGTATACGATACCGTCGCAGGGTACTTTTTAAAAATAAATTTCTGTTAGCAAAGGAACGCCGGCCAGTTGTCGATGTTCTAACAATATTTATTGTGATGGTTTAACCTGAAACTCCAGAGGTATCTCTTCATCGACGCTATTGTTCCAGCTGGCGAACATTTACAAAAAGTCAAATCTATAAATAGCAGAATCCCGGTATGACAGCCAACCGTCGGCCCACCACCGACCGAGCAAGCGAGGACTTCCGGCAACCCCAAGCACTCGGAATAGCTTTAACATAGCGCTAGATGGATAGTTGGCCAGGGGCCGTGAAGGGGATAGCTCTGCCTGAACGTCATTTTTCGCCGGCACGTCTTTCCCCAACGAGGGCAGGAAGATGTGTCTGGTACAGCTCTATTCTATGGCATTGATTCTAGTGCCAGCCCACACCCCCAATTTCAACCGCCGCCCTCCTCGTCGCCACGATGTTTTGACTGCTGCGACGGGACGCCGGCCGAGCCGTGCTGCAATTCGGGATCCGGCTTTGCAACACAACTACTCAACGTGGGCCAGACAGGCAGAGCACCTAACATCGCTGCTTGGGTCCGTGCTTTGGCCGCGACTTCGGCACAGTGCGAGCTGTGCCTCCTCTCGCCGGTCGACAACTTCGGCGATGAACAGCTCCGACGACATCCGCGGCAGCAGCAGTGCGATTAGCCAGCACAACTTTGCGAAGCTTCCCCAACAGACGTGAAGAGTGACGGCGCGCGTCCGAACACCAGCAGTAGCCGCAACAAAATCAACGGAGCAACGGCATAAGAAGAAGAAGAAGATGGTGATGATCATCACCATTTACTATCGACGATGTCTGAAGAATCTAACAGAACCGTAGTACCTACAAATATGTGCTTGTGTGTCCCGATCACCCATCCACTCTCAGACAGTCACACGGGCGGCGCGCAGGGAGGCAGGGAGCATCGCGGGTGCTGACGCTGCTGAATCGCTGCATCCGAACTGCCAGTTCCTATATCCGTAGGAATCGGCCCAAAACGCCAGCAGAGCGACCATCTGCATCTGTTTGAGGGTGGATCGCGGCGGAGCGCGCTGTGTGCTGCGTTGGCTCACGTTGTTCATTGCTGTTCGCTCGGCGGTATCGCTGATACAGCCGACGCGACGACGCACGGCTGTTCGTGTGTTGTTCGTGGTGAGGGCTGGGCAATGCGGCAAAGGAGAGGGGGCGCGACACAGCTTTTGGCTGGTTAGCGAGGCTGTGGCTGCCGGCGGCTGATATTGGGGCCGTCGAGCAGGGGCCGAGGGTTTCCGCATACATCGGTCGATCATTTCTTACGCAGGCCGCCAGCAGGCCGGGAGCAGAAGACAAGTGACGTTAGTTCTGCGGCGTGCGAAGTCGAACGCGGTCGAACGCCATCATTTCTCCGCTGTGACGCGATCCGGGTGAGATTCATCGTTCGTAGCGTCGATTTGACAGTTGGCAGTCGACGTCACCAGCTGGTGACGAACCGCGGTGGCTCGATCGAAATACGAGTTTCGTTATTGAGCTGCAGCTTCCAAAAAGCGGCACCTACTACCTAGAGGGTAGCCGCCGAGTAGCCGGCCAGCTGCCTGGCTGACGACGAGATTTAGTCGAGGTTCCCGGCGATAGAGAGTGCGTGATCGCCGCTGTTGATCGTTATCACACCGCGTGCGCCGCTTGCCGGTGTCCCGTCACGAGCAAAACACCACAACATAGACAGTCCAACAGTGAGCCGAAATGCCTACTGAGACAGTGCTGGTGACCGGAGCTTCCGGCTTCATAGGCATACATATCACGCGAGTGCTACTCAAGAGCGGCTATAACGTGAGGGGAACAGTGCGTTCGCTGAAGAACGAGGCCAGATGTAAGCCAATCCTTGAGTGCCATCCTGATGCAAAGGATAAAGTGACGCTCGTTGAAGCGGACCTCACGAGGGATGAAGGCTGGGGCGAGGCTGTGAAGGGTGTGCACTACGTGATTCACGTCGCGTCGCCGTTCCCGAGCTTCGTTCCGAAGGACCCCGATTCGCTGGTGAAGCCCGCCGTCGAAGGAACTCTTCGAGTGCTCCGAGCTGCGGCGAACGCAGGTGTCAAGCGGGTCGTTCTGACTAGCTCCATCGCGTCGATCCATGGACATTTGGAGACGGACAACGTCACCGTCTACGACGAGACGCAGTGGTCAGATCTCGAGTCGCCGTCACTCGGCCCTTACGAACGCAGCAAGACGCTCGCCGAAAAAGCGGCATGGGATTTTGTCAAGTCGCCGGAGAACAGCTCCAACATGGAGCTCGTCACAATCCTCCCCGCGCTCGTCGTCGGCCCCCTTGCCGGCAACGACTTCGGCACTTCGGTACAAGCACTGAAACGTCTAATGGATGGTTCCAGCCCGATGGTGCCCGGTGTGACGTTCGCCTTCTGTGACGTTCGCGACGTGGCCGAGGCGCACGTGAGGTCCCTCACCACAAAGGAGGCCGCGGGAGAACGCATCTGTATCGTATCAGAAACCCTTTGGATGCAGGAGGCGTCGAAGATTCTCTCAAAGGAGTTCAGCCCTATGGGCTATAAGCCACCTTGCCGTAGGGCGCCGAATTTTGGCCTCTGGCTCCTCTCCTGGATAGATCCAACCGTTGCAATGCTGCTACCACGACTCGACAAGGTCTTCAAGTATTCAAACGGCAAGATGACCACCATCCTCAAGATGCAGCCTCGCCCTGTCGAGACATCGATTGTGGACACAGCGTATGGACTCATCGAATCAGGCGTCATCAAAAAAACACGCCGGTACCAGACGAAGAACGTCGAACTCTGAGGATCGCCTACTCGCCGGTACAGTACAGCGTTAAAGTTAGCCGCACGAGGAACAACATCAGAAGAACAACGCCGACGACGACGACGACAACCACAGCAAAAGCCCGATCAGCGGAACTCGCTTTTACACTTCGTGTACAACTACGATTACTACAGATATAATTGATATTCTCTCTATTTTTCTATTGCTCAACGCATATTTATACGAACATAATATATACAACTATTAATAAACGCAGTTTAACTGCCGCTACTGGTTCTCTTTGTGTAACCTAAACCAATCATGTGGATGAAAATCACTACCATTATTATTATTATTATGGTTAAGTTATACGACGGAGAATATCATGGCGGTTTTACCGGGCTGTAACGAACAGTGCGTTTGCTTATGCGTGTTGAACAGGCAACAATAGCTAACAGGGAGGCAAATGATTTTGCAGGAAGGCACAGAGCATATATATATATATATATATTTCAGCAGCAGGTGCAAGATATAATTTTCTTTATTCAATCACTCATTTTGAATAGGTGGTATGTGCCAATTTACGGGGGACTCAAACCTGCGTCTCGTGCTTTTCACAGTTGGAGAGTTAGTCGTCAAAGGCAGCTCGCCGAGATGCGGGATATTGCAGGACGTCAATTCGAAACTACGATGCTTGTATCAGATTTCTGTCACCGATTCTGGTGGACACACACACACACACAATCCTCGATTTTCTTTCTAGAATCATTTATTATAACAACCGAGTCGACACCTGTTGCTTGAGTCGACTGAGCGCACGTTGAAACTCACGGGCGAGTTCGGTAGCCACCACGACAGTCATTCCCGGCTGTACATCAGCTAGACGGAACTGACAACGCTTTGAGTTGAACTCTATCCGCGAACCGTAGAGAATCGCCGCGGCGAAAAGATCACAGCTACCTCGTCAACGCTCGCGGTATCCCGATTGTCCACACCACTAGCGTGACCTTCAGCCCATGTAGCTGGTCAACGCCGAGTGGCCCCGATCTGGTGTCAATCAAAAAAAAAAAGAGAGGATTTCAATCGGTGAAGTCGCTCGAAGAACAACATCTTCTGCCAAAAGTGTCGATTGCGCTTTCGCTGCCAGTCCATGAAAGTGGTAATGGTGATGCACAAGTGTGTCCAACCAGATGAAAGACAAGCACAGCTCAGCTATATTATCGCTCACAAAAAGCGACTATTGCAACACAATAGTCTCAGGCGCGAGGAGTGGTTGACATCCATGTTTCTCCGGACCTTCCAAACAAATCCACGGTCCCGCGAGCCCTAAGGAGCTAAGCATCTTTCAATGTTGGGATCAGATCGGAGCGGCGTTTGCCCAGCGAGGCTCCCTCACTCAGGAGCTATGACTCAGACTGAGACAACTGACACAGCTAACACTATTAGAGACAAGAATGACTTTAGTGGCGTGGACGGATTCATGCGTGGATTCATTTCCTATTCAATTTGCCCTGATACCCTGCTTTTGCGTACGTTATTCATTTATACAACTAAAGCCCAACTAGTCGGTACCTCAACCGCCGCTCACTCCACTCACGTAACTGTATAACGATAGTCAGTCGAACATTAGGTTCGAAGTGTTGCATTTTGTTCAGAAACGATACGAGCATGCCCTTTGACCATTCGTGGGTGCAATTTGTGCAATTGTACAGCCAATTTTTTCCCTAGGCAGCGTCAGATGACCAGGATACGCGCACTTCTTCTGACTGAGCCGGCCCTTCACTGCAAATATTGTTGCCGTCATTGCCACAATCCAACGCATCATCTTCTCCTGAGCGCCGGCTTCATAACGAGACTTCCGTCCAAGCGAGTGCCAATCAACGGCCGTTGCCTTGACGCACATTTGGCGGCCCAAATCCGGCTGAGCGCTAAGAGCCAAATAGATTTCTTCTATTTACTATCCGTTAGCGAGTGTTAGCGAAACTGGAAACAGCAACAATATATATATATATATATAAAAAGCGTGAAAGCGGGTTGAAAGCCGCGAAGTCGATGATCACCTCTTGAAATTTTGTTTGACAGGATATATATATATATATATATATAAATGTATCCTGTCACACAAAAATCTCAAGAGGTGATCGTCGACTTCGCGAACCGGCTATCAACCCGCTTTCACACTTTCCACGCGTCATCATGCGTTTACTAATACTCGTCGTAGTTCCCATGTCGCACGGAGGCGTCTTCTAGTAAGCATTCAGTCGACGTGAGGTCTGCGAGAGGCTGCCCACTGATTCTCCCCTCGTTTTTGACGGACTTCTCTCTCTCTCTCTCTCCCTATATATATATATATATATATATATATATACATATATATAAACACACACACAGGCCGGCCCCAAGACCACTCCGCCGAACGCTGAACGAGTCAACATTGGCATCAAATAATCGAAGGCCGGTAGGGACGAAGGGGAGACTCACAACCGCAAGCAGGAACTGATGCGAAAACACAACGAAATGTTTACAGACGACGGACGTCCTTCAGAGCGGGAACTAACACGTAGCATCGATTTTTGAATAGGAAGCGAGCAAACGGAGTAACAAAATATATTAGGTCCTGACAGAATCGAAGGTGTTAGCAACATCAATAAAATCGATGACATGGTCGCAGTTGTTGCCAATCAACACACACACACAGTCACTCCGCAGTGTGGCCTGTGATTGAAGCGGGGTTGCGATCTGCACAATAACCGGACACAACAGACACTCAGCTCAGGAAATAAAGATTAGAAATAAAGAAATTGGCCGAATTTTTTCCAACACTTCGGTTCGCGATGTCAGCCGCAGCGATATCGTAACGTCGTCACGGAGCAATCTGACGAGACGGCTAAGGAGAAACTCTCGATGTAACTCGAGCGAAAGTCTTGCGAGTCGGTTGACTAGTCCCTCTGGACGGCATAGCAGGGGTGTCACGTCGTGGTTAACTGAAGCTACCCGCACCCTGAAAGCGGCTGTGAAGTTTAGTTATTTTGCATTTCTAGATGATTAAATGTATCGCGTTGCGTTTTCTGAGGTTACGTATTCTGGACACCGAAACGAAGCTACCTAGGTTACTAGATAGGATGCATATATATATATATATATATATATATATGTTAGTTGCGGGCCGTCGGAAAAAAGTTCCGGTGAATATTACCGTGAGGAAGCTCGAGTAAAGATGTACCTCGGTCTACCGGCTATGTTCTATAATTAGTTCCAAAGCAATCATGCTCGACAATTCGACAAATGTCTTGATGCCATGTAACTAATCGTCTGCTCGCCTATATCTGTGCTTGCTGTCGATGAAAGATGTCGCACGTACACTCTAGGTAAGAATATTTAATATCTCATCAAATCGTTCGTTTTCGGCTGGTCGCAGGGAATTAGACAACAGAAGCCCACAATACCCTCATTGGTGTTCGAGAGCGTGCTTGCCTCGATCTTCGTCTCTGCTCCGTTCGAATAACACAGGACGGCGTTGGCCTGGCAAGAAAGACACGGAATAGATCTGAAATGAATAGGAATTGGATTGGATCGTAATGCGATTTTTTTTCGATAGGACTGAAACTTCTCTTGACCAATACTGGCACAAAAGGCCTTGTGAGTGGTGCCGGCCATTCTTAATATACCACAGGTTAGGAGTGCGGCGACATTCGACTCTGGTCAAACGTAACTGCATGCTGAACTTATGATTCACCGAACTTAAATGTTTAATATTACAATAATAACTGAGTCTCAGCTGAGAATGCAAATCTTGGACATTTTAATGTTTAGTGTTAAATATTAATTATAGCCATTATGTATATACTTTCACTCTAGAGTACGAATCAGAATCAGATATTGCGGAGTTACGATCGCGTGCTAACGACGAAGCTCCCGCCAGCCTCTCCGCCGTTACGTTTCGCGCTTTGAAAGTGTTGTCGTGCACCCTGCGCTTCTGTGCTGGGTGGGAGGGTGATGCCTCCAGACGACGTGTCGAGGGTGCCGCCCTTGAAGAGGGCGAGGCCTGGCACGGCCGATGATGTCGCTGTCGTTGGGAATGACGACGCGAGGGAGAACGCTGCACCGTTCACGGAGCAGCGGACGAAGGACGCCAAGCGTCGCGCGGGCCGTGAGGCGCGCGCACTGGAGGCCCTCCGGGCAGGCCTCAACGCGAGGTCCCACGGATTGTTCAAGGTGACTGTCCGTGGCAGGGCGGTCGGGGCCGGCGGGCCTTCCCCCGCCTTCGAGCAGGGCCAGATGCTCGCCCTTTTTAAGAGCGCCCATGAGGCTCTCCCGGGTTGCACCCCGGCTGGTGGAGCCGACGGGCTCATCATTTGGGCGCCGACCCTTGAGCTCGCCCGCAAGGCGTTGACGCTCACGACTCTCGGAGGCGTCCCGGTGACCGCTCATTGCTCGGCCCTCTCGAGCACCAAGGCCCGCATCACGAACGTCTGCGCGGCTTTTACCGACGCCGAGATCCTGGCTGAACTCTCACCTCTCGGCGTCACTTCCGCCCGCCGCCTACCCGCCGCGCCCGGCCCGGCTCGTCGCTCGCCTCGGCCCGTGCTGCTCACCTTCAGCGGGCCGCCTCCTGCCTCGGTGTTCCTGGGCTACCGGTCCCATCCGGTCGTCCTCGAGCCTGACCGGCCACCACTATGCTTCAACTGCTGCCGGACGGGCCACATCGCGGCCCGGTGCTCACTGCCTAGGGCCTGCAGCAACTGCGGTGATGCCGGCCACCTCGCCGCCTCTTGCGCCCGTCCTGCCCGTTGCGTCAACTGCAAGGGTGCCCATCGCTCGGGCTCGCCGTCGTGCCCTCGGGCGGCCTACC
Source organism: Stratiolaelaps scimitus (assembly GCA_019614645.1). Taxonomy (NCBI): domain Eukaryota; kingdom Metazoa; phylum Arthropoda; class Arachnida; order Mesostigmata; family Laelapidae; genus Stratiolaelaps; species Stratiolaelaps scimitus. Next base: position 2,313,844 of record JABWDB010000011.1, on the reverse strand, counting down.
TCCGCGAGCGTCAGCGGCTCGTGACTGAGGCCAGGGTCCTCGAACAGGTGAAGGACACCTCACCCCTAGCGTCCATTATGCCCATCGAGGCCCCGGTGTCGTCCCAGGCGCCAGCCCGCTCGTACGCTGCGGCGGTTCGGGGTATTGTGGTCCCCTCCGACGGTGCTCAGGTCCCAATGGTCCTGCTGCCGAACCCGAGGCCGATCCCCGCCCCGTCCCGCCGCCCCGCCCCTCGTCGGCCTGCTCCTCGTCGGCCTGCCCCTTGTCGGCTTGCCCCCCGTCGATCTGCCCCCCGTCGACCCGCCCCTCGTCGACCTGCTCGCGCGGAGTCTCGGCGCCCCACGGCCGCGCCAGCGGTGCCAAGCATCGTCGCAGCCTTGAGGTCCCTCGCTGAAGTCTTGGCCCCTCTCCTCCAGCTTCAGCGTCAGCTCGCCCCCCTCCTAGCCGCTCTCAATCCCCCCCGTTCTTCATGAACCCAGGTCCCATCGCCCCAGCCCGAGACGCCACCCCAGCCCGAGACGCCACCCCAGCCCGAGACGCCACCCCAGCCCGAGACGCCACCCCAGCCCGAGACGCCACCCCAGCCCGTCGTGCCGCTTCAGCCCGAGACGCCACAGGCCCCCCGCGTGTACCGTGCCCGCATTGCGAGGGCAGATTCTCCCGGCGCGGTCTCAACAGGCACATAACGGTGCGGCACCCGGAGGTCCGTTCGGTGCCTCAGCCAAGTCCAGCGCCCCAACCGCTCGAGCTGCGACTACAGGCGGCCATGCGTGAGGCCCGCGTCTTCAGTATTGTCCCGAAGGCTACGCGTTCCCTAGTCGCCGTGGCCCTCACAGACGTGCTCCGGGACGTTCATACCAATAACGACGTCCCCTCCTGGGAAGCGCTCCTGGCTTTCGCCCGAGTGGTCTTGCAGATGCCGGACAAAGGCGACACCTCCCGCTCCCTCCCAGCCGTGATTCGGGGAAACCTAGCGGCCTTCCGCGCCGGGGCGCGCTTGGAGTACCGCTTGCGTCGTCACTTCCCTCGCGGCCCTCGTCCTCCGCCCACGGATACGGGCCAGAGAGCTGCGCGTATAGCCTCCCAAAAACTCTCCGAGGGTGACATCTCTGGTGCCGCCCGGGCCCTGTGCTCTACCGACTCGGCCACGGACTCGGCTGAGGCTCTCAACGCCCTCAGGGCGAAGCACCCCCCTGCCCCTCCTGATTACTCCTTCCCCGCCCGTCCCCCGCAGGTCGACATTGCCCCAACGTCAACTGATGAGGTTTTGGCGGCCGTTTCCTCTTTCCCCCCGAGCTCGTCAGCCGGCCCCGATGGCCTTCGGCCGCGTCATCTCAGGGACCTGCTCTCTCCGGCACTCGGAGCCGTCGCCACTGCCCTCGCCAAGGCCCTCGCTAAGGTGGTCGACTGCATGCGGGCCGGCACGGTTCCATCGGCGCTACGGCCAATACTCTTCGGCGCGCGCCTCATCGCCCTCAAGAAAAAGGATGGGTCGATACGGCCCATCGCCTGCTCCAGCACGATTCGTCGCCTGGCTGCTAAGATCGCCTGGGTCAACGAGAGGGATGCGGTCGTAACCCTGCTCGGCCCAACCCAGTTGGGTTGCGGCCAGGCGTCTGGGACGGAGATCGCTGCTCACGCGGCTCGCGCCTTTATCCACGCTCATCCGGACGCGGCCCTGGTCAAGCTTGATTTTCGCAATGCCTTCAACACGGTCCGTCGAGATCTCGTTCTGCGTGAGGTCGCTGAGCACGTCCCTGGCCTCTTCCCTCTGGTCGACCTGGCCTATCGTTGCCCCTCCCATCTGATTATGGACAACGCCGTCATCAGCTCAGAGTGCGGTGTCCAGCAGGGGGACCCGCTGGGCCCAGCCCTCTTCTGCCTGGCCCTCCGGCCCCTCGCTGTGTCCCTCCAGTCGCGTCTGCGGCTGTGGTACATGGACGACGGAACGTTGGCAGGTGATCCGGCGACCGTCGCCTCCGACGTTCAGCGAGTACTCGACTACGAGGGGCGCAGCGGCCTTGCCCTCAACCCCACGAAGTGCGAGATCTTCTCTTTAGACGCGCAGCCCGACCTCCAGCGGTCGCTCCCAGGGTGCCGTCTCACTCAGAGGTTGTCCCTCGAGCTCGTCGGCTCCCCTCTCACGGACGAGGCCATCCGGCCGCTATTGGACCGTTGCCTCGAGAGGACGGCCGTGATGCTCGACCGGCTGCCCCTGTTATCGGCTCACCAGGGGCTGTTCCTGCTTCGGTCCTGTTTCTCGGCGGCACGCATGCAGCACTTGCTTAGGACATGCCCGGCCGGCACTGAGGCTTCAGCCCTTCACGAGTATGACGACTTGGTGTTGGAAGCCCTGACGACGATCCTGAACCTCCAGCTCCCTCCGGAAGCGGCGTCGCAGGCTTCCCTTCCAGTCCGCTTCGGTGGCCTCGGCATCCTCAGTGTACGCCGCTTGGCTGACGTTTGCTACGCCGCGTCGCTTACGGCGGTTGCCGACATGGTCGCTACAGTCCTCCCCCCCGAAGCGCTCGCCCACTTCTCCGCTTCCCAGGAAGCTGCCCTTGACCAGACGGGCGTCCGCGCTCGGGTCCCTCCGGACAAACAGAGCAAGCAGCGGGCGTGGTCCGATGCCCTGCACCAGGAGCTGCGGGACTCCCTCCTGGCCTCTGCGCCACACGTTGCTGACCAAGCTCGCCTCCGGGCTGTCGACAGGCCTAGTGCGGGGGCGTGGCTCCACGCGCTGCCCTCGTCGTCCCTTGGTACTGCTCTAGACGATCGCTCCCTCCGCTTCTGTGTGGGCCTTCGCCTCGGGGCCCCTGTAGTTGCGGCCCACAGCTGCGAGCGTTGCGGGGACCCCGTCGCAACGAATGGCCATCACGGTCTCTCGTGCGAACGCAGCGCCGGTCGCCATCCGCGACACACGATGCTTAACGACACGCTCGTGAGGGCCCTCCACTCCGCCGGTATTCCTTGCACAAGGGAGCCACAGGGCCTCGACACCTCTGACGGGCGCCGCCCTGACGGCCTCACCCTTATCCCCTTTCATCGAGGCCTGCACCTGGTCTGGGACGGCACTGTGGTTGACACTCTAGCACCTTCTTATGTCAACCACTGTGCAACCATCCCCGGTTACGCAGTAGCGCGTGCGGAACGGGCAAAGCTAAGGAAGTACGCCGCACTCCAAGCAACCCACCTGTTTTCCCCCCTTGCCTTTGAGACCTTGGGCGGGCACGGCCCTCTCACTGCGAACTTCCTCGAGGGGGTCTACCACAGGTTGATCCGCGCCACCGGGGACAAGCGCGCTGGCTCTTTCCTCCTGCAGCGCCTGTCCCTCGCCGTGCAGAGAGGCAATGCCATTGCCTTCCTCGGGACATTGTCGTCCTCACCCCCCCCCCCCCATAATCCCTAGAAATACCGACCAACCGTATGTTTGAATAAACGATTATAGCCTCATTGATCAATCCTCGAGTGAAGGCAGCTTCCTGTTGGTAATATAGAACGACGCAGTTTAAGCTAAATAGCAGGTTTTTTTTCTCTCATTGATATCTGAGACAGGGATTCTTTTACATTATTAAAAAGAGAGACCGGTGTGTTTTACAAAGAAAGTGACTAACATTGAGTGCGTGTAGCGTAACAGCCAAAAACCGTGCACAACAAATTAATAAGAACTGGTCAAATTAACAGGGTTACCTTCGTGAAAACACGATAACGGTTTATTTACATTAAGATGTTGCATTACATGTCTATATACATATATATATATATATATATGTATATTTATATGTATATACATCTATGATATCTCTTGACAAATTAAAGAGGCGACCAAATCTATACCCCTTACAAAGAATCGCCCTCGTGTTTGTTGTCAACCAATGCCAACCTCCGGCATCCTATAAATGGGCATATGTTTTGCATGTCCTATACAATGTCCGTCCGTTACATAGCTCTAGTCATCACATCCATGTTATTTTGGCGGCGAACGGCCTCACCTTCATCGCACGCCTCAGCCTTGGAACTTTTTGCGTGTCCGAATATCACACAGCAGCATAACATTGCTGCTAATGATGGTCACATTTGCTGATCAATTTAAGTGTCAATTAGAATACTAGACATCCCTAGAGGCAAGCCGGCCTGAGTTGACAAATCACTACAATTCTCCAGCCTCCTATTTCTGTCCACGAAGGATGACAATCTCGCTTAATATACAGTACACCATTATGTACAGCATGGAGACAACGAATGATCTGGGAAATGGGACAGCTTTTTCAGTTATAGATAGATGTCCCTTTGTTAATTTGATGGATGAGATTTTAGGTCCACTCCACTATGACGTCCATTTGGGTAGAATTGTCAATAAATCTTGTTTCATAAATAAACAACAACAGCATTATTCTTGTGAGATGTCACGACAGGATCATCATTTCGATCGTCGCGTGATAATTATAGTATATTATTAAACTAGGGCTTAACAGTGTCGGCCTCTACTGGCCCACCTTCAAAGTGAAAAATAAAAAAACACTCGGTGATTTGTATATATTATATACATACACACACACACATTATATCTATATATATATATATTCTATATATATATATATATATATATATATATGGGAATACACAAAGCTATATCCGTCCTCGGATCCTCAATAGTGTTGTTCTCAATTATCTATTAATTATCTATTCCAATATCTAATTCCCAAATATTCCTCGAGCTTGCGAACATCGAGGCGATTATTTCGAAGGTTTCTGATGCTCGCTGTTTCCACGATTGGATTACGCTTTTTCTCGGATGTCCCATCGCGATTTGCTTCTGATACGGGAAGAGCAATGATGCCGCTGCTGAAATATGGCCCAGTTAGTTCTATCGCTTGGAGGGAAGCAACTGTTCACCGCCGACCAGCGCACTTATCTACCTATAGCGTAATGCAGGGAAGCCAAGAAAATTGCACGGCCATAATTCACTCCATGAATACGTCACGTCCAGTGTACACGACGTAAGACGCCGTATTTTCATGTGGACAGCAGCCAGATCGGGAGGTGACGACACATAGCTTTAGGTGCAAATGATGTTGATGGACTAAGATAATAATCTGAGCAACATTTGTAGCAACTAATCTCACTTTGGTGGTTTGAGGTGGTTTGACGAAAGCAACTCAAATCATTCGATTGGCCGTATTCTTCGCTGGTGAAATTTTTCAATTTTCAACCTGTCTCGAACCGCGACATAATTAAATCCTTCACCGTGTCTTACCGTTATTTAAGCCTTTTCCGGCCTTAGGTCGCTGCCAGCCGTAAAGCCACGTAAATTTATGCGATTTTTGAAAAAATAAGCTTCCATTATGTTTTTTGTTTGATTTTCCCAAATTCGAGATGAAGACATCAATGATTCATGATTTCTTCAGATTGTCGTCCAGTGTAGCCACTATGGGCCAAGAGGGGTATCGCTTGTCAATCGAATGAACTACGAACAGCGACTCGACACATTTGCATCTCTATTTAAACGAGATCCTCGTCATTTCCATGCGTCTCGACATGATATTGAATGACATCACATTGTACCTCATGTGTCAGCATGAACTACCAAATGCCAGCAAGCGGAGCGCCTCATCTAAGACTATATACAACGATTTCGCTTCAAGCACGACCGTTGCGATTGGCAAGCAACGGTTGATTTCGGTTTTCTCTGCAAGGAGGAACAAGCCCAAACGTCAAACCGAATAAAAATTCATAAATCTACCTAGACTAATAGCCTATTCTGTGGTCCACTCCGGATCGTACTCCGACCCCGATTCGTATTCCTGCTGATACTCGTGTTGCTCGGGGCCTGGTGGCCCCGAGCCAAGAGCTGGTGCTGGGATAGCCATAGCAGTGGCGACGGTCGCGATTCCCGGAGCGGGCTGGAGGAACGTTACCGCCCCCGTGGACACTGTACCAGCCGTCCCAACAACCCCGACCCCCAGAGCCGCAGCAGTCGCCTGTGCCGTGCTGGCGCCGGCGGCCATCTGCTCCTGAAAGGTGGCCAATGCCTGATTTGGATCAAGCCCAGCCTCGACCGCGGCCCTGACCGCTGCGGACGCAGCGGCCGCAGTTGCCGTCCCGTACTCAGCATTGTGCAGCTTCCTCATGTGAATCTTCATATTGTACTTGTACGCTGTCCGGTAGCAGCACATGTCGCATTCGTGTGGCTTCAGATTGCTGTGCACCGTCTCGATATGGCTGCGCACCTTGTACTTGTCGCTGAACTTTGCCATGCAGATGTGGCAGGTGCCCTGGGCGCGTTTTTTCTTTTCGGCTCGTGGCGGCGCCGGCGGTGGCGGTAGCAAGAGCGGCACAGTAGCAGCACCACTAGCGAGCTCCTCGAGAGGTCCCGACTCCCCGATGTCCGCCGTCAACTCCCCGCCATCCATCCGATTCGGCTGCGTTCGATGGACGCGCATGTGCAGCTTTAGGTGGGACTCCCGCACGGTGGTGAACGTGCACCCGTCGACCTTGCAGCTGCGGCCGCGCTCCGACCGCAAACCGTACACATTGTGCTTGTCGTGCACTTTCGTGAAGTGCATCTCATACTTCGTGGCGCTGCTAAACGTATCGGAACACCCCTGAATCCTACATAGGTACCTGCCATTTGGCAGGATGTCCACCATACCCTGGTGGCTCAGCTTGTGGGCGTTCATCTCCTTGACCTTCGTCGACTGGAAATCACACCTATCGCAGATCTTCGGATCGACCTGCCGCTTATACACGAAGCCCTTATGCGCATCCTGTCGATGCTGGAAGAATCGCTTGAACGTGCCAAACTCCTTATCGCAATGCTCACACTTGTACTTCTTGCGCACCTCGTTGTGCTTCGTGGCAAGGTGCTCCCGCAGGAGGAACTGGTCATAGGTCTTGTACTCGCACATGCTGCAGCAGATCGTCCCCTCGGAATGGCGGGCCACGTGCTTCTTCAACGCGCTGGTGGACGACAGAGTCGCACCGCAGATTCGGCAATCAAATCTCGCCCGTTCCTTCTTATGCAGTGGGTAATGGGCCGCCAGCCGGGTGCGATGTAGCGTCGTGAACGCGCACAGCAAGCATCGGTAGCCGACGAAATGGCTGTGATAGTGTTTCTCGAGATCGCGTGGGATGTTCGTCACGAACGTGCACACGGTACAGCGTAGCGCGTACGTCAGCGGTAGCTCCTCCTGCTGATCTTGATTGAACGGGACGAGCAGCTCTTCGGTAGGGTCTTGGCCTCGCTGGGCGGCCTCCTGATGCTTAATGATGTGCTTGCGGTAGGCCCACTTGCCACAGATTTCGGCGTCGCACAGGATGCAGTAGACCGGGGTCTGATCGGCCTCATCCTCGGCGGCGGCGGCAGCGGCGGCGGATGACCCCGCCGTCGTACCAGCCGCAGCCACATCCGCCGCATCGTCGTCCACGGCCTCGTGATCGCCAGACAGCTCAGCCGCTTCATGATCCTCCATTGAGTTTTCGTTGTCGCCAGCATCCGGGGTATCGTGGCCGTCCATCCCTTCGACGAGACCATGATCGCCGCCAACGACGACCATGCCGGCAGCGGCGGCCGCCACGCGGGAGCGGTGACGCGCCCGCTTTATGACCGGATCAATTTCGTCATCATCATCGTGTAGCTCGCTTGATGTGTCCACGTCCATCTGAAATAGGGCGACACGCCAACGCAGAGCGGCATAGACGAATAGTTAGACAGAGTGACGATATACACGGTATTTAACTACATACCGCGTCTGTGTGTGTGTGTTAAGCGTATTCCTTAGGCAACAGCGATTGGTAACATGTAGCCTGCCTATATTGTTATGATCGCAAGGGAACGGTAATATGGGATTGAACACTAGTTGAACTCATGTATAATATATAACCGTTATTCAGCTGGTGTCAGCTGATGACGAGGATGATTGGTGAGCTACCATGCTCAAAGGTCGTGCGACGCCCCTGGATTCTGATGGGAGTAGTCTACTCATCTATTTATTCACACATTATTCCGTTACAGATGTGTGCGTAATAATTGCTGCATAATTTATTCGAACATACAATAATTAGGAATTACTTGGGCGGGATTAGTTGGGGACCGGGGCCGACCTTGTCCCGAGGAATGGCATTGCCTCTCTGCCTCACAGCGAGGGACAGGCGTTGCAGAAGGAAAGATCCTGCGCGCTTGTCCCCGGCGGCGCGGATTGCCGCATTGTATCATATTTAACATAACATAACATTTGCGGTTTATTTCCGGAACTGCAATTCCTGCAATTTCCTTGTAAACAGCTCTGACATTCGTAGATATTTCTGTCTAACGGACCAGGATCGGGCGAGCAAACCTTCGTCCAAGGCATACACCAACGAACAATATACAATGGAATTACCTCTAAAAGTAGCGAATGAGTAAAAAGATCATAAAATATATTAAAAAAAAACATACACCGAAAAATATAACATGAATAGGGACTTATAAGCAATAGGTGCGTTTACGATGTAGCATCAAAAAGTAATAGTAATTTTTATTCCTAGAAATTCCGACCTACTGTATGTTTGAATAAACGATATCATTTATCCTCATTTTTATAGTCTTTTGGTTAAGGTTAAATTGGTTTATTAAAGGTACTGCAGCTACGTTCTCTATATGCCTTCACCTGGTCGCGGGACTCGAACCTGCAGCCTCCAGCTTTTTAATACAGCGAGAGACAACTTAGCCAACCGCACTGGTCATTATTCTTATTTTGTAAATGTCTTAGATAAACAACACTTTTTTGACTCCAGTGCGGACGAACGTTTTTCCCACCTCGTAATATCAGCATCTGAGCGACAAGCACACCGAATTTTGCAAAAGTGGAAATTCGATTCACTGGTAATTATTTTTCAAGCATAACCCCTAGAAAACAGCCATTACCATATACTCTTCTACTCTTGCTCCATGTTAATAGGTGGCTAGGTATATGCAACACAGGTGGCTAGGTATGTGCCTTCTGTTTGCTTATGTGAAGCATACGTCTATCACAGGGGTATAGATACTCATCGATTTGTCACAAACCGATTTGTGGACGTGCTCTCGCAGTCCGGCTCCTTCTCCCGCCCAAAGTATTTGTATCTAAATCTAGTGCCACCTAACAATTCCCTGTGGATGTGCCAGTACGGGCCAGCATGTATATATATATATCGGATGAACAAGGAACAAGGGAGATTGAGTCCGCTCCGTGTACAAAGCTCGAGGTAGTGCTGTGAATCGCACGTCTCATCGAAACGCCTAAACGGCCGGACAGAGGTGCTGAAGCGTAGCTGCACTCGGGATTCGATTCCAGAGCCGAGAAAGCCAGAGCGGTACTGGCAAGGCCACCACACTCCCTTGCTCAGAGGAGTTAGTAGGACAGTGGCTTTAGCTGGTGGCCCGCAGCGCCAACAGTCGACAGCCACTGTACCCCTGCCCGACCAGCTGGAATAGCACGAACGGCACTCGTATAGTCGGCTAAAGTGTTTGTATGAGCAGCTGTTGAATATTGACTAACCTTTGGGCGCGTATGGACAAGCGAGACAAATCGACTTTGCGCGATAACTGACAAAGAACTTCACCGCCAAGAGGTATAGCAACGCAAACTCGAACTCATGTGAATTCGAAAACAGTCGCCGCCGGGATGCCTTTAACTCGTGCGGGGGGGGGGGGGGTGGTATTAAAAGAATAGAAGACGAGAATCGAACAGTGCGCTGGCGCCAAAATTTGAGAACGCCTTGACGTTTACGTGTCCTCTGTGCACCACTAAGTCTTGATTGGATTGTAGGTGGGGATTTTTTGTACAAGTCGAGATCTCGCTTATTAATAATTGTTTTAGTTGCAATGCACAATAGTGACTCGTTCAAATGTTTGCTATATGTCTACTTTTAATTCCTGGACCCTTTTACTATATGAACTCCTCCGTTTGTTTTGTTGGGACGAGCCGATGGAGATCTATTCCGATCGGATGCATCTGCGCGACCCAACTCTATAAATTTAAGTCATCATTTGCCGTTGTCACGGGTCAGCGTATTGCTTTAGTGGTTGATGGATACACGCCGCCCCTGCATATATATATATATATATATATATATTTGAAAAATTCGACATGCAAAAAAGGCATTTGTTACAAATATCATTTTATTAAATTTTATTGATTCGTCTCAGTAGAATCGCTCCAAATACTTATAGACTCGTTGCTGGATGTACAACCCGATGTTTCGCATTGATTGTAAAATATTCGTTCTTTTTTTCTCGAATTCACGCCCCTAAATATGTATGAGCTATTAGGCGAGAAAAAAGTAAATTGCAGAAGGTTTTTCCTTCAAGGGCTATTCTTCGAGTTTTCAAATAAAAGCAGCGGTTAAAGCAGCACGAACGTTTAAGATGATCCTGCAACAGAAACCATTATAGGGTTCCTCTGTGCGCTCAGATTAGTTTCTCCGTGAGTATTGTATGTCTATTTTGCTCAAAATATTATTCGCAGGCGACATGCGATCAGCGAGCAAAGCTAACCATTCGAGACCCCCCCGGGGGGTAATCAATAGAACCATAGCATTGAGGGCGGAAATCGAAGCCTTCAGTGATCAGCCGACAGATTTCACCGTGATCTTTATTAGTGCTCAGAGTCAGTTACCGGTTAAACTTTTGCTATAGAAGACCTTGCTGCCCGTATCAAAAGTTACTCATTTCGGACTATTCAGAGAAGTTCTGTAAGCGGCAGCCCGATTCCTCATATGCTATGCTAGCAACGCTTGACGCCAGGATACCCTGAACACGAGAATGAACACGAAATGTCTACCTAATTCTATATAAACGCACTACACTGACCGATTTAGGGAATGCATAATCACACATACGTGAATCCATTTTCAAAGCATGCTTAATTAAGAGAGAGTCAGTCACGTTGTTTATGAATTAAAAAGCGTGTCCACTACTTTACACCGGTCGCATGTATGTACAATTTCGTTTTGTTCCTAGAAATTGAAAGTACAGTATCGTTTGGCCATAGTTATTTTTTTCTCAACTATTCTATCTAAAAACTTGAACTGCATTGGTAAGTGTCGTTACTAGACAACGTTAGCTTGCTTAGCCAATTTCGTACATTCGTTGAACTTTATCTAAATTGACAGTTTGAGCTCCTCCGCTGCGGGCAGCTTTGCGAAATATTGGTCGACCATCTCCGCTGTACACTCCTCAATTGTAGCCGGCTTCCATTTGGGATCGTTGGTCTTTCTCACTAATAGCGCATTTACGCCTTCGTAGAAATCGTGGTCCCGCATAAATCGGGCACCTAGCCGCATATCCATCTGGAGCACTTCGGCAAGACTCATCTTCTTGGCTTCGTGAATGGCTCTCAGGGTGATCTTCATCGATAGCGGCGCCATCTTCGACATCGTTTCGAGCTGCCTTTTGCTAAAGTCACTTCCGGTCTTCTCGAGTCTCGCCACAATCTCTTCGACAGTGCTCGCGCCGAAACAGTTCTCAATCTCGGACAGATGTGGCGCTAGAGAGAATTTGCCAAGCGATGTCTGATATGCAGATATCACCTTATCGATCGCCCCATCGGAGTAATCGTTTAATTCCATAACGTTTCTCTCGAGTTCCTTGAGCTTCTCTGACGGCACAAAGTGGCTAACCAAACCCGCATGCACCAGGTCAGCACCCTTTATTCGGTTGCCGGTCAGCCCAAAGAACACGCCTAGGTTATTGCGCATACGTGCTAAAAAGTGACACGCGCCCACATCGGGAAACAGGCCAATCGCTGTTTCCGGCATGGCGAATAGCGCTTTTTCGGAAACGACCTTAAATCGTCCATGGAACGAGATGCCACATCCTCCACCCATGACGATCCCGTCGATCAACGATACGAGGGGCGCACGCATTGAGCCTAGGAGATGGTCGAGAGCGTACTCCTCACGGAAGAACACATCGTTGTTCCCTTTAGCAGAGGCGATGGCCTTGACATCTCCGCCGGCACAAAACGCCTTACCTTCACAGGCGCGCAGGACAACTAGATCCGTGAGGTTGTCATCGTGCCATCTCCGGATGACAGGCTCCATAATCCGAATCATCGGTAGCGACAACGCGTTCAGAGCTTTTGGCCGATTCATGGTGATCACGCCTTTTCGGCCGATGAGCTCCAGTAGGACATCTGCTGAGCCGGACACCGACTCTGCCGAAGATGAGGACATCGTGCGTGTGCCCAATTTCAGGCCCAGGCGAAGGGAACCAAGCATGTTTTGGCTAAAATACAGGGTGAGCAGAAAAAAGATTTTTTTCTGTGTTAGGCTCGATTTTTAAACACATGCGACTCATTGACACTTTACGCAGGTTACGTAGCGGTCCGCTGAACTTTCATCACGCTGTCAACGGAGTTTCGAGGAAAATGCAGCCTGATTAGGCCATATCTACCATGTTCGATTATTCTCGAGGAGAAAACAATGTCTCATCATATCATTTCTACGTACGTTCAATAAAATCAATACTATCAATACGCATTGTATGATGTATACAATATAAAAGACTCATTGAAAAAGTGCCTGTGGACTATTGTGATATATTCTTTATATTATTGTCGGCGGTTATTATAATGAACCAACAAGGACAGGGTGCAATGACCCAAATTATATTTTACATTTATAATTTCTCACCTTAAGACAAGCCCTGGATAGACTTGTAACACAAAACACGCGACACACGCACATTGGAGCCGGCCTTTGTCTTTCTGGCTCTCGTGGCTTCATCTTTCGCGTGTTTTGTGTTACAAGTATATCCTGTGCGCTTGTCTTAAGGTGAGAAATTATAAATGAAAAATACAATTTGGGTTATCGGACCCAGTCATTGTGGTCCATTATAATAACCACCATCAATAATCTAAAGAATATATCACAATATTCCACAGTGGCCACGATCATGACTCGATAATAAAAGGTTCGATCTTGGACGAACTGCACTTCAAGGACAATTTGTCCCGTCATTCAAAAAGTCGCGGTCGTCTTCGTGCCCCTAGTTAAATTTTGCTCAGCATCATTCGGGAGAGCTCAACACCACGAGAATAACCCACAAATGCTGAATAGGTGTGTGCGCGCGCGGATCATCGACGTCCTGATAGCAATTACAATTTAATCGTTCGTGTTGAGCGCTGGTTAGCGTGACCGCGTCGACGACGCGTACCCAACCTGCTTAGTGCACTTTGTGCCACGGGCTGATGTCAAACTCAGATTATCACTTATATGATACACTGCAGGCGCTTCCGTCTGGCAAGAACACACAATTCCAATCGCTTCTCGGCATTATCCATTCTACTGTCGAGGGTCCATCATTCACTCATTCGAGTCCACGTACCTGTGTTACAGTTCTACGTCTCGATACCGACAGCACTTAGCGCTTAGATCAGGTCAGATGGTCGAATCGAACACAAATTGAAAAATGCAGTGGGGGTGCGCTGGAATCGAACTCCGGTTAGGTGTCGTCATATGTTGGTCACTTGTTGTCCATATCCACGCGCCCGGTCGTTGACAATAAACAGCTGGAGAGGGGGGGCGCTCCGTCTATCGACCAGACGCGACAAAACGCCTTTCGAACGCCGTGAGAGCAACTAGATCCGATACGCTGTACGGCGCTAGCAGGGCGTTCATGCGGGGGTAACTTTGTGTGCGTGTTCGTAATAATTTCGTTCTTCAGCCGTTTATAGTCATAATCAGGACCAGTGAACTGAGTCATCTGTCGATTCATAGTGGTCAATGATAATATATTGTAACGAGGTCAGTTAAGGCAAACATAACGTAAACAACAATCACCATACTCGTAGCCACAGGACAGTACAATTTCATTGCAATTTGTGCCGACAAAAGTCTGTTGCCTCTTTTGCATATGGCTGGAGTATCAGCTGGAGTGGGCAAATCTCTACCGGCATGTGACCACACTGCGATTGGTTGTGATGCTGCTACCACCGGTGCGGCTGTCGCCGCCGCCGGGCAACAGCTGATACGACTGGCGTATTGAAACAGTTTTTCGAGCTGACCCTCAGCTGTTCCCCTCTCTGACAGGCCTCGGCTTTAACTACTAGCGTATTGGTACTGATAATAGTTAGTGAAACGGGGTCCAGCAGTTGCACTGAGGCGTCGGGGAATTCATAGGCGATATTTGACCAATAATGATACCGAAATGCAATTACTGTTGTGAATATAGTGGAGACCAGTTATGGCTTGCAAAACTTAGCAACAAATACAGCGTTCATATTGATGATAATGATGATGATGAGATAATGCAGCTGCCGGCCGCTGGCGTCCACGGCGTAACGTGTGATTGGCCAGCGGAATTACGGACAGAACATCGCTGTGTGATTGGTTGGTGTAGTCAGAGGGCGCAAAGCGCTCGTTTCGGCCAACGCCAAACAAATAAGGGCCACCGCACGGGGCAGGCCATAGTGGTTTCGAGCCACCCTCCATCTCACCTTTGGAAGGTTACGTCTGGTGCGTGGAATAGCTGGACATCCAGGAGAGAGCCATGCATTCAAGTGGAGCTTCACGTTTGCCAGTTGGACCTGACTCCATCCCAGTGCCGGTGGAGAGCATCGAGGTCTCCCCCCACCACCACCAGTTGGCCACCCATGTTCTTCATTGGTTGCAACTTCGTCGAAGAGAAATGTGTAATTGTCCGAGATACACCTTAGGAAAATATGCTGCTTTACTGTAATATTCTTCGCTCTAAAGGAAACGTACCCGTTTCATTTAGATAAACGTATCGCTTGGCGTGAAGACCAAGGTGGTTGCGTCTAAGTAGAAAATATCTTCGACATCAGGATTAGCTAGAGACTCACCTGAAATAGTGTAAAAACGGCTCCCCGTTTTATTGAGGCGCAGCTTGCGGATGGCACCGCAGACCGATCGAAAAAACCCAATTGAAATATAGTCGTATTAGACGTCAATCGGGACCATTGTGAAGATGACATTTCGCGCCTTTTACGCCATTTCTTAAAATGGTTTTTCAGCGGACAGATTGGTCCTCTGGTGTGGAGGATTCGTTCCGCAACAGGTTCGTACGGGGAATTTTCCTATTTTAGTTGGTGGCCACAGAAGCGGTGCACATTTCCAGTCGCTTGACTGGTAAAATTGGCAGGTTTTTCTATATAAAAGATCCGAATTACATCACATTGGAGGAAAGTGGAAGGGTGTAAAATCGCTGTGTCCCTAAATCAGATTTAACCCGATCAATAATTCTGGGATAACGCTCTGCGACATACCGTGTTTGGGGAGAACGAGATTGACAATAAGCAAAAGCGGAGTTCAAGTCGGATTCGATGCCGCATATATACGAATCAAGTGACATTGTCTCGCTGGCCTTTCTCCGCCGCAGACGACCCTAGAAAGACTTCGAAGATGCTTGGGCCCGCCTTGTCAACGCGGCTACGCCTGTCGCAGACTACACCGCAAAACTCGGGCGCCCATTATTGGGGCCCTAAGCGAACGTGTCAAGCGCTGAAGCGGGAGGCCAGTTAGGTGTGATAGGCTTTTAGTAAAGGTCACCGCTCGTGACATAGCGAGGATGTTCCTTCCCGTTAATCACATCCTATCCACGATGTTTGACAACCCGTGGCTTCAGGTCGAAAAGCTGGAGGCTGCATTCGACGTATACATATAAAGGTATGAAATCCACGGGGCCGAATCCACGGTCGATGCCGCCAAGAAGGAGCGCGACAAATTGGGGGAGGGAAGACTGGACACACTGCGGAACGAGTCGATGCACGCCCACTGCGTAGCGATACCTCTGGCAATAAATCGGATAGTTTGGAAGCGCTTTACCTAACACTCCTTTTCTGGCCTTTATGGCCCTAATACACAGAGCTAGTTCCAATAGTTGTGATCATCATCAACCATCATTAGTAGTATTAACAACCACGGCAAACTAGCCATGGTTGTTAATACTACTAGTTATTTTTAAATTGACACCCCACTGCGCGTAGGCATTGAAAACGCAGCTTTGTGTTGCAAGAATCCATTTTTATGTACTTTCAGATTTCTCCCGTTTGAACAGATACATTGAGTGTTTAGATTTAAATGACGTAGACAACTCGCTCATACGTTGAAAACGTTATGGCTGGCACAACGCCTCTTCGAGAGTTCGCACTATCTCCGTTCGGAATTTCTAGAAAGTAAGATACTATCTTGAGACCAGGAATTATCTTGCCTCGTAGCTTCCAAATCGGCACCATCTGAAACCAAATGTATAAAGTTCTCAACTCCGTAGCGGATCCACCGTGCGTCAGCGGCCACGTGGCATTGACGTTGCACTTTGACGAAAATTCAATCAAAACCTTACGTTAAGACTGATTGGGACTAAAATTAGTCATATGAACAAAAATGCGAAGGAGATCGCAAATAGTGCGAAGGAGATCGCAAATAGACACATTAAAAAAACACCCATGACAAGTAGCCCAAGAACAAAACGAACGAGTTCTCCCTGTGATACATCATGAATTCCCTTAAAGTAATGCCACCCATGCCGAAGGTTTCCCTAGCCACGTATCCCATCAACGTTAGCTGTTAAACAACAACTAGCTAATGTTTGTCCAAACAGTGATCTCTATGCGAAACATCCGAATCTCGAGAACACCATTGGTCGAACGCAAAAAAAATCCCCAATACAACAAGTCGTTAGTCGGCTCCGCACTGCTTATCAAGTTTCTGTGGAGCAAAAATCAAGAACTATGATGTTCTTAATTCCGTCTCCATAATGTCGATTAGTGTCCAACACATCCGGTTCGCTGAATTCGAGCATGGTACGCACCAGTTGTCGGCATCCTGTGTATGTAGTCAGGGCTTTCAAGAATGGCTGTCATTCGTGGCATGGCCTCGTTGAAGGCGTTGTACAGGGACCTAACCGACATCGATTCAATCGTTTGTAGAACTACTCGCTTCGGCTTCTGCGGGATGTTCAGGGTGATATCCCCCACCTGGCTATGGACGCTACACACGAACGAGGAATAACAATCGAACGACAAGTCACAACGAGTCTCGTGGATAGAACTCCACAGTAGAGGAAACTTAAACGGCATACGGGTTATGCCGAAACAATGTTTTTTTTCTAGGTAAAGGTAAAGCTTTATTGGTTTATTAAAGGAGCTGCAATTTTACAATGCTTATATGCTCTCTTATATGTCATCACGCAGCGGGGCTCGAACCCGCGGCCTCTGGCTTCCAAAAGTCAGAGCCTTAGCCGTCCAGGCCACCGCGCCAATGTCGCTTTCAAGGTTGAAAATCACGTACCAGACAAGCATAACGAAATTACCGGTGTCGGTAAAGCGGAAACGAGCCCCGCCGCTAACGTGGACTAAAACTAAGATCATTGCTATCTTTTGCTATGAGCAAAAACAACACGTAGCCTTTTCCTATGTCACTCCGTAGGTGGACACGCTGCACGGAGCCGCGATAACTAATACCACAGCACTGACAACCAAAGATAGTGAACGGCCTGAGGTCCACTCACTACTGGGGCCTGATGGTCCTGATGAACGGTGAGCTTAAGCGCGTTCTCGCGAATTCCACGAGGTAGTGGGACCCGTTGAAAAGCACCGCACCTTCTGCGAAGTGGTTCGTCGACATTCGGTTGTCCTGCATGGGTTCAGACACTTGAGCCTTAAAAGTCATAGACGCGCCGCTGAGGTCCACGAGACATACCATCTGCATAAGGCAGTCCCGGCACTGCAAACCACACATAGACACGCCCGTATGGCCACAGACCCTCAGTCGTAATCGCGCTACAACTGACGAATGATAATGATCAACTATTGATCGATGCTAGCCAAAAAAAAAACGCGCGCGTACAACACCGGACGCCAGACACTGAAACAGACTCGGGTAAGACGTGCTATGGTTAATTAAACGTACACGAAATCGATGCACTGATCTCAGGAGTCAACAGAAAACAGAACCCAAACTTGGGATCGAGTCCTGGCCGGCGGGGTAGCGCGAAGGACTATTGCGGGTAGGCCTGCTGCAGTCGCAGGCCGTATTTGAAACGGCGAGCTGACTTACCTCATCAATTGTCCCTTGAGGGTACCGAGCGTTCGAGGGAAGGTGCTCACATTTGAGGACCTCGACGTTTTCGAGGCCAGTAATCTTGTTCTCTCTCAGCATCACGTCGAGCGTATGCCTCGGTTCGAAGAGTACCAGTGGGTCTCTCCTCTTTTTCTTGATCTGAAAAGGTTGTCCGCATAGGTAATCGATCGGTGCTCATTACATTCACCTCCATTACATTCAACTCGTATTATGAGTTGAACGTAATGAAGGTTACGTGTTATAATGAAGTTTAGCGCGACGTATACGTACAAGATATTGGCACGGAACGGTCAGCCAATATTTGAACGGTCGTCGAAAGTTCATTTGGCGTTCATTTACCACATATCACGGATAAGCAATAGCCGGTTATGATCGTATACAATATCCGAGGCTTCCAGGAAGCCAATATTGAAACACTGGATGATCTCCGGTCAAGGCAAACATGATGAGATGGTGTACCTAACCATTAGGACAAAACATCTGATGACAACGCAAACGCGCACAGACAGACAAACAGACATAAACACATACACCTAAAAAAAAAAAAATAATTGCCATAATTGTGTTAATTACTAATGACGAGCGGTAATACATATACACATGGTGATTCTGCTTGCCTCGAAATGTTTGTCCGGGACGTTGATTTCCAATAGGTGGTTGAAGATGTATTCCAGCGCAGCCGTTGCCCCTTCAGACGTCTCTACGTTGAAGTTTGCTACTGTATCCGCGCGTCCTGCGATAACTGCAATGTAACGAGGAACGTATCAAGCACCAGCACCAAACTGATCAATGAAGTTCACACGCATATCACGATACGGTTCCTAATACCAACTTGGGGGGGAAAACCGCTTCACAGGTGCGACCTGTTGATTTTAACCTTCATCCAGGCCTTCGCTTTCAGCTTTTCCGTGACACAGGCCGCTAGGCTCCTCCGGTAGAATCACCGCCTGTGGAACTTGTCCTGCAGGCGTAAGGTTCCTGTGAAGCCTAGAGGCGTCACATGGGCCCGAAATACCCATGTGTGAGAAGCCGAGCCCAATAGAACCGGCCATCTAACTGCATACGACACATCGCATGCAAATACGTCCGTAGCATTATGATGACTCTTGTCTCGAGTCTTCACTCGATTGTCGAGCACCAGTTCTACAATTAGTCGATGGCCATAGAACACCACTATACTCACGAGTTGAACTTGCTACAGGATACAGTTCATCGGACACATACGATAGAAGCGAAGGCCATCGACGTAGGCGAGTAAATTGGACTCGCCAAGCAAACAAGCTTTATTTTTTCGTTTTTTTTTGTTTTACACACCCGTTTTGTGCGAATTTGTACTCCTTATCTGTAGCTTATGGTTAATGTTGGGCGATAATTGTTGTCTTTTGGTTGTATATTTAGAACTGTGCGTTTGGACAGCTCAACTCGGTGCGACGTGTCGTCTAGCGCATGCATAACAAAATTAGGGGTTGAAGCTTGTTATTAACTCACCAGTTAATCCCATCGTTACCGTAATCCAAATAAGCGAAGAAGCAGAACGCTGCATCTTGGAACGTTGTGATACGCTTTTGTAACAATAAAATAATCTTGGGTTGGGGTTGTCACATCAATTCTTCACTATCAAGTGTTAATTTTCAACGTCCACTTAGCCCGTACGTGTTTCCGGGATTTCTGCCAAAAGAAACGACAGTACTAATTAAGCATATTATGGCTGGCGATGTATCTTCACAGCAGCTTATTCAAACACCGGCCCATATATGCTAATTCCAAATACTCGATACACACACACACACACACTCAGATAGTAACTTTCTGAGCTCGGCTTGTTTCCAGATTTGTATCGTATGGTAATGATTAGTCTTACATCGCGGCCCAGCTCTGATAGTATAACGACAAATGTTTGTTATCTCTCGATCTTGACCTAATCCGATTAACTATTTAGCAGATCCACCTCTTGGATACGACGAGGGATGACGTAAACCGTCAAACGGTGTTTCGGCTAGAACCGCTACGATAGCACCACGAACAAACATTCATTAGATTTGAAAGACACTCCGAACGCAATCGACCAAAGTTCTTCCCTTACATCTGTTTGTAGACACGCGCAGTGACCGCCATGTCGACCACACCATCCTTTGCGGATCTTTCGTGGGTAGCAACGACTTCATCGACGAAGTTCTCGGAATGAAATTAGCGACCTACCTTGGGAGGTTCTTTTCTGCCTACATGTCGTTTGGCTTACTGTGTTACCGACGTGGTTCTAGCTGACAGGAATCACCCACCAACTGTTCATTGGGCTTTCAACACCACAATGGCACTGGGATTCAGAAATACCTCATAACCTCGAGCTTTGAACACTACTAACACACTAGTATCATGTGCGAACTAGCTCGTTATCGAAACCGTTGACGGAAATAGCTGTCACAAATTGAAGCTACGTTTGAGGTTCAAAGGGTCAACCTTAAGCTATACCAGCGCTTGAAGAGGGTCCTTATGGCAAGTTGTCTGATGACGTCGCCACCCGCTCCGGAAAAACCTTGCTGCGACCTACCTTTGTCGGTAACGCCGTTCTTGCTAATTAAGCCCCCAGCTCGGAAGCTTCGTGCACATGAGCGCTAATGAGAGCGACCGATCGAAGAAACATTCCCATAAGCTAGTGATACTCGATTACCACAAGCAATTATCCCTAGCTTATGGGAGATACGGATTATGGAATGCCTTTCGCCTACCTCAACTTGAATAGGAGACGAGTACAACATTTCGACGTTTTTTACTGCCGAAATTTACCAGCGCACGCCGTAGTCCCTACCCCCGGCCCTCCCACGCCGTCCCTAATCCACCGTCACGGGGAAGGCTACCCATTTATATTGTCTCGGTTCCGAGGTACTAGGTATGAACCAATAGACCCAACGAGCAAATGGGTAGTTCAAGGAGTTCAACGTTGAATCACATACCAGTCCGAGCACACTTCAAGCACAATCGAGTGTATGTATTTGGCTTTGTCCGCTAACTGATCGAGCTCGGTAATTAACAAATCGGTAGATGCAAAATCTTCGTTTTTCACTCGTGTACTGAATATATTAATTGAGGTCAGTATTAGCCATTTCTGTGCAATTCTGTGCATTTGTGTATCGCAAGGGAATATCGCTTTTAACAAGTAGTCTTTACTTATTCCGACTGCAGAATGCAAAATGCTATACGTTATACATTACACGTAGGTGAACGGGTTCGATTCCCACCGTTGCACAGTTGCATTTAGGGCCCTCCGTCTTACGAAGCAATGCTAAAAGCAGTTATACCGTGGACGTTAAATGTTGGCTGAGAGTTAGCCTTGTACGTTGTACATTTGGTCGGGTGCACCGCATGCATAGGCACATAGCTCGGTCGGCAACCGTCTAAGTGGTCCACGAATAATTGTTATTTCTATTAAATATCGAGTAGCTGGCCCTGTGGCCCATACGGCAATCTTTACCGAAGGGGCAACGAAGCGAATATTCGCTACGAAATCGCTCTAACCTAGCAACGTTGCTTGTTGAGGAAAACTTGTCTTCTTAGAATTGGTGGAACACGAACAATATGGAGGTATATGTTACGTAACGTCTTCTGCTCCAAACAGTCATTCCTGTCAGCAGGTCGTTTCTCTTACCGGTGACTTTTCTGTCATGATTCTGGCTTTTGAATGTCGGCGCTTAGGTGGCTTGGACTGGCGAAATCTGTGGCTGTCGGAAGCCAGAGGCCGCAGGTTCGAGTCCCACTGCGTGATGAGGACATACGAGAGCATTGTGAAATTGGAACTCGTTTAATAAACCCAATAAAGCTTTACCTTTACCTTATGCCGTGTTTTGCTACGCGATTATACGACTGCGCGGTTGCGGTCCCACTTGGACGCGTAGATCTCTGCTGCGGTGTCGCAGTTGTGGTCGCCGTCTCGTGTCACTTGCCCCAGCTATTATCATCAAAGGCACTTTGATCAACGGGGATCATTAATAGATATAGTCGCAACGCAGTCTGCGTTTCGGGTATGCATAGACCGGGGCGGTAGAGCGCCCGTTTAGTTGAATGTGATACCTTCCTTAATTATCTCTTAGTGTAGTCAGTTGTATACAGAATCCGTGCATACAGAATCGTCTGTACGGACAACAAACCCCCGGTGCTGCCAGACTCCTTGGTACATTGTAGCTGTAGTTCCTTAAAGTGGGAAGTTTAAAGTCGCTTGGTTCGAAAGTTTTCGTCGCTTGGTTGTATACCCGGGGGTATGCTTGGCGTCCACTTCTTTTAGCGTTTTGTCACATTTGCATACGCCGGTTGGACGATTGCCTGCCTGAAACTTGGAAATCAACGTTTATTAACAACAAAACATCGGAAGGCTACTACTATACACTTTAGTAATGTGAAACTGTTATGAAGTTCAGGAGCGGCTTAACGACTATGGCCAGACCCCGCGTGGTGCGAGCCTTAGGAATGAGGTCACCCTTTATATATAGTATTAGAATGTGTGGTCACTGGTGAGAGTAAAACACATTTCTCTATAGAGATTCTACGGATCACCCAGCAACTCGACCTATTGCGGACTACAAGTTTTCTTCAACCAGAATAATCATAAGGCCCAGAGGGTTTTAAGTCATCTGCATTGGACGATGCCCTCGGGGAGTGCTTCAATTAAATGGGAGCCTCTATCAACTGCACTGGAAAAATTCTCAATTCAAACACAGTCGAACAGTAAAGCCTAATCCTGTGCCATGCTGACGGATTTCGAAGGTGTGACCATTGGTAACACCGCGCCGAGTGTCATCCACCAAACCCTTACGTACAAAGGTAGAAGAAAATATGATCAACTGGGATCACCTCAAGGATGATGAATGCAATGGGTTCTTAGGCAACCGGTTTATAATTTCTTGTTTTTCATTTTGCGTACAGAAGTAACCAACGAGAGGCGAAAACCTTTCGGGATTGGCCCTCAACGAAGCCCTAGGATTTGCAATGACTGACAGAGGCCCAGAGCCAAAGTGGCAGACAGCTTTTTGTGTACTATCGACAGAACGCCGTCCGGAGTGAAGTTGCACTTCAGCGCAAGTAGAGTGCCAACTATTTTCAATGGTGGCATCAGCTGTTATATTTGGAGGAGGACACATCGATCGAGAATTGCTCGATCCAGCGTCAGATACTGAGGGAGCGGACACATATACTTTCGCGAGAAAGTTTTTCGAAGACGTCGGACTTCCGACGGAATCATGCGACACTATTTGCCCTTTTGGAGTGTTCGTAAGACAATTTGCAGATATATAGCCAGCGAAAGAGTCGCTTAGAGAGCATAGAATCTTAGCGTAGAATCTTTGGAGTTCTTTATCATCTTTCTTTATCTGAAGATTCTCGACAGGACAGTGTCTAGAAAGTGTGAACTCGACATAGGCCGAGCCGAGGGCCCGGCGTGATTTTTGGAAGCAATGAAGTTGCTCAAAGTCGTAGGTGAGATGCAAAAAAAATTGTAGTGTCAACATGCGACTTCTGTCTGTGTTATCATTTTTGAAGGAGGTGTTATTTTTCGTTATAGGATTACTGGATTCTAGGGTGTCTGGAATTTTCGATATTCGAATAAAATGGAAAATCTTTTCATACAATTAGTATTATCCGTAGATACAAACTAGACCAAAATACACTTCTAGACCCTTCCTCAGCATGACTACGAGATAGTCCTAAGGCCACCAGATGTCCGCCACCCCGAAAAGAGCAAGCAATGAACGACTACCCCGTATTGACGTATATATTCTCTACTTGAGTCCACCACAAGTGCGTATCCTTCTACATTATCCAACCCAGTATTTTGTTAGAAAGTGACCGCTTCGCCTTATCCTACCCATCGCGACCAATCACGCTCCAGCCGCCGGCTTGAGCCAAGGTGTCCCATTGTATCTATCAAAAAACACAGCCTCTCAAATATAGAACACAGGCAGGTATTCTGATCTCTGTCATTCCCAAACATAGCGAGGCTCTTCTAAATTTCGCTGCAAACGGATACCACATCTCGACTGACCACGGATTCAGATCACGCTATCCTGCCATAGTAATAATAATAATAGTAATAATAATTCCTCCTCGCACGGTTCGCAAGCACCGGGGATCTACAGGAGCACAGGTGACACCCTAACTCCGCGGTCAACCTTCCTTGCCGTTAATTTCGCTGCTGCCAAATCAACTCTCGCTTACGCAAGGCGCGTCCTCCTCCGTGCCGAGTAGGTCTCTCCACGCGATGTTGCGAACATCTCTGAGGACGGCGGCGGCGGAGGCGGCCGCGGCGCCTCGATACCACTGTTACGTGAGGCCTGCTGAATGTGATGTCTGCTCCTGCTGCGGCACCGTCTATGTCGCGGTTGTCTGTGGTTTGCCGATTCGGTCTGGGTATAGCGGATGACGAGCGGCGAGCGGCGAAACACCACGGTCGAGCCGATCGCCGTCCTACGGACCGTGAGCGACATTAGTCTGAACTGAGTAAGCAACAATAGACAACGACGGGTAACGTGCATGCTACCGACACTGGCCGAGCATCCACTCGCTGTGTGCTGCCACAAGAGAAACTTAAAGGGTAGCCACTTGACGAACGGCTGCCTCAATTGTGTCTGGTCCGACGATCGTCAAGTGCCTATATGAGGCTTTCAGAGACGATGTGGTTTTCTAGTGAAGTTGCGTGTTTTCTGATGGCTCTGACACATCTGGTGATCGGTGAGTAGAGAATCGTTTCTGTTATTTGAATGGCCACAATGTGTGTGTGCGTGTGTTTGTGTGTGTGGTGTGTTTCAGTGAATGTGTCGGGTGTTGATAGAGCCGGTCGATCTGCACAAGCTATAGAAGTGATGCTGTGCGTGGAGTAGAACAGTATCTGGAACAGGTAGCGCCGTCACTTCATTCGTGTTCATGTTGAGTAACGTTGCTCTTGTATAGTGGCGTTATATTTGGTGCCTACGAAATTGTCATTGGTAATGGAAGTTAAATAGAGTTACACATTATTATCAACAAATAGGCAAATAGCTCGTTGTAAAAATACCTTCGACCATCAAATGGGCGTTTGACACGCAGGTTCGAGCAGTCAGTGGGGTTGTCCTAACGTGCTGAAGCCACCTCTTGCTTGTAATATGATATAGACCTATATATATATAGTCTTGTTATATAAACCTATATATATAGTCTTGTTATAGATGAATAGTTACGTAACCAGTCACACAGGTCCCACTCTGAAAAACAAGAACATTCAGATAGTTATGAGAACATCTGCCACCGCGCAGGCCTTGGAATAATGGGAGACAATAGAGGACTCTCCTCTAGAGAGAGAGAGAGAGAGAGTTTAACAATACGACTCTGCGCAGTGTTCGGGAAGGACTGCATGTTGTCCGACCGAACACAGCAGTCGTCGGTGGGTCTTTTGGTGGACCTACAGTTGCCCATGTGATCAGGAGTGGGCCTTTGAATGGATCGGTTGACTCATAGATGAATGAACAGTGCTATGAAAAGCGGTCTGCACAGGTGGTTCGAGAGGCAGGACACCAATAATAAACATATATATATATATATATATATATATATATATATCTAAATTAAAAACAATAGTAGAATTTTACTGAAATAGAACAGTAAAAACAGATATATATATATATATATATATATATATATATATATATATATAATGTATATTGTTGCGGTTCTCTTCTGTTGTTTAATTGGTGCTCAGTGGTTGAGTACACACGCCGCCAGTGACGGTGGCACTTCCTATGCGATTGACGACAGGTGCTACACGCCTCGACAAAGTCGCTTCAGTCCAAGTGGCTTCAGAAGTAGTTGAGTTAGCCGTGAACTGAGCGCGTCTATTTACTGCCTCTGCTACTGACTATTAGCGCCATAGTTGAGTCTCATATGTAGCTCCTTTAAATGACGCGTCTCTGGCTATTGCGGATTGACCACTACTGCGATTGTGACTGCTGCTGCGTCGAGTGGATAGTGTGCCCGATGAAAAACGATAGTTTAAAAGCGACGCCACTGACGTTATCCGCAGTTCGAGGAATAGCAGCAGCTCGAGCACTCGATTCCATTCGCGATAATGACGCGATGGGTTCATAGCAACCCGTTGGACTCGACTACTTGTAGTACGGGAACGATTTGCATTTAGCCGTAACGGGATCTTCCCCGTTGACATCATATAATATATACATATATATATATATCATACGAACATCTAACACCAACGCTAATCGAGTTTCTGCAGCCCTTAGATAGAAAAACGATATCACCTGGATTATAGTCGACGAATTGATTTAATCCCATCTTCCGACTGTTTGCCACGTGTTTTTAGTACACACCTACTGGAGCAACAGCTCAATGTTGTTAGGTCGTTCGGAGCTATTTTGTATACCGGAGAACTTTGATAACTTTGGAACAAGAATAATCAGAACGATATTATTTATATTGACATATCCGAAGTACTCTCCTATATAATTCAACCAGCGGATTCAGCGGTGTGGGAGCTTCCGAATGGTGGTGAAATCAATTTCTCCGAGGTGACTCTCAGTCCTGAACATTTAACGTCCAAGGTACGACAGCATGTTGTACCTTACCTGTATTGCTTCATAAGGTCGACCCCTTTTTACATGCAAACGTGCAAACGGTGTCGCTTGGAATCCGTGCACCCACGTGTCTCGTTGGGTTGCAAGGCGCACTCGAAGCCTTTACCTTGCTTAATTGGTTGCGGTAATTGCTGATCGCAGCTTCGTCCCCCCTCGTAAGATGTCCTGAGGTACAGTCATCTCAGCGGTCTCCAGCGATCCAATCACGTCTCGTCAATCGATTACAGTCGTAAAGCCATTTTACGGGGTGAAGGCCTGTCTAGGATTTCCATCAATTCTCGATGAATTTCATTCTCGTTCCTCGAGAATCATCAAAATCTGATCACGGAACGCTGATTTCAACACTAAACCGTGTGTTAATTTCTGGATGCTTGAGTATTCGAAGAAACCGAACCAGCGGTGGGCTGCATATAAGCAAACTGTGTCAAGTGTCAACAGGTCGAAATGCCACCTGACCAAGACGTTGGCAGCTCTTCAGCGTACGTCGGAATACGCGGAAATTACATGACTAACCTTACACACCGTTAAGGTGATCAGCTAACTCGCATCTGTCCACATTAACAGAATCATTGGAGCTGAATTGAAATCCTATTACGCGCGTTCAATCCATCAGATCCATCGCCAATCCGAGCTATAACGGGGCGGATCAGCGAATATATGCATAATGTATGTCTCATAACGATCTGCGATGCCTAGATATAGTTTTGCGTGAGTCAAGATTGCCTATACATATGGAGTCGGATGCTTCCAAGATAAAGCGACGAGATTGCAGATCCTTACGCTTGAGGTATGTTTCTATCTGGGGACATTATGTTAGGTTAGGCATAATGTTTAACGTTAACAATGCTTAACGGATCTGCAAATTTGAAGAAGGACATTAACATCTGCAAATACCCGTTTACATTTTATTAAGATGTATATATTTATTTATTCTATTCATCTGTGTTTATAAAAATATACAATTATATTGTATGCACGTCTTTAAAACCGTTCATTAAAATACCTATATCGAGGCATGCTCTTGTTTTGCCTTTTTTTGTTGCATTGTTCACGAACGCCGACGCTTCCGTGCCATTGTGTTAGGTGGGGCCGAAGCTCTCAGCCTATCAAAGTTCGATATTGATAGTCAGGCCGACGCGGAACAGCTGATGGATTACGTCTTTGCGAATCTAGCCAACAAGACCATCCCTATAACAGGATTCTATATCAAGGTGAGCCAAGCTTGGAGCGAACATTCTCCGCACATAAATGTCACGATTGGGTTGTTTGAACGAATACAATATATGCCTACTAAGCAAAATCAAGCTGTCCACCGCGCGTTTGCCACACCTAACCTTATGCCCTCGTTGAACCTTAACCGTGAATGCTGGGTCTGCCTGAATAGCTGGCTGCTGGTTGCCATGCTAATATCGAAGTCATTCAGCCAATATGCTGATATTTAATCGGGATTGCAATCAGATCTTCGGCTTGTTTTCCGTCCGATCGTCTTGACGTGGTGGGATATATGTATAGAGAGAACTGTGGCTGATTTCGGCCGACCTCAGCGATTTTGCAGCAACACAATTTGATTCGTGAACGATCGTCTCTGCCTCGCAGCGATGTTTGTACCACTACAGCTTCAAAGTGGCGAAGATGTAACGTAGATCTACTTGCTAATGTAGATACTCTGCCCGTAAAGACAAGCCGTGCCAGCAAACGGTACGCGCGTGTGTCTGTGCGTGCTCTCTGCAATGAGAATTAACCGTGCAGCGAAGGCCACTCCATACAAACAAATATTGGAGTACGATAGCCTTATTGCGGATGAAAAGGAACAGAAAATGAACAGTCTCGCGTTTTGTTCCGGTTTGTTGGGGGTGGGGGGGTCTATGCTTTCAGATAAAGAAGGATCTGTTCTGGGGCTTTCTCATGACGCATCGCGATATCAACGCGGACTTCGACCCTGGACAGATTACTGGGCTGGAATCGATCAAGACCAAGAGCTGCCGAGTGCCAACGCATGTGGATGGGAAGCAGATTACCGTAAGTAAAAGGGTCCCTCTCATGAAGCAATACCGAAAGCAGTTGGACCGTGGACTGTGCCAAATGTTGGGTGCAAGTCAGCCAGAAGGAACATTTAATGGACAAAGCAAATCGCCGAAACTATCCTCCGGATCAATGGTCGCGGCGTTCGTAGAGGTTGGAATCCATGAAAAGAGAGAGCGAGAGAGAGAGAGACGAGTGTCTAACCTTGCGATGCGAAAGTTACAGGGGCGAATTGATTTCTGGGCATGGGGCGATTGTGAGTCTACATTTACGGGCATTGCTACAGTGGTCGACTTACGTTAGCCCCTCCCAAGGGTCTCACGTGTGTGGTAACGGACGAGTCGATGTGTTATTGAACAGGGGTGTCCTCCGACCTCTGACCATACAACTGTGTTCTTGTCTCTCGATTTTGGTATTAAACAGGTATCATGCATCTTGGATCTCAATGGTGTCGTCGCGACCCACGGGTCTACTGTAACCGGCTTTAATCTCATAGGGACTGACCGACGCGCCGTCATTGAGGTGCACTTCCGTGGAACTGAATACGGCATCGATATTACGAAATTCGACGAAGGTCATCCGAGTATCACCAAGCTTGTGCTTGAAAGGCGAGCTTACATTTAATTAGTATTTGACTGACGAATATAGTTCGGTGGTAGCTATCTGGCAGTGGTATGTAGCTGCTGCTACTTTTGAGCACACCATATATGGGTCCTGCAATGTGCGATGGAACGAGATGAACCACTAGAGACGAATTTGAATTTGAGTCGCTGGGATGGTACACACACACACACGCACATCCATCCGCTGAAACGATTTCGTCTATCGTCGCCTCCACGTTGACGTGAGTAAATTTTGTCTAGGTTCGTAACCGAAGTGCGCTCTCCGGACTTCGGTTTCAATGAGAAGCGCGACAGGCGTTTGAAGGAAAAAATTGATGAGGAGGTCCGAAGTCGCGTAATCGACGCGATCAACAATGTCCTCTTAGCAGACATCAATACAATACTTCGAAATCTCCCGGAGCGACGACGGTGAGTGGATACTCCCCGCGCCCATTTTTCAGAGCATAGATATGACCGCGACCAGCGGCCTGTCTCCGATAAGAACGAAACGAAATGTATATTGCTATGGTTGCTCGTCGTTGTTCATCTGAATTCGGAAGTGGTACGTGATGTTGACGCGTGCTGCCACTGCCCCGTGCGGGTAAATGCACGGCGTATACATCGCTACAGTTGGAAACTCAATTCAGTGATTTGATCAATGTGGTTCGATTACAGATGACCCGTGGATGCACCAGACCTCTCCCGAACGCTGTTGGGCATGTTGAATAACAAGGCGACTGTGGCCCCGTCAGCACGCTCCCCTTAATGATTGAATGTAAAAATTCCCATCAGGATAGCAGCTGAACACGAAATTCATGAGGGCAACGATCATCGCGCGTTGACAGTACGCTGGCGTCACCGTCGACAGCATGTTTGCACCGATAGAACGTACGTCTTTGGGAACATACTTCCTGAACGAAACTGACTACCTCAGCTCGGGAGACGATCCCAAGTAGATGGACCATTGCTTAGGCTTTTTTTTTTGTTTGTCGAGCTTCTTATAATAATATATTCGACATAGCCATATCGCAAACTTTGGGCTGTCGCGTTAGATTACAATTGGCCACGGGGTTCCGATGCAACGAGAGACAGCATGTTGGACGGATCGATCAGGCACTTTCGCCAGCTTGGTGGTCTTCTGCCACTGAAGTGGTCATTACGGCGAGTGTTGACGGTAGTGACCACTAATTATCGACAACTGTGCTTAATAAAGGTGTTTAATTAATATGACTGTACATCTATGCACATAACTGTGGATCTTTGAATGGGTTAAGTGGCGTTGCCAAGTGCTTCCCGGCAGCTTATTCATTCTTACATTCGTGTACACACGTGATATTGTTCAAAGGTTCAGCGACAGTCCGATATAGTGTATCATTGATATGGTAAATAAGACATGGCTCTATGAGTAAATAATAATAAGTTGGATTTGGTTTCACGACACATCAACGCACCGCGCAATTGTCACTGCTGAGCAATACCGAGTTCAATAAATAGCTCATAATCACCAGCTTCTAATATGTACTTTTCTCTCTTCCTCTCTCGGGGAGTGTGAACTGTCCCGATATTTTTTCTTAAGATTTCTTTCTAAGAGTTATCTGTGTCCAAAGCTTATTTCTCCTCATGAGCTCGCTACGATCAGGGGTGGGTGTACCTCCCGAATCGTCTGTTAATCGCCTACCCTCAAATTTAGCTCGGGCCAATTCGTATAATAACAATGACCAGTTTTCCCAGCCAGGAGTGATTGTCCTAACAGCTCCTGGCAGCGGACGGCTTCGATGCGAAGCTGTTAGTGACGGAGAGGCGCCAGAGCAAGGATACTCTCTCCGGCTGCCGGCTTCGCGAACACTCGAGGACCACACTTTACGCGTTTTCAGTTCTGATGCGACCGTTAATGTTCGATTACGTAGGAATCAGATTATAATTATACGTATAGTAATTGCTATGAGATAGTATTTGTGAACGTGAGCTTGATCATTACCACTTCTAGGAGAAAGCAATTAACAAAAGAGAACATTGCTGTAGCATGTGTGCCCCTCCAACAGAGACGAAAATCTAACATCTGCAACGATCGACAACCATCGTCCCTGGTGGTCATACCCGCCAAAATCATGTTCATGTTGATCACGATCAACTCTATGCAATCGAAACAAATCCCGAGATCTGACATAACGGCTGGAGATATTATAGCTAAGACCAAGCAGGGCAAAGGCGAGTTGATCAGCTCTCACAGCGAATATGAACAAAAAAAGACGTCTGTATGTACAAATTAAAATCCGCATGGGTGGAGAATATGGGTGAGTGTGCTTGAGAAAAATACATTTTCTATAATATACATATATATATATATATATTTTTTTTTTTTAGTGTATACATATATATAATGGCGTCACAGGTGTCAAGTCATATTATTCGAACATACTGTTGATTCAATGCGTTATTTATTACACAACGGCTTTTTCATTAAGTTTGAACGAATGAAAGAACGCAAGACAGAGAGAGAAAGAGAGAGGAAAAAATAAGACTCATGGGTAGCAACCGCGGCAGCAGCATCACCCGCGTTACAGATCGATGAGTACATAGTCGTCTTCAATTTTCGGCAGGAAAACATCAGTTTCCTCCTCATGCGGCTCCGTCTCGAAGAGGTCACCGGCTTCGTTGAACGTACGCGAGGCTCCCGCCCCATCGTCTGACCCGAGCAGTCGTCTGTCAGCTGTCGCGCTGTGGATCGACTCACTCGAGACGGCGTCGCGGGACGAGGCTATCTTCTCAACGTTGTGTGATCGTTGCTCGCCATCGCTTGCGAGCATGACGAGATCATTGGAGAATAGCTGGGGACGCTGGTTCGAGCTACCTGTCTTGCCGGATGCCGTGGCAGTCAACACAGCCTGACGTTGGCTCAGTGGCGATACCTGTTCGAGGAACTCGGCAATGATCCCTTCGAGCTGATCGACGCTAAGGTCCGCCGGAGGTATGGGCGGGTCGCGGTTGCCTGGTGTCGCATAAACTCGATGGACGTACTGCGGAAGACGGGACGTTAATTACATCGGACGACGTTGTTAAGAGTTGAACATCAACAGACAGATGCAAAAGATAGCGGCGCATGATATGAGCCGAACAAATTTTTCGCAGAAAATGCCGGGAAAAATACAATAGTGCATATATATTCCTCTACTCGTGAATATATATCCGGCGAAAGACGTATGTAGGTAATCGAAACAATATTTCATGAAATTCAGTGTGGCCATAATGCTAGGAATAGAGCAAGGGCTTCTTTCCTCATTTCAACCCTTCGGTCTACCTCAATGGAAAGTTCGTAGTTTTCTTCCTAATCGAAGGACACACCTTTAAATGAAATAACGACTTTACTAAACCTACTTTTGCTCCCGCCCCCCCGCGCCTTTATACTAAATCTTTGCAACAAACTATACTTCCTTGGGCTATTTATTAATTATTTAATTTGCCAAAGGAAAAGCTTTAATAAACCTATAAAGCATTACCCTTACCCATGTTACTAGCAATTTCAAGGAGATCTGATATTTTCCCACCTTGATCTGTATGAAGGCGCGCAACTCATTGAGGTCACTCGGACGGTGAAAATTTGAGGGCAATCTTGGCTCGTATATGGTGCGCCCACGTTCGTTGCCAATCTGAACTAAGCGAGCCACCTGAAATACGCGTTACGTTAGACAGACGTTAGGTCATTTGTACTACTAGCGTAAAACCTATTGTATCACGTACAATCCTCAGCTAAGGCAAGGAGGGTAGGGGCAGGGGATAAGGAAATAAATAATAAAAATTACTGTCTCCAAGTGAGCTTTACAGATCTATGTCACAAATTTCACTTGAAGAAATATTAGGAAAGTCTATATCAAGAGGGGGACCAGATCATAGAAGTATATTAGAAACAATCATAAGGTCAAACCGTATGGAACAGTAGCACCCAAACGTAGTGCGTGTGGCAAGGCAAGCGAACGTTAATGAAGGGGTTAATTTGTTGCCACTTGACATGTAGTGGAAAACACAAATTTCGTCCGAAATTACGTCCTCCTACATCCTAAGTTGGTTCCTTTCTCAAGCCCACAACGTTCACATGAGTACGACGCTTTGCTGGTTCCAGCGGACAGCCGGTCCCAACGGGTTGATCTAATCTATCCTGAGGAATCTCTCAGCACCCAACGTATCACCAACCAATGATATCACTAGTCACCAATGTTGTCAGCATCATACGGGACACGTACCTGTTGAGGCGTCCAACGATCGAGTCCCACCGATTTCACTCGCGAAACGTCCACGCCGAGGCCACGATGCAATCCCGCACAGCGGAAACACAGAAACAGACCAAGTGACCAGGACGTCCATGTCGGCCCTCGGGACAGGCAATCGAAACACTCCCGGTTGCCGTCAATGGCCAGCAGTAGCTCAAGCAACCGATACAAGCGTCCGTCCGAATCCACGGCGGTGGTCCCGTCGTCCGCACTACCCTGCATCGTTGTTCAACGCCGTCTGCGGTCACTGCCACCACCGATCGAATACTTCACAGGTGTGCAAGAACGTGGGGCCGACGGCGACCGTGCTTGCAATGCTACAATGTCTCCCATGTCAGGCAGTAGCTTGAAATGTCTGCTGGGGCAAGAGCTGAGGCCACCCGCAATACGAAGTCAGCTCATTGAGTTCCGATCTTGAGGGTTACACCTCGCGACCATTTTGTTTGCCTGTATCATTTAGTAGGCTGGTTTCTTAGGACAATCGAAGGATAGTATTGTAAATACGTTCTCATGGCACTGAACAAAATGGACGGTGCCAATTCGCCGACGTTCCAGTTGTGCATTGGTCTGTAGAGATGCGGAGGTGTTGTATTCTGCAGTGATTCCGCAGCCAACACCAAGGCAGAACGGAAGTAATCAGCAGGCGTAATCAGTTTGGCGTTCCAACGACATGGGTACGATTGAGTGTCATGGGTATGCCTAAAGGCGTACCGTGGTGTCTAACGACCTTCGATTCTAACGACGATCTCGCCTCGTAACCGAAATCGGTAGCGATGAACCCAGCGAACGTCTGGCGCCTGATGCTGTCAATGATTAAGACAATGCAACGGAAGGACTAGTGGACGCTAGTAAACTAATTGATTTTCTTTGAAGTCCTTGGCCAGAAGGTTCTCATGGGCACTACATTCAGCGACAGCATCCGGCTACGATAACCCAATCTGTATGAATAAATACTCCGCATGTGCAGTACGATAGCGGACGCGCGGTGATCCTTCCCTTAGAATGAATGTCGTCCAACTTACTGCTACAATTAAGTACTGCTGCTGTTGAACCCATACCCTCACTCCATCACACTATTGGCTAGGAGTATAATCAATTCATGAATTTTTTTCGCCCATACCCGAATACGAACTCGCTAAAGCACGCTTAATTTTAGCCTACACGTAACTACACCTTATCCTGAATAATAGGAAAAGCTAGACCGAACGGCCACATAGATTCGCACCAAATAAAAAGTCGTCGAGGCTTGAAATCATTGAAGGTCTGATAACTCTTTATATTTCATCAGCTGAATGAGAGAGAGAAAGGGAGAGAGGAGACATTCTAGTGGCGTCCACATCTGAGATAATATGCTGAAACCAATCTCATCAATAGTAATTCTGATAGCCGGTGTACACCGGATACCCATAATAATTGGGTTGTTGCTGTTGTTGCTGCTGCTGCTGTTGAACATTGTTGTTGTACAGTGACTGTATATAACCCGGCTGTACTTGTTGCTGAGCCTGCGGCTGTTGCAATTTTAGGCCGGGAATAATCGTCGCGGCCTGGGCGGCATGGCCACTCGGACCGGCGGCCGCCACTGGGCCACCGTGATCCTGCAGATTTAACACGTACCCGTTGACTGGTACTCCGTTAATATTCAGCGTCTGCGGCTTGAGTGCGTTAGTTGTGCCATTCGCCGACGTGAACGTCGCCTGAGGAAGGTTGGTTGCAGCGTACGGACTCGCAACGCCTGCAGCGTACGGGCTCACCGCACCCGTGACGTAAGGGCTCCCAGGACCTGCGGCATAAGGACCCGCAGCGCCTGTGGCGTATGGGCTCGCAGGGCCCGCTGCTGTCGTCGCCAGCGTTGCAGGAACGTAGGATGCGGTAGCATTCGCGAATGCCACCGGGACCTGATGATTAGTTGCGACGCCAGGGTCTGCAGCACTTGCTGTGGTTGCCGTCGTGCAGTAGTTCACTGGTAGTTGGCCACCATTTTGCAGAAGGGCCGCGGACAGCTGAGAAGCATCGATTGTCCCACCGCCTTCGGTCGCCAGGTAACCAATAGTATTTGTGTTGGCTACGTTGCCGGCGGTGTGAGGCGTCAGCGCGTACAGATTCGATGGATTTAGGTAGAGCGATTGGTACGTCTGCTGCGGCGACGCCGCTTGCTGGGCTACGGCCGCCGGCTGTGGTGCCGCTGGCGCCCCTGCCACCGGCGCCATTGCTGCTGGGGCGGCGGTATCGGCGACGGCAATGGCTTGGCCTGCCTTGCTGCTCGAGGGAGCGGCCACTGACCGGCCCTTCGTGGGCCCGGCGACGCTAGTATCTACGGCGGCGGCGGCGGCGGCGACGGCGCCGGCGGCGGATGGTGCAGTAGCTCTTTTCGTTTTGGTGTCACTACTCAGCGAAGCCGGCTCTAAGCGGACGACAGCAACCGGAGAGGTGTGTATAGACTCGGATGCCAAGCCTCGTTCGTCGTCAACGTCCCGGACGCAATCGGCTGACGCCGGCTTTCGGCTTTCCTGAGCACCGCTGAAACTCATTCGGCTGAGCTGAGCAATCAGTGACTTGGGGCTGCTGGGCGCGTCCTGACTGGCGTCCTTCTGGAATCGCTCGCCTGACGGAGCTCTCACATCCGTTTGACCATCCACCTCCTGATCTTCGACGCAATCTTCAATCTGCAGCTCATCATCGTGACTCGCCGTCGACTCGGGAGCTGTCGATGGCAGCGCCTCGCCGCGTTCTGCATGCATACGCTCTAGTCGCCTGTACGGTCATGGTAAAGATCAAGAGTTAGGGAAGATTCGATTTGGAAGCAAACGAACGCCATCTTACACTGTGTCACTAACAATGCACACATAAAAACATTTATTTTATACAGTTTGTCTTACAGGCCATCATTAGAATGGCAAATCAAATCGCACCCCCCCCCCCTCACGTCGACTGAAAAGACTAACCTCTTCAAGACCTCATCAAGATGCGACAGCTGAAGCATAAGATCTGCCTGGCGAACGACCTCTGCCTCGATGCACTCCGATAGGAACGTGGCACGTCGCTTCAGAGAACGAGCCATCATTTCTGAGGAACAACAGAACACAACAGAACAGAAAAAGTGACAACAACAATGGTAGATGGGCTTGTGCTACAATAGGCGTCTACTCGTATTCGAGTACAAATCCAGAAACTGACGCGCTAGAAACGAATCTTTGTGAAAGCCTTCTATATTATACAGAAAAACGAACCGTCATGAAGCTTGTCAAGGTGGCCATTAATCCTGTCAAGCATCTCCTTGAGTCCTTGCTCAACGTTCCCGCTGGCATCCTTGTATCCTAACATTGCTCCGTCACTGCAAGAACATTATTATCAAAGATTCTCTATGCTATAGAATTAATATTGCATGCAAGAT
The DNA here is from genome assembly GCA_019614645.1 of Stratiolaelaps scimitus. NCBI lineage: Eukaryota > Metazoa > Arthropoda > Arachnida > Mesostigmata > Laelapidae > Stratiolaelaps > Stratiolaelaps scimitus. The sequence goes on along the minus strand of JABWDB010000011.1, from coordinate 2,276,895 downwards.
TCTCTTATGCTAAAGAATCAATAGTGCATGCATGCGATTTTTCCTCTGCTCGGCTGGCTTAAGGAAAATAAGACTTGCTGGTCAGTAGACAATTGTAATCAGGCCTAAAATCAAGCCTAACTAAAATTGACTGATCTGACTACACCGCTTGGAAACGAGTAATGTTTGGGTAGAGTAATAATTCCTACGGAAAATAATTCCGGGGAGGGGGAACCAGCGCCTGGACTTCGCGCTGGGTTGAGAGTCTTTTGCTTGACAGGGTCCAGAAGGCATCGACAAAATATGGCTCTTAGGCCATTGGACTGAAGACGGTGTTTTACACCAAACGTTATGTTGAAATTTTTGGAACTGTCCTTGCCAACACGAAGCGGTCTCCCAAACTCTACCAGGGGGATCTGTCCAACAACCTCTTCAAATTCATGGCAGTTCTACCTTGAGATTACAAAATAGCCGCAATCAGGCAATGGAATAATTGACGAGTCACAGGTGGCTGGAACTAGGTGGGATAGAATAGTAGAATAATTAGGCCGTAACGAGCTAACGTAATGATTACTATAGCGGAACTACGTGACCCAGCAGCTGAATAACTGAACAGGGAAACGATACAAGCCACTGGAACAACGAGAAAACGGCAATTGGAAGTCTGCGACGAGGTAACTACAATGGAAGGGAAGTAATTCGTGCAACAACAACGGGACATGTGCCACAGACGAACAGGACAACGAAATGACAGAACAAGTTTAGGTTAAGGCGAACTCGTGTGTGCGTCCGATTCAAACCAAGATTCGCAAGGTTTGGTCACGTGCCGTGCCGTAGTGTACGCTATACCCATCCAGATATGAAAACTGGTGGTGGAAAGTGTCCACAGTTCATCCTGAAACGGAGTGAACGCGCGCATGGGTCCTGCACCTAGCTACGAGACGGGTCGAGCCACGACGGAATCCCCTTGGTCCCCTTGGTAGTAAATTAATGAATGATTTTAAATGCGACCTCCGGCTTTCAGCAGTGTAAGACGGCAATATAACAGGACAATCACGCTCCATCTCTCAACCAAAGCAAGGACGGAGGGTTTTGGCACTCACCCTGCAATATGAGCGTTCGATGCTGCAAAACACCAAAGCAATAAACATCGAGACGTTAATTAAATCGGCGGCACAAAATGTTCACCTGCACGTTAATCCGAACTCCACCACTAGCTGTTATTAGATTATTATACGCTATAACGCTTGACCGGCAGCAAGCGAGTGTAGGGGGACTACTCTCGCATAGCTCGGCAAGTGCTCGGCAAACGCGTTGAACTGAGCCCGAGTCAGCGGCCGATGTTCAATGTGTCTAGGTTAGTATGCAACAAATTGCTTCATCGCGCGTCCCGAATGAACGAACAACTTGCCCCATTTCAATTTCATCCACAAACTCACACAGTACAAGAGCTGCTCTGTTCCACCGAAATCCTGCACAAATGCTAGCACTCACCCATCTCTTCGTTTTTACTATTTGACAACCGATTGACAACCGCCTGAGGCCACTCGCGACGAGGACCTTTTATAGATTTGCCTAGGATAGGCGGCAATTCATCATTGAGAATTAAACGTGAACACGCACGGCGACCGTGACAGCGTTGCGTAGGTGTGGGCAAACTAGAGATTCGGTTTACAACAAGTGGTCGAACTGATGGTCGTCGTTTTGTCGATTAAAAAGGGAGGCTCTTCCGGAAACTGAAATTACTCTCGGCAATTCGTATAGGTCAACGTTCTCCTATGGGTGTTAACTTCGCAAGAGTTGCCTTGGATTGGAACTGTGTTCGAGTTAATGATTCGTGTACAATGTGTTTTTAACGGCCATCGCGATTGAAAGACACAGTAACGAGACTTGAGAATTAGCAGTGAGCTGCCTACCCCTTCGTTGCACCGGGTATATTTTGACGGAGAACGATGTCTAGCTCTTCATTGGCCAATAATGTATAACGGCTAATTTATTCAAACATGCAATAATTAGGAATTGTTGCTAGGGACATTTGCGGGGGGGATTAGCTGGGAACCGGGGGCGACGCCGACATTGTCCCGAGAAAGGCGATGACATTGCCTCTCTGCACAGCGAGGGACAGGCGTTGCCGATAATGGTTCTGCAACATATTCCATTGCCTCTTCTATTCGAGACTATTTCTCTAATTATTGTATATTTCAGGACGCACAATCATGGTCAAAAATTATATATATAATGTACACATTTATTTCTTATGTTCTCGATTTGCTATTGTACATGACGCAGCGTCGTTCGGTTACAAGTTCTCCTGTTGATCTTAAATGTTGCTTGGTTATCTTCTCCATGCTTGGTTAAAGCTGGCGGTTGCCGTTCTCGCTCGGCGAGTCGAGAGTACACTCGCATGAAAAGTGTGAAAAAATAATATATATATATGAGCGTTTTACCAATTCTCCAGATTGGATAGCTCCCACACCTTATAGTACATAACAAGAAGTAATAATTGGAGAAGGTATATTCATATCCAGTGTAACAACCTAATAAATATGGAAATACGAATTGTTGACCGAGATGGCACCGATGACAGTACTGGGAAGAACTATTGGCTACTTCTGGGAACGTACATCTCAGGTCGCAGGTCACTTTTGTCGCCTGGTTGGCTGTCACTCCAGTAGCGTGTTTTGAGCAATGCGTATCACATCTTTGCCGTACCGATCTGCCCTCAATCAACATATCCGCAAATTGCATTCGAGTCTTGAAGGTCACGACGCATGGATACAGCGCATGGATCTAACTAGTCAGTTCTTAGAAATCACCGTGGTTCACCTGGTCAAGATCCTGGCAACGTCCATTCAACCTTCTTTACTATCCATGTACGTTGCAGGACGCAACGAGACGCAGGACGCAAAGTGCATGGACGTTTGCAGGGCGGCCGTAGTTGACGGTAACGGCGTCTCGAATGGAACGCCGTTAGCGTCGTGTGTCCTTTGTATTCAGATTTTTGAAGATGAGTATCCAGCACAGTAACGCGAAATCGACCCGCTTATCTCCCTAGCTAAGGATGACAGGAGTCTGCACTTGGACCGGATGTACTCGAAGGAACACACACATACAAACATGACTGCCATTGTTACCAACGATAAATTTCGGCACTCCATACATGAGGATAGAGTGACCAGGCTAATGCTAATTCCATCTTGTTCTTATGGCAGAAATAAATGTTGTCAAGTATAGAATTTTACAACAGTGAACAGAGCGAGAGAGATGGAGAGAGAGATATACACACCGCCCGCTTGGGCCAAAAACCTAAGCTAAGCAGACACTGCAATTAAAATATATATTATTTCGGGTATATTTTAAATTAAAGACATTCTACGGAGGTAACATTTGTCAAGACTGGTTCTATGCTTTTTTCACGCTGAGACCTTGCACGCCCCATATAAATAGATACCGAATCCGCGTTCATATACCTGCGTGGGCAGGACTCAGGTGCACCAAAATTGCTAATTACATCTCTCCTCCCCGAGGCGCTAGCATTGTCCTTCAACGTCCCCACTACTATCTCGCCCTCCCTGCCAATTCGACACGGGGTCCTCCATAGCTATAGATTGTCAATGAAACGGCGGAAAAGAGACGATCGATGCGAGTGGCAAGAGCAAGCCATCCATCTCGTCACCCTTTCAATACTACTACCACTACGCTGTTCGCGCTGCTTCATGGTATCTCCTTCCCTACGGGTGTCTAAGTGCTTCATCCAGAATGAGCGGATGGAGGGTCCTCCTGGGCGGAACTGCGTGTCGATGCTGTAGATCGCAGCAAACCACCGGGGTCAAAAGCAGGTTGCAAGGCAAGCGCTACTCACGCCCGGCGACGCGGCAGTTCATAGGCAGTAACGTTAAGAAGAGCAAGCGCTGAGCCGCAGGTATCCCGAAGCTCGCGCAGCCGTGTGTGGTGGCTCCCGGTGTTCTGACGGAAAAAAATGGCGCACGTTCACATTGTATTGCTTGTTAGTGCTGCGCTGGTAGGCATAGCGTTGGCATCGGACATGGATGATATCCGTGAGTTCAATTATTCGTGCACTTGGTCGAATGTATAAATGAACAATGAATTAATGTATTTGCTTATTTTGAGAGGCACACATTTTTTGTCTCGATGCGGACACGTTATTTTTTGAGTAGATCGTCGCAGGCTCCGTTGGGGAAGGTCCAGCACGATCGGCATGGCAGGGCCTTAAAGGAATGGCCGCTCTTAGCTGAAAATTAAGAGAGTTCGGTATTAGTCCACTAGGAGTCTAGCATTGTATTTTATATTATACCCAGTTGCAAATAGTAATAATAATATTATCAATAATCAGACGATAGGCTACGCGTATTGCCTTGACCCACGCTTGCGATGCTGGTATATCTGTCTGTGCCTACCGCTAATTCTGTATGAATAGTAGATAGAGAGACTTCTCACTAGATAATGCTCTCCAGCGGTACCGAGCGGCCTGCCGTGAAGGGCAAATAAGGGTCAACTGTGAGAAAAACGACCCCATACAAGTGGCTGCATCACTCTACATCGAAACGTGTTTCAGCTGTTTCTGTGTCAATGGAGTTAAGCGAAATGTTGAATATCAGTTATTGGATTACCACGCGATGCCAAAACCTCTCACTGCTAACAGAACGTATAATAGTCATAATACTCGTAACGTAGGAGCAAGTCATCCCGTAGTAGCAGGTACTCAAGCCACCTCATAATATATATAGTCCGACAACTTCTGTTCGCTTCAATGCGTCCCGGCCAGTGGCGATGAGTTCTCGCTTGGAAGCCAACGAGTTCCTTGACGACCTTATCGAAACCCAGCTACCAAGGGTGTTGTCTGATCGCGCTGAGCGAATTCGGGACTTCTCCTGTTTCATTCGGAAAAAGCTTCTTGGTGGTGTTCTTCCGACACATCGGGACCTTCAAGCGAATTTTACTCAGGGATCTGTCACAGGACTTCTGGGCGTCAGGCGGAAAGGTGATTGCAAACCGACGTTCGCCGATGGCCGTTACGCTGTGGTAAGGCATTGTGTTCCCATTACTCAACTATATAAATTATATATATATATATATAATAATAACAAACACTTTATTCAAAGGTATAATATAACTGCTACAAGTCTCACTTATATGCATTTTCATTTTTTTTTATATATATATATATATTTATATATATGTGTGTATTACTTTCTATTTATTTCGCATTACTGTATGTCATGAATATTAATACGAGATTTGCCTGCCTATCTTTCTCCCTTACTTTTGAGCAGATCATTATCGTTCTATGCTATTTATTACAATTTATCTGATAACTCGATCGTGATCGCAAATGTTACTTTCAGGTCGTACGGTATGGATATGTGTAGAGTTCCTCATTTCACAAAATCTGAGAAACCGAGGCTTTCAGAGAATCATTCTTAATTAATAATGATTGCACAACATTAACTAGACAATAATTAGCAAAGTTATAGTTGGAGACAGGAGAGACAGGTGACATAACGCCTGTCCCTCGCTGTGAGGCAGAGAGGCAATATCATCGCCTTCCTCGGGACAATGTCGGCCTCGGCTCTGGTCCCCAACTAATCCCTCCCTCCAAATGATTCCTAATTATTGTATGTTTGAATAAATTATCTGGGTTCTTACATGATACAATTTTAGGATATCTAATGAACATCGTTAAGAACACGTGCTAATTGTCTCACATATTACACAAGTAGCACGTCGTTGTGGCTTATTTGATTGTTAATGGCTAGTACCATCAATAATAATAAAAATAACTTTTTTGATAAATTCTCAAATATAAACCGTCCTGGTTAGCATGTGTCATATATTGGGGTTCGAAACTCTCATGAATCCAACCAAGAATCTCATTGATACTTTTATGTTTTTGAACGAGATGTTGAGCTTGACACCTCACGGATGTCATACATGAGCAAACACGACTATTTTTGTCGTGAATCAAGTAGACATTTGCATAATAAGCATTTGCAAAACAAATAGCCTCTGTTAGAGAATTGTCACTCAAAACTACAGTGACAATAAATATTCCGATATTTGCCTATAAATTCCGCTATATTATTTAGTAATCATCTAGCATCGCTGATGTGCTCCAATTCCTCGATATAATTTATATTATTCTTGCTATATAACGACATTTTTCACTAGATATCCTGCAAGCTCGACATCGACTCGCTAAAGGCTTCATACGCTTCGTCAGTGAAGGGATTCAATCTCCGCGGGGATATCGCCCACCCTGTTATCACCGCGGATTTTTCGGGTTCGTCGCTTATCTTTGAAGCCAGACAGATCCAATCAGGTGAAAGCAGACCTCTCATGAACGCGCTCGCCGTTGACACGTAAGTCAATTTCTACTGCTTGTAGACTCCCTCTCTCTCTCTCTTTCTACTATCACTCGAGTTGACTTTGTCCTTATCTTGAGATAAGCTCTTATAAATAAGGCAGAAGGTAGCGCGCAAGTATAGCAAACTCAGTTGATGCTAATGACAAGCCAGTAGAAAAATGCATGATCTCTGGTTTATCCACACGTCTGTAGTGATTATTCAGTAACCGAAAAAAAGGCAGCAGCACCAAACAGCATCGCTGAAAGATGGGAGCCGGTTGCCCAGAACTTTGATATTTCGCTTATTGAACTGTTGAATATTCGTTTTGTTTTTGTTGTTATACTCTGGTTTTGCCGCTGTTACTGTTGGCAACAACAGCATAAAAGGCAGTGTGTATTATGAGTCTTTGGGTCTCAACGCGGAGCGAAACCAACTTTTCCGGGAGCAGATTATGCGCCGTATCCTGCCCCAGATCCTTGATCTGATCAATATTCGACTCTACCGCGGATTTCACGATGCGCTGCGTCAGCAAGGTGTGACCATTCCTGAGGTTCGCGTCACTGACACAACTGATCAATAAAAACGCACAGGTCGTGTTTGCGAACCTAAGCTTGGCGTTCTTCTATTAGGTAGAAGTTCTATTGTCGAAAAATCAGTATTATGCATTTGAGAAGATATATGGATGGGAAGAGACGGGATGTCAGGCCGAGGCGGTCATAGTCACCCCGGAGGGAGGCGATGACATTATCCCCTGGCACGGCGAGAGAAAAGGCCCTGCAGAAGGAAGGATCCTGCACGCTTGTCCCCTGGTGGCGCGGATCAGCCTGTGGTACACCCCTTCGGGGAAGTTAGCAGTGAAGAGGGCGTGCTCGCCTAGGTATCTAATACTATAATACCAAACCTTCTACTACAATGTTGGATAAGAGAGTAGACTCGACTCGACAGCATTAGCTCGCGTAATTCATCGTTCTCTGGCCACCTGTTGACTCCCGCCGATTCGAGATTCCACCCATATGATGATGTGAACTCGCTCGCTGGCACAGTTACGGATCCAAGGACCCTGCGCGCTGGATGTCCTTGGATATGATGGTGGCATGCTTGGCGTAACTGACGCACAGATTATTGCTCTCGAACAAACAAGGTAAGCCTGGGATGTCTCCTGAAGATACAAAGCTTGCGAGCTCTGGAACCGCAGATCACCAACAGTGATGCGCACAGTATTTTATACACAAGAGTGGAAGGAGAAGGCCACCAATTTCAGAAAGATCAAATCACTCGATGCATTGAATACGATACGTCTTTAAAAAATGTACCGGGATTGACCCCCTGTCGGCACCTGACTCGTGTTTTAAGGAACCGCATCACATATGCGCTTGTAACCGATGAATATCCAGGCTCAATATCACCTTTCCACCATTGCCTGAAATTGTCCTCATTAATTAACCAAAAATCATTATTTGTACCTGGCTAATTTTGGTACGAGATAAAACTTATATATTTCCATAGTGTAGTGTTTAGCACTCGGTTCCATGGTGTAATGGTTAGCACTCTGAACTTTGAATACAGCAATCCCAGTTCGAATCTCGGTGAAACCTCGGTTTTTATGACTTTCTTTATTTAATTACTTATGCTGAATGATTATATTATAATATACTATAATAAGTACAGCGACCGTGTGGCTAACACCACTCTATATTTGTGCTAATGAGGTTCATCACACATGAACACCCTAATCCATTGTTAATGCTGCGGCCATCTATGCTGAGGTAGTGCTTCATTCCTGTCTCTGAAAGCTCCGCATCATGCAGACCCATAGGGCTGTACCTCACACTGGTCGGTTGGAACCCCTATAATTTATTGGTCTTATTGCTCTGCTGTATGAATCCCGTTACTATGTATTATGCATTCATAATTGTCGCTCCGTTTCAATTACCGCATTGTAGCCCTCTTATTACCTAATTTTAACCAAAAAAAAAACTGCATGGCCCCAGCCTATTAGTTTGTATAGGCATTGAATGTACTCGGAGGTGTTCTAGGAGGAGATGGGTATATTTTAGTCGACAGGCGTAACTTGCAATGCATGTATTAGATTAGAATGATATTTATCTAATATACACCTTTTAATAATCAAAATGCTGCAAAGATTCTAGTTCGCACAGTTTTAAAGACCAATCAGATGAAAGTGAATCATTGGAAATGGAATGATATTCATTATATGCCACGAACAGATGGCATTAAATATAATGACATTGAGATTGGGCACTCAAAATGTACAATAGTGAACCGCTTTAGGAGAGTCAGGTTCACAGCTTGCTGAGCTGCGAATAGGTTGAACTCATGGGCATATACGCTGTAGGTCGGAGACCAACGTCTCTATTTAATGAATCTATTATATAGAGAGATATCGTATATTTACGAAACATTTGAGCCCAATCTAAATGTACTTTCTATATTGGTGTGACCCGTGTATATTATTGCTTAATATATTGCTAGTTGCATTGCCTAGAATGTTTGATCTCATAGAGGTAGGTGGCCCTGAAAAGGGCCGTTTTTTTCAAATATTGGCTTCGTAGCTTTTTAAGCACGTTCACCGCGAATACGGCGTGCCAACTGGATGTCTTTGGGCATGATGGTGACGCGCTTGGCGTGGATAGCGCACAGATTGGTGTCCTCGAAGAGGCCTACAAGATAGGCCTCTGACGCCTCCTGCAGGGCCATAACAGCCGAGCTCTGGAAACGTAGATCGGTCTTGAAGTCCTGAGCGATTTCACGGACTAGACGCTGGAAGGGTAGCTTGCGGATGAGGAGCTCAGTCGATTTCTGGTAACGACGGATCTCACGCAGAGCGACGGTACCGGGCCTGTACCGGTGAGGTTTCTTCACACCACCGGTAGCAGGGGCCGACTTGCGAGCAGCTTTGGTGGCCAGCTGCTTACGCGGCGCCTTGCCTCCGGTAGACTTACGAGCGGTCTGCTTAGTACGGGCCATGATTCGACAATTGGTGCTCCAACGGTGATGTTCACGGCCTTTTATAGAGAAAGGGGAGAGGAGAAGCTAGCGGGCAACCACGGAAGCGCCACCTCGCGGCTTGCTCCGAAACTGAAACTCCTTGAGTTAGCTTTTGTCTAAGCGCCGTGGGGAGAGGGTGAAATAAGCTCGCCAGCACATGCGGGTGCCTTCGAGGCTTATAAGAGTGGCCTGCTGACGAGACAGGTCAAATCGTTCGGTTGCTGAAAAGAACATTATCATGTCTGGACGCGGCAAAGGAGGCAAGGGACTCGGAAAGGGAGGCGCCAAGCGTCACCGAAAGGTCCTTCGTGACAACATCCAGGGTATCACCAAGCCCGCCATCCGTCGTCTGGCACGTCGTGGTGGTGTCAAACGTATCTCTGGTCTAATCTATGAGGAGACCCGCGGTGTCCTCAAGGTATTCCTTGAGAACGTCATCCGTGACGCCGTCACGTACACCGAGCACGCTAAGAGGAAGACCGTCACTGCCATGGATGTTGTCTATGCCCTCAAGAGACAGGGACGTACCCTCTACGGTTTCGGAGGTTAAGAACTCAGCCTGCTTTCAACCATCAAAAGGTTCATAACTTTTGCAAAAAAAAACGGCCCTTTTCAGGGCCACCAAGTATTGAAAGATCAAATCCGCTTTGAAGCAACCCGCAACTAATCAAATGGTATTCGAAAAATATGCCAAATGTGGTAATTTAAGGTTTGTGCATTTCAAGCTGACCCACAACACGAATTCAGAATGGTGACGAGGACTATCTAAGATCTGCTGATCTAACAGTTATCGAGAATCCCGAGAAGTGAAAGTTCCTTGTGTGACCGATATACAAGGCAATATTGTTATAGCCAGCTTCAAACTTTTTTTTTGAGAGAAGGAAATTTTCTTCAAATGCGCGGACACCACCAGAGATATTCGAATCTTCATGAAAGTGGGCCGATCCAGTGCAGGGTTGACGTGGATGACAAAACGCCTCTGCCTGCTAAAACCATCCTCTGTCGAGAGTCTATCTCTTCCCTAGAGCTTAGCTAACATAAGCGTAAACTAAATATAACCAACAGTGTCTCTAGAATTGCCTCCTAAAATCTCTGCTGTTGCAAAATATATGTTTCCACTATTATAGTACCAGCTAAATTATAATTGTATTAAGAATGCACAGATTCAACTGTCAGATTAACTAACGGTCGGTTTGAGTCGAACGGTGCGGAGAAAAATAAGGCGCCCTTTTGCGCGCCAAATTTTCTGATTCAATGACCGAAGGGCCCAACTGCCCGCCGAAACTCGACTCCCCTCTTACCGAAATCTCAATCGCAAACTGAGTTGGACATATAGATTAATAGTTAACTCATACCCTCATAGGCAATGGGAACGTATCAACTGCTGAAATAATGGTTAATGCTTCTATATTTTTTTAGTTTCTGCTTTCACAATTCACTGCGTTGTGCTTTTTGAATCATCTTAGCCAAATAATTAGAAAAAATAGTCGAAACGGGCAAGCTAGTCATTTTTGTCAGGATGAACCTGTGTTGAAAAACAAATTATCTTTTCATGTGTGATATGATGATGCATATGAACCTTAACCAATATTTTTTGTAGATTTGTTCTAATACGCATTAATATGCACTATGTACAGATTAATATAAATAATAAACAATGCTATTAGTGTTTGATCTTGTAATATGTGGTGGCCCTGAAAAGGGCCGTTTTTTTTTACAAGCAGACTCGACTGTCTTAGGCCTGGGCCTTCTCGGTCTTCTTGGGGAGAAGGACAGCCTGGATGTTCGGCAACACACCACCCTGAGCGATGGTAACTCCAGAGAGAAGTTTGTTCAACTCCTCGTCGTTACGGATGGCCAACTGAAGGTGACGGGGAATGATCCTAGTCTTTTTGTTGTCACGAGCGGCATTGCCAGCCAACTCGAGAACTTCAGCGGCAAGGTACTCCAAGACGGCAGCAAGGTACACTGGGGCACCAGCTCCCACACGTTCGGCGTAGTTGCCCTTGCGAAGCAGACGGTGGATACGGCCCACGGGGAATTGAAGTCCCGCCCTGGAAGACCTGGTCTTAGCCTTCGTCTTCGACTTGCCTCCCTTTCCGCGTCCGGACATGATGTCGTTGAGTTGAGTACGCGTGTACGAGTAAGAACTCGCCTCAACCAAGGGGCTCTATATAGGTTTGAGGCTGGCTCTAGCTGCCTGAAGCCCCTCTCCCAATGGGCGGGCGCTCAGAATTTGGCGCTAAAGTACCGTCCCGAGCTGGCTATAAATGGGTGCGACGCCGATGAGACAGATCACTTGGTTTCATCGCCGAAATCATGCCGCCCGCACCGTCAGGAAAGGCTGTGAAGAAGGCCGGAAAGGCCCAGAAGAACGTCCGTGCTACGGACAAGAAGAAGAAGAAGCGCAGGAGGAAGGAGTCCTTCTCGATCTACATCTACAAGGTCCTGAAGCAGGTCCACCCAGACACCGGTATCTCATCTAAGGCCATGTCGATCATGAACTCGTTCGTGAACGACATCTTCGAGAGAATCGCCGCTGAGGCTTCACGTCTCTCACACTACAACAAGAGGTCGACCATCACCTCCCGGGAGGTCCAGACCGCCGTCAGGCTGCTGCTTCCTGGCGAGTTGGCCAAGCACGCCGTGTCTGAGGGCACCAAGGCTGTGACCAAGTACACCTCGTCGAAGTAAACATCACCGCTTCGTCACCGAAAAAAACGGCCCTTTTCAGGGCCACCAATTTCAGAAAGATTAAATCACTCAATGCATTGAATACGATATGTGTCTAAAAATATAATAGTACCGGACCTGACCCGCTGACGGCACCTAACCCGTTCTGTAACGAACCGCATCACATATGCGCTTGAAACCGATGAACATCCAACCTCAATATCACCTTTCCACTATTTCAAGACTAGTCCGAAAATAATTGCTTTAACCTAGCTAATTCCGCTACGAGATAAAAACAACATATCCATAATTGTGGCGTCAGGCGTGTTGTTCACGTGGTACGATGTGGTCTAGTGAATAGGATTCTTGGCCTTTACTCAGGTGGCCCGGGTTTGATTCTGGGTGGTTGTGGAGAAATTCAAGCTGTATCGCGGAAGGAGCTAAAGCAGATACCACAATCGGCCTTTGTAAAATGTTTCGAAGACTGGAAAAAAAGGTATCGCAGGGGCTTTGCAGTCGGAGGAGACTACTTCGAAGGGGACAAGTACAATTTTGATGATGAATAAACATATAGCAGGTTCAGTGCAATCTTACCACTACTTTTCAATCAGAGTAGAAAGCCTTGGATGAGTCCTTACGTGTTGTTTCACGTAGAACAGAAATAGCTTTTTGACAAGATCATTGACACTGTATATTTGCAAACGAGCAATGTACCGCGTACGCCGCGACGCACTGCTGCATTGTGCATGCACAGGCTAGGCCACAAGTCATCCTATTAAAGGTGTTCCCTACCCTGCTATTTGGTCCATTCGGCCTGTCGAACTGCAGAATTTTACAGGGCCTACCACGGCGTTTGTCACCTTTCAATGCCGTAGGATGCTCATTTACACCTTGCTGTGAATCTACTAATAAATAATTAGCCTAACTTTAGCTTAGGTTCAATTTATTCTTCCAACGTAGTTGACGTTTTCAGAAACTTTTCAGTAACAACAACTGTAACTTGATTTCTGATCACTATGTTCTACAGAGCTGTACATCTGCACACCTTCTAATAATCAGAATGCTACAAAGATTCTAATTCACAAAGGTTTAAGGACCAATCGGATGAAAGAGAATCAGTGGAAATGCAATGATATTCATTATATGCCATGAACAGATGGCCTTAAATATAATGACATTGAGATTAGGCACTCATAATGTACAATTGTGAACCGCTTTAGGAGAGTCAGGTTCGCAGCTTGCTGAGCTGCGACTAGGTTGAACTCATGGGGATATAAGCTGTAGGTCGGAGACCAACGTCTCTTTTTAATGAATACATTATATAGAGAGATATCGTATATTTCCGAAATATTTGAGCCAAATCTAAATGTACTTTCTATATTGATGTGAACCGTGTATGTTATTCCTTAATACATTGCATTGCCTAGAATGTTTGATCTCATAGAGGTAGGTGGCCCTGAAAAGGGCCGTTTTTTTCAAATATTGGCTCCGTAGCTTTTTAAGCACGTTCACCGCGAATACGGCGTGCCAACTGGATGTCTTTGGGCATGATGGTGACACGCTTGGCGTGGATAGCGCACAGATTGGTGTCCTCGAAGAGGCCTACAAGATAGGCCTCTGACGCCTCCTGCAGGGCCATAACAGCCGAGCTCTGGAAACGTAGATCGGTCTTGAAGTCCTGAGCGATTTCACGGACTAGACGCTGGAAGGGTAGCTTGCGGATGAGGAGCTCAGTCGATTTCTGGTAACGACGGATCTCACGCAGAGCGACGGTACCGGGCCTGTACCGGTGAGGTTTCTTCACACCACCGGTAGCCGGGGCCGACTTGCGAGCAGCTTTGGTGGCCAGCTGCTTACGCGGGGCCTTGCCTCCGGTAGACTTACGAGCGGTCTGCTTAGTACGGGCCATGATTCGACAATTGGTGCTCCAACGGTGATGTTCACGGCCTTTTATAGACAAAGGGGAGAGGAGAAACTAGCGGGCAACCACGGAAGCGCCACCTAGCGGCCTGCTCCGAAACTGAAACTCCTTGAGTTAGCTATTGTCTAAGCGCCGTGGGGAGAGGGTGAAATAAGCTCGCCAGCACATGCGGGTGCCTTCGAGGCTTATAAGAGTGGCCTGCTGACGAGACAGGTCAAATCGTTTGGTTGCTGAAAAGAACATTATCATGTCTGGACGCGGCAAAGGAGGCAAGGGACTCGGAAAGGGAGGCGCCAAGCGTCACCGAAAGGTCCTTCGTGACAACATCCAGGGTATCACCAAGCCCGCCATCCGTCGTCTGGCACGTCGTGGTGGTGTCAAACGTATCTCTGGTCTAATCTATGAGGAGACCCGCGGTGTCCTCAAGGTATTCCTTGAGAACGTCATCCGTGACGCCGTCACGTACACCGAGCACGCTAAGAGGAAGACCGTCACTGCCATGGATGTTGTCTATGCCCTCAAGAGACAGGGACGTACCCTCTACGGTTTCGGAGGTTAAGAACTCAGCCTGCTTTCAACCATCAAAAGGTTCATAACTTTTGCAAAAAAAAACGGCCCTTTTCAGGGCCACCAAGTATTGAAAGATCAAATCCGCTTTGAAGCAACCCGCAACTAATCAAATGGTATTCGAAAAATATGCCAAATGTGGTAATTTAAGGTTTGTGCATTTCAAGCTGACCCACAACACGAATTCAGAATGGTGACGAGGACTATCTAAGATCTGCTGATCTAACAGTTATCGAGAATCCCGAGAAGTGAAAGTTCCTTGTGTGACCGATATACAAGGCAATATTGTTATAGCCAGCTTCAAACTTTTTTTTTGAGAGAAGGAAATTTTCTTCAAATGCGCGGACACCACCAGAGATATTCGAATCTTCATGAAAGTGGGTCGATCCAGTGCAGGGTTGACGTGGATGACAAAACGCCTCTGCCTGCTAAAACCATCCTCTGTTGAGAGTCTATCTCTTCCCTAGAGCTTAGCTAACATAAGCGTAAACTAAATATAACCAACAGTGTCTCTAGAATTGCCTCCTAAAATCTCTGCTGTTGCAAAATATATGTTTCCACTATTATAGTACCAGCTAAAATTATAATTGTATTAAGAATGCACAGATTCAACTGTCAGATTAACTAACGGTCGGTTTGAGTCGAACGGTGCGGAGAAAAATAAGGCGCCCTTTTGCGCGCCAAATTTTCTGATTTAATGACCGAAGGGCCCAACTGCCCGCCGAAACTCGACTCCCCTCTTACCGAAATCTCAATCGCAAACTGAGTTGGACATATAGATTAATAGTTAACTCATACCCTCATAGGCAATGGGAACGTATCAACTGCTGAAATAATGGTTAATGCTTCTATATTTTTTTAGTTTCTGCTTTCACAATTCGCTGCGTTGTGCTTTTTGAATCATCTTAGCCAAATAATTAGAAAAAATAGTCGAAACGGGCAAGCTAGTCATTTTTGTCAGGATGAACCTGTGTTGAAAAACAAATTATCTTTTCATGTGTGATATGATGATGCATATGAACCTTAACCAATATTTCTTGTAGATTTGTTCTAATACGCATTGACATGCACTACGTATAGATTAATATAAATAATAAACAATGCTGTTAGTGTTTGATCTTGTAATACGTGGTGGCCCTGAAAAGGGCCGTTTTTTTTACAAGCAGACTCGAGTGTCTTAGGCCTGGGCCTTCTCGGTCTTCTTGGGGAGAAGGACAGCCTGGATGTTAGGCAACACACCACCCTGAGCGATGGTAACTCCAGAGAGAAGTTTGTTCAACTCCTCGTCGTTACGGATGGCCAACTGAAGGTGACGGGGAATGATCCTAGTCTTTTTGTTGTCACGAGCGGCATTGCCAGCCAACTCGAGAACTTCGGCGGCAAGGTACTCCAAGACGGCAGCAAGGTACACTGGGGCACCAGCTCCCACACGTTCGGCGTAGTTGCCCTTGCGAAGCAGACGGTGGATACGGCCCACGGGGAATTGAAGTCCCGCCCTGGAAGACCTGGTCTTAGCCTTCGTCTTCGACTTTCCTCCCTTTCCGCGTCCGGACATGATGTCGTTGAGTTGAGTACGCGTGTACGAGTAAGAACTCGCCTCAACCAAGGGGCTCTATATAGGTTTGAGGCTGGCTCTAGCTGCCTGAAGCCCCTCTCCCAATGGGCGGGCGCTCAGAATTTGGCGCTAAAGTACCGTCCCGAGCTGGCTATAAATGGGTGCGACGCCGATGAGACAGATCACTTGGTTTCATCGCCGAAATCATGCCGCCCGCACCATCAGGAAAGGCTGTGAAGAAGGCCGGAAAGGCCCAGAAGAACGTCCGTGCTACGGACAAGAAGAAGAAGAAGCGCAGGAGGAAGGAGTCCTTCTCGATCTACATCTACAAGGTCCTGAAGCAGGTCCACCCAGACACCGGTATCTCATCTAAGGCCATGTCGATCATGAACTCGTTCGTGAACGACATCTTCGAGAGAATCGCCGCTGAGGCTTCACGTCTCTCACACTACAACAAGAGGTCGACCATCACCTCCCGGGAGGTCCAGACCGCCGTCAGGCTGCTGCTTCCTGGCGAGTTGGCCAAGCACGCCGTGTCTGAGGGCACCAAGGCTGTGACCAAGTACACCTCGTCGAAGTAAACATCACCGCTTCGTCACCGAAAAAAACGGCCCTTTTCAGGGCCACCAATTTCAGAAAGATTAAATCACTCAATGCATTGAATACAATACGTGTTTAAAAATAGTACCGGACCTGAGCCGCTGTCGGCAACTAACCCGTGCTGTAGGAACCGCATCACATATGCGCTTGAAACCGATGAACATCCAGACTCAATATCACCTTTCCACGATTTCAAGACTAGTCCGAAAATAATTGCTTTAATCTAGCTAATTTCGCTACGAGATAAAAACAACATGTCCATAATTGTGGTGTCAGGCGAGTTGTTCACGTGGTACGATGTGGTCTAGTGGATAGGATTCTTGGCCTTTACTCAGGCGGCCCGGGTTTGATTCTGGGTGGTTCATTGGTTCCATGGTGTAATGGTTAGCACTCTGGACTTTGAGTCCAGCGATCCGAGTTCGAATCTCGGTGGAACCTCGATTTTTATGACATTCTTAATTTAATCACTCATGCTGAATTATTATATTATTGTAATATAATCAAACGCCTTCAACGTCCTTCTGCAACGCCTGTCCCTCTCTGTGAAGAGAGGCAATGCCATCGCCTTCCTCGGGACAATGTCGGCCTCAGCCCAGGTCCCAGCTAATCCCCCCACCCAATAATCCCTAGAAATAATTCCTAACTATTGTATGCTTGAATAAATATAAATGATATTATTGTAATACATTTAGAAACTCTAATAAGTACTGGGACGGTGTGGCTTACGCCACACATTCACCTTATTGGAACCACAATAATTAATTTGTCCTATTGCATTTCTGCACGAATCCCGTTACTATGGCGTTCTGTTACAGTTACCGCCTTGTAGACCTCTCATTAACCTATTTTAACCAAAAAAAACTGCATGGTCCCAGCCTATTAGTGTATATAGGCATTGAATGTACTCGGAGGTGTTCTAGGAGGAGATGGGTATATTTTAATCGATAGGTGTAACTTGCAATGCATGTATTAGATAACAATACAATACAAATACACCTTTATTAACCAAAAGGGGTGGTACAGTTAAGGGTGATATTTCCATCATCGTAGTTGTTAGCCCAGGTGCATGCTAGGAATACTTGGGTTCGCCTAAGGTAGGCAACTGGGGATCAATTCCCGGCATCAGAGTTACGTTTGGTCACATGGTGTAACGGTTACCACCCTGGACTTTGAAGCCATGATCCAAGTTCATTACTTTCAACTAACAAATTAAATAATAACCGTTCCCAAGCTGCATAACCCCTTGCAGGCTAAGAGAATAATCGAGTATTTGGGAACAATAGCCTGTGAGAGCCATGAAGCAATTTTAGCTTGTGAAGACAAGCTATCTTGTGGAAACATTGTTTTTGAAGCACTGTTGTTGTCATTATACAACACTTATTCCTGACACATCTGTACACTTTCTTAAAATCAAAATGCTACAAAGATTCTAGCTCACACCGTTTTAAGGACCAATCGGATGAAAGAGAATCATTGGAAATGCGATGATATTCATTATATGCCACGAACAGATGGCATTAAATATAATGACATTGAGATTAGACACTCAGAATGTACGATAGTGAACCGCTTTAGGAAGGTCAGGTTCGTAGCTTGCTGAGCTGCGACTAGGTTGAACTCATGGGGATATACGCTGTAGGTCGGAGACCAACGTCTCTTTTTAATGAATCTGTTATATGGAGATATCGTATATTTACGAAACATTTGAGCCCAATCTAAATGTACTTTCTATATTGGTGTGACCCGTGTATATTATTGCTTAATATATTGCTAGTTGCATTGCCTAGAATGTTTGATCTCATAGAGGTAGGTGGCCCTGAAAAGGGCCGTTTTTTTCAAATATTGGCTTCGTAGCTTTTTAAGCACGTTCACCGCGAATACGGCGTGCCAACTGGATGTCTTTGGGCATGATGGTGACGCGCTTGGCGTGGATAGCGCACAGATTGGTGTCCTCGAAGAGGCCTACAAGATAGGCCTCTGACGCCTCCTGCAGGGCCATAACAGCCGAGCTCTGGAAACGTAGATCGGTCTTGAAGTCCTGAGCGATTTCACGGACTAGACGCTGGAAGGGTAGCTTGCGGATGAGGAGCTCAGTCGATTTCTGGTAACGACGGATCTCACGCAGAGCGACGGTACCGGGCCTGTACCGGTGAGGTTTCTTCACACCACCGGTAGCAGGGGCCGACTTGCGAGCAGCTTTGGTGGCCAGCTGCTTACGCGGCGCCTTGCCTCCGGTAGACTTACGAGCGGTCTGCTTAGTACGGGCCATGATTCGACAATTGGTGCTCCAACGGTGATGTTCACGGCCTTTTATAGAGAAAGGGGAGAGGAGAAACTAGCGGGCAACCACGGAAGCGCCACCTAGCGGCTTGCTCCGAAACTGAAACTCCTTGAGTTAGCGATTGTCTAAGCGCCGTGGGGAGAGGGTGAAATAGGCTCGCCAGCACATGCGGGTGCCTTCGAGGCTTATAAGAGTGGCCTTCTGAAGAGACAGGTCAAATCGTTCGGTTGCTGAAAAGAACATTATCATGTCTGGACGCGGCAAAGGAGGCAAGGGACTCGGAAAGGGAGGCGCCAAGCGTCACCGAAAGGTCCTTCGTGACAACATCCAGGGTATCACCAAGCCCGCCATCCGTCGTCTGGCACGTCGTGGTGGTGTCAAACGTATCTCTGGTCTAATCTATGAGGAGACCCGCGGTGTCCTCAAGGTATTCCTTGAGAACGTCATCCGTGACGCCGTCACGTACACCGAGCACGCTAAGAGGAAGACCGTCACTGCCATGGATGTTGTCTATGCCCTCAAGAGACAGGGACGTACCCTCTACGGTTTCGGAGGTTAAGAACTCAGCCTGTTTTCAACCAGCAAAAGATTTGTAACTTCTGCAAAAAAAACGGCCCTTTTCAGGGCCACCAACTATTGAAAGATCTAACCCGCTTTGAAGCAACCTGTAACTAATCAAATGCTATTCGAAAAATATGCCAACTGTTGTAATTTAGTACGAATTCAGAATGGCTACGAGAACTAAGATCTGCTGATCTAACCGTTACCGAGAATCCAGTTTCAAACTAAGTTTTACAGAAGTGAAAGTTTTTTGTGTGACCGATTCCAAGGCAATATTGTCTTTGCCTGCTTCAAACTAAAAATAACCAACAGTGTCTCTAGAATTGCCTCCCAAAATCTCTGCTGTTGCAAAATATATTTTTCTATTATTATAGTACCAGCTAAATTATAATTGTATTAAGAATGCACAGATTCAACTGTCAGATTAACTAACGGTCGGTTTGAGTCGAACGGTGCGGAGAAAAATAAGGAGCCCTTTTGCGCGCCAAATTTTCTGATTCAATGACCGAAGGGCCCAACTGCCCGCCGAAACTCGACTCCCCTCTTACCGAAATCTCAATCGCAAACTGAGTTGGACATATAGATTAATAGTTAACTCATACCCTCATAGGCAATGGGAACGAATCAACTGCTGAATGAATTGTAAATTCTTCTATATTTTTTTAGTTTCTGTTGTCACAATTCGCTGCGTTGTGCTTTTTAAATCATCTTAGCTAAGTAATTAAAAAATTGTCGAAACGGGTAAACTACCATTCTTGTCAGCATGAACCTGTGTTGAAAAACAAATTATCTTTTCGTGTGTGATATGATGATGCATACGAACCTTAAACAAGATTTTCTGTAGATTTGTTATAATAACCATTGACATGCACTATGTATGACTAATATAAATAATAAACAATGCTATTAGTGTTTGATCTTGTAATATGTGGTGGCCCTGAAAAGGGCCGTTTTTTTTACAAGCAGACTCGAGTGTCTTAGGCCTGGGCCTTCTCGGTCTTCTTGGGTAGAAGGACAGCCTGGATGTTCGGCAACACACCACCCTGAGCGATGGTAACTCCAGAGAGAAGTTTGTTCAACTCCTCGTCGTTACGGATGGCCAACTGAAGGTGACGGGGAATGATCCTAGTCTTTTTGTTGTCACGAGCGGCATTGCCAGCCAACTCGAGAACTTCAGCGGCAAGGTACTCCAAGACGGCAGCAAGGTACACTGGGGCACCAGCTCCCACACGCTCGGCGTAGTTGCCCTTGCGAAGCAGACGGTGGATACGGCCTACGGGGAATTGAAGTCCCGCCCTGGAAGACCTGGTCTTAGCCTTCGTCTTCGACTTTCCTCCCTTTCCGCGTCCGGACATGATGTCGTTGAGTTGAGTACGCGTGTACGAGCAAGAACTCACTTCAACCAAGAGGCTCTATATAGGTTTGAGGCTGGCTCTAGCTGCCTGAAGCCCCTCTCCCAGTGGGCGGGTGCTCAGAATTTGGCGCTAAAGTACCGTCCCGAGCTGGCTATAAATGGGTGCGACGCCGATGAGACAGATCACTTGGTTTCATCGCCGAAATCATGCCGCCCGCACCGTCAGGAAAGGCTGTGAAGAAGGCCGGAAAGGCCCAGAAGAACGTCCGTGCTACGGACAAGAAGAAGAAGAAGCGCAGGAGGAAGGAGTCCTTCTCGATCTACATCTACAAGGTCCTGAAGCAGGTCCACCCAGACACCGGTATCTCATCTAAGGCCATGTCGATCATGAACTCGTTCGTGAACGACATCTTCGAGAGAATCGCCGCTGAGGCTTCACGTCTCTCACACTACAACAAGAGGTCGACCATCACCTCCCGGGAGGTCCAGACCGCCGTCAGGCTGCTGCTTCCTGGCGAGTTGGCCAAGCACGCCGTGTCTGAGGGCACCAAGGCTGTGACCAAGTACACCTCGTCGAAGTAAACATCTTCGCTTCATCACCGAAAAAAACGGCCCTTTTCAGGGCCACCAATTTCAGAAAGATTAAATCACTCAATGCATTGAATACGATATGTGTCTAAAAATAGTACCGGGACTGACCCGCTGTCGGCACTTAACCCGTGCTGTAAGGAACCGCATCACATAGGCCCATGAAGACGTAAATGTCTAGGCACAATATCACCTGTCGCCTATTGTCCGACATAGTCCTCATTATCCCAAAATCAGTATTTTAACCCAGCTAATTTCGGTAGGATATAATAATTATATTTCCATAATGTTTGTTTAAGACAAGTTGTTGCCATGATCCGATGTGGTCTAGTGGCTAGGATTCCTGGCTTTCACCCAGGCGGCCCGGGTTCGATTCCCGGCATCGGAGAGTGCTCGGTTCGATGATGTAATGGAACTAAGTCCACCAATCCGAGTTCACATCTCGGTGGAGCCTCGATTTTTATGACTGGCATGCTGAAGAGACAGGTCAAGTCGTTCGGTGCTGAAAAGAACATTATCATGTCTGGACGCTGCAAAGGAGGCAAGGGACTCGAAAAGGGAGGCGCCAAGCGTCACCGAAAGGTCCTTCGTGACAACATCCAGTGTATCACCAACCCCGCCACCCGTCAAGGTGCCCTCAAGGTGTTCCTTGAGAACGTCATCAGTGACGCCGTCACATATACCGAGCAAGCTAAGGGGAAGACCGTCGCTGCCATGGACGTTGTCTATGCCCTCCAGAGACAGGAACATACCCTCTACGGTTTCGGAGGTTAAGAAGTCAGCTTCCCTTCAACCATTAAAAGCATTTTGACTTTCGCCCTTTTCAGGGCCACGAACTTTTTAAAGATCTAAACCATCTTGAAGTTATCTTAGGTTTCTGAATTTAAAATCACGCCCAAAACTAAGTGATTGCGTGGCTTATGTGAAATCTGCTAATTAACAGAGTGTTAGATACATCAAATTCATTTGCAGTAACTATATTGCTCGAACAGATCTTTTATTGCAAATGTAAATATATTTTATTGTACTTTGGCTTCTCATGCATGTCGTCAATCTCCAGTCTGAAAGCAACTACTGATTTTATAACTGTATGATCGAACTGCTTTGGTATTACGTCAAACCCCTGAGGGGGAGCCTCCCCCTCCCGCCACCCCTTGGCGACATCCCGTTTGACGCTTGAACTCAGCCAAATGCAACAGTCATTTTAAGAAGTGGTTTGAATCCTAGTTGAAACGGTGGTTTTGGGCGCCGAACTTTCTCACTAAAAAGAAGGATGATGCACTTGCTCTCCAAAACTCAACGGTCCATTTGCTGAGAAGATCCAATCGTAAGCTAAGTCGTGGCAAGCTGATTGGCTTGCAGGATGAGTGGGTCGACTTGTTTTGTATATTCAGCTTTACAAGCAGAATCAATAGAGGTTATAGAGTTGGAGAAGACGCGAGGAAAGCGAGTTATGATTCAGCTTGAAGCGATGTAGATTTGTTTCTGTACGTCATAAGTCTAAATATAGATTAATGAAGATATTTTTAAAATGCCGTGCAGTCTGCTCTCGTGATACGTAAGTCAGGCTGCTGCTTTTCGGTGAGTTGGCCAGGTTCGCCGCGTCCGAGAGCGTCAAGGCTATAATTAAGTACACACCGGCCAAGTAGACGCAGCTTGCACATGAACGACCCTTTTGAGGGACATTAAATTCTGAGAGACGTAACCCGCTAATTGAAATGTAATGATAAAATTTCCGTGGTCGTCGCTAATCCTCCGAAAATCGAAATACAATCATCTTGAATGATTCAGAATTGCGCCAGCTATCCAGCGATAACAATAACAAGTTCGTAGCTCGTCTGATTCGCGCAGGGTGACAGATTGCAGTGAGTGATGTCGGGACCGTGCCGCGAAATCATGGAGATCCAGCAGCGCAGTTTCCTTTTCGTTGCGTTTAAAAACGGATGGCTTCGGGGAGGTTTCGGAAAATTTGGAAGATTCCCCGCGCTCTGGACGTCCAGCGACGGCGACTACGGACGAAAAAATAGCGAATATTACCTCGTTACTTGTTTCGCGATTTTTACAACAACTATCGATGCCAATCTTACCGCACTCCCTTATTCGCCAGATCTGGCTCCCTGTGACATTTTCCTGTTTTTAAAGTTGTCAGGAGGAGATCACACGAAACGATTGGAGAAATTCAAGCGGCATCGCGGAAGGAGCTAAAGCAGATACCACAATCGGCCTTTGTAAAATGTTTCGAAGACTGGAAAAAAAAGGTATCGCAGGCGCTTTGCAGTAGGAGGAGACTACTTCAAAGGGGACAAGTACAATTTTGATGATGAATAAACATATAGCAGGTTCAGTGCAACTTTACCACTACTTTTCAATCAGAGTAGAAAGCCTTGGATGAGTCCTTACGTGTTGTTTCACGTAGAACAGAAATAGCTTTGTGACAAGATCATTGACACTGGATATTTGCAAATGGGCAATGTATCGCGTACGCCGCGACTCATTTCTGCATTGTGCATGCACAGGCTAGGCCACAAGTCATCCTATTAAAGGTGTTCCCCACCCTGCTATGTGGTCCATTCGGCCTGTCGAACTGCAGAATTTTACAGGGCCTACCACGGCGTTTGTTACCTTTCAATGCCGTAGGGTCCTCATTTACACCTTGCTGTGAATCTACTAATAAATAATTAGCCTAAGTTTAGCTTAGGTTCAATTTATTCTTCCAACGTAGTTGGCGTTTTCAGAAACTTTTCAGTAACAACAACTGTAACTGCTAACTTGATTTCTGATCACTATGTTCTACAGAGCTGATATCTATTTAGCCAACAATCTCATCTCAGAGCTCAACAGTCCGCTGTGATCGAACAGCGGAAGCGCGCCCATCTACTTTTCACTGCGGCTACGCTTACCCTAAATTCACGTATATTGTTGAAATCAATGACATATATGTATATATATGTATATATTCATTATGTTGTATATTTATAAGTATATTGATAATTGTATAGTCTCTACTACTAACCGATTTCAAGCGATTCCCGCATGAAATCGTGGGGAGTGCCTCCTCAACAACAAGGCGCAACCCCCTCTAAAGTATGTACCGGCGTAATCGGGCATCGCACATTGTTCAGAGAATTCCCTATGCGCGTATTGCTGTAATGCAGCTAATAGTTCCGTTTTTGCATCCGTTCGAATTTTCGAGTCCACAAATTTGTGGACAAATAACAGGACTGGTATTATTTAAGCCGACCCCGCTCTCCCCTTTTTCTCTTTTATATATATATATATATATATATATATATATATAAGGTCAAACTGGAGACATCAATTTTAAAGGACCGTCGTCATATTCTATTCGCTATTCGGCTATATCGTAGATGTAAAAGAGAAGTGGCAATGTTGCCTCCTACCCGTGAGCCCCTGGTCCCATGGTGGAGACCCCTCAATCCACACCCACTGTAGGTCAAATTCGAAGTTCGAAGCCTTCATTATCTCGCCGCAGAAGAGAACACCTGTGTGACAACCCGAGCGCCTTCAGAGGAACAGTGTTTGGTGTACAGAGCGAGAGATTAACTTCGACTTCGGCTCAATCAATCAATCAATCGTCATCTCGACAGTATCCAGTTTCCCCTCCACAACGCTCTCTTTCCAACATCGCGGAAACGTTGCACCGTTGTCCGCGTTCAAGCTATGAGCCGAAGCCGCTCGAGAGTTTCAATTTGCGTCGTAAAGCTTTAATTTCTCCTTGTTGCTGTATTTCTCCACATTTGTCGTTTGTTTATTTCAGCTCGGCCGCCACCTGCCACCCCCCCCCCGGGGGCATTGTTTCTGCATTTGCACTCTGCAAACGCCCTCACCGACTACCACGTGTATCAGACGAAATAGATCACATGGGCACAGACGCGTAACAAGGTGTCGTGGTGGATCGCCATTGTATAATGTATGTATGTATATATATATATATATATATATATAATGTGGATATTTGATTTTCGCTTTTTGTGACAAGCAATGTGCCGGATTCGCTGGACGAATTCGGTGTAACATGTGTGTGTGCAAAGTGTGTCTCTCTCTTAGTGTTCTGTCCCGCCTCGTGTGTAAACGTGTAAATGTGAATACGTGTACGATGATAGACTGAGTACGGTAGTGGAATATCAACGGTAGTTACGTTTATGCTACGGCCGTTGCTAGAGCTGCTGCTCTAGCACTAAATTCTAAATGTTATGCGAGATAACGAGGCTCATATCACGTACGCGTCATCAAACGCGATATCACTGGAAGTGGCCGGGTTCGAATTGTTTCTCTCCGAGAAACTGATCGCATCAAATATATTTATGGGCAGGAGAGCCACGTCGAGGTGCGCATGTGCACGGTGTGCCGTACACGATGAGGGCATCATTGTACGATAGGTACCTTTGTTTTATACGATGACACGGTGAGAGTAATTAATTTATTATCACGTGAGTAGATTAACTAATTTAAACGTGAGCAGATTAATTCATTTTCGAACGTGAGTAGACCAGTTACATGCTGTCTGCGTCTGGAGACGCCTCGCACAATATCGTCTTATTTACGCGACACTTCATCATGACATTGGACCAATTATAGGAAAAGGCTGTTTTCGCAAAAAATTCGACATGTCTCTGGCCGCCGTTCAACATCGAGGCAAGGGTATGCCAGCTCTGCCAGTAAGGCAACAACGATCGCGTCGTTGTCTTGTATAGCACACGGAGTGTGTGCGTGTGTGTTCCTATACACGTGATGCAACTTGTGTAACATGATTTGAAATTGGACAGTTTCATTGGATCGTATGCATTTCGTGGGCACTGCGTGCTTGTT
Source organism: Stratiolaelaps scimitus (assembly GCA_019614645.1). Classification (NCBI taxonomy): domain Eukaryota; kingdom Metazoa; phylum Arthropoda; class Arachnida; order Mesostigmata; family Laelapidae; genus Stratiolaelaps; species Stratiolaelaps scimitus. The sequence goes on along the minus strand of JABWDB010000011.1, from coordinate 2,250,612 downwards.
TGGCGCTTTCACGTGCTTCGGGTCATTTGCTTATTCCTGTTATGAAGACTGCACAATACGATGACAGCGTATGCGGCCACCAGCTCCTCCTGACAGAAACTCAGCCTCTGAAGCCTGCCCCTCCAATTCGGCGCTGTCCAGCTCGTTCGAATTGCTGTCCAGTGTTCGTCCAGCTTCGATCGACCAGTTTCGTCGGCCTTGGGGTGCTGTTCCTGGGGTGGGGGGGTGGTCTCGTGGCGCTTCGCCATTCAATTCTCCGAGAGGTTAGACCGGGGGAACGTTGAGCGGGGCATCCTCAGTGATCTGAACAGACACAGAACAACGAATCGTTTAGGTGAACAATAAGCGGAATACGGGAAACGCTATCTTTATCTAGTGATTAATGCCGATTCACAAAATCCGAGCGAACTCACCCGATCTAGAACTACCCTAGAGATATTCTACGGTAGTGGAGAAACAATTCCAATTCGAAAATGGTGGAAATCAGTGACGAATGACAGTGAGGAATTATTCATTCACGTACAGTTAACATGAATAATATATTAACTACACACAGCTATAGCATGTGAAACGTATTGTGTTATAATTACGCCAACGATGAAATTCAGGATCTCTCTCATATATGTCGCCGATTCAGTGCGCTACTCAGCCTGCCACCGCTATCCGATAAGTTCTTTCGAGCTAGACAGGAACGGTTGTAGAACTTTGTCAGCAAGATGGTCGATCGGGAGACGCATGTCAAATGGGCACAAATATATATATATATATATATATATATAGGGAAGAGAGTGGTGGGGTTTGAGGGTAAACCGGTTGTTACCCCCGGCAACAGGGCCCGTCCACTTGTTAGGGGGCATCGGTGTACGCCTACGCATTGGACTCTACCGTATCGCTGTCGTCGCGTCGAATCGCATACGTGAATACGGGGACAGGCTTTCAAGGCTACGTGACCTTAACCACTCGGAGCCCACCATCGACTCGGTGGAAGGCAACGTCGCTCGCAATTTTTGCCCATCAACCTTTAGCCAGGTCGGCAACCTATTGATCTGTGCTGGAGGCACGTCACACGAACGTCGTTCGATCAGTTGGGGGGCGGGGGGGCAGGAGAGTATATCTCTGGACTAATTTTACTTCCATAAGGGATGGCGCTTCACTGGCATTTTCAGTCTCTGTGGGTCACGGACGAAATGAGAGCATTTCATGTATTAGTAGCAACAACTGACCCAGTGATTTACTGCCTTCGTGCTTGTCTTTCGCGCAGATATTATAAATAATAATAATAATAATAAACGTATCTATCATAATTAGTAGTAAGTGATTCAAGTCATTTGTCACTTTTTGTAAAAATCTCGCTTCCGAGCAACGGCGGAATTAGAGACGGCAACGGGCGTGCTGATGAGCGACGTTTGGAGAAGCTGGTGACCCCTCAGCGTCGCGTTGATATTCCCGATATCGATCTGTTCTTGAGAGTCGGCAATACGGTAATCAATTGGTCTCCAAATCATTACGATATGATTAACATCTCTGTTTTTCTAGCATATGATGATGCTCGTCATGTGTCAGTGTATACGGGTGATGTACACGAATTCATTTCGATGCTGCTGCTGTTGTTGTTATTATTCAATTGAGCTTTGCATTGCTCTAATCACCTTAGACTTGTCGTCTTCTGAGCAACCATTATCGACACCGTTACAGTCGGCTCCGTTGCCGTCATCGGGTTCGCCTTTGAGGTCGCAAATGTGCGATACGATCGCAGCTGTTACGCCATCGCCCAGACAATTGTTCACGGTACGACAGCGGTCCCTGTAATTAAGCAAAGACAACATAAGCGCGAGTTGCAATTAGTGGACGCAATGGACGCTTGCTAGCTCAAACGTCAATTGGCCAACAATTGGTCAAGCGTCGACGATCGTTGATGGATGACTATCAAAGACGATGAAATTTCAGGAGCGAGTCATTCGAAAGCTGCACATTTCGTCGTTAACTGAACTTTATGCCAATTCCATTGCAACGTTAACACCTCGATAAATTCTACGATGGATCATAGCGAGCGGGTGCAGCCGAAACTCGACGCTGCTCTCGAACTCAACGAACCGTGTAACGATGAACAGAGGGTGGAGGGGTGTCACTCAGAGATCACTCAGGACATTTGACTAAATGCAATTAGCTTTATGACACAATACGTCGTTAGGCAACAGGACACGAGGGGACACAGGCCTTGGACACTGCCAACAATCAAAACAGCATTCAAATGTACTGAGCGTCTGAACTCGTTGATACGTGCTGCGTACAGCGAATGAATTATAGACGATCGATTAGACAAACGGATCGTTTCAGTGAATTGACACACAAACAGAGAGAGAGAGAGACTTCACTCCTCGTAGGTAATACATACAACAGCCATTCGGTGGTGAAGAGCAAGCTGACATCGCTGAGGGGCGCCCCGATCACCGACAGAGTCATGGCCATAAGGAATAACGCAGCCGAGGGCACTGAGGTAGCCGCAATCGACACGGCTGTTGAGGTGATCCTGCAAACGTTAGCGCAGCCGCAGCAGCAGAAACAGCAACAGAAGTCATACGATGCTCATGGATTTGAAGCTATTTCTTTTCTTCATAACTCTGTGTGTTAGCTGTTTATGAAAAAGGAACACCTCTGGAAGGATTTGTATCTGCAATATATATCGCAATTTCTAGTCAATGAAAACTAATCGCCGGGCAACAGGCTCGTTGTGGCCCGTCAAGTGGCACGTACACATACGCAACATGAGAATGAATTAATTAGAGAACGTCTCAAATCAAAGCTAATTGGCGATGCTCACCGAATCGGTCGCTACCAACTATGGTGCGGCACGCTCTAGGGAAATACTTGCCAAGTCAATAACTAACCATAACAACTTTCGAGCTAAAATGGTGAACTACAGCCCATAATAAGCCCCTTTTACTGGAAAGGTGGCCTTTTTTTACTCGGCGATAGTAGCCCTTTGCTAACAATGCTTTAAGTACAGATTATCTGTTGTATCTATTAGTCGACTGATATGATAAAATATTTAGCGACGAAAGGCATAGACGTACAATACGGCGAAGTAGTCGCCCAATTCGAGAGAGATGTTGTTCATTTGAGCGATGAACATCGTTGCCGCCGCGATGAAACAAGCAGTACCGTTCATATTTACCTGGAATAATCATTGAATACGCTCACATTTCATAATACTGACTCGTCGTAGTCACAGTGTTGGCGGAACGGGAGCGATATGGAGGGTCGTCAAAGAGCCCCCCCTCCTCCCCGCCCGCCAATAATCCCTAGAACTAATTCCTAATTATTGTATGTTTGAATAAATAATTCACATGAAGGGTGTGACATAATATGGACAACACACGCAGCCTCGTCCATGTGTGTATGCGTGTTTTTTTGGGCCATTTTTTGCGAGTACGCCAAAGCGGAACGAATGAAAGGTGAAAATTCTTAAAGCCGTATTTGCCCGTTGTAAATTTGTAGATTCGCCCATAACACGTCATGTCGTCGTCCGCTGACGACACGCTGATGTATGATAGCATCTGTTCTGTGTGCACCCCATTGTGTGTAATGTGGCTGAGATAGGTGACGAGGGAATCGTATGCTCACAGTGACTCCAATCGGCACGACGAATTTGGCCACGCGTTTGTCGACTCCGCATTTGTCCTCGAGTGTGCGAAGCATCAGCGGCATCACCGGGGCGCTGTGGACGAAAGCAAAGAGAATAGAGCTCACGCGTCAGAAATCGAACGATCGAACTTCAGCTAGTGTCTGAAGTTCGCTGATGGGCCACCCTGGGTCCACTCAACTGGAGGTCCTAACTTAAAATGGTAACAGATCGTCGCGGGGGGTAATCTATGGAAGTTTTGCCAATACAGCGGTGTATTGGGTTGGCCAATAGGCCAACAAATAGTACGTATATGTCATATGCTCTCGGAAGTTGGCTCGCAATTGGCGGGGCTTGTTATTTGAATATGTTGCGGCTGACATCTTGGATAAAGGAAAATTTTCAAACAGTTGAAACGAAAAGAAAAAACGGAACGTCACAACTTTCCCTGCTTCTTTCCAATGGCACCCTTGTGGCGTTAGTATTATTATTATTAATTATCATTATTATTATTATTAATTATCATTATCATTATTATTATTATCCATCTTCAGATGATGCATCTGCTTTTGTACCTGCTTCGCCCCCGAGTATTTTTCTTACCACAAAATGGTGACATCTCTTGTTAGCAGGGTTATTCGACAACTATCGTATACACCCTTAGCAGCAATGTGATAGCGACCATTCTACGACCTACCTCGCAGCGCAGACGAAAGCACACATCCCCGGGTAGGCCAGTTGTAAGAGAAGCTTGAACGGATTCCCTCGGGTCAGCAAGAAATATAGGATAGGCTGTACTCCGAATAGCTCAACCGAGAGCGCCGACACCACGGTCAAGATAAACAACGCCATCTGATGGAACAGGAGGAGGATGTCGCCGGCCTCGAGAATTTTCGCGCACAACAGCGAGCAAACGCCGACTGGCGTGGACCTTCAGGACGAGGCAAGGAAATGAATTGAGCGTATGTTAATTAGTTTGACCAATAAATAATTAAATAAATTATGTATTTAGCTTGAGATAAACAAAAAAAACGACTAAGCCGCGCGTTGTATCGATGATTAGATGTTATCGAAGAAATTCCCCTATGGAAAATGCGCCGAACGCGTGTGTATGCAGCACGTGTCCTGCCTGAAGTGTACGCCGTGTCTCTTTACACGGCGAGGTTCAGCCTTGTTTGATAGACTGCCCTTTTAATCCATAGGCAAGGTCTGCCACAATGACTCGATTAGTTCATTGACAGCCTTGGCCGTGTGAGCATACTCCCTTTCGAAGAATATGTCTGAGGTGCGAGTATCGCGGGTGACCTCGGTAGAGGGGCATTGTCGCTGGTCTGCGACTCACTGCGACTTTCTAACTAACGCATCCGTGTAACAAACCTAACCTCTATGTGAGAACTATAAAGGCCTTGACCACTGGCTTGTTGCAAGGAAAGGACTTTTTACCACTGAACATCATATGTCCCTAACAACTCATATATATATATATATATATATACACGATTGTTTCATGGTCTTAATTGGACTAGAAATTGATACAGATGCCATGTATATCCTAACAGGAGTTCTACACATCGAGGAATTTAATTTGCAATCGATTTGCACGATACTGACCACATGACAATCCCGACGAGCTTCATAATGACGGAATCCAAAGCGGAGAAGAAGTTCTTGAGAGGCTCTGCCTGAGCGCCCATTGAGCCAATTGTCGAGCCAAAGGCAATGCAGAAAACGATCAGTCCTGTGAAGATGCGACAAGCAGAGGCGAGGGCGATTTTAAACATTGCTATCCAGAATCAATTCCAAGCTGCAAGCCGAGCTTGGACAACAATTCGAATAGTTGCCGGTACCTTATCTGTATTTATGCATACAAACCTCAAATCTCAAGCTAGATGGACCCCGTTAAACAGCCGGCAAAAGAGAACACACACATGACCGGACGTGTGTCCTAGAAATGATCAATCGAAAATAAGTCCAAGACACCGAGAGATCGGTTCATTTGCTAACTACACGTTCATGCGTAAAGGTACAACAATGGCTGACAGCAAACGTTGGCTTCACTCACCAAGAGAGTTCGTCCCACCTCGTACGTGCCATACCCTCTTAGAGATCTCCTTCACACTGCCATTGAGCTGCGTTTGATTTCTGCTCTGGTAGGCGGAGTAGCCCTGTGGATCGAGACCGTAAACAAGGACACACAAGAGGGGCATACATAATGCATTACAGAATTCATTACATCAAATGACGCCGTAGTTGATCACTTCACACAGAGAGCATGAACCGTCACCGTCCACCAGCCCGGTAGCAGTCTATGGATTCAACTGTTCACTCTATTTCAGGTTGCTCTACCTAAAATGAGCTTGGGTTTATAGGTGACCCCCTCCTCCCCCCTGACCTCTGTCCCTCTACAATGTGGGGGCGTTTTGTTGCTCTGTGTCTATCGGGACTTCTCTGAATTATCTGACTAATCACTTTTGACTGATAATAAGCGAAAAGCAACACAACTACGGCTAGCGACAACTCGCCGCTCAACCATCACTAACTACTGCTGTTACTATTAGGTGTTATTGAACCCTTATTGACAATCAATCACTAGCAGGGTTCCGCAAAACAGAGCGGGTTAAATACTTGCAATTGGCACCAATTGTGCGTTCACCGGGTTGCCGAACCAGTTGCCGTGCCGAAAACACTAAGCGGGTGAAACCCCCAATAAACTAGGCTAGGTACTAACTAATCAGTTTATTCTTGGACAGCTGACCCTCAGCTGTCTTCCACCTATGTCTGGTTTCGGTACAGCAACACCATGAAATACTGCTTTTATATAGGAAACTTTTTACACCCCCCCACCTACTGACCTTCAATCTCGTCGCGGTTAGGTACGACCCGGCCGAATCTTCAGCCACCTGATAGCACTACAGGGTCACTAGCACTACAGCTACGATAATAATAATTATTTATACATATTTATGTGTATTTCGTGTTTGCAGGGAAGAGCAATGGGAAACGAGATTGGAGATTTTCTGTTGGATAGTGCGGGTAAGTGGGAGGGGTGCTGGATTTCACTCCAGCGTGAAGAAATCACCGAGAGTTCCACTTACGCTGTGGGTGGTCGCCTCGATCAGGTTCTCGGGGAATGCATTTCTGAAAAGGGCGATAGACGGCCCATCAAATTGTACACCACATTTGTATTATCTACTGTGCTACCTATTCGTATTGTTCACTGGGGCCCTTCTGTTTCTATTGGCCGATAGTGCATAAAGTGCGGCTCGGGTTTACTAGAGCCCGACTTAGGTTCGGGAGGTCATTGGACCTAGAGAAATATGTTGCTTAGCTGACGATTGGCTATCAATTTCATAAATCAAATGTCTACCGTTTCGAAATATGTAATTACCCCATGGGGTAATTTCACTGGTGGCGTGTATTGTTGGAACGCGAGCAAAACCTGTCGTTGAGTATTCGCACGATTATATAGTTACAAGTCGAAATAAAAATCAGATCCGAGATTCAGAAATAGCGAATGATCACATCTGATGAAACACAAGCAAGATAGAAAGATAGATTGTAAAATAGCAACAATCTTAGTTCAACATACTTCCACCATGGATAATGTTACGTCGTTACAGAATACGATGCCGCCATTGACCAGATCGAAGACCGTTTGGTTGGCGTCTAGACCAGAGACAAGCTACATCGAACACATCATGGATATTCAAGTGATACTGGCGGACCCTTCAATCGTGTCATTGCTCGACACACGTACCACTGTGGCTAGACTAAGCGAGCTGTTCCACATGAATTGCTACTTTACTCATAGAGATTTTCTATCGATCTTTCAGCGGGAGCGATCTGCGATTTACTGCACGAGTATATGTTCTATGTATCGTTCAATGACGCCGTCCATTTCGAAGGGGGACGTCACATCACGAGGCTCGAACCTGCGACCTCCGGCTTAGTTCCGCCGGACAAATTCGCGGTGCAAGCTACCACACACAGACACAAACACCTATGTGGATAGATGGACGAATAGGTAACTACGAGATAACGCATCGTAGTTTAGATATAATACTAGCAGATATATTAAAAGTGATTAATTATTCGTATCAACGCAATTATCATTTGATGTGCCACGATCGACAACAGCGAGACATGCTCTCCCCTATACCTGATAAGATCGAGGAACGTGTCCATCAGAGTTGGTGTAGCCTGACCGTGCTGCCGGCCGGTATCTTCCGCGACCAGGCCGCTGATATCCCGTCCGGGGTGGATGGCCGTCACGAAGCACAGCCCGATCAGAGCCGAGATCAGCGACGTCAGCATGAAGATTGACAGTGTGAGCAGGGCCATCTTGCCCTGAGCTTTACCGGATAGATTGGCGCTGCCTGCATCGATGACCGAAATTCGAAAAGTTTTGAAAAGCACACAGCAGTATACGACAGTGAGTACATTGGGTACGGGGTGTTCCGGCAGACCGGTGTATGCAGACCGATATACACACACGTGTATGATCACGGCCACGAAGATCCGGGGGAAAATGCATGCACACAGAGGAAGGAACGAGATATCGTAGAGTGTCTTATTTGTGACGGCTGATGTTGCATAGCGGGAAAAGAATAGATCGGCACTCTGTCGCGTTGTTCACAACGGTGTACAGCAAGGCCGTGGTGGCTGGAAAGGCGCCGAGGAAGGACAATGTCTGTATGTCCACGACTATGGCTGGAGTAGGCCCTCATGAGATGTCTGATACATTGCAGCATAACGTAGCTCGCAATGAGAATGCCGTCAAGAGATGGCATAAAAACGACGAACGATTGTATTCGACGACCTGCGGCCTTATGATATTGTACCGGGGTCCACTGTAGAACGTCACTGTCGGCCTGATTTACGCAATGAATTAGCAGATGGCAACAATGTGCAACAATAAACCGTTTGGGGGGGGGTACAGATTAATTGTGGTGGTATGACAGACGCGGAGTAACGAGGGAGGGCTGCGGGAAGCTATTGAATCAGAAGATGTCTACCGAGTCGTATAGTGTTTTTCTTGTTCTCATCGACCTTGTATCCTATACGTGGCCGAGCGAGCAATCCAGCTGAGTGAATGAACTCATTTGAGATTAACACATACCAATGCGTATCACCATTATGCGTATCATCTGCTCATTGGTAATACAATTAGTAGAAGAGGATGATGAATTCGAGTGCGAATTTCGCTTTGTAGAGTGAAATTCTCTTAAATATTTTATCTTCAATATTTCGGTAGCTGAGCATATGTAGGAGTTTGTACTCAAACGGGGTATGTCGTCATAATTCAAGGTCGTTACCCAGGATCTCAGAGTTGCACTAAAGTGGCCCGAGAAGACGTTGAATTAAGCTCTGAAGTTGTTATTCAGCGGATGATCCTATTCTCCACGATATTTAGACGAGTCGGTGGATATTGTGACTTGCAAGAAGTATATTTCTCAAATCATAGAATAATTATGGAACTGTCTCTCAGACATGCGTGCTCAATTCTGGCTCAACTGCCCCTCTACGAAGCGAGGCTTTGATTTGCTGTCCGTGGAATAGCCTATTTTGAATGGAAAATTACTGTCAGATTGGATAAGGTAAGGCGATCCACGCTTTGAAACGACATCGGATCCATACCGGAAGAAAGTCATTGAGCTCCATGTGTATCGCCTATCGTATAGCAAAAGTCACACAAACCCAAGGAAAAGCGAGCGCTATTTTTGGTTGAAAACGAAAAAGCGTACCAGATACCCCTCCCCAGTAACCGTGTCCCCTGCACGATATGAATGTTCACCTATCTAACCGAACCGTCCGTGGTGTCCAGTGGCCGAGCGAGCCGTAGCGAGGAAAAATCCCTCTCGAAAGTGGATCAACAGCTCGACGTCCTGTGGTTCATACGGTTTTGCGGTCACGCGCCGGGCTAAGCCAAAAATCAGCGGTGTTACGATTGCTGGCAGATGAGTTAGCTCTATGCTTTCAGTGCAAGGGCCTGCATAGTACGTTGTAGACATCTCATATTATCCTCTATCGCCATATATATATATATATCCCTATATTCCTCTCGTCATCCGCTGGCTGGAAACGTCACATCGACAATATGCCGGCGGTTGAGATGATGCTGTTCCCGTTGTTTGCTCGTTAGAGACGAATGGAACTCACGGTCCAAAGGGTTCACGGTTTGTATACACGATTTATCTGTTTAGGCGCTGTAGGCGGCTACCGCCGTTTATGGAGCGCAAATAAAATCATGTGTGTGTGTGTTACTTACTGTTATCGATGCATCGAATATGATAGATGGCTTATACGGTATCTGACAGAGCAGAGACTTGGTTGTATGCGTTATATACATATATGTATCGTTTGTGTTTTCAATGTGTCCCATGTACACAATGTGCACATACGTGTGCATCATACCACCGGCTCATCCTTGGAGAGAAAAAAAGACCCTCACCTTACGTCTTTTCTCACTCGCTCGGTCATCAATGCCTGCCAAGACAGCAGGCATTCTTGGTACACACTCGAATTGACAGGTGGCCGAGTGTGGAGGCACGAGGCAGTGGCTTACTCGCTTAGCCGCTTGATGAACTGAATGCCCCCTGAATTGTTTATTTATTCTACTCAATATTCTATAAGGTAAACATGAGTGTTGATGTCTGCTTCTGCAGCAGCAGCATTATAATTGGGATGGCCCACGATACGAATCTTTTTTTTTGTTTTTTTTTAGAGGAGGATACGAATCTACAAAGCATCTATTGTACATAAAAAAAGATGATATGCATGCATGTACCAGGGCGCGATTTTGCAAATGTCCAGCTGCAGCTGTGGTGACCGAGTAAGGCGCAATGAGGTCCAGCCATCCAGCCGAGTGCGTCACACGTATGACGGGCTCGTTGACTCGCGCCGCTGGTGATCAACTCTGCTGCTGCTGCTCCTGTTGTTGTTGTGTGGTGCCGGTTGCAACAGAACTAGCAGCCACTCTCGTCTCTGCCGTGGACACGAGACAGCGTCTCAGCAAATAAGCGAACGCAACCTTGACATTGGCTCGCAAGGTTCACACACGCGCACATACGACTCGAAGGCGTCGAATTCTACCAGCTGCTGCTAGCAGGCCTCCGAGATCGGCCTATCTCAGCCGGCCACGGCCTGCCTCGTCAGCAGCCGTAGGCTGGCTGGCGCTAAACCAATGACGTTGTCATCATCATCGTTGTCACGCTCGTAAGCGTAAGCATCACTTGGCAGTGTGCTGTTTTCGCGGGAACGGCGCATGGTCAGCCCATCGGGGCAACATACAGATTGAAGAAGTGAGTCGGCCGCCACATCAACTCAATAACATCCGCGCTAATGTGTGTTGCTATACGGTATGCTGCGCCCGCTCGCGTCGTCGACATCTGCTTGGAAATTGGTCGAGTCATGCCTGATGTATACATATATATATGCATACATTATATGGGCACAACGCCAAAGGCCGTGGTCATTGTTCCATGAGCAGTGCATCGTGTCTAGAGGTTCAGACTCCGTACGGGTAGATTAGCGACGGCTGGCGACTAAACAAATGCCGTAAAAGTCATGCATGCTACCCTTGTGCCGCTTCTGGTTTGTGTCAACCTGGACGCTAACGAGACGTCACGCATATACGCGGTCTACGCTCATACATTGCTTTGTTACTTTGGTCCTTGATGGCGTCTAACGTAGACGATACTGGTCATCATCGAGATTTCGCTCATTTGAGGAGGGGGAGTTGATCATATTCAGCTCGTTTACGAAGGTGGCAGTGAATGTGTGTGTACCTGAACTCCGAGATGTGTGTTTATATCAAATGGGAGATACTGACGAGAGAATTGAACGAAAATAATCGATGTCTGTACCCGAAACAATTGTAGCGATCATCATCGGCAGTATGAGGAGGCGAAGACATCGCATGAAGACTTCTCCGGGCAACTCGAGAAGCGAGATCGTCTGCGCGCTGGGCTCGAGCGAGCGCAACGCGACTCCGAGCGCAAGTCCAGCAATTACACCTGAAAGTCGATGTGATCACAAGCAGCGCAAAGCATAGCAATGGTTAGAATGGCAAACATTGTATTTGCTAATGTGTTCCCTCGTGTTTAACAGCAGCACCAGCAGCAGAAACAGCAGGATGAGCTTCTGTCCGTGCAATATGTGAAATGCGTCAGTAATTATATTTATATCTATTTATTTCATTTCAGTCATCTGTGTCATGTACAGTCAGATATAATATGTATATATATATATATATGTATATATATATATATATATATATGTATATATATATATATATATATATATATATATATATATATATATATATATACATACATACATACATATACATACATACATACATACATACATATGTCCCACAGTACCATGACAAATATCTTACTTGTGAGGCCTGGTCTGCATGAGCATTCTCCGTCATAACAAAAAAAATATAAATATATACATTTTTAAAAATTTATTCAGCATATTTTGAAAATCTTGCTGATTGAAGGTTATCTCGAAATGCCCACTATGTTAATTATTATGTTACGAATATGTTTATTGATGATTTATCCACAGCATGGTTAAACGTAATTGCCAGTGCACGTGCTAAGCTAGCCTTGGTCTAGTTCTGTTAATCCGTCTTTAGACGATACGAGGCTAGCCAAGCCAAATGACTGAGGTAACTGTTTCGGCAATCAACCGGCCGACCAGCATACGAGGTCCAGCCAAACAGACCCCAGAGCGATGGTCATCAAGGCCCTCAACATCACTTTCAGTTTCAACAACCCTTCGCAGTGCAAGTCATTCTGCAACAGCGGAATTGCAGCTCACTGAGCATCATTATACGTGTGTCTGTGTGCGAGCGCGCGCGAGCGAGCGAGCGATATGCCTTGGTCATAGAAAAAAAAAGAAGGTAATCGCGCACAACTTTGCTATTCACGAGAACGGAACAGTTGTACAGAGCGAGGCGACATCACACGAGACGATTCGAGTCTCCCGTCTAGCCAGCGCGCGCCGAGAGCTGGCCAGACGGACGCTTTGCCAACGGCTACGGTGTTTATGCTGCAGCGTCGTGAGTACGGTCGCCTGTCAGTCGGCGTTCTTTTTCTCCGTGGCGCCAGGACTACGGCTGAGGTTGATCTTGAGGTTAGCCGACGAACGCTTCCGAGGCGAGTATCTATCTGCTCGCTCGCTCTGCCAATGCTGACACAGCCTGAACGGGGTATTATCTTGCTCTCCTGCTCGACCCTCTTCTGTTTCGATGTTTTAATTTAGCGACGTACCGGCGGCCATCTAAGCGCACCTTAACCGCTACACGCTGCTAGAGTCGTTTGGCCCGGGGCTGTGCCTTCGGTAAATACGTCGAGACCGGTCAGACGATGAGACGCCGCTCGCAGCGGCGTCGGGTCATCGGACAAAAAATCCCTCAAGCTGGCGTAAAAACATAGAATAATTAGGCCGAAATGTAGAATTACAATTGCATACTTCGCCTCGCGCTCTCTCTCTCTCTCTCCTCGCTAGCTCCCTCCCTCTCTCTCTCTCTCTCTACCCCGACATTGTCGTCGTCTACTAACCTAACCTGGTCTCTTCGTGACTTGATTGACGTTATCATGGCTTGCTAGCGGCATTTCGCCAATGCATGAACAAACATTGCCTCTGGCAGCGAACAGAGGTAGGGGCGCGATAGCCCGTGTCAGTTCCATGAGTGGTTCGTCGTCGTCGCAAGCAAGCACAGCAAGTCGCTCGCGCAGCGCCCGCGCGTTGTTATTGTTCTGTGTCGGCGAGAAACGGCAGCCCATGGAAGTGTTCGCGCCCCCCGTTCAAGCAGCCCTATGATGTGTGTTATGGCTTCACGCACACACACCTGTATGGTGCGTGGTCGTTGCTTAGTCGATCGGCACAGTGCCACGTCGACCGCGACTTGACAGACGCCTATCTTCGCGATGCCTGGCCCCGTGGGGAGCACTCAGTCTAAGCTGTATGCGAACAAATTAAATGCTGATGCGACACAGAATTACCCGGTCCAGTCATCTCTTGCGCGTGTCGCAACGAACTCCTGATGCAGGTATGCCATATATTAAAAGCGTCCATTTCCATTGAATGCCGCGGTGGTGGCGGCGGCGGCACCGACTACAAGATGCCTCCGCGATGTTCGCCTCGGTTCGTTTGCACAGAGTAGAAGGGTATGAACGCTGTAGAGCCGCGACGCACATAGAGCACTGAGCACGACGCGATCTAAGTAGGCGTAGTTGAACAGGCAGCACGTCACTGTTCCTCTGAGGCATGACGTCATGATTCCTCGGTTCTTAACAGAGCAAGCGAGCCGCCCAACCGATCTCTGCCCCGCGATGGGCTAAGAGGGGCACACTTATAAAGGCCGGGTTCATCGTCGCCTGCAGCCACGTTCTTTAGGGCAGGAACAGGCCAGGATGAAGCGCGAAGCGTAATGAAAGAGTGTCCTGGACGAGTTTACCGAGGTTATCTCGACGGCGCCCATCGGGTCTCCCCACACGAGAGCCAAACAGATGCAGTGCATATTGAAGGTTGTCAGGCAGAACTAAGGACGGCGATACGAAGGAAGCGGAAGCTGAATATGCACTACACTTGTTGACATGGTAGACAGCTTTTTGTTTGATAGAGCAACGTCAGCAAATGAAGCCTAGAATGAGTGAAATTAATATAAATATATATATATATATATATATATATATATATGTATTTTTTTTTTTTTTTATGACGGAGAATGCTCATGCAGACCAGGCCTCACAGCTAAGGTATTTGCCATGGTACTGTGGGACTCCTGCCTGGGGTGGTATATATATTATATATATATATTAATTTCACTCATTCTTCTATTCGTTGAAATTGAGGTTTACGACGCAGCCGCTGTTGTACGATGTTCAAGTTCTCGTAAATACAATAGAAACGATGTTTAACACATACACAATATATATATATATATATATATATTGTGTATATACACATACAATGCAGCTTCGATTTTCACATAAATAAAGAGAAATCAATTAAACAATTTCACTAATTATTCACTAAGCGGGTGGAATGTGTAACTATTTTTTTGTTTTTTAGAAAATTAATAAAGCGACGAAGGCTAAATGCTCTGCTCATCTGCCAGAAGAGCGCTGCATTAAGAAGTTTCACGTTTCCAAATCAAGTTTATTTTCGGAACTGCAATATAATACGCTTTAGTTCTCGATAAAATATAAAAATACTATAAAAGTAAAAAAAATAAAATAAAAGGGTTTTTTTTGCACCTCAACTCACACTGATACTGAAAACATTACATATACATGTACGATATTCGAGCCCGGTGGCGTAGTACATTCGTGTGCGCCTCGGTGCAATCGGAGGAGACACGTAGGTGCACGGGTTGGATCCCCCACCCTTGTACATTTGCATTTTCAAGGGGTCATTGTCTGTCTTATCATCAAGCAATATGATTCAATTTTTCGCAGATTTACGATAACGTTATGTAGCACGTTACATTACGCTTATTTACATATGTATCTATCGGGGTAGTTATATTAACAAAATCATCCTCCAAGTCGTCTAAAGACCCATCAAATCATTACTATAGTAAGCCGGCAACTATAGTTTTACCGAACGTGCCAATCGACCGTCAGAGTGAGAATTTGCCGAACTTTTTTCTTTCCAAATTTCGACATTTTCTATTTGTTCATTCGTCATCGGTATTTTTTCGGCGAGTTGAAGTAGACAGCAAACGGCCCATAGTAAATAATAGCTCGCCAGGAACTGGCTAGCTACCCGATATCATGACAATCGAATACACGATTCCGAGATGCAAATGAACGAACACTATTGTAGCGTTAGTAATAGCGGGGGTTGCGGACTCTAGGGACGTGATCGACTCTCAGCAGAGGAAGGCGGAGTTTTAGCAGGCCGAGACGTTTTGTCACCCACGTCAACAACCCCCCGCCCCCCGGCACCGAATCGGTGCCCACTTTCATCGAGATTCGAATGTCTCTCTGGTGGTGTCCGTGCGTTTGAAGGAAATTTCCTCCTCCTCTCAAAAAAAAACTACTAACGGACGTCACATTAGGTACAGGGGATGAGCGAGTCACTGAGTCGGGCATAGTTACAGAGTGATATAGTCATTTTGGCGTCACCGCTCGGCGCGTGTCCGAGTCCACGTGGGTTGATCGTGTTGACCGATGACGGATGTGTATAGGTTCGTCCATAAACCTAACCGAGCTCGTCTCAACGACGCGGATCACAAGATGCTTCGCAGAATCGGTGACCGCTAGCGAACCTGCATATGCCTGAGAGACCCGGGGCTTGCAGACACCATGTCGATGCCTCCGACTTCAAGCTGTGGCAAGCCCTGGTTGCTCGCGCTCGATTACGAACAAGTGTCGATGCATCAGGCTTACGGCTGACGGTTGAAACTTTTTGAGTATAAGTCTAACGGCTGGGAAGTAACAACCTGTACATTTATGACGAACACGTGCATTGTAATCGTTGCAAGGTATTTGTTTTATCAAGGATATCCGCTAGCGGAGTTCGCCCAGCATCGGCACCTTCGCTATAAGAGATTTTATTGGACTGGACGATAGTACAAACGCAATTGATATTGACCTTACGAAAACGTAAGCACACCATTGTCCATTTAATGTTCTGTAGACTTCATATTATATTTTCCTGATCAACTTTGATAGGCTGATTCTGTTGTCAGTATTATACGACAGCGTTTGCTTTTCCGCCGAGCCGCTCAAAGCCAAATGTCCACACAAAACTGGATTAATTTCCTGTCTATTTTAGCATCGAGCGGCACTAATAGCATATATTCGCTTATAGCGATGATGTCCATAGTCCAAGAGCACCCATTCGCTATCACTCGTCGCCGGTCTCGTCCGTCGCAAACGGACTGCTGCCCCGAGCATTGTCCTCTCGTAGCTAGGCTCAACGACGAGTCTCGTGGCCTGGGCTAGTGGCCTGGGCCAGTTTGCTCATCGTGCGTGTCGGATAAGGATGTCGTATCATTTCTCTTTACGGCCGAGAGCCGTCCATGCGCGACGCCAACGGCCTTGACTATAGCTTCTCGTGCACGTATTTCGAACGTCTGACCACTATTCGCACTTGTGGTGCTTCCTTGCAAAGTGACCTAAGGCCAATGTAAATCCAATCAACTTAGGTTATTTTGCTGTGAGAAGCAAACCACGTTGGGACCACCACGAATTTGGCGTGATCCCTCAAGATTACAACGGCACAAATAATAGCAAATATGTCCGTCTCGGATAGCGACCGCCAACCGCGAATACTAAGGGGTAGTAGTAATTTTCTCGTTAATGATATTGTATCATGGCTCAATACTATGATTGGAGAAAAACTGTTATCTATGCTAACGTCTATGACTTCATCAGAGTTATACATTCAGCTACAGACTACGAAGGCTGACCACTGTATCATTAAGCCAAAACAATCATTAGGGTAACACTTGGAGGTGTCATAGATTCGAAATCCCAAAAAAAAACACTATTCATAATCTCATAGAACAGCTTTCGTTTGAATAAACGAAAGCCATACGATTTGTGAAATTTCATTATCTCCTGATGACAATCCACTTACTGTATTTACCGCCACTACTCGAGTCGTTTCCCCTCACTCCTTGTTGGCAATTAGCAGAAACCTTTGAATCTACCCATGCGTTCTAACCTCACCCGAGGACTCGGGGTCAGCCATGTGTCATATGTTCGTCAATAATAGCGCATTGACACAAATCAAGAGAGTTCACGACACGTGACATCGCTCATGACCGCCGATAAATCGTTGTCCAAACTGCCCATGAATATTGAAGGTTAATTCCGTCAAGGAAGCGTGCCTAACAGCGAGAGCGGGTATACACACAAACGCGAACTCAGCATAGCACAACAGCAACAGGCCGCCGTATGTCTGATGGACTATTTCTCTATTTCCTCAAGGCGCAGCTTCAATCGCTATAACGAAAGGAAGAATCCCATCTGCGATCTTCAAATGGCTCATGAAGACGTTTGCATATCATCCCCAGGTGTTCCCTATCTGACAGGCCTCAGGCTCTTAACCTTTTCCCCAAATACTACCCAAGGCAAGGAAGAAACAACTGAGTTGAGATTTGAGTTCTAAAAAAAAACGAGTGTTCCAGTTTGCGTTCACCGATGACTCAGTCGAGTAAATTCAATCGATGACATGAAGGAGATATTTTTGTTTTTACCAATTATTGCAGAATCACAAATAGATGTCTTCCATTGAAAAAGACCAGCCTTTCTTCTGCCTATCTGTGTCATTTCCTTTTCCGTTTGGGATAGTTGCTGAAGCCAATGTATTGCATATATATATATATGTATAATATTAATGGATCGATAGAATCGTATCCTCCGACAGCTGTAAAACCTATAACTTCATGTGAAGACATGTGCGAGGGCAGGGAAATACAGCTAACTAGCTGAGATTTCTAAACTTTGGCATACCGTGATTTTACTGTATTTATGTCTATCTCTCATTATCGACTATATATATGTATATATATATATATATATATATATATATATATATATATATATATATATATATTATAATTCATGTGTTGTTAGTTAGTGGGTGTGTAAACTTACCGAGCACGGTGGCGACGAGAAAGAAATTCTTCCGAATCACCGTAGTTATCATGGTGACAATTGTTGACATCTCCGAGTCGCTAGAGGCCGCGTCCGCCTGGTGCCTGCAATTCGTTCACAATAGCAGCGGCCATTTTAGAGAGAAATACACTACAACAACAGTTCGCAACCGATCGAGTAACAACAATATCAATAGAAGTCCGTTTACCAGTCTACTTCGGCAGCCGTACGAGCGTCTCACCAGAACGGCTTCTTCGGCACGTGCGACTTGTGCATATATATATATATATATATATATATATCGTAATCTTTGTCGACGCGACTATTAATCACATTCCCAGAAAGGTCACAGTATGTAACCGCTGTACGAAGACATGTCTGTGCCCCGTATCTGATCCGAGAGGCTCTAACCTAGATCACCATAAAGCATAGGTTGAGACTATCACCATATCTGGCGGTGACGCCGTTGCATAAAGCGGTAAGCAGCCATCATGTTTGAACATCTACATTTGTTCATTTCACGGTCAGTGCAATAGGCCACGTTGGATGACCAGTCAATCAATATATATATATATATATATATATAGTTAACGCTAAAGTTTTCGTTTTAAAAAAATAGGATAAAAGAGTATCACAAAGTTCTGACCAATTTCTAACATCACTGATTGAGGTATATACATTATGGAAGGAACACCAAAATATATCACAGTATACAATTATCATGCCGACTCTGGAGACGAGATCGACTCTGAGCAGAGGATGGTGGTTTTACCAGGCAGAGGCGTTTTGTCATCCACGCCAATCCCCCGGCACTGGATCGGCCCATTTTTATAAAGATTGGAGTGTCTCTAGTGGCGTTTAAAGAAAATTTCCTCCTATAAAAATAAGTATACAATTTTCATTCAGCAGCTTCCTATTTAGGAGAAACGAAATTAATACCAATAATGCTAATCAGATGATACAAGCTTAAATCACAGGGCACAATACAGATGTACGCATACCTCTCTATGGGAATTGCCTCTCGCGTAGCAGTCTCAGTCGTACTGACAGAGGTCTCTCGATCACAACGTGTTGATTATCACATCTGTTTCGAAGTTCTCAAATGAGCTCGTCTCGAAACTGTCATGACCCGCTGTAAGCTCAGGCTCGACTTCATTTCGGAGAGGATTGAAATAACCTCTGTTGTTGTTGATGATAGTTCTGATAGGAACTTTGCCCGAGAGGGGACCTCGATGACGAATTTTTGAGTCATGCAACACTGTAACAGTCACAGCAGAACTCAAGGCGATAGTTCACAAGTTTCAGCTGCGCAGCCACACAGAAGAACATGCTTATGTCTAACGGCTCCAGAAATGTCTCACTGGTGATTTATGAAGATTAAGCAAATCGTGCAAAACCCCCTCGACATATGCTTGTAAATACATTGAAAAGGCGGCCAGGGTATTATGTAAACTTTCTCAAGTTTAGCAAACCATAAAAATGCAACGCAAATCGTTAATAACTGTTGTGATTTTTTGATCGGAATCGCTAGACCTAATGTGTGAACCTCAACCTAATGTATGCACCCGATACTATATGTGCATATAGAAATGTATGCGCATTATATACGCACACAGATCGAATGTGCCGAAAAATTCGATATAATTCTTATATTTGTCTAGTAATAGGGACTCGAGCCGCCCGAGCACAAAGCACTAGATGATGTGTGTGTGTGCGTACGTTAACGCGTCACTGCAGAACAAGCTAGTCTATCTCATTGATAATATGCACAATAGGTTAACTGTATACATGTTAACGTCAATTATCAATAATAATGACAATAATAGTAATAACATAAACTGGCCATCTTCAACTTGTCTTCGAATTCCACCTTTTTCTGATCATTGTTGTTTCGGGTGGTGGTGGAAGAGCCAATGACATTGTTGCTTATCCAGCTGGCTATGATGATGGTGATTATACACAGGTTGGTCGGTGTAGATGTTTAGTCTAGGGTTGTACCTCGGCTGACTCGTGTTGGGTTACGGCTTGTCGTGTGGAATATTGCCACGGTCGGCCAGAGCATTTAGCGCAGGTGGGTCGCCTGGGGCATGAGGATATGACTCGATCTCGTCGCTGGTGGCACCCGAGTCTGAAGCAGAGTGTGCACCCGTTTTCGTCCGATCTCTGATCCGGCTGAACTGGCCGCTATCAGAACCTGGCGGCTTGCAGCGAAACGACCTGGGAAGCCGTCGGGCCGGCCGGACCACACGATTGTCGCTTGCTTTGCCAGCAGACAGGCATCAGCTAGACCGACTGGCTGTATTATTCATTGTATTAGATTAGACCGTATGAAGTGACGAACAGTACACAGGTCTCAACCCCACGTTGTCTTGGTCTCTCTCAGTCTTTCCTCAGGCTTCGCCGTGACCAACCCTTTCATGAGGCACCTGTATCTATATATCACAGCTACCAACACAAGCTGCTTATATGTTATGAGGAATCTTCGATGGCTTTAGCAGGCAAGGCGAATTGAGCGGAGGCCGCACAGAGGTCGAGAGGACTAAGGAAGTAAATCCCAATGGGACATTAACAACAACAATAAATACTTCTAGCATTTGATATATTATTATCTGTCATGTATATGATACATACACGATATGGCCTTGTATATATATATGTTACACATTGTATTTACTATTCAGTTAACAGAATCCCTCTCGTGTATCAGGAGCGCATATTTAATGCCCCAAGAACTATTCGCAGTTCACTCGCTCAATGCATTCCCACCCCGTTGTGGACTGCTCACGAGCGACAACCATCGCCCTTCTCCACTATACGTTCCTTCCGTCTGTGTGAGCTTCCATGTGTCGTCTAGCTAGGTAGAGTGTTGCCGCTTGCTCGATCGTCAGACCGCGATCAAACTTCAAACAGCTTGTTGCCGTTGCGACCGCTGCGGTAGCTGTTATATGACGCCAGCTGCACACAACGCGGGGAGCTGTAACACGAGATTGTTACATGCCATTACGAGCCGTGTCCATGGAGAAGATACATGCATGCTGGTCGATGATATCCAGACGAAAGGGTTTGGCTCGAGCGCATTCAAGCGCCGCAGCATGGCAGCAGAAAGTTTCCAGTGTTCCAATTTCCTCAATCGGAATCTTTCACGGAGGCGACATCACCACAACGGCCACCACCACACCCGTCTGTGCTAAACGAGGAGGTGTCTATGGTGAGTGCACAGTTTACGCTGACTGTAAACTGTGCACTCACAATAGACGCCGAGCTGCTGTACGCCGTAAACACATATACATATACATATATATATATATATGTAAGGCTCAAGCACAATCTCATCTAGCGACTCTGCGTATGATAGTGTTGTTTGTCGTCACCGCGTTCGGCTCTCGCGAGCAATGCTTTTGTCTCGAGACCTTAACTGTGTAGCAGGAAATAGCTAACACGTTCACATCTTGGGGCTGCAATGTTTTCCAGTAAGGCCCTCGACAATAACGGTGCTGTCGCCACTGAACGCTAACATGCTTGACGAAGCAGCGTTGTTCGCGACTGCCTGTTCGCACAACCAATATGCCATCCACGTATTGTACGTCGATCACGCGCATTAGAGCTTATGGATTAAATAGCGGTCTTCAGCGTTGCGACCGTTGACTTTCGACGAGACGGTTGCTTTTGTAATGACAATGAGAAGCTGTTGGTGATTAAAATCGCTAGGGTGTAAACGCCATCTGTCGCGTAAGTCACTCGGTGATTCGGCAAAATTCCTACAGTTTATCAAATCAGTCCCCGAACGCCATATTTGGGAGTACCTCCCCGCCCATAGGCTTGGCCGAAAATCGTGTTATATAATACCGTCGAGTGTCTACGAGTCCGAGATGCATATATATATATATACATATATATATATATATATATATATATATATATATATATATGCATCTCGGATGCATTCCCTGTATTCCGCAGACAGAAATACTGTCCATCATTGATAGGTTTACATTAAGTGAAATATTGTACGGGTCAAGTTGAATGACTTCGACTCGATATTCAACTACATGCAACATGTGTGGAGGCGTTCGAACCGACAGCTGCGTATTGAAGAACTTTGCGAGCTCTCAGCTTCGTCGTTGACCCGCGTCAACACATTTCGAGAGATTGATTTCATGCGACTCCGTATGGTGTCACGCAGTTCGGCAGGGGTGTGCCTGCTATTCAACCCATAGGAAATTGATGTCCATTTGCCCTCTTGCAATTAACCACGCATGGTCACGGATCATGTCGGCCCGAGTTATAATGTCTGCCTATGTGCAGTATACACGCATGCTGACGCCACGTATGGATATACGGATGCAGTACATACTACTAATCTACCAGCCTAGCGAAAGATGTATGTATATATATATATACAACGCTTTTAGGAAAAGCTGTCACGTGAAATTTAGAATTCGGATTCTGAGCTGAATTACTCTGTGAGCCGTAGCTTTGCCAATACAGACGTCGATATACGGCTGTTCAGCCTCCCAACATCAAAGGGCCGCCTGAGTTCGTTCGATCTTTACAACTCATCTGTAAGTCGATCTCTCGAAGACCGTGCACGGCAACAACTTTCGAGAGCAGTTACACTGTACGTCTCAATGACGAGGGGTAGGTACTACGTAGTCCATAAATCGCATCACGAGTTGCTGCTGCTCATACTGCGATGCTTTGCTGGCTTTGCTAAAGCTGTTGTAAACATTCACCGGACGCGGAACCATTCCGGAGAAGTCGGTCGACATATCTGCTCGTCTTGACATAGCTTACGCTTAACCTGCTAGATCGTTGACCAAACCGACCTGATGGGATATATGTTGGGCAAGATGGTGGTAAGCTATTCTGCCCTCCTTTTTTTTCAAGTCTCGATTACGTGTGTCAGTGAGCGAGCAGCCGGCTCAAAATAACCCGCTTGAGTCCGGAAGCTGCTGGTTATATTGTTTGTACTGGTATGCGCGCCAACCAACCATACTGGTTATTTGATATAGCGACTGGTGGTTTTCGTGCGAAGCAAGCCTCTCGGGGATGTGATGATTCGCCCATAATTCTAAGATATGAGAAACATTGTAAACATTATTATTACTGTTCTTATTATTATTATTGTTATTGTCGGCCCGCGTGTATTTCTTGTTATGAAGCATGAAAGCCTATGAACCCGGCTGACTCTAGTCTTCGTCAGCAAAGAGACCCCAAAAGCGTCACAGCTGGCCGACGTGCTCCCCTAACAAGCGTTGCGGGCGTACACCTTCCAACGCTCTCGTCTGCCTCTGGCCAAACTCTAACGACTGGGTTTCGCAGGTTGCGACGCTATGGCCTATTGAAAATGTTGCACGGCGAGAGCCGAATATCGAACACTGGCAAATGGCCTTAAGGAAGAAAGGCGTTGCGGCTGCCACCCACATCGAGGGAGCATTTTCGAGGGATTCGGCCAAATTGCGTCCTGCAATTGTTCGTCTAGAGATCGGTTTCCAGCCTTGCGTATACTAATGTCAAGGTTACAAGGTTAGTTGGTCACGAAGATCGTAAAGCACCGCGGCTGACAGTGTGGCCATCCCCGTAACGTTCGCCTTATGCCCGTTCATTTATTTTGTCTCGAAGAACCGAGTGCAGGAAATGGCTGAGATATTCTCGTCCGAGGATAATGTCTCTAAGATAATAGCTAGGATAAGCTGACGAACCTAGATATATATATATATATATATATATGTATGTGTATATATATATAAAAGGGCTGGATTACTTTCTGGATCGTAATAGGTGTGTCTGCTAGGTTAACATTCAAACGGCACGCGAAGTGCCAATTCCTTTTGTTGGCCCTTTAGGCTTAGGATCTGAATAGACGTCACGAAAAGCACAGACGTCACGAAAAGCTTTTCTTTGTGGTACAATGTCGCCCCAGAACCTTAACCTTGAAAAGGGTGGTTTTTATGGGTCCGATTACCCCCAAGAGACACGCCTAGAGTTAGCTAAGGTTACACACAACATGACAACTAAGCTTTTCAACAAATTTTTTTCAAAGAAATTTCCCGATTATTTTTATCAACTTTAAGACAGTGTCCGATGAAGCGTTTCGTTTTTGATAATTGGATTATTTCATCTTTTTTTAACGCATTTTTTAACTATGATTTACGTTGTTAATTATTTGCTATTAACCAATTGTCATGGTTATTAGGTTGTTTCATCAATAATTAAGTCCTCTCTCTCTCTCCCTTTCTCCATATATATATATATACATATATATAAAAAAAAATATATATATATATATTATATATTTGGTTTAAGTCCTGGAAACGTCACAGGCAAGCCTTCCTCCGTATACGCCCGTTGCCCAAGCCTATATGATTTGCACCAGACTCAATGCACTCATATACTCAAGGTAGCTGTGAGCGGTGTCGCCCGAAATGTTTATGTGAAATCCGAATGGTATGCTTCTTCCACACCGGCTAGCCCAGCAACGAAGGGCGTTACCAAGCACCTCTCGTAAATTAACGACGGAAGGCCCGCCCGCCCGCCATATCTGAGGCAATGTCATATCAACGAAGACTGCTCTGACTACCCTGACAATTAGTCGCCTCGGTAGAGGTGTACACATTGAGGAAAACCGCGTACAAACCGCTCGGTGCCTACAGGACGCCCATCCACTCGCCTGTGTCCGGGGTGAACCGCGCCGCAGGAGACACCTATTCACCTAGAGGACATCATCTCTGAGTTCAGCCATCGCTCTATAGAAGATAACAGGGAGGAACCTCTTCGAGGTCGTCACCTCGGTTCGAGACCGCGTCGCGTATGCAGCCCGACTACTGCCAGTGCGTTCGAACAGTCTCGATCAATTGTAACGCGAACATTGGCCCCGAAATTTTCCTTCAGGTGGAAAAGCTTTGCCAAGGGTCAATGGTTATTACTGTCGAAATATTGAGCTCAAGCTCGTTGGTCGGCGGTTCGGCGCCGATCCATATTTCAAAGGCTGCCCTTTCTCTGTATAATACCAGTTCGCAGGGCATCGTAAAACAGACGATTCGAAGTGACTAGTGATTGTAGTCTTCGTCGACTTCGTGGGCATCGAAAGATTGGGCATGGCTTCTACGTCGACTCGTTCGACTATTCTGGGGGGTTTCGTCGCTAGAACGAGTCCAGGTGGTATCAGGACATCGTCTGATATGACGCGGTCAAGCTTGCGTGTCCCCAGTGCTTTAGCAGCCTTTATCCTCCTGCAACAACAAGTAATGAGTAGTACTATATTATCTGGCATTTTGGCTAGGCCAGTGGTCCTACGCGCGAGGGCCAGTGGTCCTACGCGCTATATCTGGCGAGACCAAAGGGAGCCTGGCGGAGCATACTCATTTCGTATGATAATATCTTTCTTGACGTATCAGGTGGGACCTTTCTGGGGATCTCATCTGTTCGTTCTCTCTATTTTCTTGCTCAAGTCCTATAGAAGAGCGGTATGTGCCTTAGGCATAATAATAATAATAACAACAATAATAATAATAATAATAACCTTCCCTTTAACCTACTATACACAAAATGACATCATCGATTGGAATTACGTTTACACACATTTCCTTCCTTTTATGAAAAAAAAAAAGTTAAACATGGGTTGTTCTTCTTTATCTTGCAGCTGATGTTCTTTGGGCCACGTTTCAATGAGTGGCTGCCCTTATTCTGTCCTCATTCGTGAGCAGCCCTCATTAGAAGTCACAATAGAGCGTTCCCGTGCAGCTAGTGTAGGCAGCATGAAAGGACTATGGACGGCCCTCCATCACAAAAGCCAAATATATACATATATCAAACAGCTCACTGGCCATCGATTACTTGATGTAGAGTCTCTCAGACGTCAACGGCATAGAGGCACGTACACAATGCAAATATATACGTCACATGGGAGTGTGGTCAACGCTGTGCACTTTAGTCTGGTAACTTCTTATGCCCCAAAATACAATATGTTGTCGGGGGGCCGATTTTACCCGCGACGTGAAGATGATCGTCCCTGGTAAATACCCCCTCCCCCCCCCCCTATCCCCAAAGTCGAGGGTGTCCTGGTGATAGACAAGTCGTACACAGGCACACATACGGAGAGATCGAGACCTTGACGGGGCCAATCGACACGCACACGAAGATTGGACTCTGCTTGCAGCCAACCTGACTGGCCAACTGGCCACTCGAGATCGCAGGGTGCGTTATTGGCATTTTGAGATTTCACCATATCGTCGAGTACATGACTAGTTCGTTGCGCAGGGTCCCCATAGTTACTTCATGGTTCGTTAGCTTCGATAGGCTTGCGATATATTGTACGTGGCACTGCTGATCCTGGGAGTGGGGCACGCGATGAGCTGACGACGGGACGAGGGCAATGTTTAATTGGCACACAGCTAATTACGAATCAATATGAACCTCCTAGATACTTACCGACCTGTTATTTTTGTTATCGTACGCGTGATTGCTCCAGCAAGCTGATGGACCCTCCACCATACGTGATGCAGCTACCCCTAGCACACACGCGTAATGGACCTTCATCAGAAGTTCTAATGGGGTCCAATTTTTTGTTTCCGACCTGTGTGTTCCCCCGTAGAGAACAATCGACATCCGCACAGATAATGTTTGCTATCGAATATCTCTTCGGGGCCGACAAAATATCCTCAGTACCCTTTCGTTCAGAAATATCACCGTCCAAATATCTTACTTCGGATCGAGCCCAACCAACTGTTAGGGGAGATATATTCTTTATCCTCTCATCGACATCATCGACAGATCTCAAACAACCGTACTGAACTTATTGTTATGGTGGGTATTCGCTACTATTATTATTATTATTATTATTATTATATTATTATTATTGATATTTTAATTAATAATATTTTTATGCTTAGTGGCACTTTAATATCATTATTATGTGTATAAACGCTGTTGCAGCCTATTAAAGCATTATGTGCTGCGTGCTGGTATAGCATAGGATGACGCGTACGTTCGCGGTGGCTGAGACTACATATCACTACCAGTCAGCTGATAGCCGTCCGGAAATGATTCGGGTGGCAGAAGTTTCGTTGGCTCATTGTATTCGATAACAATGACGACCCAGCCTCCGTGGCGAATTCTCCCTGCTCGTAGAAACTCGTCTTTGGTCAAATACGCATCGATCTCAGTGGATGGGCCGTTGACACCTAATTAGTATCCGGAGGTTGATGGAATATAAAAGAAAGTGTGCACATGTAGCCGATTATCCCAGTGGAGCTTGTGCTGTTCAATGGTGTCTGCGCGACCAGCTAATCAAATGTAACATATTTGACGTGTGTTTGTGAGTTTTGGCTTGAGTAGAGTGGGATATTGTTGACATTTGGGACGAATTGTTGTAGCTGATCGGATAATCGTCGGAAAACACTCCATAGCAACATAGTTCACAATCAAGACGATTGGCAAATATTCGATCTGAGTGCGTAGAAAGATTTCAACCAAATGTAACTGATCCGTCTCTGAGCGAGGTAGCCCACGACTATTATATATATATATATATATATATATATGAATGAACCAGCGAAACACAGAGTGTCGATATGTATAACATTTAATGAAATTAATATGCAATTTTTAAAAAAGGAAGGCCCAGTCCATAACAAATAATTGTTTTTCGAACTGACCCTCAGCTGTTCCCGTATCTGACAGGCCTCAGGTCTTAACCTTTAGCTTAAGAGAGCTTAAGCATTGTGAAATTGCAGCTCCTTTAATAAAGCAGTCCATAACTGCAAGCAGCCAACAGGTCTTCATTGAGAGATTGCCCCGTCGATCGAGAACAAGTGAGTGACCTATATACTTCAACTAATAGATAATGTATATATATATATATATACGGTTTGCCGAACCGACGCATTCGATCAGACTGAATGCTGTTGTAGTTAAACATAGATTTATACGTTTCCCAGGCCAAGGCGTCCATGACATCCATCAACGAAAAAGAGGCTACCTCCATGGTTGAGCCACCGTCGCATTTCGATTGGCATTGCGTGCTGGCCTGTTTATTTTTGCTGCCGGAAACTTCAGGCTCATGTGGCCCGACTTCGCGAGGCGATCATAACTGTGCAGGTGGTTGGCCGTTCGAGGGTTTTTCGCGTTTCGTGAGAACTGCAGGTTAGCTACGCTGCAGGCAAATGCTTCACGCAACGACTCAAAAATGTACGCTGTTTATTTTGTTTAAGTCTGACGGCGTTTTAAAAACCAGCGTTACGATCCTCGACGTTGGACCATTCAAACAGGAACACGTTCTGTTTGCCGTCGAACTTAATATATTGCCGTGGAAGAAAAGTGAATCCTGCCAGCTTGCGAGACATCGGGGCAGGCTCTAAGCCAACATATAATAACATCGACGGAACGCCAACCACAAAATTATATAAAGATAATGAAAAATGAACTGAATATATGAATGAGTGTTACTTAGTGACTGACGAAGGTGGCTAAACATAGGCGTTGCTAGCTGTGCGCCGAATTTAGTTCCGACACCATTGCGTGTCAATACCTAATAAAGATATTTATTATGTGAATATGACTTTGGCGCCCCCTAGCGAATTCGTTTGATCATGTAGCTACGGTTTCTTCGAAATGACGTTAAATACAAGGCGCTTATATATATATATATATATATAATTATGTGTATATGTATATATTATATATATATATATATGTATATATATATATATATATATATATATATATATATATATATATATATCCTTAGACTGTGTGTATGGGTGACCTGGAATGGATTCTCATTCGTCTAGCTCATAGATATCTGTGTTTGTCTGTATGTATATCGAGACACGTACGTCCGGTATCCTGATCCTGCGTTGCGTATGATGTGCTTGGACATGGAGCACACAGCCCGTTCCGGGACAGAGTTCACCATGGTGCCACCTACTCGCCACCGGCACCTGCTTCATCCACTCACTTCGTGCTTCACGAAGTCCCTACCGCTGCTGACCTCGTCGACGAGTTCTCCTCGGTACGCAAGCGAGCTCTCGTCCAGCCGAAAGTCCGCTTCGTGTAAGTCTTCTCCTTATCCTGTCGATTTTTGCTTGCGCGCTAGTATGCGTCTCTGGCGACGATTCTCTCCAGATACTGTTCACAGCTTTGGCTCATCTGATTTGCTCGAGCAGAGCAGCGCACTTCCCTGGGGGTCCCGTCCTTCTCCGGTGCTGTTTCCGTCCTCGGTGCGCCCGTTAACGCCGCGCTTCGTCGCTCACGGACGTAATGCGCGACTCATCACTGGAGGACTCAAGCACTGGAGGCTATTGTTCCTCAAGCACCTTCTTCTCGTTGTGAGCGACTTATCAACAACACTGTCACGATCAGCACCATTAGCACCACCGTCTCCGGCCTGCTCTCCGCCAGCGTTCCTGGGACAGAATCAGGACCCTAGAAACGGTTCGAGCAGCGCACACCCCCTTTACCATTCACTATCAACGCAAGAGTCAGGCAACCAGCCGCCGACGCCGAAACACAATGACTGAATGGGCGCAGCCTGAATCTCAGCACCCTGTGCTTTCCGCTTGCCCTCGCCGCGCGGCGCGTGTGCAGTTTGCTCAGAGCCAGGGACGCCTACCAACAAACAACTCAGCAGACACTGACCCGATCGCTTGGCGTTAGAGCACGCTAGCGTGTTGCCTGCCTCAGATCTTGCCCCCTCTCTCAGGTCCTGGTTAAGTCAGCGGCAGCGATAACGGTTCACTCTCCGTGTTGTCGTAGCGTACCGTATGAGCAACGTCCGAGCGTATGCTCTCCTGGAAGGGAGGCGATGATGGGCAACGCAAGAGTGGGCCAATACTGCTGGCAGGGGGAGGCCACAGTTGTTGCCGAGAGACAACAGAAACGGCGGTAACAGCAGCAGCAGCACGAGGGAGAGAGCGAGATCACTGGCTGAGATCGCTGGTTGCCACCGCCTGCGGGTTCTGGCTGACGGGCAGACTTCGTTTTGCCGGCGCGCTCTACAGGCAGCAGGTAAGCCCACCGCGTCCGTCCTTAGTCAGCTCGTACAGCAAAACGGGCGAAATCGTCGCCCGTAGTGTTATTATATGAAGCTGTGGTTGCTGGGCGGCCCGGGGCAACAGTTGTACTCTTCATTCCGTTGCGGTCGTACTTGTCGTCGTTGTTGTCGTCGGCGACAGGCCCTGCTTGACGATTCGGGCTTCACGAGCCGACAGATAGATGGATACACCAATACAGAGCTGACAGGGAAGCCGAAACGGCGCACACAAGGGAGGACCAGGGCGACGGGTCGGGAACAAGGCGACTGGTTGGCGGCGTCTCCTCTGAGCAGCTGTTGATGCGGCTGTTTCAGTTGGTGCCAACGGTAAGTCGTCACATGTGCTACCATCTGGGTTATCGCCCGCCACCGATTGCCTGACTAGACCACGAGCAGTGCGCTGACTACAAGCCAACAATCCGTCGCTGGACGGAGACGAGTCACAGCTCTCAACTGGCCCCGTACACACACGAACACACACGCACAGTTGACCGTGGCTCGCGGCGAGGTCCGCTGTGAGCAGCAGCAGCTGCTGCTGCTGTTGTTCCGTTGACTACAAGGCGAGGGAACAGTCCTGAGGGGGAGGGTAGCTGCTCACGACTGCGACACCTACCAAAAAGAGTTCACGTGCGTGAACTGGATCGGAGCCGTGGACACGCTCCACGTAGGGACTCGGTGTGGGTTGCTTTTGGTCGCTCGGTTAGACGAACTTTCCACGATGAGCTGGAAACGCTGGACGAGCAACGGCCGGATGTTGGCGGTTATGTCAAAAAGCAAGCGTCCTGCGCGCACTCGTCAATTCGACCAATCATCTATGTACCTATCTATCTCTCGATATATCTATTATACGTATCTCGGTGTATCGATCGATATTTGAAGAATCGGCACATACAGACGATGATATTTTTTTTGTTTTTGCTCAGACGATGATATTTGCCCGACAGGAAATAGCAGTAATAAGTGGCCAGCTCCGAAGTGATGAAGATTTTCGACCGATTGTCGCCATCCACCCTAGAAAAATCGTCGCCCAGATGCGAATCGTTCGCCAGCTGCACACTGACCGCCTCATGGCATAAATTGCTAAAAAATTATAGAGATCTTTGCCATGTCCCCATGCTGCGTGTAGTGATTGCGCGATGACACGGATGACTAGCATCGTGGCATATGCCGGTGACTTGGCGAGCTAACCTTCATTTTGTTTGCTAGGAAGGTGATCTGTGTTTGAAGGTTGTTCTTTTTCTTTGCTCAGATAATGGATCGTTGTCAGCAGAAGACAATTTCAGCGTTGTGTTGTTTGTCAATATCTATCCTTACATGTGAATGAAAGTTGAAACGCTACCCTGAGCCAAGCCTACCTATATGCCAAGCAAAAAAACAGCCCGATATATTGAATATAGCCCGTTATCTAAACAGGGAACACAGGGGCATGCCAAGAAAGAATCGGTATCATCGTCCGTTTCAAAAATTCAACTCAGCCGTGGTGACAATCGTACTTTGACCGAATCAACGGCCCCCGTTAAACGCGTTTCCTAACGCTAAACCTCACAATGTACATACAGAAATGTGTATAGCGGCGGTTTCAATGTGAGCAGATTCAGCTGATCTCTCTACATACGTCAATGTCATTTTAATATTCGCGCCATTGAAATCTAGTTTTGATCTGTTCGATAGCTGTCAATGGTCAACCTCTGAAGATCAGACGAATGGGATCTCGTAACGGAAATGAAATCTGAGATCTTATTTTATCTGGCATGTTATACATGATTAAACCAGAGGGTGTGGAGGGAGGGGGCAGTATTGATTTACAATAATTTACAATTTTGGTGAACAAGTACGCTAACGGCGATGGAGAAATCAGTCAATGACAACATGCGTGGGTATTCACAATTCAACATTATTCTCGTTGTGGGTATTGCCGCTTTGGTGTCGCCCACAGACAAGCAGAGCATACTTTAGGCTCAGAAGGATCATGTCTGGTTAAAACGTAAAAAAAAAACCTTTTTGCTTGAACCGAATTTTTTCGATTGAATTGAATAATAATAATTGTTTTTCGAGCTGATCCTCAGCTGTCCCCCTATCTGACAGGCCTCAGGCTCTTAACCTTTGTTTATTATAATACTATGAGGACCTGTCGGATCTAGGGACTAATAGTTATATAATGTGTGTTAATTCGCGTGCGCTTAAGACGGCAACAGGAACTAACTTGTGATTATTTCGATGATTTACTAATACTAACATACACAGTGAATGTGGTGTATATATATACATATATATGTACATATTGTATTGGCTGTTTTGACTTCACATTCTGCTCGACTTCGTTGAGGTCATACATTTGTGTCTAATGGCAATAGCCAAAGGAGGTGCAATCAACCTTTTTACTTTTTTTTACCGAGAACTTAAGCATATGTATGTATATTGCAGTTCCGAGAATAAACATTTGATTATGATATGACATGATCCACCTTTGCTTATTCTCTTCCTTCCTCGTACCTGGCGAGAACATTCAGATAAAGAAAGATGATAAAGAACTACAAAGCTCCTACGCGTCTGACAGGATTTTAACCCAGCGTCGCTCCGGTCTAGCAGTCTCACCACTAGACCATCCAGGGGACTCGATTGAATTGAATTCTGGGTGAAAACCAGCCGTTTCAATTTGTCGATTTCGGCCTTTCTGGTGTTAATCGTTAATCTTCGCACCGGATGCGTTCTACAAAAAAAATGATAGAACAGTGGTATGTTTTGCTAAAAGAAAAGATTGAGATTAGCATTTTCTGGAAAGGTGTTTCTGATATCCCCGAGGCACCCGCCACAAAAGCTTATGGTTTACCGGAGAAATACCAGAACTGCAGCATTAACGATAGTTGTGACTGCTCGCGTGTACATTCGCGTGAGCAACGGCGTTTCCGAAAGAAGCCCTCTAAAAAGTTATCTATACCATATACAATGTGCTAGCTATACTATAGATTTTGAGACAAATCAAGAAACATGTGCTGGTTCCAGAGTTTTCCAACGGCTGGCCGAGATAATCGTAACCGTAAGTAATGATCTTCAATGTGCAATACATGACAGTCTATGAAATCCGCTTGCATTGGACTGAATGGGCGTCCCTTGTCGTTTTACGATAGTCACTGCAACATTGCTATCGACAAACGTTAGACAGTGGCAAAGTTCAACACAGATTTTGAGCAAGCCACTCAGTTGTTTGACCAATGGATTCGATGCAGAAAGGGGCACGCGATCAATAGCTGATGGCACCGTTAGAAATAGCCGGTTGTAGTTTTGTCAAGACATGTATTTTATTATGTTTAAGCTCAAAGCATGCCGACGGGACGTCGTTCGGTTTACTCAAAATCTCAACCGATAACAACCAACTGAGTTTTGTTTAGCCACATAAAGTTACGCAGTGGTGTTCGTGTAAATTGTTTGATTTTCAACGATCCCCGGCAGTAATGCCACATACCCGATCGATTCAATTCATCGCAGGCATTCATCCGACATACTTGAACGTTCACAGTACAACGACCTTCGGTTTTGCGTTAACCGACGGATCCCTTTTAAGTTCAATTGTGCAATGCTGGCGATCGAACCCGTGAATCTCCCGTGTCTCCACCGGTAGCAAGGTAGGCGCACATGAATGCGGCCCGCCCTTCGAGGGCTCGACACACAATACGTCGTCTAAGAAATTTGTAGCAAACCTCAAGCAGATATCAGGGGGCAGCGCTGAGGAGCCAGGGTTCCGGCAAAATGCACACGACGGAATACAGGTAAAAATTGGCAGCGGCAAGAGTAGGTGGCCCGCGCCGGCGGACACGTCAGGTGCAGCGCCCAGTAGTTGTATTGTTGCAGCAGTAATTGCTGTTATAGTAGCAGTATTATAGTAGTTAATTCACGTTTACGTAGAGGACGACATGGGGACCCGCTCTCAGAGCAGCCTGTATAATACATATCACCCGAACGAAAGTTTCCTTCGAGTATTGTTTTTAGATAAGCCTGTCGATTGCTCCGAATCGAGATGCGCGAACTCGGCAAAGGTGAGAGGTTAAATTTTGGCTTATTACTAGAGAAACTGCACTTTCACAATGCTTAAGTTCTCGTATATATCACTAGGTCGCGGGACTCCAACCTCCCGGCCTCCGGCTTTGCATAGCCAGAAAGACGGAGCAGTCCAAGCTAGCAAAGCGGTGACATCAGCGTGTTGTTTTCGGAATTAGATTCTCTCTCTTCTACTTTCTCATACAAGCAACGCCCAGTGGCCGTGCGTTAATTGAGCCCATGATAGTGGGCGGTGCAAAGTATGATAGTATGTACAATCTACATATAGACTTCGTTATCTGCAAAGCGAAAACACTTGGACAACTGTGCCATCTGAACACTGACACGCGTACTGGCAAACGCTTCTTTCTCCTGCATTGACAACAATGAATTGACTCATTTAATTAACTTACCCAGAGTCGATCTTCAGATCTTCTGAGCCCGTTCTTATTTTGACCTTTTTGCAGAATTTGAACATTCTCAGTTACGTGGTGGTGCCTATAACCGAAACTGTTTTAAATGAGCGAGTGGTTAAATTGACATACTCTAGAACCTGATTCAAAACATGACGACAGATTCGATTACGTTCCGTAGCGATTACGCGCTATCTAATAACACGCGTTCCTGCCGTGATAACTGAGAGTGAGAGAGAGAGAGAGAGAGAGTCGCTTATTCTTGAAACCGAGCAAATAGAGTTGACGGAGAGTACCACCAGAGTGTGCCAATGTCACCATACTCTCTAGGCAGAACAGTAGAGTAAGAGCTATGAGACTATCGATGTCACGATGAGGTTCTTAGGTGGGTCTTGCTTCTTCCGTCACAGTCAAATACGCACGCACAGCTCCCTAAGAAGAACGCAGAACAGATGGCGCACAGTCCAGCGCACAACAACGCGCTAACAAGATCGGATTCATCAACGCCCCGACGGGTGGAATGACCAACGAGGGTCGGTCGACTAATGCTAGATCGCTCGGGTTCGGCTGAATTCGATAATCGAGTCTTCGGGGAGAAAAACTCTGGTGAAAGTGGTCAATCGTCGAAAACGCCGTGGCGACATCTGCCGCGAAACTAGCTCGATTCAAGTGGAACGACCACCCTGACGACAACGTCGTCATAACCGGGTCCGGTTCCGATTCAAGAACGAATACATTACCGCTGCATTACCGCTTTGGGCCACTTTGCAAACGGTTACTCTCTCTCCATCTCCCCGTCCGTCTCCCTGATGGGTGATTCCACAGGTATACCTCAGCGGATAGGCCCCCGAACGCGAGCGACAAAGAAAATCATTCCATCCGCTCTCTCAAACGACTGTCGCTAATGGGGAAAAATAAGCCTCCCCCCCCCCGAGCAGGCCTCATCGACAAGTCGACGGCCCATGGCTGTTTACATCCGTTGCCTTTGACGGGTTGCTGGCGAGCGTGTGTCCGATGATTCGGCCGAGGTTCGTGCCATGTCCTCTCGAGTTAAACGCTGTTAAACGCTCTCACCATCGTCATTTATGGCACCGGCGGTAGCTTTGTCGGGTCACGGAAGCGACGCGGCCAGCTCAACACCTTTCATTGGATCCCTATATGGGAAGCTCTCGAGTGGTCATTTCGCTCGATATGAGCAACACTCCTGCGCACCGACGCTTCTCTCCATAGTGATAAGCGACGCTGCTGAACCTCGATGCCTTCTCAACCGCGGTCTGTTGCAGCCCATTGCATGACACGCTTTCATTAGTCGCGAGCTGTTCATCGCGTCTGTGATAGGCAAATGTGTTCTATTATACCGAAACACGAGGGGGGGGTGGCCGACAGGGATCGCAGGCTAAATTCTGCGACAGAATTCTCCCGTACCGGAGCGATTCCAAGTGGTCATACACATGGCACCGTGGCGTTTATGTCATGCAACAAGGGGTGGCTATTTCAACAAACGGTGCTGGCCGATCGGTGGCGCTTGGCGAACTGTTGAAATTGCGTGACTGAGTGTTATGTCATTGCTCCACGCGGGTCGGCCATCTGTGCTGAGCTGTTTAATGTTTAAGCTGACGTAACGGATATGTCGAACGGACAGATAATATAACGAATGACTCTCGTGATGCATATGGCGGAATGGTCCACTTCGAAGGAGTGTGTATAATCGGCGCGGTCGACCGTGGCTAAGACTCTGGCTATAGAAGGAAGCCAAAGACCGCCGGTTCGAGTCCCGCGTTCGTCCTGCTGATATAGAAAACCTACTTAAGCGTTTTTTTTTTGCAACAAACTGCTTAGTTTAGCCAATAAACCAATAAAACCATTACGTTATTCCAATGGACGATAAGGCGCAGATTTCTTCTTTAAGCAATTGCAATATTTCCGAGCCACTCGTGTCTAGGTGGAGGCAATAACGTAACAATTATCTACACGCAGACAGTGCTAGATTGTTCCACCGGAGTAATCGTTTGGTACAGACAGATAGGCTTTCGAAAGCAACCGCAAACAAAACGCATCTTGTTTGGCTTCTCGTGTTCGGGGCTGCCACCATGACGGGGGGGTCTTTCGCGATGTTGGTGTCCGGCCAGGTTTTCAAAAACAGTCACTTGCAGTATCCGCCATAAAACTCATATCTTAAGCGGAAATATCCTCGTCGATACAACAGTGCCCACGCGGCTGGAGATCTACACCGAAATGTACAGTGCTAGCTGGCTATTGCTAAATCTCTAGCTCTTGCCTGTCTCACTATTGGCAAGGGAAGATAGAGCACTTGTCCGGCTTTGCCGAAAGATGACGTTTGTTGCTTGCGACCTGGCGTCTCTATCCGAACCGGCGGACATGGATTGCTTATTAGGGTTGCATTAGTATTATATAATATTAGATTCATTATATTATCTATACACATTGTGTCATTTAAAACACGATACGTGTTTTCCAAAACTGAACGTATGTCCTCACGTCGAAATATTGCATTTCACTTCGAACCTGCATCCGATGGATCTCATAACAATGTATAGATTAATTCACTGTAGCTATGTTCGTCCATGAGAAGAGGAAGAGGCCAATTTATAAGATTAACTGAATTGGAATCAGCTCCAGATGGAGGTAGCACTAAGTTTACCCAAGTAATTAGGGATCCTACCGTTTTTATACACTCAGATTAATGATTTATGTCGGACAAATTGCTTCTTACTCACCTGTTGCAGATCAATGATTCTCTTAACGGCGAAATTCACACGCAGGATAGCAGCTGGATGAATGTACTTGATATGTCAAATCTGCGCAATTTTCGTTGACTTGACACAGCGAGTACAACACCCTCCCAACACGCTTTAGCATTAGCAGTGTCTTGTCTGAAATGCACACCTATATATATATATATATACACACACATACATACGCGAACTTCAGATATCGTAGAACATAGCAACGTTCCTCCTAAAGCGACAACGGTTACTGATAAACGTCGGCACTGTAGCGAATCACCGCGGAGCCCATAATCGAGCAAATTGGTTTATTAGACACATTCTCCCGTTTTTTTTCCCGATAGTTGACCCTCAGCTATCTCGCTGCTACACCATCCGAGGCATGCCACCGTTTGCTCGCTATGAATTGCTATGACTATCAGGGGGCGAGATTGGTACAAAGCTGCACGCTTGTGCGTCTGATAATACGGACGTTGTGTTGTGCTCGAGGTTGCGCTTACCATCTTCTCTGCGAGAAAGAAAGTGAGAACGCAGTGATGTTAACGATCGTATAGCCGACGTACGGAGGTTGCTATGACTTCAACTGGAATCAGCCGTGTACCCCGGAACACTCTGAGTTCACATAAGTCACGCCGCTGCAAAAGTTACCTCTTTATAGTAAAGTATCACATTGTTGCATTCGAAGTGTACATAGAGAGGAACCAATTATATATATACATATATAAAATGAAAAAGGATGAACGACCGTCGTATCGCAAACAACATACATGAATCAAATTTCAAAATGTCACAGTAGAATTAATGATTTCCAATTACATATTCCATCGAATCAAACGATCCATTGATGTCAGGGAGGCGTCAGTCAGCTAGCTCAACCCCTCCCTTATACTCAGTAAATGTGTAATTTGATCAGCATGTATAATCATTAATATTTCGTATATATATATATATATATATATATATATATATATATATATATATATATATATATATCGTACAATTAAAAAAGGAAAGCTTCCCCTAACAATATCATCTATCCACTGTTCACTACTGGTTGCCTCCCTCTCTGTCCTTGCCCCCTCTGCTTCGAGCGTCAATTTCTGTTCGCACGTCGACATTCAATGTTCCTTCTGTCGCGAGCGGCATCACGGCATCGCCACGTAACTCAACCTCTCCCAGTGTCGTCCACCACGCTGATTACGAACACGTACATTGACGTGTACTATTGTCTATTATCCCCCCTCTCCCCCTCCCCCCGTAAAGAAATGACCGCCAAGGCAAGAATCGCTCGGTCTGATCTAAAGCTCTGTGTCGAATGTTCTCATCCAGCATGATTACACCTGTCGTCCGTTCGCCTCAAAGGGCCAGCAACGGGTAAGCATCTCTATTGTTCTCGACGGCATCTATAGCGATATGGCTGACAGCGGCCGCTCGAGGGATACCATGGCTTTCTCGTGTACCCGCGCCGTGTTCACCTTCGTGGAGATCTTCATGGGGAGGCCGTCGCAGGGGGACCTTGAACACAGTGATGCACAATATGAGATTTCATGCTGCCAACATGCCACGTTCCCCTGCTTGACAACATGGGGAATACACCTAAAAGCAAAATAACGCTGCAGATGTAGGAGCTTGGGGTTGGGTCAAATTGCAGACGATGGTACCGCCCCTTGAATCTATTTACAATACAATGTAAAACAAGTCCGTACGTGTGGCCGGTCACGCTCGGTGTCGTGCACTCGAAGTGTGTATTGAACGATCGGTGCCGATTTTGCGCCGATGGGGAACCATTTCTCGTAATGGGTGTCGTCGCCTCGTGGCCCCTTAGTGGACGCTATGATAGAATGCATGAAGGGCGCGTTTGGCTACAATTACGATGTGTTTGTGCAAGG
This sequence comes from Stratiolaelaps scimitus, assembly GCA_019614645.1. Lineage (NCBI taxonomy): Eukaryota > Metazoa > Arthropoda > Arachnida > Mesostigmata > Laelapidae > Stratiolaelaps > Stratiolaelaps scimitus. The sequence continues at coordinate 2,211,245 of JABWDB010000011.1, read as the reverse complement.
TATTATTCGCCGGACAAGGATGGCTTCCTTCCTCGCGGCCAGGTCGTCCTAATTCTAATTAATCAGTCTGTGCCGTGATGAGTTCAAATGGGAATGCCAATCTTAGAGGTTGAGCTGACGTCGCGAAAAGGAGAACGAGAATATATATATACTATATATAGAACAAGTCGAATGTTGTCCTGTTGCCAATTTAGAGCCAAATTAAAAATATTAAATGTAACCAGGAACTCGCAAAGCTTTTCTTAAATTCGATATGACTGCTTATCATCGGATAATGCCGTAGTAAGCCCGCATAGAATGCACCTTCATTGATTGGACTCCATTGCCTATAAAGCTTTGAGAGAGTATTCCCTCATCGAAAGACTAACTCTGACACAATTCCTCGGGGCGTCATATCATTTACTCGTCAAGTCGATCCGGCGAGCCCCACTAAGTTAGTTAGCTAGTGACACGCAACGACAATTAATTTCGGATCGACAAAGCGTCCACATCGCTGTGTCCAAGCAACTTGTCTAAGGACCTTCGGTGTTCGATCAGCGTCCACGGACCTAGCTATCCACCTTCTGTTCGGCCCTCAAACACACACACACGCGCCGAATCGAACATCGGGAGCTGGATAGATCAGAGAGGCGTCTCCTGGATCAGGCTGTTCTTCCCCCACTGCCTTCAACGTCGCCCGTCCCTTATGTCAGATCCTGCATCCGTTTTCGTCTAGTTCGGACGCACACACGGCCCACCTCACGCTGAGCCGTGTGTGCGTCCTTGGTGAATCAATGACACGGTGAGGATCACATGCAATCGACGACGCAAATATCCCTACAGGTCTCGTGAGGGCCGAGTCTGCTTTGACCTCGACCCTTCGGTCGTCGGCCGTGACCTTGGCCCTGACCATGTGCCCTGCCTTGTCGAAAAAAATTATCTAGCGGAAATCCTCCCGGACGCCAAGGGAGGAGCCAAAGACACGTCATATATCGATTGGACAATAGCCAGTCAGCCAAAGGTCGAAACCTCCACAGGCATTTAATTAATCTGAATGGATCATACGCATAAAATTGTTTCTTAGATTCTAATGGCATAACTAGCCCGAGTACATATAATGCATGCACAGACAATGGTAGAAAGACAATTGCTTGATGTAGAGATTGCGTGCCATAACCGGTAGTCGATAGACAAATGGGTTCGATACACAATTGAACTTTGATTATCCGCAGAGGGATTTGGATTTCACTGTACTTATATAGCATGGGACATGCCCTCTATTTTAACTATTCATCTATAATAAATACGGACAAATCTGCTGACGATTGTTTATTCGGTAAGTCACCCTTCTTTTAATTAAAAACAAGGTTTCATATGCCTGTTTAGTTACATCCGTTCAAGTCGGTAGATAGTAATCTGTTTACACTCATTTTATGTGTCATTTATATTGTTTCGATTGTGAACAGCAGGAAGTGAACGATAAAATTCTACTCGTAATTCTACTGCTGCAAGCCCATTCAGGTACGTCCCATAATATGAATAATGCTGGCCTGCCGAATTGGAGATTATCAGCGCACGGTTGCATGCGAAATGACTGCGGTGAGGAGATCTTTAACGTGTTAGACAAAGATGCAAAATAGGCGAGTGCCAAGACGCATAATATTGTGTGGCGATACGATTCCAAATATTGTAAGACATATCGAGGATACTTTCGAAAAATTTCCAAAAAATATCCATGTTAAAATACTCGAGCATTTTCTCCTAATTTTCAGCAAATCCTTGCAACGGTATCATCACATGATATAACGATCGAATGATGAAATACTTGGAGAACGATTGTTAGCAAAGAAAATTAGTGACACTATTTTCAAATATATACGAGTAACTACGAAGGTCAAAAATGAGACCCGCATCGAATCTGAACATATTCCTATAAAACACGCTTCCTTATCGCCTACGTTAATTAAATTTTTTTATGTTTTTCGATGTATTTTAAAAGCTCCCCGTAAGCTGTTCTCCTATAAGTTGGGACACGGTGTTGTGTTATGGTAGAACAATGTGACGTTGATAAGTAACTATTTTTTTTTGTCAAAACAGGAATCAAATATACAATACACTACTATGATTCTTGTTTTTTTTTGTGTCGTTCGAGTATATGTGCTTTACAGTTTTTCTTAAATGGTGGAATAAATTCGACCATTTTCCTTCCTAATCGTGTCGCGAACCCTGAACCGCATACTTTCACGATTACGGGCTTCGTTTTTTGTGGAAATTGCAGTAAATAATCTGCCCCGATAGTTTGAGTATTTTAGAATCGGAAAAATTCGGCCGACTTTTACGAGACATTCTCTCGTTGTCGTCAACATGTAGAGGTTGTCAGACGTGAGGAAACAGCATCGCTCCGTGAGAAAAACGTGAATCGGTTGACTCCGGCTCAATTGTGTCCAAATCTGTTCTGAATAGTACGATATTTGAATTTTAATCACTGAACTAAAAATGAAGAGGGAAGGACTCTTTATATCGTCAAATATTAATAAAGCTTATAGGGGGAATTGCAATTTTTATCACTGCTTGTCTCCAAGTGAGAAATCTCTGCCGTATTTGCGCCACACGCTGTTTACACAATCGTGCCCGATCATAGTCACAACGGAGGAAAATCGGTATTGATTATCGGTATCGCTACAAAGTTGTACGCTGTGGGCCAGGGTCATGCTCTTCCCATTTATGGCCCATCTTGCGAACCTTGGAAATCGTGGTGAAGATAGTGCTTTTTCTCGATCAACGTGTTCATATGTCGTGAACTTCGTTAGCATATAAATGCAGTGGCGTAAGACACACGGTCTCAGTACTTGTTACGTAAAAATTAAAATCGAGATAACATCGAGATTTACATTCGGATAGCTGGATTTCAAGTCCAGAATACTAAACATTACATCATGGAACCGATACCGTGATTTAAACCCTGGCCGCCTGCGTGAAAGCCGGAAATCCTAGGCATTAGACCACATCGAATCACGGGAGTGAATCGTCTGACACTACAATTATAAAAATATATTTTTTATTTCATTGTGAAATTAGGTAGGTTAAAATAATGACTTTTGGATGATGAGGACCCCGTAGGGCAATAGCGGAGAGGTGATATTGTGCCTGGACAGCTATATCTTCATGCCCCTATGGGATGCGGTTGCAATACAGGTCAGGTGCCGACACTATTTTCCCGGTACTATTTTTTGAAACGCATATCGTATTCAATGCATTGAGTGATTTAATCTTTCTGAAATTGGTGGCCCTGAAAAGGGCCGTTTTTTTTTGGTGATGAAGCGGAGATGTTTACTTCGACGAGGTGTACTTGGTCACAGCCTTGGTGCCCTCAGACACGGCGTGCTTGGCCAACTCGCCAGGAAGCAGCAGCCTGACGGCGGTCTGGACCTCCCGAGAGGTGATGGTCGACCTCTTATTGTAGTGTGAGAGACGTGAAGCCTCAGCGGCGATTCTCTCGAAGATGTCGTTCACGAACGAGTTCATGATTGACATGGCCTTAGATGAGATACCGGTGTCTGGGTGGACCTGCTTCAGGACCTTGTAGATGTAGATCGAGAAGGACTCCTTCCTCCTGCGCTTCTTCTTCTTCTTGTCCGTAGCACGGACGTTCTTCTGGGCCTTTCCGGCCTTCTTCACAGCCTTTCCTGACGGTGCGGGCGGCATGATTTCGGCGATGAAACCAAGTGATCTGTCTCATCGGCGTCGCATCCATTTATAGCCAGCTAGGGACGGTACTTTAGCGCCAAATGCTGAGCGCCCGCCCACTGGGAGAGGGGCTTGAGGCAGCTAGAGCCAGCCTCAAACCTATATAGAGCCTCTTGGTTGAGGCGAGTTCTTACTCGTACACGCGTACTCAACTCAACGACATCATGTCCGGACGCGGAAAGGGAGGAAAGTCGAAGACGAAGGCTAAGACCAGGTCTTCCAGGGCGGGACTTCAATTTCCCGTAGGCCGTATCCACCGTTTGCTTCGCAAGGGCAATTACGCCGAGCGTGTGGGAGCTGGTGCCCCAGTGTACCTTGCTGCCGTCTTGGAGTACCTTGCCGCTGAAGTTCTCGAGTTGGCTGGCAATGCCGCCCGTGACAACAAAAAGACTAGGATCATTCCCCGTCACCTTCAGTTGGCCATCCGTAACGACGAGGAGTTGAACAAACTTCTCTCTGGAGTTACCATCGCTCAGGGTGGTGTGTTGCCGAACATCCAGGCTGTCCTTCTCCCCAAGAAGACCGAGAAGGCCCAGGCCTAAGACACTCGAGTCTGCTTGTAAAAAAAAACGGCCCTTTTCAGGGCCACCACATATTACAAGATCAAACACTAATAGCATTGTTTATTATTTATATTAATCTGTACATAGTGCATATCAATGCGTATTAGAACAAATCTACAAAAAATATTGGTTAAGGTTCATATGCATCATCATATCACACATGAAAAGATAATTTGTTTTTCAACACAGGTTCATCCTGACAAGAATGACTAGCTTGCCCGTTTCGACTTTTTTTCTAATTATTTGGCTAAGATGATTCAAAAAGCACAACGCAGCGAATTGTGAAAGCAGAAACTAAAAAAATATAGAAGCATTTACAATTATTTCAGCAGTTGATACGTTCCCATTGCCTATGAGGGTATGAGTTAACTATTAATCTATATGTCCAACCCAGTTTGCGATTGGAATTTCAGTAAGAGGGGAGTCGAGTTTCGGCGGGCAGTTGGGCCCTTCGGTCCTTGAATCAGAAAATTTGGCGCGCAAAAGGGCGCCTTTTCTTTCTCCACACCGTTCGACTCAAACCGACCTTTAGTTAATCTGACAGTTGAATCTGTGCATTATTAATACAATTATAATTTTAGCTGGTACTATAATAATAGAAAAATATATTTTGCAACAGCAGAGATTTTGGGAGGCAATTCTAGAGACACTGTTGGTTATTTTTAGTTTACGCTTGTGTTAGCTAAGCTCTAGGGAAGAGATAGACTCTCAACAGAGGATGGTTTTAGCAGGCAGAGGCGTTATGTCATCCACGTCAACCCTGCACTGGATCGGCCCACTTTCATGGAGATTCGAATATCTCTGGTGGTGTCCGCGCATTTGAAGAAAATTTCCTCTTCTCAAAAAAAAAGTTTGAAGCTGGCTATGACAATATTGCCTTGTATATCGGTCACACAAGGAACTTTCACTTCTCGGGATTGTCGATAACTGTTAGATCAGCAGATCTTAGATAGTCCTCGTCACCATTCTGAATTCGTGTTGTGGGTCAGCTTGAAATGCACAAACCTTAAATTACCACATTTGGCATATTTTTCGAATACCATTTGATTAGTTGCGGGTTGCTTCAAAGCGGATTTGATCTTTCAATACTTGGTGGCCCTGAAAAGGGCCGTTTTTTTTGCAAAAGTTATGAACCTTTTGATGGTTGAAAGCAGGCTGAGTTCTTAACCTCCGAAACCGTAGAGGGTACGTCCCTGTCTCTTGAGGGCATAGACAACATCCATGGCAGTGACGGTCTTCCTCTTAGCGTGCTCGGTGTACGTGACGGCGTCACGGATGACGTTCTCAAGGAATACCTTGAGGACACCGCGGGTCTCCTCATAGATTAGACCAGAGATACGTTTGACACCACCACGACGTGCCAAACGACGGATGGCGGGCTTGGTGATACCCTGGATGTTGTCACGAAGGACCTTTCGGTGACGCTTGGCGCCTCCCTTTCCGAGTCCCTTGCCTCCTTTGCCGCGTCCAGACATGATAATGTTCTTTTCAGCAACCGAACGATTTGACCTGTCTCTTCAGCAGGCCACTCTTATAAGCCTCGAAGGCACCCGCATGTGCTGGCGAGCCTATTTCACCCTCTCCCCACGGCGCTTAGACAATAGCTAACTCAAGGAGTTTCGGAGCAAGCCGCTAGGTGGCGCTTCCGTGGTTGCCCGCTAGTTTCTCCTCTCCTCTTTGTCTATAAAAGGCCGTGAACATCACTGTTGGAGCACCAATTGTCGAATCATGGCCCGTACTAAGCAGACCGCTCGTAAGTCTACCGGAGGCAAGGCCCCGCGTAAGCAGCTGGCCACCAAAGCTGCTCGCAAGTCTGCCCCGGCTACCGGTGGTGTGAAGAAACCTCACCGTTACAGGCCCGGTACCGTCGCTCTGCGTGAGATCCGTCGTTACCAGAAATCGACTGAGCTCCTCATCCGCAAACTACCCTTCCAGCGTCTAGTCCGTGAAATCGCTCAGGACTTCAAGACCGATCTACGTTTCCAGAGCTCGGCCGTTATGGCCCTGCAGGAGGCGTCAGAGGCCTATCTTGTAGGCCTCTTCGAGGACACCAATCTGTGCGCTATCCACGCCAAGCGCGTCACAATCATGCCCAAAGACATCCAGTTGGCACGCCGTATTCGCGGTGAACGTGCTTAAAAAGCTACGGAGCCAATATTTGAAAAAAAACGGCCCTTTTCAGGGCCACCTACCTCTATGAGATCAAACATTCTAGGCAATGCAACTAGCAATATATTAAGCAATAATATACACGGGTCACACCAATATAGAAAGTACATTTAGATTTGGCTCAAATATTTCGGAAATATACGAGATCTCTCTATATAACATATTCATTAAAAAGAGACGTTGGTCTCCGACCTACAGCGTATATCCCCATGAGTTCAACCTAGTCGCAGCTCAGCAAGCTGTGAACCTGACTCTCCTAAAGCGGTTCACTATTGTACATTTTGAGTGCCTAATCTCAATGGCCTTATATTTAATGCCAGCTGTTCGTGGCATATAATGAATGTCATAGCATTTTCAATGATTCTCTTTCATGCGATTGGTCCTTAAAACTTTGTGAACTAGAATTTTTGCAGCATTTTGATTATTAGAAGGTGTACAAATGTGGCAGGAATAAGCGTTGTATAATGACAACAACAGTGCTTCGAAAACAGTATTTCCACAAGATAGCTTTTCTTCACAAGCTAAAATTGCTTCATGTCTCTCACAGTCTATTGTTCACGAATATTCGATTATTCGCCTGGCCTGCAAGGGGCTATGCAGCTTGGGAACGGCTATTATTTAATCTGTTAGTTGAAAGTAATAAAGTTGGATCATGACTTCAAAGTCCAGGGTGCTAACCGTTACATCATGTGACCAAACATACCCCTATGCCGGGAATTGAACCCCAATTGCCTACTTTAAGTAAACCCAAGTATTCCTAGCATGCACCTGGGCTAACAACTACGATTGTGGAAATATCACTCTTAACTGTACCACCCCTTTTGGTTAATAAAGGTGTATTTGTATTGTATTGTTATCTAATACATGCATTGCATATTTAAGCCCATGTGATTATGGTTATATTTATTCAAACATACAGTAGTTAGGAATTAGTTCTAGGAATTATGGGGGGGGGAGGGGGGCAGAGGTCGACAATGTCCCGAGGAAGGCGATGGCATTGCCCCTCTGCACACCGAGGGACAGGCGCTGCAGAAGGAAAGAACCTGCGCGCTTGTCCCCGGAAGCGCGTATCAACCTATGGTAGACCCTTTCGAGGAAGTTTGCAGTGAGAGGGCCGTGCCCGCCCAAGGTCTCAAAAGCAAGGGGGGAAAAGAGGTGGGTTGCTTGGAGTGCGGCGTACTTCCTTAGGCCCGCCTAGGTGAAGGCCAAAAATCCTATCCACTAATCCTCATCGTGTCGCGTGAACAACTCGCCTGACACCACAATTATGGGTATGTTGTTTCTATCTCGTAGCGACATTAGCTTGGTTAAAGTAATTATTTTCGGACTAGTCTTGAAATAGTAGAAAGGTGATATTGAGTCTCGATGTTCATCGGTTTCAAGCGCATATGTGATGCGGTTCCTTACAGCACGGGTTAAGTGCCGACAGCGGGTCAGTCCCGGTACTATTTTTAAACACGTATTGTATTCAATGCATTGAGTGATTTAATCTTTCTGAAATTGGTGGCCCTGAAAAGGGCCGTTTTTTTTTGGTGATGAAGCGGAGATGTTTACTTCGACGAGGTGTACTTGGTCACAGCCTTGGTGCCCTCAGACACGGCGTGCTTGGCCAACTCGCCAGGAAGCAGCAGCCTGACGGCGGTCTGGACCTCCCGAGAGGTGATGGTCGACCTCTTATTGTAGTGTGAGAGACGTGAAGCCTCAGCGGCGATTCTCTCGAAGATGTCGTTCACGAACGAGTTCATGATTGACATGGCCTTAGATGAGATACCGGTGTCTGGGTGGACCTGCTTCAGGACCTTGTAGATGTAGATCGAGAAGGACTCCTTCCTCCTGCGCTTCTTCTTCTTCTTGTCCGTAGCACGGACGTTCTTCTGGGCCTTTCCGGCCTTCTTCACAGCCTTTCCTGACGGTGCGGGCGGCATGATTTCGGCGATGAAACCAAGTGATCTGTCTCATCGGCGTCGCATCCATTTATAGCCAGCTAGGGACGGTACTTTAGCGCCAAATGCTGAGCGCCCGCCCACTGGGAGAGGGGCTTGAGGCAGCTAGAGCCAGCCTCAAACCTATATAGAGCCTCTTGGTTGAGGCGAGTTCTTACTCGTACACGCGTACTCAACTCAACGACATCATGTCCGGACGCGGAAAGGGAGGAAAGTCGAAGACGAAGGCTAAGACCAGGTCTTCCAGGGCGGGACTTCAATTTCCCGTAGGCCGTATCCACCGTTTGCTTCGCAAGGGCAATTACGCCGAGCGTGTGGGAGCTGGTGCCCCAGTGTACCTTGCTGCCGTCTTGGAGTACCTTGCCGCTGAAGTTCTCGAGTTGGCTGGCAATGCCGCCCGTGACAACAAAAAGACTAGGATCATTCCCCGTCACCTTCAGTTGGCCATCCGTAACGACGAGGAGTTGAACAAACTTCTCTCTGGAGTTACCATCGCTCAGGGTGGTGTGTTGCCGAACATCCAGGCTGTCCTTCTCCCCAAGAAGACCGAGAAGGCCCAGGCCTAAGACACTCGAGTCTGCTTGTAAAAAAAAACGGCCCTTTTCAGGGCCACCACATATTACAAGATCAAACACTAATAGCATTGTTTATTATTTATATTAATCTGTACATAGTGCATATCAATGCGTATTAGAACAAATCTACAAAAAATATTGGTTAAGGTTCATATGCATCATCATATCACACATGAAAAGATAATTTGTTTTTCAACACAGGTTCATCCTGACAAGAATGACTAGCTTGCCCGTTTCGACTTTTTTTCTAATTATTTGGCTAAGATGATTCAAAAAGCACAACGCAGCGAATTGTGAAAGCAGAAACTAAAAAAATATAGAAGCATTTACAATTATTTCAGCAGTTGATACGTTCCCATTGCCTATGAGGGTATGAGTTAACTATTAATCTATATGTCCAACCCAGTTTGCGATTGGAATTTCAGTAAGAGGGGAGTCGAGTTTCGGCGGGCAGTTGGGCCCTTCGGTCCTTGAATCAGAAAATTTGGCGCGCAAAAGGGCGCCTTTTCTTTCTCCACACCGTTCGACTCAAACCGACCTTTAGTTAATCTGACAGTTGAATCTGTGCATTATTAATACAATTATAATTTTAGCTGGTACTATAATAATAGAAAAATATATTTTGCAACAGCAGAGATTTTGGGAGGCAATTCTAGAGACACTGTTGGTTATTTTTAGTTTACGCTTGTGTTAGCTAAGCTCTAGGGAAGAGATAGACTCTCAACAGAGGATGGTTTTAGCAGGCAGAGGCGTTATGTCATCCACGTCAACCCTGCACTGGATCGGCCCACTTTCATGGAGATTCGAATATCTCTGGTGGTGTCCGCGCATTTGAAGAAAATTTCCTCTTCTCAAAAAAAAAGTTTGAAGCTGGCTATGACAATATTGCCTTGTATATCGGTCACACAAGGAACTTTCACTTCTCGGGATTGTCGATAACTGTTAGATCAGCAGATCTTAGATAGTCCTCGTCACCATTCTGAATTCGTGTTGTGGGTCAGCTTGAAATGCACAAACCTTAAATTACCACATTTGGCATATTTTTCGAATACCATTTGATTAGTTGCGGGTTGCTTCAAAGCGGATTTGATCTTTCAATACTTGGTGGCCCTGAAAAGGGCCGTTTTTTTTGCAAAAGTTATGAACCTTTTGATGGTTGAAAGCAGGCTGAGTTCTTAACCTCCGAAACCGTAGAGGGTACGTCCCTGTCTCTTGAGGGCATAGACAACATCCATGGCAGTGACGGTCTTCCTCTTAGCGTGCTCGGTGTACGTGACGGCGTCACGGATGACGTTCTCAAGGAATACCTTGAGGACACCGCGGGTCTCCTCATAGATTAGACCAGAGATACGTTTGACACCACCACGACGTGCCAAACGACGGATGGCGGGCTTGGTGATACCCTGGATGTTGTCACGAAGGACCTTTCGGTGACGCTTGGCGCCTCCCTTTCCGAGTCCCTTGCCTCCTTTGCCGCGTCCAGACATGATAATGTTCTTTTCAGCAACCGAACGATTTGACCTGTCTCTTCAGCAGGCCACTCTTATAAGCCTCGAAGGCACCCGCATGTGCTGGCGAGCCTATTTCACCCTCTCCCCACGGCGCTTAGACAATAGCTAACTCAAGGAGTTTCGGAGCAAGCCGCTAGGTGGCGCTTCCGTGGTTGCCCGCTAGTTTCTCCTCTCCTCTTTGTCTATAAAAGGCCGTGAACATCACTGTTGGAGCACCAATTGTCGAATCATGGCCCGTACTAAGCAGACCGCTCGTAAGTCTACCGGAGGCAAGGCCCCGCGTAAGCAGCTGGCCACCAAAGCTGCTCGCAAGTCTGCCCCGGCTACCGGTGGTGTGAAGAAACCTCACCGTTACAGGCCCGGTACCGTCGCTCTGCGTGAGATCCGTCGTTACCAGAAATCGACTGAGCTCCTCATCCGCAAACTACCCTTCCAGCGTCTAGTCCGTGAAATCGCTCAGGACTTCAAGACCGATCTACGTTTCCAGAGCTCGGCCGTTATGGCCCTGCAGGAGGCGTCAGAGGCCTATCTTGTAGGCCTCTTCGAGGACACCAATCTGTGCGCTATCCACGCCAAGCGCGTCACAATCATGCCCAAAGACATCCAGTTGGCACGCCGTATTCGCGGTGAACGTGCTTAAAAAGCTACGGAGCCAATATTTGAAAAAAAACGGCCCTTTTCAGGGCCACCTACCTCTATGAGATCAAACATTCTAGGCAATGCAACTAGCAATATATTAAGCAATAATATACACGGGTCACACCAATATAGAAAGTACATTTAGATTTGGCTCAAATATTTCGGAAATATACGAGATCTCTCTATATAACATATTCATTAAAAAGAGACGTTGGTCTCCGACCTACAGCGTATATCCCCATGAGTTCAACCTAGTCGCAGCTCAGCAAGCTGTGAACCTGACTCTCCTAAAGCGGTTCACTATTGTACATTTTGAGTGCCTAATCTCAATGGCCTTATATTTAATGCCAGCTGTTCGTGGCATATAATGAATGTCATAGCATTTTCAATGATTCTCTTTCATGCGATTGGTCCTTAAAACTTTGTGAACTAGAATTTTTGCAGCATTTTGATTATTAGAAGGTGTACAAATGTGGCAGGAATAAGCGTTGTATAATGACAACAACAGTGCTTCGAAAACAGTATTTCCACAAGATAGCTTTTCTTCACAAGCTAAAATTGCTTCATGTCTCTCACAGTCTATTGTTCACGAATATTCGATTATTCGCCTGGCCTGCAAGGGGCTATGCAGCTTGGGAACGGCTATTATTTAATCTGTTAGTTGAAAGTAATAAAGTTGGATCATGACTTCAAAGTCCAGGGTGCTAACCGTTACATCATGTGACCAAACATACCCCTATGCCGGGAATTGAACCCCAATTGCCTACTTTAAGTAAACCCAAGTATTCCTAGCATGCACCTGGGCTAACAACTACGATTGTGGAAATATCACTCTTAACTGTACCACCCCTTTTGGTTAATAAAGGTGTATTTGTATTGTATTGTTATCTAATACATGCATTGCATATTTAAGCCCATGTGATTATGGTTATATTTATTCAAACATACAGTAGTTAGGAATTAGTTCTAGGAATTATGGGGGGGGGAGGGGGGCAGAGGTCGACAATGTCCCGAGGAAGGCGATGGCATTGCCCCTCTGCACACCGAGGGACAGGCGCTGCAGAAGGAAAGAACCTGCGCGCTTGTCCCCGGAAGCGCGTATCAACCTATGGTAGACCCTTTCGAGGAAGTTTGCAGTGAGAGGGCCGTGCCCGCCCAAGGTCTCAAAAGCAAGGGGGGAAAAGAGGTGGGTTGCTTGGAGTGCGGCGTACTTCCTTAGGCCCGCCTAGGTGAAGGCCAAAAATCCTATCCACTAATCCTCATCGTGTCGCGTGAACAACTCGCCTGACACCACAATTATGGGTATGTTGTTTCTATCTCGTAGCGACATTAGCTTGGTTAAAGTAATTATTTTCGGACTAGTCTTGAAATAGTAGAAAGGTGATATTGAGTCTCGATGTTCATCGGTTTCAAGCGCATATGTGATGCGGTTCCTTACAGCACGGGTTAAGTGCCGACAGCGGGTCAGTCCCGGTACTATTTTTAAACACGTATTGTATTCAATGCATTGAGTGATTTAATCTTTCTGAAATTGGTGGCCCTGAAAAGGGCCGTTTTTTTTTGGTGATGAAGCGGAGATGTTTACTTCGACGAGGTGTACTTGGTCACAGCCTTGGTGCCCTCAGACACGGCGTGCTTGGCCAACTCGCCAGGAAGCAGCAGCCTGACGGCGGTCTGGACCTCCCGAGAGGTGATGGTCGACCTCTTATTGTAGTGTGAGAGACGTGAAGCCTCAGCGGCGATTCTCTCGAAGATGTCGTTCACGAACGAGTTCATGATTGACATGGCCTTAGATGAGATACCGGTGTCTGGGTGGACCTGCTTCAGGACCTTGTAGATGTAGATCGAGAAGGACTCCTTCCTCCTGCGCTTCTTCTTCTTCTTGTCCGTAGCACGGACGTTCTTCTGGGCCTTTCCGGCCTTCTTCACAGCCTTTCCTGACGGTGCGGGCGGCATGATTTCGGCGATGAAACCAAGTGATCTGTCTCATCGGCGTCGCATCCATTTATAGCCAGCTAGGGACGGTACTTTAGCGCCAAATGCTGAGCGCCCGCCCACTGGGAGAGGGGCTTGAGGCAGCTAGAGCCAGCCTCAAACCTATATAGAGCCTCTTGGTTGAGGCGAGTTCTTACTCGTACACGCGTACTCAACTCAACGACATCATGTCCGGACGCGGAAAGGGAGGAAAGTCGAAGACGAAGGCTAAGACCAGGTCTTCCAGGGCGGGACTTCAATTTCCCGTAGGCCGTATCCACCGTTTGCTTCGCAAGGGCAATTACGCCGAGCGTGTGGGAGCTGGTGCCCCAGTGTACCTTGCTGCCGTCTTGGAGTACCTTGCCGCTGAAGTTCTCGAGTTGGCTGGCAATGCCGCCCGTGACAACAAAAAGACTAGGATCATTCCCCGTCACCTTCAGTTGGCCATCCGTAACGACGAGGAGTTGAACAAACTTCTCTCTGGAGTTACCATCGCTCAGGGTGGTGTGTTGCCGAACATCCAGGCTGTCCTTCTCCCCAAGAAGACCGAGAAGGCCCAGGCCTAAGACACTCGAGTCTGCTTGTAAAAAAAAACGGCCCTTTTCAGGGCCACCACATATTACAAGATCAAACACTAATAGCATTGTTTATTATTTATATTAATCTGTACATAGTGCATATCAATGCGTATTAGAACAAATCTACAAAAAATATTGGTTAAGGTTCATATGCATCATCATATCACACATGAAAAGATAATTTGTTTTTCAACACAGGTTCATCCTGACAAGAATGACTAGCTTGCCCGTTTCGACTTTTTTTCTAATTATTTGGCTAAGATGATTCAAAAAGCACAACGCAGCGAATTGTGAAAGCAGAAACTAAAAAAATATAGAAGCATTTACAATTATTTCAGCAGTTGATACGTTCCCATTGCCTATGAGGGTATGAGTTAACTATTAATCTATATGTCCAACCCAGTTTGCGATTGGAATTTCAGTAAGAGGGGAGTCGAGTTTCGGCGGGCAGTTGGGCCCTTCGGTCCTTGAATCAGAAAATTTGGCGCGCAAAAGGGCGCCTTTTCTTTCTCCACACCGTTCGACTCAAACCGACCTTTAGTTAATCTGACAGTTGAATCTGTGCATTATTAATACAATTATAATTTTAGCTGGTACTATAATAATAGAAAAATATATTTTGCAACAGCAGAGATTTTGGGAGGCAATTCTAGAGACACTGTTGGTTATTTTTAGTTTACGCTTGTGTTAGCTAAGCTCTAGGGAAGAGATAGACTCTCAACAGAGGATGGTTTTAGCAGGCAGAGGCGTTATGTCATCCACGTCAACCCTGCACTGGATCGGCCCACTTTCATGGAGATTCGAATATCTCTGGTGGTGTCCGCGCATTTGAAGAAAATTTCCTCTTCTCAAAAAAAAAGTTTGAAGCTGGCTATGACAATATTGCCTTGTATATCGGTCACACAAGGAACTTTCACTTCTCGGGATTGTCGATAACTGTTAGATCAGCAGATCTTAGATAGTCCTCGTCACCATTCTGAATTCGTGTTGTGGGTCAGCTTGAAATGCACAAACCTTAAATTACCACATTTGGCATATTTTTCGAATACCATTTGATTAGTTGCGGGTTGCTTCAAAGCGGATTTGATCTTTCAATACTTGGTGGCCCTGAAAAGGGCCGTTTTTTTTGCAAAAGTTATGAACCTTTTGATGGTTGAAAGCAGGCTGAGTTCTTAACCTCCGAAACCGTAGAGGGTACGTCCCTGTCTCTTGAGGGCATAGACAACATCCATGGCAGTGACGGTCTTCCTCTTAGCGTGCTCGGTGTACGTGACGGCGTCACGGATGACGTTCTCAAGGAATACCTTGAGGACACCGCGGGTCTCCTCATAGATTAGACCAGAGATACGTTTGACACCACCACGACGTGCCAAACGACGGATGGCGGGCTTGGTGATACCCTGGATGTTGTCACGAAGGACCTTTCGGTGACGCTTGGCGCCTCCCTTTCCGAGTCCCTTGCCTCCTTTGCCGCGTCCAGACATGATAATGTTCTTTTCAGCAACCGAACGATTTGACCTGTCTCTTCAGCAGGCCACTCTTATAAGCCTCGAAGGCACCCGCATGTGCTGGCGAGCCTATTTCACCCTCTCCCCACGGCGCTTAGACAATAGCTAACTCAAGGAGTTTC
Source organism: Stratiolaelaps scimitus (assembly GCA_019614645.1). NCBI lineage: Eukaryota > Metazoa > Arthropoda > Arachnida > Mesostigmata > Laelapidae > Stratiolaelaps > Stratiolaelaps scimitus. Next base: position 2,195,937 of record JABWDB010000011.1, on the reverse strand, counting down.
GGAGCAAGCCGCTAGGTGGCGCTTCCGTGGTTGCCCGCTAGTTTCTCCTCTCCTCTTTGTCTATAAAAGGCCGTGAACATCACTGTTGGAGCACCAATTGTCGAATCATGGCCCGTACTAAGCAGACCGCTCGTAAGTCTACCGGAGGCAAGGCCCCGCGTAAGCAGCTGGCCACCAAAGCTGCTCGCAAGTCTGCCCCGGCTACCGGTGGTGTGAAGAAACCTCACCGTTACAGGCCCGGTACCGTCGCTCTGCGTGAGATCCGTCGTTACCAGAAATCGACTGAGCTCCTCATCCGCAAACTACCCTTCCAGCGTCTAGTCCGTGAAATCGCTCAGGACTTCAAGACCGATCTACGTTTCCAGAGCTCGGCCGTTATGGCCCTGCAGGAGGCGTCAGAGGCCTATCTTGTAGGCCTCTTCGAGGACACCAATCTGTGCGCTATCCACGCCAAGCGCGTCACAATCATGCCCAAAGACATCCAGTTGGCACGCCGTATTCGCGGTGAACGTGCTTAAAAAGCTACGGAGCCAATATTTGAAAAAAAACGGCCCTTTTCAGGGCCACCTACCTCTATGAGATCAAACATTCTAGGCAATGCAACTAGCAATATATTAAGCAATAATATACACGGGTCACACCAATATAGAAAGTACATTTAGATTTGGCTCAAATATTTCGGAAATATACGAGATCTCTCTATATAACATATTCATTAAAAAGAGACGTTGGTCTCCGACCTACAGCGTATATCCCCATGAGTTCAACCTAGTCGCAGCTCAGCAAGCTGTGAACCTGACTCTCCTAAAGCGGTTCACTATTGTACATTTTGAGTGCCTAATCTCAATGGCCTTATATTTAATGCCAGCTGTTCGTGGCATATAATGAATGTCATAGCATTTTCAATGATTCTCTTTCATGCGATTGGTCCTTAAAACTTTGTGAACTAGAATCTTTGCAGCAGTTTGATTATTAGAAGGTGTACAAATGTGGCAGGAATAAGCGTTGTATAATGACAACAACAGTGGTTCGAAAACAGTGTTTCCACAAGATAGCTTTTCTTCACAAGCTAAAATTGCTTCATGGCTCTCACAGTCTATTGTTCCCAAATACTCGATTATTCTCCTAGCCTGCAAGGGGCTATGCAGCTTGGGAACGGTTATTATTTAATTTGTTAGTTAAAAGTAATAAACTTGGATCATAACTGGAAAAAAAGTCCAGGGTGATAACCGTTACACCATGTGACCAAACGTAACTCTGATGCCGGGAATTGATCCCCAGTTGCCTACGCTAGGTAAACATAAGTATTCCTAGCATACACCTGGGCTAACAACTACGATTATGGAAATATCATTCTTATCCAAATATTACATTTTATTATAATATATTAAACGTTACAATAGGTCGGAATTTCTAGGGATTATGGGGGTGGGGGGGGGGGGGGGGTGAGGACGACAATGTCCCGAGGAAGGCGATGGCATTGCCTCTCTGCACAGCGAGGGACAGGCGCTGCAGGAGGAATGAGCCAGCGCGCTTGTCCCCGGTGGCGCGGATCAACCTATGGTAGACCCCCTCGAGGAAGTTCGCAGTGAGAGGGCCGTGCCCGCCCAGGGTCTCAAAGGCAAGGGGGGAAAACAGGTGCATTCTTATCTAATACATGTATTGCAAGTAACGCCTACCGCCTAAAGTATACCCATCTCCTCCAAGAACACCTCCGAGTACATTCAATGCCTATATACACTAATAGGCTGGGACCATGCAGTTTTTTGGTTAAAATAGGGTAATGAGAGGGATTCAAGGCGGTAATTGTAACGGAACGCCATAGTAACGGGATTCGTGCAGAAATGCAACAGGACAAATTAATTATAGTGGTTCCAATAGGGTGTATGTGTGGCTTAAGCCGCACGGTCCCAGTACTTATTAGAGTTTCTAAATGTATTACAATAATATCATTTATATTTATTCAACCATACAATAGTTAGGAATTATTTCTAGGGCTTATTGGGGGGGATTAGCTGGGACCTGGGCTGAGGCCGACATTGTCCCGAGGAAGGCGATGGCATTGCCTCTCTTCACAGAGAGGGACAGGCGTTGCAGAAGGACGGTGAAGGCGTTTGATTATATTACAACAATATAATCATTCAGCATGAGTGATTAAATAATGAATGTTATAAAAACCGAGGTTCCACCGAGATTCGAACTCGGATCGCTGGATTCAAAGTCCAGAGTGCTAACCATTACACCATGGAACCAGTTGAGCTCCGAGAATCAAATCCGGGCCGCCTAGTTAAAGGCCAAAAATCCTATCCACTAATCCTCATCGTGTCGCGTGAACAACTCGCCTGACACCACCATTATGGGTATGTTGTTTCTATCTCGTAGCGAACTTAGCTTGGTTAAAGTAATTATTTTCGGACTAGTCTTGAAATAGTAGAAAGGTGATATTGAGTCTGGATGTTCATCGGTTTCAAGCGCATATGTTATGCGGTTCCTTATAGCACGGGCTACGTGCCGACAGCGGGTCAGTCCCGGTACTATTTTTAAACACGTATTGTATTCAATGCATTAAGTGATTTAATCTTTCTGAAATTGGTGGCCCTAAAAAGGGCCGTTTTTTTCGGTGACGAAGCGGTGATGTTTACTTCGACGAGGTGTACTTGGTCACAGCCTTGGTGCCCTCAGACACGGCGTGCTTGGCCAACTCACCAGGAAGCAGCAGCCTGACGGCGGTCTGTACCTCCCGAGAGGTGATGGTCGACCTCTTGTTGTAGTGTGAGAGACGTGAAGCCTCAGCGGCGATTCTCTCGAAGATGTCGTTCACGAACGAGTTCATGATTGACATGGCCTTAGATGAGATACCGGTGTCTGGGTGGACCTGCTTTAGGACCTTGTAGATGTAGATCGAGAAGGACTCCTTCCTCCTGCGCTTCTTCTTCTTCTTGTCCGTAGCACGGACGTTCTTCTGGGCCTTACCGGCCTTCTTCACAGCCTTTCCTGACGGTGCGGGCGGCATGATTTCGGCGATGAAACCAAGTGATCTGTCTCATCGGCGTCGCAACCATTTATAGCCAGCTAGGGACGGTACTTTAGCGCCAAATTCTGAGCGCTCGCCCACTGGGAGAGGGGCTTCAGGCAGCTAGAGCCAGCTTCAAACCTATATAGAGCGCCTTGGTTGAGGCGAGTTCTTACTCGTACACGCGTACTCAACTCAACGACATCATGTCCGGACGCGGAAAGGGAGGAAAGTCGAAGACGAAGGCTAAGACCAGGTCTTCCAGGGCGGGACTTCAATTCCCCGTAGGCCGTATCCATCGTCTGCTTCGCAAGGGCAACTACGCCGAGCGTGTGGGAGCTGGTGCCCCAGTGTACCTTGCTGCCGTCTTGGAGTACCTTGCCGCTGAAGTTCTCGAGTTGGCTGGCAATGCCGCTCGTGACAACAAAAAGACTAGGATCATTCCTCGTCACCTTCAGTTGGCCATCCGTAACGACGAGGAGTTGAACAAACTTCTCTCTGGAGTTACCATCGCTCAGGGTGGTGTGTTGCCGAACATCCAGGCTGTCCTTCTCCCCAAGAAGACCGAGAAGGCCCAGGCCTAAGACACTCGAGTCTGCTTAAAAAAAAACGGCCCTTTTCAGGGCCACCACATATTACAAGATCAAACACTAACAGCATTGTTTATTATTTATATTAATCTATACATAGTGCATATCAATGCGTATTAGAACAAATCTACAGAAAATATTGTTTAAGGTTCATATGCATCATCATATCACACATAAAAAGATTATTTGTCTTTCAACACAAGTTCATGCTGACAAGAATGGCTAGTTCACCCGTTTCGACATTTTTTTCTAATTATTTAGCTAAGATGATTCAAAAAGCACAACACAGCGAACTGTGAAAACAGAAACTAAAAAAATATAGAAGCATTTACAATTGATTCAGTAGTTGATACGTTTCCATTGCCTATGAGGGTATGAGTTAACTATTAATCTATATGTCCAACTCAGTTTGCGATTGGGATTTCGTTAAGAAGGGAGTCGAGTTTCGGCGGGCAGTTGAACCCTTTCGTCATTGAATCAGAAAATTTGGCGTGCAAAAGGGCGCCGCACTTTTCTCCGCATCGTTCGACTCAAACCGACCGTTAGTTAATCTGACAATTGAAGCTGTGCGTTCTTAATACAATTAAAACGTTGGCTGGTACTATAATAATAATAAAATATATTTTACAACAGCAGAGATTTTAAGAGGCAATTCTAGAGACACTGTTGGTTATTTTTAGTTTGAAGCTGGCAAAGACAATATTGCCTTGTATATCGGTCACACAAGGAACTTTCACTTCTCGGGATTCTCGATAACTGTTAGATCAGCAGATCTTAGATAGTCCTCGTCACCATTCTGAATTCGTGTTGTGGGTCAGCTTGAAATGCACAAACCTTAAATTACCCTATTTACCCTATTTTTAATCCCCCCTAATCCCCCCCCCCTTTACCCTATTTTTAATCGAGAACTTAAGCATTGTAAAATTGCAGTTCCGGAAATAAACCGCAAATGTTATTGTTATTGTTTTTGTTACCACATTTGGCATATTTTTCGAATACCATTTGATTATTTGCGGGTTGCTTCAAAGCAGATTTGATCTTTCAATACTTGGTGGCCCTGAAAAGGGCCGTTTTTTTTGCAAAAGTTATGAACCTTTTGATGGTTGAAAGCAGGCTGAGTTCTTAACCTCCAAAACCGTAGAGGGTACGTCCCTGTCTCTTGAGGGCATAGACAACATCCATGGCAGTGACGGTCTTCCTCTTAGCGTGCTCGGTGTACGTGACGGCGTCACGGATGACGTTCTCAAGGAACACCTTGAGTACACCGCGGGTCTCCTCATAGATTAGACCAGAGATACGTTTGACACCACCACGACGTGCCAGACGACGGATGGCGGGCTTGGTGATACCCTGGATGTTGTCACGAAGGACCTTTCGGTGACGCTTGGCGCCTCCCTTTCCGAGTCCCTTGCCTCCTTTGCCGCGTCCAGACATGATAATGTTCTTTTCAGCAACCGAACGATTTGACCAGTCTCTTCAGCAGGCCACTCTTATAAGCCTCGAAGGCACTCGCATGTGCTGGCGAGCCTATTTCACCCTCTCCCCACGGCGCTTAGACAGTAGCTAACTCAAGGAGTTTCAGTTTCGGAGCAAGCCGCTAGGTGGCGCTTCCGTGGTTGCCCGCTAGTTTCTCCTCTCCCCTTTGCCTATAAAAGGCCGTGAACATCACCGTTGGAGCACCAATTGTCGAATCATGGCTCGTACTAAGCAGACCGCTCGTAAGTCTACCGGAGGCAAGGCCCCGCGTAAGCAGCTGGCCACCAAAGCTGCTCGCAAGTCGGCCCCGGCTACCGGTGGTGTGAAGAAACCTCACCGTTACAGGCCCGGTACGGTCGCTCTGCGTGAGATCCGTCGTTACCAGAAATCGACTGAGCTCCTCATCCGCAAGCTACCCTTCCAGCGTCTAGTCCGTGAAATCGCTCAGGACTTCAAGACCGATCTACGTTTCCAGAGCTCGGCTGTTATGGCCCTGCAGGAGGCGTCAGAGGCCTATCTTGTAGGCCTCTTCGAGGACACCAATCTGTGCGCTATCCACGCCAAGCGTGTCACCATCATGCCCAAAGACATCCAGTTGGCACGCCGTATTCGCGGTGAACGTGCTTAAAAAGCTACGGAGCCAATATTTGAAAAAAACGGCCCTTTTCAGGGCCACCTACCTCTATGAGATCAAACATTCTAGGCAATGCAACTAGCAATATATTAAGCAATAACATATACGGTTCACGCCAATATACAAAGTACATTTAGATTGGGCTCAAATGTTTCAGAAATATAGGATATCTCTCTATATAATGGATTCATTAAAAAGAGATGTTGGTCTCCGACCTACAGCGTATATCCCCATGAGTTCAACCTAGTCGCAGCTCAGCAAGCTGCGAACCTGACTCTCCTAAAGCGGTTCACTATTGTACATTATGAGTGCCTAATCTCAATGTCATTATATTTAAGGCCATCTGTTCATGGCATATAATGAATATCATTGCATTTCCAATGATTCTCTTTCATCCGATTGGTCCTTAAACCTTTGTGAACTAGAATCTTTGTAGCATTCTGATTATTAGAAGGTGTGCAGATGTACAGCTCTGTAGAACATAGTGATCAGAAATCAAGTTAGCAGTTACAGTTGTTGTTACTGAAAAGTTTCTGAAAACGTCAACTACGTTGGAAGAATTAATTGAACCTAAGCTAAACTTAGGCTAATTATTTATTAATAGATTCACAGCAAGGTGTAAATGAGCACCCTACGGCGTTGAAAGATGACAAGCGCCGTGGTAGGCCCTGTAAAATTCTGCAGTTCGACAGGCCGGATGGACCAAATAGCAGGGTGGGGAACACCTTTAATAAGATGACTTGTGGCCTAGCCTGTGCATGCACAATGCAGCAATGAGTCATGGCGTACGCGATACATTGCCCGTTTGCAAATATCCAGTGTCAATGATCTTGTCAATAAGCTATATCTGTTCTACGTGAAACAACACGTAAGGACTCATCCGAGGCTTTCTACTCTGATTGAAAAGTAGTGGTAAAGTTGCACTGAACCTGCTATATGTTTATTCATCATCAAAATTGTACTTGTCCCCTTTGAAGCAGTCTCCTCCGACTGCAAATCGCCTGCGATACCTTTTTTTCCAGTCTTCGAAACATTTTACAAAGGCCGATTGTGATATCTGCTTTAGCTCCTTCCGCGATACCGCTTGAATTTCTCCACAACCACCCAGGATCAAACCCGGGTCGCCTGAGTAAAGGCCAAGAATCCTATTCACTAGACCACATCGTACCACGTGAACAACTCGCCTGACGCCACAATTATGGATATGTTGTTTTTATCTCGTAGCGAAATTAGCTTGGTTAAAGTAATTATTTTCGGACTAGTCTTGAAATAGTAGAAAGGTGATATTGAGTCTGGATGTTCACCGGTTTCAAGCGCATATGTGATGCGGTTCCTTACAGCACGGGTTAATTGCCGACAGCGGGTCAGTCCCGGTACTATTTTTAAACACGTATTGTATTCAATGCATTAAGTGATTTAATCTTTCTGAAATTGGTGGCCCTGAAAAGGGCCGTTTTTTTCGGTGATGAAGCGAAGATGTTTACTTCGACGAGGTGTACTTGGTCACAGCCTTGGTGCCCTCAGACACGGCGTGCTTGGCCAACTCACCAGGAAGCAGCAGCCTGACGGCGGTCTGTACCTCCCGAGAGGTGATGGTCGACCTCTTGTTGTAGTGTGAGAGACGTGAAGCCTCAGCGGCGATTCTCTCGAAGATGTCGTTCACGAACGAGTTCATGATCGACATGGCCTTAGATGAGATACCAGTGTCTGGGTGGACCTGCTTTAGGACCTTGTAGATGTAGATCGAGAAGGACTCCTTCCTCCTGCGTTTCTTCTTCTTCTTGTCCGTAGCACGGACATTCTTCTGGGCCTTTCCGGCCTTCTTCACAGCCTTTCCTGACGGTGCGGGCGGCATGATTTCGGCGATGAAACCAAGTGATCTGTCTCATCGGCGTCGCACCCATTTATAGCCAGCTCGGGACGGTACTTTAGCGCCAAATGCTGAGCGCCCGCCCATTGGGAGAGGGGCTTCAGGCAGCTAGAGCCAGCCTCAAACCTATATAGAGCCCCTTGGTTGAGGTGAGTTCTTACTCGTACACGCGTACTCAACTAAACGACATCATGTCCGGACGCGGAAAGGGAGGAAAGTCGAAGACGAAGGCTAAGACCAGGTCTTCCAGGGCGGGACTTCAATTCCCCGTAGGCCGTATCCACCGTCTGCTTCGCAAGGGCAACTACGCCGAGCGTGTGGGAGCTGGTGCCCCAGTGTACCTTGCTGCCGTCTTGGAGTACCTTGCCGCTGAAGTTCTCGAGTTGGCTGGCAATGCCGCTCGTGACAACAAAAAGACTAGGATCATTCCTCGTCACCTTCAGTTGGCCATCCGTAACGATGAGGAGTTGAACAAACTTCTCTCTGGAGTTACCATCGCTCAGGGTGGTGTGTTGCCTAACATCCAGGCTGTCCTTCTCCCCAAGAAGACTGAGAAGGCCCAGGTCTAAGACACTCGAGTCTGCTTGTAAAAAAAAACGGCCCTTTTCAGGGCCACCACATATTACAAGATCAAACACTAATAGCATTCTTTATTATTTATATTAATCTATACATAGTGCATGTGAAAGCGTATTAGAACAAATCTACAGAAATTAGGGTTTAAGGTTCATATGCATCACCATATCACACATAAATAGATTATTTGTTTGTCAACACAGGTTCATCCTGACAAGAATGACTAGCTTTCTAATTATTCCAGCTAGTATTCTAAAGCACCTTAAGAAACCCCAGACAAAGACTTGTATGGCTCCGGACGGCATCCCATCATATGTGCTCAAAAACCTTAGAATTTCTGCTTGCCTCGCACTTTCCTACATCTTCAGGCGGTTCGTACATCTTCCTGATTTCTTTCGAAAGACTATCGTGTGCCCCGTGCAGAAAATAGGACCTTTTTTTAAAGGACCTAAAGCCGAACCCACCAACGAATAACCCGTGTCCCTAATTGTCGTAACATGCAAACTCCTAGAAAGCATCATCTGCAAGGATATCTATGGCACTTCAAATAAGCAAGACTTGATCATGGATGCTCAATTTGCGTATCGCCCAGGCAGGAATACTACTCCACACGCTTCTGGACACGCAATTCGAGTGGGCATGCTATGCAAATGAGTGACGATCATCCACTTAGCGTGCTCGGTGTACGTGACGGCGTCACGGATGACGTTCTCAAGGAACACCTTGAGGACACCGCGGGTCTCCTCATAGATTAGACCAGAGATACGTTTGACACCACCACGACGTGCCAGACGACGGATGGCGGGCTTGGTGATACCCTGGATGTTGTCACGAAGGACCTTTCCCCTTCAAGGTTTAGTCCGTGAAATCGCTCAGGACTTCAATACCGATCTGGGTTTCCTGAGTTCTGCTGTCAGAAGAACTGTTTTTCGAGCTGACCCTCAGCTGTTCCCCTATGTGACAGGCGTCAGCTATTAACCTGCTCTTCTGTCATGGACCTGTCCGAGGTCCATCTTGTGGGCCTCTTCGAGGACACCAATAGTCGTATACGTGAAGAGCGAGCTTAAAAAGCGAAATAACGGCCCTTTTCAGAGCCATCCAAACATTTTTTTATTTATTTAACAATATCGTACGCATCTAGTTCGCACACTCACTATGTCTCAACTAGCTATAATAAAACTGACTAAATGATTACACCATCAGACTACAAAAACATTAACATCGTTTATATCACATATTATAGAATATCAGCAAGTCGATACAATGATTATAATATAACTAGGCAATCATTCATTTAATGGGAAACAACGTCTCAATGGCAAAAATCCAGAGCTCGACATAGAAATGTCTGTCGTATATATGCTACAGTATACATTTCCTTGTTAATAATCGCCATCGCTTGCACATATATATATATATATATACCCATGCTTCTCAAGTACATGCTTATACATTATGGTGGCTGGTGGAAGTTCACGTAGGATAGCTTCACACGATTTTTCGAATTTAAATGTTCTGTTTGGCCCTTCATTTTGACACAATTAGTGCTACGTCTTCAAATCCACGTCCCTTCATATGATATAGTAGTATAATATACAACATAGAATAAACAAGTACAAATCCAAAGTATTTGTTATGAAAAAGCATTTGATTGAAACCTTCGCGAGAAACCATCCATAGCCAGCCAGCCAGCCCACTTGGCCATCGAATCGCTTACATCCTAGTACGTCTAACTAGATTAATTAACAGTAACTGCAAGAAAAAGCAGAGTTCTCTTCGTATGTTTTTGAGGACAAAATTGACTCAGAGTAACAGTATAGGGCTACCGAATGAAAGAGCTCAAACAAATCGTTGAATCGAGTAAAGCTTCTCATCAGACTTAAGAGTAGCTTACAGAAGAGCATAGCCCGCGAACGACTGCGTCTCTCACTAGAGGATTTGAACCCATGACCCCCGCCGTTGGAGACAGATACTCGGACACCCACGCTGTGGCCTCAAGGACGAAGCCTTTGGCCATCTATTCTCAAAACGAATATTATCATCTACGATAAAATTCAGTAATTCCGACCCGAGAACAGCGCAAATCGATATTTTGCCTTGTCCGCCTGCGAACTGCCCCGACTAATATATTAGTGAGATGTAAAATCGTTTTATTTTCATCGAATACAAGTCGTTTCCGTATTGTATTGATATACTGCGTACAGCTGAAGTTTTCCGCCAGACATCGAAACGTCCCTGTTTTGGGAGGACAGTGGAGTTGAATGATGAAAAATGTCGGTTCTATAACTAACCACAATGCTACAGCGCCGAATTGGCAATCATGTGCAAATGGAGACGATAAATCAGTTCAATAATGATAATAATAAACGCTACATATATATATATATATTGGCTACAGCGTGTCACTTGTCAATCATCGTTGGTGTCCAGTCAATTTCGTTTTATCAATTTCAAAGTGCAGCTGCTGGGAGAGAAGGGACAACACAAATTTGCGACTGTTTAAAGTTGCGTATAATTGTGGTCGGTATGGAACGAGCGAGCTCTCAGCAACGATGGCTCAACGCTAATCAGCTGTGAATTTCCCCACTGGGCCATTACGTTGGGAAAGGCCTCGGATAACAACACCCCTCGTCGAACCATGCTATTCCCGAGATGACTGAACGTTTGACGTGTTACTGTGCGAAAATTTACGTTTGACGTGTTTTATTCATTAAAGGCAACATGTCGTCGTTGGAGTCGCGCTCGCGTTTTCGTTGTCTCTCAACAAATGCACACATTATTATCTGTGTGCCGGCGTTCACCGGCGTTTCTGGTTGTGCGGTCAGGTTCAATTTTTCAACGTCGTAAATCAACAAGGGTCTTTCAGGTGCGAAAGTCCTACAAATAGCATCACGGTAGTTTGACTACATTGTGATTTCGCCACATCCGCGTAATGCGCTTCGTTCATATTGTACAGAATTGTGTGAGGAGGGAGGGTGATGTCGAAGGTCGAGTTCGTTGAACGCCTGTGTTGCAAACTGTTCAGAACCTTGCTATTCACGAAACTGGACGTGTTGAACCTGGTAATGACTATATGGACGTTGAGTGTAATATATATATATATATATATGTGCTACAGTCAGCGTCCATAAAATAATGCCTAGAACATAGCGAAAAGTCAGTCCGAACGTAGGGGTATAAAGTCCATCTCATAGTACTGATTGCATCGTTGGTCGGCTTCGGCCATGTACAGACAGTGGGTAATTGAAAAAAATATGAAATTTACCTGCCTCGCTAATACAAGCCAACAAAAGATAATTTCGCAAAACGGAGATAATTTCCAAGTACGATAGCCCCCCCCCCCCCCCCGCGTGGTCACAGGATGTTGGTATGTGTCTGCGTGTGTGTGTGCATGCAAATATTGCACACCCGACGGTACCCCCCAATCGAGCATATTTACAACATACATGGTAGGCCCTTTGTGGTTGTTGTACTCAATGTTTGCGTCGATTTTTCGACAGACAAGCTGTACACGTTGATCTTTCCTAAGTTCGCCGAACAAGGGAAAAACATCCAGCACGCTTTACATCGACAATTTCGAATTCGCCCTATAAGTGACGGGCACTGACGAATCCCTAGCGATTCATTAGCGAACAATCTTAATGTATGCATATGGGTATCCTGAGGCGCCGAACTACTACCCCAAGCAGTATGTACAGGTTACAAGTAGAGGAAGACATTAAATGTATGTTTTGAAAAAAAAAACAAAAAAAAACCTAATCAGCATCACGATTACAATTGCAATGTGTGTGGGTGCATTTAAGCCGAATACAAAAGTCGTTTTTCCTTAGTTTTCTTCTTTCGTTTTCCCTTCGACGGTTATCGATCTCTCTACTGGAGTTTTGTATTTTTTTTTGTTTTCAAAATTCGCGCCCGCTATTGACAAGGTCACTTCGTTCTCTTTCACATTTCTCCATCTAGCTCAGTGCGTGGCGGTGCCGTGAGGTAAATTTCTTTAAACGACAAATAAAAATCTTATCCGATCTAGGTTTTGTTGTTGATGTTGTTGGTGGTGGTGTCGTTGCCCACATTATTACAAATAAATAGTTGTTGATGTTGTTTTTTTGGTTTTAGCCAAATCCCCTCATCATCATCATCGCATCAGCCAGCGTGTCCCAAGTGTCATCACTCAGAAATGATAACATCTCACCTATCTGGTGTATATGTGTGTCGAATATTCAGTTTGTCGATCTCATCCGTCTTGTTGACAATTCTTACTCATTTGCTTTTGGTTGCGAAAAAGACATAAACAGATGATTAAATAAATACAATAGTGTCATACGTGGCCATCATCAACATAGGAGCCAATTGACTAGCAGTTAATTCGAGATAGCTAGATAGGATAGATGTATAGAGCATTACAGTAGCAATATTAATAATATTCATCATTATAATTCAATAGTGTTATCATATTAACAACAAACGCGTTGCTCTATACACGTAAGCCACACATATATATATATATATATATATATATATAATATATATATATATATATATATGGCTTACATATATCGAGCAACGTGTTTGTATATATATATATATATGGCGTCATTTCGTTCGTATAATCATTTTTAGGGGAACAACCAACTCGATTTTTAGCAAACATTCATTATTCGCAGTTGTTAGCCATTTTGGTCGCTCTATTTGCATCCGAACATCTCAAGTAAGTCCAAGTCCAGCCGCGAACGCTTGCGTTTATGCCCTAGAGAAGCGATCAGATTGTGGTGTTCAACCCAGTCGATTTTTTCCCCTTCATTCGTGTATTTATCACGAAGATTCTCTTTCACATATATATATATATATATGTATGTGTCTGTGGGTGTGTGTGTGTGCATATAACTTGACTCTATCCCTCGCGGCTGTATGCGCTCAACTCAACTGGGTGGACTTCGTGCTCAGCGCGAGTCTACTGCGATAACACTTTTCGATCTCACTGCCTACAACAGTTTGGCGAGGTCTGTTCAACTTTCCGTGACACCGAGTAAATGTTTCGTTGACTAGCTTTTCGCCCCGACAATGCCAAGCTTTGCTGGGACGACATGGTCCCACGCAGACGACGAATGTGTGGCGTTTTATTATCATCAGTCTTCGTCATTATCAATCGGCAATTAATCACCAATTATGGATGTTGACCCAACATCTCTCCTCTAGATGTCTGAATCGTCAGCCGTATCCCGATAACGGCCGAACGACCCGTTAGCTACACGAGTCTCCTGCGAGCAGACACGTTCAGTGTTCATCGCCGCCACAGCGCCTATACGAGCCCAGTCTTCTTCCAGTGCCGGGTATGGCAATACAGCCTCGCAGGCCCCGGCAGCTCCTGCCGCCCCCGCCGCCGCCCCCCGCGCCACCACCGCCTCCTATGGATCCGCCGGCTCTCTCATCTCCCACTTCGCCGTTCGGCTCATCGTTGGGCCCGCCGCTGCAGCAAACGGCCAACAGCGGTCCCTGCCGACCGGATCATTCGGCCTGACGCATCGAGTGCGCCAGCACGTGAATCTCACCGCGGAAGTCGGCTGAGACGATCACGTAGTTCTTTGCGCTTTCCGACGCCACTGACGGAGGCACGAGTGCGTCATCCAGCTGCTTCGTGATGATGTCCGGTTTCGGGGCGAACACAGCCGACGTGACCGACGCTTCGTGAACTGGAGCCATCGCGTGAGTCACGCATGTTTACAATGCAAGCATTTGGGAGAGAGAGAAAAAAAGCACAAAAATGTTAGCGAGTGTCAGAGAAAGAGAGATGGGAGAGAGAGAGAGAGAGGGAGAGAGAGACTATAAATAAACGAAGTGTGCATTCGTTCACTAACACGCATACGACATAGGCAAATGCTTTCGAGTGGGAACAATCTCCATTGAGAATATGAATGGGCGTCATTCGATTGACATTCAGCGTTGTTATCTTCTCGCAGGCCCTCTTCGCTCTGAACTACTCTGAATCGAAATCGCTCAGTGTGTACAGACCAAGGAGACTCTCATACGAGACTCTTTGTTTAAGGTTTGTGCTAACGCGCGAGAAAATAGCTAGAAAAGAACAGAGGCCAGCCGGGTAGAAACGACACGAAATTCACATACGGTCAAATAAATGTTCGCGACGACAACACATCGCTCACCTTTAATGTTCTCCCAGAATGCGTTCCTGTCTCGTCGGGCGGAGGAGAACGCCGAGTGGTCGTGGTACGTCTTCCAGATATATGTGAACATGTTTTCGCTACCACTAATCACGTAACGTCCGTCAGGGCTAAACGTCGCTTTGATTTGACTACTGCTGTTCACCAGACCTCTGCAATTCATTGTCAAATGAACTGTTAGTGAATTGTTCGATGGTAGATATCGATTTCACCGTTTTACAGCTTGCGGAGAGAATTGATTAGGTAATTTAATCTTGCAGTTTGGCCGTTTTTTTTTTTCTCAACATTAATTACTTTTACTCGTAATGGTAAAATCGCTTAGGAACGCCTGGTCACGCCTTAACTATCTGCACTGGATGGGGCAGCATATATTCATAATGGTATACAGAAAATGTAACCTCCATCAAAGTAATACCTAAGGTTAACTGCTGAACCCGGTTACATAGGATCTCGCTTGATGCTGGCCCCCACGACTTCCCCGAAGGTATGTGCACTCCTGCTTCCACGATATATATATATATATACATATGTCATATATACATAAATACATATATATATTTTTTTTTATTTTTTATTTATTTTTTTTTCGCCGTTACCGCGTCTCCTCGGTATGCGGGCCACCTGCCAGCCCGTTAATGACTAATGGCAAATCATGTCTTGCATGCAAGTCCGAAGCGGTCGACTCGCAGCCTCTGAGAGTGCGGTTACTCTAGCTTTTAAAGGGGGGGGTGTTGGCATGCTAATGCATGCCAACACCATGGCCGCCCCCCCTATGGAACTGTTGACGATGTTCAACAGCACCACCCTTCCCGGTATCGCTTATCGCATTACTTCAGTAAAGGGTGGTGAGATGTGTACAAGCCCAGCCACGAGCACCACACATCCTCCTCACCGTACGAACATGACGTGGTTAGCTGACTCTCAGCTGCTTCCCTTCTCTCCCAATCTCTCAAGACCTCTGTGCACTTCCCGTCTGTGAACAACTACTGTGATCAATAGGGTGTCTGTAGAAAGCCCCGTGTATGTAAACATGCAGTATTTATGACGCATACAGGGGGTGTACGGTGCCTTCCTTTCTGCACAGTGGTAGCTATGCCGCAGACCACATTAGTTGCCACTACTACTTAACAAATCTTATTGCGGAGATACTGCCCATAAAAGTAAATATGACTCCACTCAGATTTGAACCTCAGACTCCACAAAACTCCCTTTTTGGTACTGCCTACCTTGTCCACCACGCCATGCCCGCAGGCTGGTTACTCTAGCTTATGCGCCCAGTGAAGGCTTGCGTTTACTTTGAGGTTTCCACAACGCGAGGAAATCACTCTTCCACTACCTATCGGGACGGTGCCGGCAGAACATGGGACTAGAATACAGTCGACGCTCCACTTGGTGTGCCCTGATGTGCACTCCAATGTGCCCCTTAGTAGCTACCCAGTTGTTGGCGCCTTCGTGCTTTGAATACCATCTGGCCAGGACGCCACTCACGCTCATCGGCCACAAGTTCGCAATTCCTGATATAATCCGACCGTTGCCAAAGGGCGACTCTGACTGATCGCTTGTCATGACACCGTTGCCTCCTGATGACGCGGGCCGGCCCCCAGCCTCCTTGTCGCCGGCAGGCGGTACCCACTGCTCAAAAGTCACTTGCGGTCTATATAGCCGCCAACTCCCTTACTCCCAAGATCTGATAAAATATACCTTTAATTATTTGCAATGTATCATTTTGTAATCACGCAACAGCAGCTCAACGCATTTTGATATGTGATTATACCTGTATTTGCATGAGAGTGTCAGGTCTCTGAGATCGTATAGACGAATTCTAGAATCGTTGCTGGTCACAAGTATTTTGTCCTCGCCGGGCATGGGCTCAATGCCTGAGATCTTCTTCCCTTGTGCATTCTTGCCACGCGAACTGCGTACAGCAATCTGGGTGTAGTATTTAAGCTGGTCCGTCGTGTAAAACACGCATCGTCCATCGTACGAACCGACAACAGCGAATTTGCCATTGTGGCAAAAATTAGCACAGGTAATTAATTTCGTATGGGTGCCTTCCAGTTCGTTCCATAGATGCACCTTCTTGTCAGGGATGTTCCACAGACGGAGTTTGCCGTCAAGCGAACCGCTCAGGAAGTACCTATAAAAATGAAGACGAGTGAATAAAACAAGAAGCACGCAACACACGTGTGTTAATTACGACAATGATATAGGTCGGTGATTAGCTCAGACAACGGGGATTGCACCGTGGTGAGAGGGTCATTAATTCGCCTAATCACTGCAGTGATTGCTAGAGTCGATTGTTGTTCAGTAGACTTCTTATTCATAGCATCATACACGGATACAATAAGTGAATCGTTAGGTAAAAGGTAAATTTGTCCGCGATAAGTATGGTCGTGCATTATGGGGTGTGAGAGAGAGAGAGAAGGGAAGCAGCTGAGAGTCAGCTAACCGCGTCATGTGCCGTACGGCAAGGAGGATGTGTGGTGCTTGTGGCTGGACTTGTACACATCTTACCGCCCCAAACTGAAGGAATGCTTTAAGCGATACCGGGAAGAGAAGTGCTGCATCGTCAACTGTTCCAGAGGGCGGGGGGCGGTCACGGTGTTGACATGAATTAGCATGTCAACAGCCCCCTTAAAAACAATGGTTTGCGGAAGTAATCACCTGTCGTCCCGGGGATGAAATGCTATCGCGGTGACGAACTCAACGTGATGAAACACGCAAAGACATTCGGCTCGACTAATGTGCCATAGCCGAACAGTCTTGTCCATCGATGAGCTGAGAATGAAGTTACTTTTGCTCCACGATACGTCCAGGACGTCAGCGGTGTGACCTTCGTACTCTTCAAAGGGTCGAGGCATAAATGGACCACGCTCTTCGGCGGCGGATTCTGTGCCGGCTGAACTGGCAGCCTTCTGAGTAGGATACATGAAAAAATAACACGTACATACCTCTTAGGTGGACTAGCGACGAAAGTGGATTTAATACGCACTGTGAGCTCACAAATCTTAAAAGGTTAACACATTATCACATGGTTATGATAAAAGCTAAAAGAAATATAGATTGACAATGACACAAGATTTCATATTGAACAATGATGTTTTCATTCGCTTCTATTGGCTCTAAGTGTGTGGCGTTGATATGAAGGCAGATATTTCTGCAAGGGCTGAAACCTCTCAAGACGCCTGCGTGCCACCCCGTGCATACTCCTGCTAAAGGCGGTTGTCGCCTTCGATACACTAGGGACCATTTCGTATCTATCACGGTGGAAGGGTATCTCTCACGATAGGTTCTCACCACGCTAATGAACAACATACACCAGCCTAGTGAACGGATTGACGTAGAACAAACGGATGTTAATTAGGATTAGGTAGACGATGAATTCAAAAATGAAATCGACCATTTTGTTGCCCCGTTATCTAGGGTTATATTGCACTGCGATAATTAACCTGATGTTTTCGCTTGTGACTCAGCACTTACCTCGCTACCGGGCGACGCTGGATCTTGAAGTTGGCTAGCGTTACTATCGCGATTTTCGGTGATACTGTCTTCGCGATCGCGACCTGTGTTGCCCTGGCTTTTTCGTCGGACTTCACTGAAGTGCTCGAACGCATCTCGTAGCACCCATACCCGAACAATGTGGTCCTGGCCAGCGCTCGCCAGCAGCCGGCCACATTGTGAGAATTTCATCGTCCATACAGCTCCCTGATGAATGCCTTTCAGAGCTGTCGCGACCAAATGTACCCACGCAAGGAAAAACAATGCCGGAGGCGTCAATTACCGGAGTAATCCTTACGAGCTAATGCACTATTATGTAGAACTGCTGATCAGATAGGTTTAGGAATTGAACAAAGTGTTTTGTCTACAGTTGTTTCACATTGGCCATTGTGAACGCCCAACCGTTATTATCATGCCAACGGTCAGGCATACACTGCGCGCTTACGAAAACGATTCATTAAGATTCAGGCTTAATCAGTGAATATTTTCAAGAAAATTACGTACGGAAAATTGAAAAGAAGCAGGCGCGATCAGTATCGCAATCGTCGACAATCACATGCAGAAAAATTCGAGGCTTGTCTCTAATCATGAAAAATAGGATATGAACTACTTGTGCTATCTTCTTGCCTTGGACCTCGCGAATTCCGTCGAAGTCCGACTTCTGATTTTTGGAGGATGTTGCCACCTTGATTTTGTCCGGCTGTGGGTCCAATGTCATAAGATCGACTTCAGCCGGTTCTTCCTGACTATGCTGAGATTGCCACTGTTGAATTTCTGCGGATGAAGTCGCCGAATTTCATATTTTACACAATTAAAACCAAGTATATATATATATGTATATAAATTCTAACTATGGGTATATACATTCATATATATATATATATATATATATATATATATATATATATATATATATATAATGCTTTAATTGGAGAGACAGCTTACTTTCGTCTACGCTTTCGGCGACATTCTTAATTTTTGTTACTGTGGCGCCAAGCTTTTTGCTGAGCTTCTCCTTCAATCTGCTCCTGTAATGCAAAGCCAAGTGACAGATCAAGACATATGTGGTCATTGTTTGTACAAAGCGTTATTGATTATCGCTTATGTAATACTACAGATGTTGAATCGGGTATATTGCAGCCGCGATCGTTATAGTCCCCGACAACAAGCCATTCTAAACGTATGTCCCCATTTGCAATGTACAAATGGTCATTTTCTCACCACCATGTTTGCAGAGTCTGATTTACAATTATTCTTCACTTATCTCCCCATATATATATATATATATATATATATATATATACCCGAAGATACCCGGGATTCTAAAGAGCGATGAATATATTCGCATAAATGCGAGTTTCAGTGTGGTCTCTGCGTCGCACATTTTTCCCTTTGTGCTTCTTTTCTGCTGCTTTTATTTTGTAACAAAAATACTAATGTGTCCAGCTTGATAAATACGTGTCGCGCTAGCCAGATACGTCGCATCGAACCGTCTCGAATACCACTTACGCTTTCTTCTTCAGAGTTCCGCCGGCCTCCATCTCCGGAGGAAGGTCATCCGTAACAGGTTCCGCCACGCCAGCACACTCGTTATCCAAGGTATCAGCGTCCAACTTGGTCGTCGAACTGAAAATAATTTCCGGCACCGTGTTTCAGCAGATGAACATCACTATAGCGGGAATGAAGTGTTGAAACGACACTTTACACAGAGAACAAACTGAGAAATTTGCAGCCCATGTCAGTGACGACTAACAGCCTCCCCAAATACCAGAAGGCCAACGTGCACTGCTGTTCAACAGTGGGCACTGCCACCAGCTAGCTAGCCAGCGTTGTTCGTTCCGATATGCGATACTAGCTTCTACGGCGCTCCAATACGCGAAAACGACTCGATCAGACATACGCAAGTTGTGTTAACCGTCAATGTACAACCGATAGCAAACGTCGAACGGGGAAATCTGCTGTTATTTCTTCTCACCATCAGCAATACCATCTAAACTCAGTGGACGAACACTGGGACTCGGACACTTCTCTGACACTATCATGCCGGGATGGGGCGGTGGAGGTGTTGAACAAAAGGCAGCATATATGAATGACCCTTCTACAAATCAAAAATGTCTCAAAATATCCAGTGACGCTACAGCCCGGGAGTGGGGGGGGGGGCGGCGGCGGGGGGGTAAATAACAAAGCATATCACCGGATCGGTTTTATACCGTCGACAGCAGTGAAACGAAACTAGCAGCGAGAACCAATTCGGCCTGCGTGCGCATGAGGGTTCTATCTCGCCGTTCAGGTGAGTCCACTTGTGTGCTGATTGAGTCAGCCTGGCCACTCGCTAGGTAATAAAAGGAAACACGGACACAAACGTCGCGACACACGGCAGACAAAAATAAAGCATCGGGAACTGTGTATGCTACCCCCTCCCCCCCGCCCTTCCCTTCATCTACGAACACCATTTCGGTCAGACAGATCCGACCGAACACGGTTCAAAACTACACGGTCACAAATCTCTGAGCGAAATTCAGACATGCCCTGGAACATCAGTGTATTGGCGTCGCCGAGCAACGCGACAACCAGCTATTCCTTGGCAAACAATCGAGCAGGGTGCTGTGCAATGAACAGTGAGCCAACGGACGGGAGGTCAGAGGTCGGAAGGGTGAAGGGTGAAAAGGGATGACAACAGGACAACAAACAATTCCTCTGACGAGAGCCAGCCAGCCCCCCGGGCGGGGCGCGAGGGGGTGTCAGGCTCCGCCGATGAGGTCGCTCAGTCAGGCGAGGCAACTCGCGACGAAAGCCAAAAAAACGAGCAACGCCGCCACCGCAGCCGCCGCCTCCTCCTCCTCCTCATCTTCTTCCTCCTCCTCCTGAACTTGTTCACCTGTGATGGTCGTTATTTGACGCAACATCGTCACCATCATCCGTTGCCGCTGTTGCTGCTGCCGCCGCTGCTGCCGCGTCCGTAGCCACCTGGCCGCCATTGCCAACTGTTCCGCTGGTGGTATCGCGATGCGATGGCGGCACCTCATCGTCGAGTGCGTCGTCTTGCGAGCTGTCAAGACGCTCCTTCAAGCGTCGGAGGTATCGCTTCTGTTTGCGACTCTTGAACCACGGACTGACCAATTGTTAAGAGTAGTCAGTTTATCAGCAAGGAAGCAATCGCAAGGTAGCAATGAACCACAGACGGCGCCCGCACCAGAACCACAGAGAAAAGTCGGTTATCATCGTGAACGCTATTGACTATCGCGTGTGGGGGGAGAGGGAAACGCCGTAAGAAACGTAGCGCAAGGGCACAGTAAGAGCGAAACATTTGGAGAGAACAACAAATCGCGAATCCTTTCTGAGTGTGGAAATACATGTCTGGGACATTGAACATATGCACATTTGGGAGCTGCTGGTTAATCAGTGTTCAGATGATGGCGATGATGATGATGGCGATGCTGGAAGACCTACACAAATAGAGTTTGGGCGCCCACATCTGGTACGGCCTGCCATTCTCGGCTCATAGGTCTTGTTCGGCGCTATTTTTTTAATTCAAATCTCCTAGTAAGAGCACGACGAATTTAATTCAACCGTTCGATATACATGCTAACTGAGCAAACCTCACGACGCCAGACATGTGTCATTACAAGCTGAAACAGATGCTCACCTAACATATTCCTGTGTGATCCGCATTAAATGTAGGCTGAGAGGGTTGACGCACTGAGGCAGCTTGTCTTCAGCAACACTTAATGGGATCTTCTCGCCAGTGTCGAGGTTGAGCACTTCGATTTGTTCGAGGATCTCCAAGTCCGACAACTGTCGACCAGAATCTGTCCTTAGGCGCGGCAGTGCGGTCGTCGCCTTCAACGAATTCTCGGGAGTTTTATACTCGAGCGTCTTCACGCTAGCGTTACTCGACCTTCGGGGCAATCTGCCGGCACTCCCCTCCTTCGAGGACTCTTTGCCGCTTCCTGCCGCACTTTCCGACAATCGAACCTCATCCTTGGACAAGCCTTTATCCTCCTCGTTATCCTAAAATAGCAGCCACAAGAAACCGAACACGTATCGTGTGATCCGGAATAGCTTCTCTGCTTTTAAATCTTAGACAACATATAAGAATTTTGCTAGATCTGCATAAACCACACGAGAATTGGATGAGCACCACATAATAACTCTTTAATGAGACGGGTTTTTGACTGCTTTCGGAACTGCACGTTCTATTGGAATACGCCAATTAGGCAGTTTTATACTCATTTTATTTATTCGAGTGATATTATGTCCTTCATCATCTAAAGTACGCTCTCCACAAGCGCTCAATGCTTATGGCTAGTCAATTATGATGGATATCTCCTCTCTCTCTCTCTCTTTCTCTGCCAGGCTGGTAATCAGCCTGGCTCTGAGAGTACTCAGCGAATAATGTCCATATGTGAATCCACCCACTTGACGCAGCCACCTGGAGTGATTCTGTTATCGGAAATCGAATTCACAAATACAAATCTCCAGTCACAGTAGACTGGGTCGAACTGTCGGCACCACTTACAAGTGGATATCGTATTTCTTAAACAGGAATTTAGTTCGGTAATGTTTACACAAAAATAGCTAGATACCATACGATCACTAAGTGAGTATATAGTTTTTATGCATAACGCCGCCGGTGCTCCTGCTGGGTGGTATACCTGTGGCTTAACGACGAATTGTCCCCTCTGAACCTTCTCAACCGGAAGTGAGAAATCTCTGCCAATCGACGAGGTCGGTGTCTCGGCGGGCGGTGGCGGCAAGCCAAGGGGAACTACGGAGTTTATCGACATCGCGTCCTCGCTATCATACGCAGAGGGATTGGGCGATCGGCGCGATCCGTCGTAATTGGCTCGTGCGTGAGACTTCTTGCGACGTCTGTGAAGAGATAGTTAGGATATCTGTGTAAGATTGAGGTGATCAGCGAGAGACTAGTGCCACAATTAAATGACAATTTAGTATTGGTTATCGATTTTCGATTGATTTTGTTCTAAATGAACGTGCACACTCTTGGGTTTGTGTGATGAAAAAAGGTATTATTTGACATCTATGCTATACAGTTTAGATAGTTACTTGTGCATGAGCGACCAACGCTCTGACGGCGTTCTGATGAGTGGTTTCTGGTATACAGGCATCTCCAATATACAGTTAAAAAAATTTCTTTACAGAACATCAACGTATTACTTTGTGTGTTTTCAGTAGGTATATATACGCATATATATATATATATATATATATATATATATATATATAGACTAAACGTTAAATCCGGGCGTCTGTACCTCGGTGGTGCGATTGGCGGCGCAAACTCCTGTGGGAAGCTCGTCGGCGGTGGCTTCGTGGACGCGACGAGATCAGGCTCATTACTGCTGTGAGTGTTGCTGTTATTGTGGGGGTTCTTGCTGTTGTTGCTGGTCCCATTCTTGGCCGCGCTGGAACGCCGCTGGGCGGTGCTTTTCGACAGGGCTTTGGCCGTGCTGTTGACCAGAGGCTGAAGACGATTCTCGGGCGAGAGTTGCGAAGGCGACGATGATGATGAGCCAGAGGACAGGTGGGTCCCCGGTGATGTGACTAAGTTCGGCTGCTTAAGCTAAGTAGATGACAACACACCGTAAATACACGTAGTAGCATCATGAGAGGGCGAGTATATCTCGTCATTTGTCCTTCTCCAATGGCTTCGAGTTTATGAGGTGTTGTTCAATCGAAGCTAAGCTGCGATTAAACAAATTGAAACCTTTGGATTTGTTAACCGAGAAAATGATAGCTGAAGCACGAACGACAGTACACAAATCTACGCAATGCTGACCCAATTCGGTGTTGAATTCATTTTAAAAGGTCGAACAAAATCAACATAGCCATAAAAAAGCGCCACTCGATATTAAAGATAGATTCTTTACGGACGGAAATGACCGGCTTAATATTCAATACCTTCGTGAGGTAGAGCCCTTCAACGGATGACGAAGCGACACTCTCGGAGTAAGAGCTCGATCCGTCGTCAAGATGGGCGCGCAACGCTGACGTGCCAGGATGACAGGGTTCCTCCTCTTCTCGAAGAAGACGTTGGCGTCTCTCCTCAATCCGCCGCGCCCGCTCTTCAACCTGACGAAATCATGTTCAAGAAAACACCAGTGAATATATTTATCGGACATACTTATTTACGCTTGTTGACTTGTATTGTGATACCCGGTATATGTAATTAGGTAAAATATAGATGCAAGTGAAAAGTAATTTTTGTTGCATAATAGCAAATGTGCATTGAATGTAAATGCACGAGTTCAGGACCGAATCACTTCGCATGAGACCCTGTGTGATTCGAACAGGAGAGCCTGCGGTTGCAAAGGTTGGAGTCGATTTAGAAATGTTCCATGTTTGCAAACGTTAACGATAAGGTACAACGAAGGTGCATGACAGCACTTTAACAGGACAAGCGGGTAATTGTTCAATTGCATTTACGGCTTGTAAAAGCGTCATATTTGAAAAACCCGCCTAACATGCATCTCGGCTTGTGAAAATCGCCGCTTAGATCATGTCTCAAACGGGTAAAACAACCATTGAATTGTAAAATGGTGCTATTAAATGTTTTGACAGATGAAGCTTAAATATAGAGCTGGTGAGCTTCTTTCCACCTTCCAAGTTACACTATGGGCATGTAATCGTCGACGAACAGCTCTAGGCCGTATCTAAGGCAATCGAAGAAATGACATCACATTGAGACTATCTCGCATTCGGCATTGGGACTAGCATGCCTAGCTCATATTTCGGTCGGACGTTAATCCACCTCACTAGCCAATCGCAATGGCAATGCTGAGTGAAAGGTGACCAAGCGGACCAAGTAGCTAGCTTACTAGTCTATAGGCAACCAAGTACCACTTTGTGTATAGGAATATTCACGCAAAAACACAACTTCCTATATTTCCGGATGTACTACGATGCTCGACATTATGAAACCAAGAACTGTACGCGCGAATTGTGTAGAAATACCGTACTTAGACCATCGCTCAAAGTGTCAAATTAGACGTCCTATTGCTATTTTTATAACAACTGTTATGAGTGTGTTTGATTTCACTAAGTAGGTCGATCCTCGAAATATGCGCTACACGATAATCGGCCACAGCAAGAGGTAGAGAGAGAGAGAGAGAGAGAGAGACAAATAGCTTGAGGTATGTATTGGCAAAGCGCAGTTCACATGGAAAAAGCTAAAAAATTAACTTGTAAAGAAATCCTAACGAAATTGTCAATTTGACGAAAACAGACGGCAACGAACAAAAAAAAGAAGCGAAATTCTCAATGTAGAAAACGTCTACACTTATATTGATATCGCCGATTCGATTCCCGGCTGATGATGTGCATACTATTGACTCGTATAGTCTGTATTGCCAACTTAATCGCCCTATTCATAATGACAGACAAAGTATTCGTAAATCCAATCTGCTTAACGCCGCTCTTCTATCCGCCTCGCAACAAGATAATCTATTCATAATTTTTTCCCTTCGTAAAATAACTAGCCCCCCGGCATCGCACCTCATCGGCCTTAAGACGTAACGCTTCTTTGTCGACAAGGAAGTCCGTTCCGCTGTCGAGACTCGCCGGCTCCGTGCTCTGTCCCCCGCTGCCGATTAGCGTCAATGACGCGTCCTCTGCGTCGAAGAACTCGTCCGAATCGGATTCTGACAGAGACATCATCCTGGCCATCTGAAACGCGCACGGCAAACAGAAGTAGGTTGGGCAATAGCATCGATAACAACAAGAACATTAATAGTAACACCACTGCCAAGTAATGGTGCGGAATCGTGTGGACTTGACTATCCGTTCGATAATAAAACAACCAAGATCCACTCGGGGTGTCCACCGAACGCTGTACTTATTGGATCCCAGCTGTGTCACTAGGTACTACTACCGGATCTCAATGTCTCGGCAGACCGTCACGGGGACAAATCAGTGTCTATGGCAAATTAAGTCTCCTATTTTTCTGGACTCAGTTTTTCTACCGTTGTTGTTGGAGCCGTCCTGCATCAGAATCTGAACACGTCGTCGGCAGAGACTGGGCACAAGCTACTGGCACGGAGGACATTTATTTTTTTACTATTACTGGTTACTTCCAATCTGCAAACGTAACAAGAGTGCCTGCGAACGTCAGTGATTTTGATGATACCCGTTAAATTATACAGTACATTATACAGTACAGTAATTATAGGCGACTGTTTTCCGGTACTGCATCATGCGTTTGCCACAAATGATCAGTTCTAAGCGTCAACTCTCTTAAAAGACGCGCACGCTCGTTCCTTAAAAACTGTGCCACGAATCGAATCGATGAAAGCAGATACGGAGGTGTCAATGAAATCGTGACGTGTAAAGGCTTTTCGAAATCATAGACGCCTCTATAGAGAAAGGGAGAGAGTATGAGAGGTATTGTAAGATGCGATGCCACTTAAGAGCGAACGACGACAGCTTGACGTGTCCAATGATTCACTATTTTGCCTGTATCAATCAATGGAATGTAAGAGAACTGTGGAGACATGGGTAGATGCGTCGTCGTATTCTTGAGAGTCGCTGACATGCTCGCTACTCCCGGTTCGATAGCTGTCGGCTGATATAACGCTGATGAACCCTTAGGTGTGGTTAGAAATAACGCTGTGTAGAAAGCGCGCTACTTAAGCGAATAGTATCTAATCAATTCTCTTGGATTGCCACCACGTCGGGTCGTAGCCACCCAAAATATGGCTAGTTAAATATTAACTCGTTCCTGAAACGGGTGGTTCGACGCGCACGCCACCAGTACAGGTGCTCCTGAACATCTTCAAATAGCAAAAACGCCTCACGAGTATTCGCATGCATCGGCATCGCGTTCGAATCTCACAAACGAGTTCGACAGACGTAAATATATTTGTAGGTGGTTATCTATTAAAAATTATGCATCCAGTTTTCTTCATATATATATATATATATATATATATATGAACAACGTTTCGTCCCGTATCGGAGGAGAATGTCGGCGGTTCGTCCGGCCATTCCAAGTCATGCCGTTGAAGGATGCCGAAACATCTGGGTGGGGCAGAGAGATCGCGTTGAGCGCATAATAAACCCGATCCGCTCGTTAGCAGAGTAACAACAGGGGCAGGGGTCTCTGTCTCGCCAGAATAGCCAACAACAGTGCACCAGTCTCGTCAGCAGAAAGTCACATCAGGACGATTGGCTGTCCACTTTTAATCCGGGAGGAGTTCTGCGTTCGGCTGGACAACTTCGCAGAACAACTCTTGTTTACCAACGGCCGACCTCAGTTTTTCGCTGACGAGAGCAACGGCCTCTGCTCTGGCCGAAGTCGAAATCAATAAATTCATTAGCATCAAATAATTCTGGGTCTCGACTTCTTCTGTCGCCCCCATGTGTGCTTTTCACTCACCGGTTCGCCAAATCCGAACAGAGTTTTGCCACCGCTGGACCAGACGTTCGTCGAGTTTCGACAGGTGTTGGAGGCGTAGCGCTGACGCGACCTGCCGACCGAAGGGGTCGTCCAGCCTTCTTCGGCTTTCAAATGCACAGCACACACACACACACACACAGACGCACACACTTGAAGTGAGCCCAATACAAAAGCGTTTTTTCCTCTTAGCTTCTCACATATTGTAACACATATTGTATATGCACAGCATTCGGGACAACAATCACAACACGACAGAGTTGTTGTTGTTGCTGTTCATGTTGCTGCGCTGGGTCTCATCGGCAGCCGTTTCCCGCTAAGCAACCCGAGCAACGCAAACGCTCTATGGGTGCAAACAAACAAACATTCACTGCTAATATTATTATTATTATTATTATTAACTACTGATGCGGTTCACATAACAACTGATGGGTAGTCGCACTCCTTCTCTCGGTGCCGTTCGACAGCCACTGGACGGGCGGACAGCGACCGATCGTCTGTTGGCCGATGTTGTGTCGTCTGCACCGACACACATAACAATAACATCATAAAAGTATCATATGGGCCAGCAAGGGCCCAAATCTTGCTGAAAGGGCGCCTGAAACAGCCGTCGAGATTCTTAAACAGCCCCGGAGCGATCTGGGAACTATTCCGGGACGGCATCTTGTGCTACCTTGTAGTATCTAGCATATAATATAATCGTAGTAGACCTGCCAAGAATCCACTGATTATCTGTAGAGATGCATAAAGGGCGCGCGGATGGCTCGAAATAGAAATTCATTCATCTGTAGCAATTTGCCTACAGCTGTCAGAGGAGTGAGGCCCTTGATCTCCCTTCGTGCTTCATTGTGACTTCGCGCTCCTGACAGTCTCGCAAGCGCGGATGAATCACGCGCAGACGCTTCCCGAAGCAACAAATTGAGATAGATATATTCTCTGATCGTTGCACAATGTGTTCGGTGGCTTGGCCTGCAGAGACGAAGTAACGACATGCGATACCAGAAAAAGAGCCCGCCATTATTTAAAGA
Source organism: Stratiolaelaps scimitus (assembly GCA_019614645.1). Lineage (NCBI taxonomy): Eukaryota > Metazoa > Arthropoda > Arachnida > Mesostigmata > Laelapidae > Stratiolaelaps > Stratiolaelaps scimitus. The sequence goes on along the minus strand of JABWDB010000011.1, from coordinate 2,167,667 downwards.
CCATGGTTAGATTTTTTGCAGCGAAGTTCGTGTCCTCTAAAGTACGGTTGATGGGAATGTTTTCATATGGAAATTTAAATAAGCATCTAAGCTTTATGGTGCCGTCAACCTGGATACGTATGGGGCACGTGGTTAGCGTTATGGTTCGAAACTTATAGAAAAATATTTTCCGTAAATTCGTCACAATACAATACAACTGCCGGATATATATGCGATTAAATTTAATTGTGCAACATTGCGTTAATCCAGCGATTTCAGCGGCGGTTTGGCATCACGTAGTTTAGCTCATCAATGGGTGACCTTAAGTAGTACATCAACCGAGTGATGCCTGTAGCATATTAAGTAAGCAGTATTTTAGCTCTGAACTGGCTCGTGTCTAGCCAAATATAGAGCCTTTATTTTTGCACAGCAGGTTTCTTATACATTATAATAACAAAATACTATAGGCCAATGGTATCTTGTATTAGAGAATACGATTAAAGAGATATTGGATCTGCAGCTATGTTTGGCAACTCCATCGAGAACACAGCACATGGCCACCACTCTCGTGGTGTAGACGGTAGCGAGACTCTTTAGCCTTTGCGGTTTCTTAGACTGCCGAGGTCCTCATCATCTCGCAAACTGAATGTCTGGCTAATCAATTGGAGCTTCATCAAATTCTGATTCGTTCCTTCGTACGGCCAGGATAATACTTCTTTGATTTCAATCACTTCGAAGTAAAACAGGGGGTCCTCTTTATATATATATATACAGTATGAGAGAGAAGAGACCCGGAGTTCGAAACCTGCTCGTGACAATTTTTTTTCGATTTTTTTTCTTAAAAAAATTAATATAGCACTTTGAATATAGCACACTAAATTTGGCTATGAAAAAAATTATATATATATATATATATATAAAAAGTGGTTTTTTTTTTCGAGCTGACCCTCAGCTGTGTCCCTATCTGACAGGCCTCAGCTCTTAACCTTTAGGTATTACTATGAGGACCTGTCGGGGCCACCTTTGCTTATTCTCTGCCTTACTCGTACCTGACAAGAATCTTCAGATAAAGAAAGATGATAAAGAACTCCAAAGATTCTCCAAAGCGTCTGACAAGATTTGAACCCAACACACACGTGTCCCTCCGGTCTAGTAGTCTAAGACGCTCACCACCAGACCATCCAGGGGACAAACTCTAATATAAAATATGCAGAAAAACAAAATTGCTAATGATAAGACGGGGTCATATGGCTGACGTTAGATAACAGTGCTTTCGGGAGTTTTCCTTTTTTTCAGACGGGCCGACACAACTCAACATATAATCCAAAGGGTGCTGGGTGGTACGCCTCCGTTTCATTTGTATGCGTATTCAGCGATGTTCGTTATGATCTCCTGGATCGATGAGAAGCTCAATTTCTAACCCCGGACCTCGAAACGTGTATTCGATAGAGAGCCGGTTTTTAGACAATCGCAAGTTGTAAGCCTTGAGCATTCATGTTTGAAGATGCTTTGAGTGACATTTCATCGTTGTTACCATATTTCATTCACTTGCTATATTTCGTTCGTTCCAATAGCAATATCTTCGTTTCTGTTACATCTCGTGTACTTTTTCATTGTTATTTAACATTTCCCTGTATTCCAATTTCATACGCATGTTCCACCAGCTCTCCCCTGAAACCCAAGCCCAGTCCCATGTCCACATAATCATACAAGTTTTGTTGTATTATACTAAACATCTCCAAGTTTTTCGACCTGAACGCGCTGCCATGGTGGAATGGCGGAGGCAACAATAATTGATTAAATACGATCTGAGAGCAACAATATCGTTTCTGTATGGTGAAAAAACCTCCCCGTGGCTTAGTGCAAGGAATAAACATCAATATTATCTTTAGTATCTCTCTCTCTCTCTATCTATCTAGTAATTTTCTTTTTTTTTTGTATATTTTATGTAATGTAAATTGATTTGGCACCACCCGAATACGCTTAGGCGTAACATTTTCATCTTTTCATTTTTCTCTGTTCGTTTCACACGTCGGTGTCATGATTTGGTTCCGCCGCACGATGCTCAGGGCACACGTTCGCGAGGGCTCTCTGCCCCGCCGGTATCTCTCACACATGAGAACCGTAGGGCGTCCAGGTTGAGGACGGGCGTCGCCCCGGCGGCCTTAAGTTCATCTCCTTCCACCTAGGTCAGCACCTAATTCCTGACGGTGACGAATAGTATAACCCCTTGCGGTGCACGATATGCGGCCCCGCATGTGAGTCGATTCGTTTCTTCTTTGCGTTTGGTACCCCTGGGCGTCTCCGACCCCCCCCACAAGGTCAGCATCCTCGAGGGGGTTTGTGACACGCTGGTTCGTGTCACGGGTGTGACAAGCGCGTTAAATCCCTAGCTGAGCAGAGAAGCAATGTCATCGTCTCCCTCGGGCGTGACCATGACCTCAGGCCTCGACCTGAAACCTTGCCCCACCCCCCCCATCGCTTTAAAATATCTTACTCAATAAGAATACATATCAGAAAATCATCATCTTTTGATGATAAATAGAGATAAATAATCGAATAATGATTTCGACATTTATGATGAGCACTGATATTTTTTATGTGTGTGTGTGTACGTGGGGAGCTAGGATTGACCGCAGTCCATTCGGGATTGCTTTAACAGCTGCCTCACGATAAATACTTACCACTCCTTGTAATCGAATGCTGGAAAACACACCATTGATATTACCTATCTGCAAGTTGTCTCAATGAGTTGCTCGTGCTTTTTGTCCATCTGCTAAAAGGCCTGATCGAACCGTAACAGCTTCGATCAGCGTCGTATTTAGATGTGTCCGGCATATCTAAAATGCCTGCCATAGCACCGTATACAAAATCACCTTCACCTCAATTCGATCAGTTTGGCGCGTGTGTTTAGCCAACTGCTTCATCTCAGTTGGCGTCTTCTTCATATTGGCGCGCTTGTATTTTTAGGCTTCGCGAACCACCCACGGCACCACATCATCGTCATCGATCTGCATTATTCTGTCGGGACTTTAGTAGCTTAATAGCAGGAGCAGCACCAGCAGCAACCGCTCTTTCTCGCCAGCAAAGAGATGACTGTGTCGTATACACCGTGAATGGGTGTCTATTTATAAACGATAACCTATCCACTACAACATACGGATGCATTTGAAGTGAGAAGACCCTCCCCTCCCCGCCCCAGACAGTGGACACCATCAGACACAGCAAGACGTACAATTGTGGCTCACAAGGGGGGTGGGGGGGGTCACAAGCTTCATGTGTGTTTATGGCGAAAACATTTGGACGCGAGGGGCATGAACGAGCCATACATACGACGCTAACACGATGTGTTCTTCCCCGTAGGGGTGCGTTGAGAAGGGGGGAGGTCGACTAGCCTGGCCGCGATGGTGCGCTGAAGAAGGCTCGCGCAGCGCAAAAGCTAATAACTCATGAAAATGCAAGTCGAATGTCATGTCCTGAGTGCGCGGCATGTCGCCTTTTTGTTTTTTGATGATTGCTAGCTTATGCCCGTATATGTATATCTCTTACCCCCCCGCGACCGTCTCCCCCCAGAAATTGCAATGGCCGAAGACTGGTATCGTGTCTTCCGTTTGGAGGTATTAGTGGATAGCTTCTCGCCATCGCGGGGGGTCATTCGTCGTTGTGAGAAGAATTACGGGAGTGACAATCAATGCGCGAACGTCATTATCGTGTACTATTACACCTTATATAATACAATACACAGCGACAGCACATGACGTCGATATATGGCCGACTCTCACCACCGATCGATGGTCGATCAGGGAGGTCGATCGCCGCTGGTGGGCATTTTGAAGCAGCCGAGTTGCATCGTAAAAACCCCCTTGTGTTGTCTTGTTGCGCAAGCCGCGTTGTATTTCTGAGCAGGCTAAACGGGCTGGATTCTGTCGTCCCTTAGTTTCAACGGCTGAAATAATGATTATCGTATCGACTCGCGAAACCATCTCTCCCCGGAAACACTGTGTGGACTTCTCATCTCTTGAATGTCACTCTGTCTGCCGATGAACACAGGATATGTAGACAATGAGCGTCACTAAAAAAAGAAATGCACGAGTCTGTTGTGTACGTGTGCCATTTTATGTGAAGGATTTACGATGTTGTTTTGTTGGGAATAGCGGGACATAGCGAAGACCCTATAGACCTATTAATAAGTGAATAGGCATTTACGCCACGCATCAAAAGCTTAGGGATGTTTGCAGCATTGTGTGCTATGTAACTTGGAAAACGAGTTAACTCTGAATCCTATTCGTAACGACAGTGATAGCAAGCGTATCAAATAATTGTAATTAGTAATAATTAGTATTCTAGTGAATTCAGGCGATGCACTGGTCCTATAATAATCTGCCAACGAAATCGACTCATGCCGGAGGGTGGTTAGCTCTCAGCCGAAGCTACGCCAGTATCAAAGGCCGAAGGCAAATGGTCGCCCAATTGTGAATCTGGGTTTGCGACAATAGACGGTAAGTGCTCAATATCAGGCGATCTGAGCATTGCCCGGTGGGGGACTACGTCCAACCTCGTGTTCGGCCTGGCGGAAGTGGCTTTTCGTTCAAGGCTATCGACGTTAAATCTAATACTCATGCAACATGTGACGCGAACTACATTGGAGGACCAACAGGTGGGGGCCGGTTGGATCCCAATTCTCAGCCACGGTCAAATGGGGCTTGTCCCGTAAGTTCGAATGCTCCCCGAAGAGGTGTTCGGCTACCAGTTTGTACATTCGATTTTGAGAGTATGAACATAACCTAACCTAATTTGCATGAAACCTTATAAAGAACTATTTATCCACAAAAGAAAAGGTACAGATGAAATGAAACATGAACGATACGCATATGCCAAAAAAATGATAACCAACCAATAAAATAAGAGTGCCATCAACAATGATGCAATCTCGGATGACAGCAGACTGGGATGCTCATTAAGCGATGCGACACACACACCGTGGTACTGAGAACATACTACCAGCCCAATGCGCCTCCCTATAACTTCAGATAAAATTTTTTTTTAAAAACGTATTTTTTGCTCATTTTTCGATCAGCTACAGTAGTCCGTCACCGTTTCCAGAGAATCCTCCCAAACTACAAGTCCCCTTGCTCCCTTATGAAGTCCGTTTTTATCATCTTCATTTGAAATCACTCTTCATAGGCTAAGTTTTGACGTAAGCTAGGCTTGCGTCCATGTCAATTCGTGAAGAATTTTGTGTCTCGCATGGTTCGCTGAGCGGTGTCTGAGATCCGTGTGTGACTACGTTCACGACGCTATTTTTAGACGCGATTTGACGGGACGTCGTTGAAGCTATGTCGGAAAGGGATTTCGGAGACAGATCACATCGCGAAGCTTGCTGGGGGTCAGCCTCCTTTCCATATTAACTAGAATTTATCTTTCAATTTAAATTATATGTTAATATTGGTTTTTATTTGTTCCGTTTATGTTTATGTATGACACATCATAGTACTAGTAGTATGAGCGGTGGGTTAAAACTTAACAATGGTTGATATGGATTATAGTTAAAAAAATGGAAAAAAACTAGTCATCTACTGGTTATCGCGCTAACCGATACGAGTTTGAGCATTGATTTCAGCTTCTGATAACCTCGACCGCGCACAAAAAGCACACGTCTTCTTCCATAGACAAGGGTGGCAACGTGTTTCGAAGGGCCGATTCCATCTAGTAAATTCACGCATAGGTAATTTCTCGAAATAGATAATTCAATAATAATCCCCATAAAGTCCTTTGACTTTATTTATCAATCAAAAATACAAAAAATGCCTCCACAAAGCAGCACATTTCCATATGAACAGTTCTTGACGTCCAACACTCAGCGGCCAATTGTTGAAATGAGCCGCATGCCATCATACGAGAGATGATTTGCCCGCGCAAAATTTGAACTCGCGCGCGCGGCACGGTGTGCTTTGTTGTTTATGACGAGAACGACGATGAAGCGCCCGCGTTCGATTTGCACCATAGCCGACAGAGGCACTCTTCGATAGTTTCAGCGTTTCGTGCTCTGGCTTTGTTCGAACGGAGCCGGTGTTGTTGTTCAGCAAAATTTGTTCGATCTACAAACGGCCCGCATTGCTAATGAAGATAGCATCGTCCGTCGAGACCTTCAGGCGGCGTGTGTTGTGCCCTACCTGTGGATATGCATGGGTGTCGTGTTTAGTTCTTCGATAACTCGTGTGTAGAAGGTCAGATGCGATAGCGCGCACTCACGAGCGATTTAGCATGATTGGTCTTGATAGCAACAACGCCTCGGTCGAGAAGCAGGCCCGGCTACATTTGAAGATCTTTCTCGCGCAGCGCTCCGACATCTTGGAGCTCACACAGAGTGCCATCTATTTGCTGAAAACCGTCCCAGCATGCCGTCCAGCCGTTCTCGAGTATGTCGAACAGGTGTTCGAGTCGGCGGTTGCGAAGAGTCAGGCCGCCGATAGCTCGCAGGGGGGCTCCGTCCAAGGGAGCTCCCTGTCACAAATGGCCGTTGTCATCCACCAAATTCACCAGGCGCTCTACTCGCTAGTGAAGACATCGCCGGCGGTATGGGCACCGCTGGTGTCCCCTTGGTCGCTCCAGCTACTCGGGCACCTCTCGTCGACGTTCGCCGACCGACGATCGAGCCTGAAATTGGCCGAGGTGATGCAACGCTGGATGTCATGCCCACCGATGCGGTCGCTCATCGACATCACATCGCAGTGTGTACTGAACGCCCCTGATCTCGACACCGACAGCTGTATCAACGCGCTTCTCGATACGACGATTCGCTATTCGCCGCACTTTGACTGGGTCGTTGCGCACATTGGTTCGTCGTTCCCCCACACGGTTATCACCCGGGTGCTATCCGTCGGCCTTAAGCATTTCCTTACGCAGGAGGCGGGCGTGGTGGACAGCAATAAGCTCGTGTCTGTGGTCGGCATCCTCGGCCATCTCGCGGGCCAGCACTCGGCCGATATCAAGAAAGCGCTGTCTGACATGCTCAGCGCCTGCCTGTGCGACCAGCCGACGCCGGAACAACTCGCCGTTGTCCCGTACCTGCTCGATTTGAGCATCATGTCGGAGCTTCTGCTCACGTCGGTCGTGAGCGATTTACCTCACATTATGACGGCGACAAACCTCAACAGGTTGGCGAGTCACGCGAAGCTTCGAGCCACGAATAAAACGCATGGCATGCACAACTCTCAAAAGGTTCTCGTTGATCTGCTGCTGAAGTGTGGCCGAAACGAGCACGAAGCGCTGGCACTCCTATCACTCGCCCTACGAATCAAACAGCGAAAGGTAGCTGAGGTTCACGACGAGGTTGTCGTCTATACGACCTCGTTTCTGGAGCGCCTCCTAGTCGAACTGCAGAAACGTGTCTACTCGAAGGCGACGGTTCCACTTCTGATGTCATTCGAGCTGCACGCGAAGGACCTTCTCAGCCAGCTCGACCTCGGCTGTCCGTGGACGATCAGCTTTATTTCGCTAATATGTCTACATTGTTCGGAGAAGATGCGCTTTCTCGTCGAGATCCTCATCACGAAGACTGACCCGACGATCTTTCTACAGATCATGTCGCACATCGAGACGAGTCAGCCCATGGTGTTGGTCGACTCACTCAATGCGCTCATTGTCGAACTTCGTTCGGGCCGAGTCTCTGATCCGATTCTAGTTCTTCACAATCTCAGCAAGTTGGTCGTCATTGAAGAGCGGGCGAATAAAATCCTGTGGAAGTTCGCCGACACCCTGTCGCTACACTCGAGCGACTGTAATCTCGAGTATACAGCTGAGATCGTCAATCTATTAGGGGTGTGCAGTCTTCCAGCTGACGAGATTCCCGAGTCAACTCTGTACAAGATCATCTGCGCTGCCGTAGTCGTCTTCTTCGCAGCGGCACGAATATCGGACAAAAGTCAGCACGAGCGAAAAATTCAATGGATGAGCTCGTCCTTGAAGCTGTTCTCGGTCACAAGCAGCAATGCCCTCGCCCAACAGATGGCCATTCGGCTACTCCTTGACGGCGTGACGGATTCGAATACGTGTAAGCTATTTGGCGCGGTTCCTCGAGAAGCCGATCGCGTGCCGAAGCCTCAGACGATGACGTCGCTACTGGAGGAGAATCGAAAAATCGTCGCGTCGATCAATTTCCCGCAGAGTCACAGCTCGATCATGCGAGCGGGCGTCGTCGGAGACGGCCTACGAGCGGGGCAGTGGTCGTTTGAGCGGGTGCTCGGTGATCATCTGATTCGAGAAAACCAGAAATGCCTCGTTCGAGCGCTGAAGGAGTGCTGCACGGCGGACAGGAGCCATCGCGGCATGACCAGTATCGCCACGATCCTTAGCGACATTGTCAATCCTGATGTGATGTTCAACCATCCGGTGTGGCCGGCGGAGGACGTGCTGAAGGCCACTCAGGAGAAGGACGTCGATATTCGTGAGAGCTTCCGGGCGAATCCCATGCTTTGGAAGATACTCACATTGGTCGCCAGCGAAGATCCGTCCGCGTTGAATTCGGCCGCCGTCATCATCCGCTCTTTACTCGGATGTCAGATGACCTTCTGGAAGAACTCGCAAGACTCATACATGTGTCCACAACAGAAGGATCTGACAGTCAAGGTCCTCAAGCTGATGGGCCTGGGACGGATGCTCCCTGGCCCCCTGGCGGATGTTCCTCTGATCGTCGACCATATCCACTCGTTTCATCTGTACTGTATCCTCAACGATATCTGGAACTATATGCGGGAGGTTGGTGGCACTCTCAAAGAAGAGGAGCCTGTACCGGCGCGATTTACCACGAACCTTCGTATTATCATGCTCAATCGAATGGACAAGGTTGGAGCCGCATACATGAAGATGTTTCCTGTAAACTAAGCTGAAGCCTTTCAAGTCGTAGCACCTTCTGCAACAACAACAACAACAAATTATTAGTTCCATGAATAATATTGAAACCATATCGACAATTCACTGTATAAGCAGAGTGCAGCCAATTGGTTGTTATGGTCGACGAGGAGATCCTGTGGAGTGTCTAGCTCGTATTAATGTTTGTAGAGCTATATATATATATATATATATATATATATATAAGGGACGCGTTTGTACAATTCGATGTAAATAAATCTTGACGACTAAAGACTGTGTACTTGCGATCTGTCGTGATTACCGGAAATGATTAATTTTACCAGATTTACGAACGTAATCAATGTAACAACAATTGTCTCGTGTATAGGAAATCAATTCATGTGTAGCCAGTAGCATGCTGCAAAACAACAAGAACAGCAGCAGCATATTGTGTGTGATATTATCACGTGTTTTACTTGTCCGTCGTACAGCCCTGTTAACTAAATCTTAGTAGAAGTCGACATTAAGTTGTCAGGATCTCAGAAAACGGATAGCCAGTAAGTATGATACGTTTTACGAGCTGATCCACGCGTACGAACAGCGAGCCTGCAATTCAATCCGACCACGCATCGTCTGAAATCGATTAAATGATTGGAGCATATCGTTTGTCTTACAACACATTCGCATTTGAAGCCTTCTTAAGCACCCATGTTGTTTATCTCATATCATAACTCTACAAACTATGAATTAGTGCAATACCAGATAGATGACTATTTAGGTTATTTGTTTATAGTGTACTGTTTGACAATTAATAAATTAATTCTCTGGTGTTGCGTCACATGTCATAATAATTTGTCCGATCGTGGGTTGGATATCGGTTTAGCTTTGAGCGTAAAAGCTCAAATCGACTTTTAGTTTGTATAATTCAAAATCGAACAGCTCATCAAACGTTGACTCGCCTCACAGTGTGCATCTATTTTAAATACGTTTACATCGGCAATTTTCACTTCTTCACTCAATGGGCGCATTTTCTATTGAGTGTCTGGCCAGCCCGCAAACATCTCGCTTCAACCCGCCTGAGGGATCTCTTCTGTATGCTTTGTGAAGACGGCCTCACTCCCATCTCCTTCCGCCGAGGCCAGCACTTCGTTTGGGACGGCACAGTGGTTGACACTCTAGCACCATCTTATGTGAACCACTGTGCAATCAACCCCGGTTACGCGGTAGCGCGTGCCGAGCAGGCCAAGCTACGGAAGTACGCCCCATTCCAGGCAACCCACCTCTTTTCCCCCCTTGCTTTTGAGACCTTAGGCGGGCACGGCCCCCTCACTGCGAACTTCCTCGAAGGGGTCCACCATAGGCTGATCCGCGCCACCGGGGACAAGCGCGCAGGATCTTTAAAAAAGATGATTTATTTAGTTACAAAAATATGACTCATATAATTATATAAGTTGATCACCCTAGTTACACAAGCCAATTGATCTAATTATATAATATGATTTATTAACTTAGAAGGTATAATTTATTAAAGTACAAAATATGATTTATTTAATCAAAATCAGTATAGTCGCGCATGTGATCGCATCCGTAATTCACAACGACAAGTGGTGTAATACCCACCCAACTGTACCATCATCTTCCTGCCCATGCGATCGAAACCGCTGTACGCACTGACACCAGGCTGGGGCAACGTAAAATTTCCTCATAAATGCAACTGCTATTTTTAGTCGATGCGCTTATCTCCAGAGACAAACTACAATTTACATACGTCTGCGCAGTCTGGTACTGTCGCTGTCGGAGCGCTACGTCGAGTGACCACTCCCGGACACTATCTGATCGTTTCGTCAACGCTGACGGCAGAGGACTTGTCAACACCATGATCCCATAAAGAAGCCACAGCAGCGGCTCTTCCGGAAAGTGCAAGCATTGCTGTACAGTGGATTAATGATGGATGCAAGTTTGTCGTGGTGACAGAGTCCTGACCGGAGGCCAGCGTAGCCTAGCCTGTAGTTGACCCCCGGAGCGGAACGCCTGCCGATTGAGCGGCTCCCTGCCGCCACGGCCGGTTGCAGCCCCCCAATAACGGTGACAGTATAATTGTAGAATGGATTCACCGCAACGAGCGGTGTACCGTGTTTCTCTGGCGTCTCACCGCTGAAAACGCCAATATACCGACGCACGGAAAGGATGATTTGGTAACGTTGAATGAAATACGAATGATGAAAGCTGCCCAAGTGGGCCATATATGTTCTCTACGATCGTTCAGAATCGATGCCTGAATCAATCATTATATATATATATATATATATATATATATATATATATATATATATATATATATATATTCAAAAAATATCCGTGCATGCACGTGCCTGCTTCTCGAAAATAATGAAATGATTATCGTCTGTGCTTTCTCGAAGAACTACCATCTTCAGCGAAAAGAGCAGAGTTACCGAAGTTAGCTCATGGCACTAAAAGGGAGAACGAACTACACTGACCGTAGCCACTACGGACGAGGGGATTGCGACACCGATTTTGATGAGCACAAGCAATATGCAAACGTGGCGAGAGGAGAAATTTCGAATCGATGAGATGGCATCGAAAAGATGCATTTTGATATGGCGGGCTAATATATTTCACGTAGTCCAGTATCGCGACGGGGGACTCTATCCAAAAGAGGAATTATCTTATCGATAAGTTGTGGGCTCAGTTCGTGTAAAAGCCGGTTAGTTTATATATATATATATATATAGTTTATACATTGCTTGTGCTCACCAAAATCGGTGTCTTCGAGAAAGCACACACGATAATCATTTATTTCATATATATATAATATATATATATATGCATTAACCATTCGCACTTTTGCGCATGACGTAGAAACAGGAAAAATTATACGCTACCACACATATACAATCGGTAACTTGGCTTTATTTGGCAGTGATTTTGCATTCAATAGACATGTCCCGCACACCTAACCTAGCCTACCAATGCGTGTCGTATCGACCATGGACGTGTGGGCTTCCGTGTCCACGTTGCCAGGATAACGGACGACACAGTGCGCCTGCTCGAGGCCATGCAAATACCAGTCAGTTCAGTTCAGCACACAACTTCCCCATTTACGACAACTAGCTCGACTCCGTTTGACTCGAGTCGTGGCTCGAAGCGCTAAGGGCAGAGGGTGCAAAGGCTTTTTGAGGGACGAGCAGATTCTTCACCCATTGCCATATGCCCTGGGGGGTTGTTGTATTGACACTATCTGCGTTTGCCGATGCTAAGCCGCCCTCGAGGTGCCGCAGCCTCCGGAGTCTCCTCAGGCGCCGCCTCCTGTCGCGAGCAGAGAGATATCTTGGACGTCGCCGGTATCGCGGCTCATAGTAGTAGCCCATGATGAGAGCGAATCTGCTAGGAATCAACGAGTTCACTGACGCGGCCGCCGCTTAAGCGCCAGTTACCAATAGTAGATGATAATTTTTGGCTAGCACTTGGCGCGAAGCAGTCACCTCGTTCGTCCACTGGATTAGATAGGTTTTTCCATTTTTAGAAGTGGATCGATTTAGAGATGCATAGTAACGCTGGCCACTGCCAGATATCTGTGAGGGCTTGTGCCCGGTTCGAGGGTGCTGGAGAGGCTTCAGTGACTTCAATTTGATTCGCTATCTGAAGCAATCGATGACCAAGCTGTGCTGCTCATGCACAACAGCTATCGAGTATCGAGATTTCTTTGTTGCCCTCATTGACTGCGATATCCCAGAGTTTGCAGGGGGTAGCAGATATGAGTGTAAATGGAGGAATCCAACGCATTTTTAAATACAGAAATATCAAATTAAATTGCATTTGAGTGCACTATAGTGTTTATTGCAACACCGCCAATAGGACAGTACGGGAATAGATATAAATAACATTGCTTAATTCGTAGTTAACAACGAATCATTCATACGATATATATATAAATTGATTATTTGTCTGTAAGTCCTGATCTGTAGCGTGCCACTCATGCCGTCAGATCTAACAGTCGTACATGCCTCGAACGCCGTGTGCACACATACAACTTTGCTAGACAATAATAATAATAATAAAGATACCATATTCGATGGACTCGGGAGCTTCGTACAATTCGGCAATGGTTTGGCTTTAGTCGGTTCTTTACCTGAAGATTCTTGCCAGGTACGAGTAAGGAAGAGAATAAGCAAAGGTGGCCCCGACAGGTCCTCCTCATAGTAATACCTAAAAGGTTAAGAGCTGACGCCTGTCACAAAGGGGAACAGCAGGTTGGCTTTAGTCGGCGAGACGGCCGTAAATCGTCACGAATCGACGCAAAGAACGAACCGGTGGGAAGAAACTTAACCGGCACGATGTCGATGAGAAATCCATAGATGGACGCTGTATGCCTGAAAAATTCCCGACTTTTTACTAGTGTGTTTAATTTCGAAGAATAAATTAGCTCAATTTAGCAAGTGATTTCGTACGAATGACAGCGAGACCCGCAACGTTCTCGCGGAGAAGGCCGAAACAGGGGCCCCGTTCAAAACCCACGCTAGTGCGCGTAAAACGACGTTTTCGACGGCGCCCGAAGGCGCCGCCTCTCAAAGGTGGCTTCCTTATCGAGGGCACGATCCTAGGCCTCGCGTTGGCCGCCTACGTCTGGTATATTGACCTGATGTTGTCTGAAGGCCTATGGCCTCAGGAGGTGACAGGCTAATCACTGTTATCCTTTTGATCGGCGTTGGGCGGAGGCGACACGAGCCGAGTCACTCGAAACAAATATGTCGGGGATTAATTCGCACGTGAAGATTACCTCATCTCAGGCGTATGAACCCAGCTGGCGGAGACATCGTTAGCAGTATGAATGATTGAACCAAAATAGAATTGTTTCGTTGTGCCACTGTGTTGATCGTGTTCAATTGAGAGCTTCGCAGCGAGGCTGTCTTAAATTTTTGCTTATTTGTTGTTTTGCACCGCCGACGATTTAAGTTTGTTTTCGATGGTTGCGGCTAGGTCAAGCTTTGGTGACGGTTTCAACGTGATTATCGTCTTATTATGATAATTATTATTATTACCGCGTTTATCGTGTTATCAAGATACGCTGCACGGTTTGAAGCATAGAAACTCTGCCGTGCGCACTTAGCACAACACAATACAGTATGAATAAATGAGAAATCTCCAAATATTTCGTACAACAGCACATTCTGTTTGGCAACAAGCTACAGATGTGTAGGGTGACGATTACGGGGAAGCCTGTGAAGCTTTTCCCTGATTCATTGGAGACCATTAAGGTTATTCTGAAAACGATATAAAAAGCAATTCTACTATAGTGGTTACTGATTGACGTACATGCTCATGGCGTCTCCGAACCAGCGATTCGCTATCATCAGCATTCAGGTACCAATTGACTGATCCACCACGGCATGGGATTTTACAGTTTCATTATTTTCACAATGACGTACGTACTTAACTCAGAATTGACACACGAAGCTAGGCTGTTTTACGTTAGACGAGTTACTGATGAACGATCTACGCTAAACTATCGAATATTTCAAATTCACGGGATCATTGCACAGTGGATTTTCAGTTCCGGCAATGCAGCTTCCCTTATCATCAATGAGGTAGTACTATATAGCTTGTGTATGTGAGAATTGTCCTGAGCCTTGTAAACCTAATCATTCAATGGCCTGAATACCTACCTATACATGTGTGATTTTGAGAGTATACAAGCAGACACGGCACTGTTTACGCCATCGACGCTTTTCGACTACACAGGCAAGATCCTCTGCCATTCGACTCGATGTGTGATCGTCTATTGGACAATATTGCTCTCAGCAACGATAGTCGCATTGCTTATAGTGTCTTTTTGTTGATTCTGCGATATCATCCTGTTTATCAGGAAGACAACAACGACAGTCAAATCGAATATAGCTGAGTAAACGAATCACATGGACCCAGCTTACGTCGCTCCTGCCAAGACCCGGCTCGGCAAGAACGAATCTCGGACTGGCATACAGTTTATTTTATAATAATAATAATAATACTAAATTATGCCGACTACATTATATTGCCCCGCATATTCTCCAACGAAGAAATTTGCTCTAAACTTTGTTAGTTCCATTCTTCATAAGGGCAGCGTCTTCTGGACTACGCCGAGTGTCCAGAATGTCGGTCTCTGTCTGTATGTATGGTTGGAAGAGAGGCTGGTTCTCTACATATGAAAGGTTCCCGTGTTGTGGAATCGAAAAAATCGTCACCTCGAAAAATCGATGATTTTAATTTCAGTTTTTGCCAAAACTCCGCAGATTATTTTGTCTGACATTAAAATATTTATAATACGTGTTTGATGACTGTAGCCTTTTGTAGAATCGCATATCTGCCTGCTTGTGTAGGTCGTTAATAGGTCGTGCGATCGATGCCACATCTAAGCGAGACGCACGTTAAGAACCCGCCTTTAGATTAGGCATTTTTTGAAAATCAAAAACACACGTTTTTCACCACACAAATCACCGCGTCCAATCTAAATTCGATCTGCGCGCTCCGACAACAATTGTCGGATGTGCAGATCCGCCAATTGACTCTCATCATAAGTAAGGCTGACGCAGTACGCGACGGCTCCAATCGAGCTACTCGCCGTAAAACGCGCGCCTGATCGTCTGAAGTCCCATCTCGCTGACCAATTGATCAGTAAAATGATACCTGATGATGCAATCTGCGCTTCTTCAGTATCTATTCTCCGCCATCGCAGTTGGATCCACTTACTAAATGAGCGCATGCTGTGCGCGCGCTACCAAGGAAGACGAGAGAGGGGGGGGGGCGGGGGACTTCGGTCATGGTAGACGCGACAGTTAGACCAGCTCGCATCATCCGTGTTGAGGGCAATACAGGTGAATCACTGATTTTCTGGTGTGTGACGAAATTATCCGCAGATCCGATCCTTCGTCCATGTCACATTGCTGTTTACACCCGGATTAATAAATCACCGTCATCACCGGATGAGGTACCGCTAATGCAAAAACGCTTGTCTTAATCGATGTAGCAAGCGAGGAGATGCAAATGTCATGCAAACAATGTCAAACAGCATCATATTTTTCTGGCGGGGCGTGTAGCTAAGCGCCGCGGTAGTACAAATCATTGTAGCCCTCCGACCTTTAGATTGTCAACTTTTATAGGAGTTTAGTAAGATACGGCATGCATGTGAAGGTTTACGATCAATAGCTATGTAAGTTCCCATGGTTTTGTCGGATGCCAATTGGAGTTTGATCGGTCGGAAATGCCGGGTTCTATGGTAGAGTAAATACGGTGTTGTAAAGTGCGATTTTTCTGAAATTTCAAAAATTTACGGCAACATTGTCGGTCTAGAAGATCCTTACCTTGTCGATTAATAGCCCAATCAATCCTAAAATGATGTCCAAATAGCCTGCCATTGAATTACTTACTTGAAGGCGCTGTTTGAAGATGAGTTCACCATGTGGGCAAATCTATGAGACCCTACCGGCTGTAAATTTCAGCTCATGCATTAACATGAAATCATGTTGGCAAGTGTTGGAAGGTGGCAATAGATCTCAGATTCGACCTCCCGCTCAAGAGTGGTAATTGCTGATGAGATGAGAATGAAATTAAAACGATACGGATATGAACTAATGAAAAAGAAATTAATTAACAAATACGTTAGACAATTTATGATAAATGAAATATAATAAATTAATCTCGATATATATATATATATATATATATAAGAAGAAGAAAAATCAACAAATAAGCTGTCTTTATCTAATCACTCACATGCAGTGTAGATCTCTGTTAAAAACAAACACTGAGTAAAAACAATCTGCAGAAATGTATCAAAATATAAACAAAATTATATAAAACAAAGTGCACAAAAATAAACTCATTTCTTCTTCGTTTCTCTCCTGTTGAGGCGGGTGTTGTCATTTAATTGGGCCACGACTCGGAACTACTTTCTTCTGAATTACCTCAAGGCATATGTGAAACACATTCACATTCGCAGTGCATGTCATTTACTATACATTTGGTACACTCTCTCAGATGAAGGTGCCCAGATGAAGGATAATGGAATTTCCTATATGTCACGTCGTTTCTGTCGTTTACAAACGTCGAGTTTCGTAGTGGAAAAATCACCTACGAGTTCCTTCCTACCCCAAGAGATTTTCGTCGCCCTTCCACTGAGCAAAATAGAGAGAGAGAGAGAGAGAGCGGAGCTCACTATTTTTTTTTGGTTTCCTACAGTATTTATTATTTATTTATTTATTTATTTAGCTCTCTTGTCTGTGGCACTCATTGTAGCACACATCACATTCTGGAAGTCATCTATCATTGTCTATTAACGATGCTATGCCAATGTGCGAAAACTTAATTGTTGCAAGCTATCCTTCTTCTAGTCTGATGCCTAAAAGGTTAAGAGCTGACGCCTGGGTCAGATAGGGGAACAGCTGAGGCCTGTCAGCTCGAAAAACAGTTTTAGTCTGAACATTTATAACGTTCAATCACTATTGGCTAGAATATGTTCTCACTAACTGCTACGATTTCGAGATACGTTAATGAATACCACATACAAATATAGCCTGATGTGCAAACGTTACCGCGATAAATTTCAAAGTGTGATGCCATGAGTGGCGCATCCCTATGACAGCGACATGACGCGATGTCCAAGCCTTTCCAAGTATCGACAACAGTGGGCGACCTTCAATCATCGTCCAGTTATTATTATTATTATTATCATTATTATTACGGCTGTTTTATGGGGTTTTCACCTTTCATGGTGGACAAACATCACGATTGTTCTTTGACCGAAGCTCGTGTGCATCCGCCGTGTCATTCTCTACTCGTCCGGTTAAACGTCATACATATGATGTTCCGTTAGATAATTGCGTGCATGTTTGACGCCGTCTGCCGGCCGATGTGTTCATAACGAAACGCGTAGCGTGAATCGTCTATGTAAAGACAGGCAGCGAGGGACACACACACCGGCAGGGTCGCCATGGCCTGCAAATCAATATATAGCGACATGCTCAGTATGTCTGTCGAGCCGAGACGACCATAGCCGCCCAGCCTGACCTGAACTGATGGGAATCTGAGCCGAGCGTCCAGCACCGTCAGAGCCGGTGTCAATGCAGCTTCATCCGGCGGCCCATGGTTGAGTTCCGAAAAGAATCCGAAAGGGTCAGCAGCTACCGACGGTCGAATTCAGCCGGTTGATCGGTGCCTCGCTTGGTTCGAGTTGCGGTTCGTTGTCGTCAACACCGGGCCATAATCACGCGCCATGATCGTCACCCCCGGTGCTCACCGACTATGATACGCAGCACGGCGTATTCTTGCTTGTGTTGGGTAGATCCTGATTTTTTTTGTTTATAATTTTGCAGTTTTTTGCTGCGGCGGTGGCTGCTGCTGCTGCTGCATTTCATTGAAGTCCGAAAGGAGAAATCAACCCTTCAGAAGCTGGAGTTGCTTCTGACACCAATGATGAGCGCTCATACTAGGTGCATAGGTGATAGGTTGATATTGGTCTGCCATTATCATTGTAGTTATATTGTGATTGTTGTTGCTGCTGCTGCTGCTGCTACTGTTGCTGCAGCTACTTTACTGTTTATATTGTGAAGAAATGTCAACGAAAACCCGTCTTCTGCATCCGACTCATTCGCACGTTATTTTTCCAACAACATCTTGTTGCCGTAATAGCGTGCTGGTGCGGGGACGCGTATGACGGTTTGATGTCTTTGTATTAAGTCATTGTTGTTACTGTAGATCAATAATGGACTGCTGGCGGTCGCTGCAAAACGCCAACGGAAGGGGGTCTGTCTCGAAGCATATCGGTCGCGGGAACGTTCCAAATGTAGTGTAATTAAGAAAAATGCTTTCGGTATTGACGCCATGATGAAGCCGCGTATCAGCGCTTACGTGACTTGGACTTGGGCTAATGTTTTTGACTGTAACGAGCCAGAGGCCGCAGGTTCGAGTCCCGCTCCGTGATGAGGACTTACATAAGAGAGCTTGTTAAAAGCATTGTAAAATTGCAGTTCCTTGAATAAACTAATAAAGCTTTACCCTTACCTTTCGTCGTGAATGGATCAGAAAGCATTTGCTGCGTTGAAAATCTATCACGGTCACAAGGGCACGCAAGGGCACACAAGGCCACGCGCACAGAGGGCACAGCCAGTGTCGTCAGGTGTCGACGAGGCAGCCGACGTTGGACCGAATGGCTGATGCTGTTTCCGGTTCTGCGGGCCCCGAACTCTTACTATGCTTCTGCTTACAAGTACAAGCAACAGTCGTGTAAACAATCAACGGACAGCATATCTGGTGGCAAGCCGCCTCGACACCTGCGCTTCCCCTTGCTGTAGAAGTTCGAGTCAATCTGGTTGAATTTGCGCACCCGATCCGGCGGGGGAGGGGTGAGCTCCATGAAGATTATTATTATTATTATCCGATAATTCCGGGATCGCGAAACGGTTGCATGCATATACATATCCACCCGAGCAGTCAGCAGCGGCAGCAGCGATCAGTGGCCGAGAGCAGCTAGATTGACGTGACTCGTTCGGCGTTCGGATAATTGACCGATATTAGAGGTCATTGTCGCCGACGGAGGAGGCCTAATATCGCACGTTGCGAACGTAATCGCTCCGATTACAAGATATAAGCTGCACTCCTTGCCGATTAAAGACAACTTGCCCTGTCATATCGCTCAGTTCCGCCACGCAGACATAATATCTACGATCGGATCGTCGGCGTCGATAGACAACGATCATGCGTAGCTGCCCCCACCGTCGCCCGCCCGCCCGCTCGATTACTATCACCTTCATTAATAAGCGCAGTTAAATCCGGTAAGAGGTAACATGATAGTGATAATCGTATTCAAGGCAATTACATAAACACTTTCCGCGTATGCGGACGATCGGGATGGATATGTGCATGTGTGCACGTGTGCCTGCGTCTATGAGTGTGTGGAAGCGTTCAACCGAACAACAACACGTACAATCTTCTGGGTGTATACGTCATAGTAATTAACAGAAAACAGATATATTTTTTTCGGAAAGAAGTAAAAAAAGAGTAAAAGTTCATATTTTACGGCTAGCTGTTCGAAAGCGAAAAGGAACAGATGATTCAACTGCCGTGAGTGTTAGTGAGCGCGCTCTGCCTGTGATGGCAATCGGGACCAGCGTACGGTGTACACTGATAGTGGAGTATAGTACAGCGTGCGGACGAAGGTCGTGTGGTCGAGTTACCCGGACGGTGTCGTCTACCGTTGAATCAACAGACACCGGAGAGTATCGTCCAGGTATATCGGACGGGTTACCCGGGTTTCGGTATAGGATTCGTGTTCGAGACAGGATGTCACTCATAGTCGGAGCCAACGGGAAATCACGTTTGTGGAAGGACGAGGCACACGGGCGAGGCTCCGTTCGATTCACTCGATTACCGGGAATAAACAAGGAAAATCGCCCGCGAAATGGACTTCATCACCGCGGCACGATTTCCGATCCGAGCTCATTGCCGGAGCAGTCAGACAATCAGCAGAGGAAAGCTGCGCATAGGCGGAAACTATCATAGAGTTTCTAGTGAACATAACAGTTCGTATAGCGAAAATGACCACCGGGCGCTTTTCGTGGAACATCGTCTAGCAGCGTAGAAAGTAACGGAGATCACCGGTCGAGGATCGATTTGAGAGGTCGATCATCGATGTCGAGAACGCGACCAATCATCCTCTTACGATACTGAATGGGAATGTTCCGAGCTCAGGCGGCGTCCCGGACAAATTTAATGCAAATGCAATAGTTTCTCCCATTGGCTCGAGTGGCTCAGGTGACGAACCGGGGATATATGTATTCCTGAGATGGACTTTACTCGGTAGAAGGAAAAAGGTGAATTTCAGAAGAATGAAAGAGAATGCATTGTTTAACACGTGGCTGCTGTTCAGCTTCCGTACCGTACTGGCTTCGTCTTGTATCAGCACATTTTGCCTAGGGAACGCGCAAACATTGGCAGGGGACTTTACCACGATGAGCATATGTATGTCAGAAGTAGAGAGGCCATTGTTCACTTGGTTAGCAGTTGAGAAATTGAAGTGGAAGGCACCACTTTATTCAGGAGAAAGAAAATGCAATAACGTATGGCACAATTATTATTAATGAGACCCCCTCCGAGCAGATGTGGTGCGTATTCATGAGAAGATTATCTTGGTTCGTTATTTTCTGCCAACCTCGAATGACATTTCGACCAGTTCGTAGGAGGTTAGTATATCCTGGATATCGAGGAAGGTCGAAACAGGTCGGCGAATAGCTTAAATAGCGCAATTTTCTAACCAACGACAGCTCAAATTAGGATATCGACAATTGTATGATAATAAATCAAGTTATTATTGTCAATTAGTATTATTACTATTATTATTATTATCATTAATAGCATGAAAGGAAATGTGTTTGGTTATTAGAATCTCTGTTGGTTATCATTTTCTAAATATAGGGATATGATACGAATTATCTAGCTAATGTGTTTCGTCCAACTGAGTTCGCTTCCGAGGCCACTGATAGTTAACTAACTAATTGAATCAGGATGCGCTTCGAACGCCAAACAAATGACATACATAGATAATGAAATTAGCCTCATTATACTGGCTGCTCTTCGACACAACATCTCCGTCTATTAGCAGATTATGCGGCACTGAACATCGAGATGTGGGCGTCAAAGACGTTCGGCACGTCACTGAAACCCTATAGATCATAAGCTATTTAACCTACGAAGCATAACGGTCAAACACACGCTTAGCTAGGCATCGTCGTTAGACAAATAATCACTTTGTACCTAGCCACATATGTCCATATACATAATCAGCTCTCGCTGTCCATGCATGATGATCCGTGTTCGTGGACCATAGTGTGTGGTGGTCGTAGTTGCTGTTGTTGTTATTGTAATTGTTATAACGGTAATAACGAGTAAAAGCTCTTAGAGAGTAATGACACGATAAGCTAACAACGGCGGGACTGCTGCTGCTGCTGTCGTCCAAACGATGAATTTCTACCGGATATACAACGTCTAGGCGTACGCAATATAGAGACATCTCGTGGTGTTCACACACGCACAATTACGTGCGTAATGTTAATGCTGGCGTATCGAGTGAACGTTCGACAAGGGGAAGGCATACATTTGCATATGTACATTCACACACATTTATACAAACACAGAATTCACATGGGGGGGGGAGGGGGTGCGAAGATACTTATGTGGGGTACGATCCCCACAACGATATGTTAGGGGGTACTTACGAGGCGAATTTATCTTATAGGTTGCATTATTATTATTATTGTTATCGCATGCGTTTGCCTCGCCTACAGTGTACGTCGCTATTAGCTGGAAGTCGCCGTCGATTAACCGATGTTTTGCCGATGACAGAAACATCCCGTAACATCTCGCCTCTGGTGTGAGCCACCAATGAGCGAGAGTGAATTAATTGTAAACGGCTGTTCCCTTTTCCTCTGTTGTCGTTGTTGCTATTGTTGCTGCTGTTATTGTTGCTGCTGTTATTGTTGTTGCTGTTGTTGTTGCTGCTGCTGCTGCCGTATGCGTAATGTCGGAAACGCGACAGGGGCAAGATTAACCTGATCGTACCCGGCAGTGTCCTGGCTACAGCCGTGGCAGGACAACAGCAGTGCAAATGTATGCCTGTGCGCTTGCTGCGACTTACACACATGGGCCGCGACGCCGACTTGTCTGCGTGATGGACAGGCGTCCGGACCGTTGTGCAGAATGATTCTGGAGGAATATGAGAAGGTGATTAGCTGCTAATGACGAGACATTGTCTCGAGCAGACAACATAGTGTTACAACACGTGTACCGTTTGCCTGGCCTATTCTGCTGAAGTAATCGGCGGGTGTACGCGAAGGGCCGCTTGATCCAGCGACGCGCAGCGCTGAGAGACGTACGACAAATAATCACTTGTAAATATGATAGACGCGTGTCAAAGTCCGAAACAGTGATTGGATTAAGCCCGATGGGTGGATTGTGTCCAGGTCGGGCTAGGTCGGCCGCAGCAGAAGGAGCGGATGCACCAATGCTATGAAATGAAAGTACATGGTGACAAGGGCGCGCCGCCAGACTCGCTACACGGATATATGATTGTTGTTATTCACGCGATTACGTGGAAGTGCGCGTGGACCAGCGAACCAGCGACCTACCATTGATTGAAGACCACTCTGCCTGATCAGCTATAGTTTGTGTCTAGCTAGTTTGCTCTCGTTTGCCGTGGACGTTAAATGTTGGCTGTGACTCAGCCTAGAAAATGAAAAAATTAAAAGTCTGCTCTTGTGTTGCCGCTTGTGTCGTATTGCATCGTTGGCATGAGCGACATCGTACTCTACGCAGGGTGTCAGCAGCTGTCATTTTACTCGATTTTGCGTGTGGCGGATCGGGTCCGTGTTTTAGATTATAGATTTTAGTAGTTTGGTCAGGTCGGTCACTGATGATGAACTCACCCAAAAAAATATCAACCCATTTTATATATATACATATAAGGTTTTCGGGCTGACTCTCAGCCAACATTTAACATATACATAGTATATATATAACCACTATTTAAGACCATTTTTCTTTCTTCCCTCATAAAAACGTTTTCTTGCTTAAGAAAAGCCACCAGACGGAGTTTTCATCGATTGTTTCGACGGGGCGCACACTCCATTGTTGCACGTCATTCCGTCCCCGTATCACAGCTCGATACACAGAGAACTATTGACATTGATAACATCGAACACGGCATACGGCGGCATTGAACTAACGAACCCACCAACAACAACCACAACCCCGCGAGCGTATCCGTCAGTGACCGTCTTGTCGAGTGACACGCCAACGGTCTCAGTACGCAGCCGCCTGCTGCTCGAATTCGAGCTGTACATTTGCTCTCGTCAAGCGACCGCACCAGCGCGTCAGCAGCCATCCATCGCGCGAGGCAACAGGGGCAACCCGAATCGTCTCGTATCTTTCTACTCATCAGCGAGCATTCATTCATCATCATTGTCTACAAACATCTGATTTCGATTGGTCTGTACGATCGGCCTGCTCCAGCGGCCGTATGCCTGATCTTGAACTCGGTTGACGAGCCGCGTTCTAGCGTCCGTGGAAGCAGAGGCATCCCCCTCGTAGTCCACGGGCGGGTGTCAAGGATCTTCCGTAGTGGTCGTCAGCATCGTCATCAGACCACCGGCCAATGATAGTAAGTGGATGGAGTCATAGTCAACAAATGCGAAAGAAAATTTAGTAACAATGTACATATATATATATATATATATGGAAGTCATATGTATTAGTGAAGAAGTTATGCGGCCCCTGCGGTACATCATCACCACCAGTGCAGCTGCTGCTGCCGTTTCGGCTGCCGCCGCTGTCACTTGTGCCGGTATGAACGTAGAAACGGGCGGGCAGGGCGGGCGGGCAGGGGAGCGGGCGGTCGGGGGTTACCGCAAAGCTAATGCATTTTCGTTTTGACTAAACCCAGACACCGAGCACAAGGGCGATCAACAGCGGCTGTCGCGTTGACTATGGCCACTTTGCTCATTGACGGACGGCCGTTTGCTGCCGCAGTCGCGGGGGACTCCGCGGCACCGTCGGACCAGTGGACCATCAGCAGCATCAGCAGCAGCATGAGATCGAAAAGTCATTGTGCCATTGGTGGTGCGCTTGCACCGATCAATGCTGTGCATCTCCTGCCATTAGTATAGCTTAGACTCGGTAGGTTCGGTGTCCGGCCCGAACGCGCTTCTTCTGTCTCAGCGAAGGCTTTGTTAGTGAACGCCATTAGAAACGATGTTGGAACCGTTGTTGCGGTGACTGACGCCGGCTGGAGGGAGAACAATTCGGCATGAAACCGATAGTATTTAGAAACTAAACGAAGCAAATGTAAAACAGAATGTACGAATGTGTGTCTTGCGGATTCACGTTCTCGGCGTTTACTGAAGCTATCAGTAAATTGTCGATGGTGCATAGACGGATGCGTTGGGGTGAGGAGGGGTGGGGGGGGGGTGCTGCGTGCAAAATGCTACTGTGGAACATTAATAATAATAATAATAATGATAATATTTTGGGAGAATTTTTGGAAATTGTACAAAAATAGCAGCATATTATTCGTCAGCGCCACGGCACGCTTCGGTCGCTTCGTCTGGTCATGTCTATAAGGAGTTTTAGCGAATTTTCATTCTCGTCAATTTCTGTCTGGCAGAAATAATCAAGAAACAATCTTCCACTGCCTGGCTGGCCGACGAAATAAGCTCTGGGATTGAATGTATGAATAAACGTTGTCTGACAACTTAGTCTCACTATTATTATTATTATTATTATCATGAGTACATCTAATTTGATTATGCTGTTTCACGCAGAATACCAGCGAGGTTTCCGTCGCCACCGTTTCTCTCCTCGATTCATGCAAGCAATAATAATTACACAATAAAATTATTAAATGAAACAAAGTCATCTATACATTGCACGAGTCTGGCGCGATCACGGTGGTTGATAGAGTTATTAAGTTC
This sequence comes from Stratiolaelaps scimitus, assembly GCA_019614645.1. Lineage (NCBI taxonomy): Eukaryota > Metazoa > Arthropoda > Arachnida > Mesostigmata > Laelapidae > Stratiolaelaps > Stratiolaelaps scimitus. The sequence goes on along the minus strand of JABWDB010000011.1, from coordinate 2,142,324 downwards.
TTTATCAGCATGTGTCTCAAACAACGAACGCAGAGTGATTTTCGCCCAATGATTTCTCGATCTCTGTCGTGATTTTGCAATTTTCTTTAGAAACCCCCTCATATAGCCCCCTTGCGTACGGTCAATTGAAGTATATCTATAAGCGTATCGCATCCAGTGAAGCTTTCGTTGGAGAAACGCGGAAAGCAGTTGTACCGTGAACGTTGTTGTTCAATGTTTAAGGCTGAAAGTCAGTCCGGATAATCTCGAATACATGCGACTAATTGATGAGTCTCGTCGGCAAATGTAGACGCTGCGAAATATCGGATTTTTATTTTTGGATAATAATCCTATTAATATAACGAAATCGCTTTGATACCGACGACAGTCATCATCAAAGGTCTCCATTTCTTTTCAACGCAGCTTTTATAATTATACTACTCTCGCCCGAACCTATCTCACACTGTTGAGGCCGCTTCATATGGCAGTACAGCGTGGCTCGGTCTCTTTGAGGGGATTCGAATGTTTCTGGCGGTGTCCGTGCGTTTGAAGAAGATGTTCTCCTCTCAAGAAAGAAAGTTTTCTTCGAGGGAGGTCCTGCAGTCGGAGGAGGGCACGTGGATGCACTGGCTCGATCTCCCGTTGTTGTTCCACATTTGCGTTTACAGGCGTCCGTCTTACGACACAATGCCGAAAGCATTTCCGTCGACGTTAAATGTCGGCTGTGACATCAGCCCTAGACATTTACTTACTAATCGGAGTCCTTTTGAGGGAGAAGATGAACCCCGATCCATCTAATCGATTGAGGCGAAACGCCGATTATGAATTGAACGCTAAATATATAATAGCCTAGCATCGCTTTATTGCCAAAGCGTACATTGTTAGCGGCGCGCACCTCTACTCTGACCACATGCTGTTCGAAGCAGTCAAATTTTCGACTGGAATTAGTCGAAACGGATCACATCCACATGCGGAAGTGCGATGACAATCGTCTTGTTTATCGCGCCAGTTATCGAGCGCGCGTTCTAGAGGGGTGGTCTATGCAGAGCACGTCATGACAAAGCGTGCGTCGATAAATGCTCCCTGTCTCACCCTGAGCGGTGACGTTGTGATTGAAGCGAGGTAAGCATAAATTTCACATCTTCGATTGCATCGATCACGAAGCATGAGTAGCGAGCACTAAATAGAAATATCGATTTTGGTCCACCAGCACGGCAGGAATGTTCAGTGTATGAACATTAACTTACAGAGCCTATCGTACTTTGGGTGCACTCGACCAGCTGTGGGCGCCAACGTATCTGACATGACGAATGCATAGCTGAGATGCATCAGTGTCATCGCATCATGGTCCACAGACAAATGACGCGTCCGTGATCGAGCAGCTCCGAGATTCGACAAGATGAAGTTTGAGCACGCGGCTGCAGCAAGATATATCGCTACATATAAGCGCATCTGAACCTGCATCACGGCTTCAGTCTAAATCAGTGTCAGCTTTCTGACCATTCTACAGATCAGTGTATGGCTATGCCTGTGTTTGTGTGTGTGTGTATATTTGTGATAAGTTCAGCGATCTGGTTTGTTGTCATCTTGTCATTATCGTTTATCATATTCCATTATGTTCGATAGGGGAATAGTTACAAATTCAAGTTCAGCCAACTTCTCGACTACGCTAGGTCACATTGCTCGCGTGATGAGCACCGTTTGCTCGGCTTGCGACGCGACAACGCTCTCCGGGTCACTAGAGGTAACATCTCCGCATCAAGTCGATCTGCCGCACCCATTTCGCTGCCCGATTCGTCAACGTCGTCCTGCTATAACGCTCATAGGTGGAACATTGATCAAGGGCCGACACACAGCCGAAACAGCCTGTGCCGTTAGTCTGACTGTGGAATATATATATATATATATATATATATATATATGTTGCATATCTATATTGATATGAAATGAAAGATATGATAAACAATCTTGCAGACACGACCTGAGCAGATCAACGTAGACATGGCCGTTTGCATTTTAGACCGAACTGTTCACAATATGGGGGACGGTTACGTCCGACGGTAGTTGAACACACGAACATCATTGCAAGCTATGGCCGATTCCAGTATAATATATTATAGTATTGACAGGATTGCAGAGTCTCACATAAACGATACAATCGAACCGCTTCTTCGTCTGATATATATATATATATATATATAACAGGCTGAATGCAATTCATTCATTGAATATCTATGTTTGACTCGAGCTATTGACCACCGCATTCGGTGACCACCTGATAGACTAGATCGGATAACCAAGTCGTTTCCACCAGAGACACCTGATCGGGCAGAGGGTTATCCGCTGCACATGTATCACGCTGCGTCGACTTTAGGCCCAAAAAAAGGCACTCATCCAAAGATGTTACGTAATCCGTCATTGCGATACCGTGAACAGTGACTGTTCCATTAGACACATGACGCTATGCGTGACGGGTGACTAGATAATTTCGCGCGTTAAACAAATGATTAAATTATGATGTGTTACTTTGATATATATATATATATATATAATATATATATATATAATATATATATATAATATATATATATATATAATTTGTTAGTTGAGCTCGCGTTGAATCGAACCTAAGCTTGAATATATGTGGTGGTGTGTCTCCTTTCTGTCATCAGAACTGGCAACCTACACCCAGCTAGAAATCGGTATTAAACGCCACTTAGCTTATCCTCTCCTTGCCGCGAGTGCAGTATAGCCCCGTTGTATCGATTTGCGAGAAAAAAAAAGAACAACGATCTTTGCCCGGGCAAGCAAATAGACATATTACCTACGACAATTGGCAGTGTCAAAAATAGCAGCATCGACCAGGCCGACCCTCATTCACCGCTCCATGAGCAACATTGAGATCCCGACAGCCTTCTGCGGTTATCGCACAGCCATTGATTCGTTTGGTTGATTAGCTTGTGTTAAACCATGCAATTTTTTTTCAGGCTCTTCGTCGCCGCCAGTGAATATCGACGTGAGTATATACACAGACATATATGCAGCGCAATGTTTTCAAGCATTTCCTGGTGGCACTATGCTGTCTCGTTCTATTCACGTACGCACGAGCGGAGGCCACCGAATAATATGGGATAGAACATAACAGAAGAACTCTCCCTGCCCCCCCTCCGACGTTACGTGACCTGTCTTCGATCTCAACACAGCCACTGGCCATTAACGTTAACCGTCGTGTCGAACACGGGCACGCTGCAAGAGGAACAACGCTTTCGACCGCGTCGGCGACGTGGTCCAGGGCAACCATTTTCTAATACTCTGCCTTGACACCACACATTGGTATTAGTTAGACGGAGAAGATAAAAAGCAACGTTTGAAGTTGCCAACCGTAGCATATTGTAGCTACAAAAAATACAAGCTGGAGAAGAACGATGTGTGGCTGGTATATATATATATATATATATATATATATATATATATATATATATATTATCGTCAAGTAAATAGAAAGAATATGATAAACAGAGAGAGAGAGGTATTTGCCCGCCTTGTGTGCTGACGAACATGATCGTTCTGAGAATTGTGAATCCGGACGAGGAGCGGCTCAACTTGAGAAGCTAACGAGCAATCCAGAATTGGCGGGCCCACAACAAAAGCTGTTCATGGCTCTTGCCAATGCCCGCCTACAATAGCGGAGGGAACGATCTGCTTGAAATACGTATATTCATTTAGGTCGAAAAAATTCACCCATTCCTTTCGGGCATCGCCCGCACACAGCCCACACTTGTCTACCTATGCATACCCGACCCGTAAGGCCTATCTGCGTATTGTATGGCCGCATGCATGGCCATAAGTCACATGTGCACGGATTTCATATTTGGATAATGCATAACGTACATTTTGCCCTTAGATAATCAATACAGCAACAGCAGCAGAAGCGGCGAAACCATCATCTGCAATAGTAACAATAACAACAACATGTCCCTATGGCGCAGGGTTATAGAGGCGAGCGATTGGTACATTGTAGACATTGTGCTATTAACATAATTGCCTTACGCCACCTCGAAGCTCGGATGATGTGTCGGTGATGAAGACCTGAACGAGGTGAAAGCACAAGCGCATTTGCCAGTGCACCCATCAAGTCGGCGGCAGCATCAGCACCATTGACAGCAATGTCAATCATAATAACAACAACAGCAACAATAATACTATTATTTACTTTAATTATTATTATTATTATTATTACTATTAAATATTATAATTATTAATCATTAGAAGGATTAGAATTCAGCTCTCTGTTTACCGTTCCCGTCCCCGACCGACCGCCCGCCCGACCGAACGCCCGCCGCCCTCCTGGCCGCGTAATCTGTTTCGATATTTATGATATGTCTATGATATGCGTTTAAGATGTGCATGCGTTAGCATACGAGCAAGTGGCCAATAGCTCAGAAGAAAATGAGGCCCCCGCCCGCCACAGACACAACCCCCAACGCGCCTGCTCGCCCCTCCCCCGGCAACGTCAAAGTCGGCCGGCCGGCCGGCCGAACCCGAACGGCTTCAGGGAAAGTGCTGGTAGGGGCAGCCAGCCGTCATGGTGCCGAAGGGAATTATTAGATTAGATATAGACGTCGCCGCCGACGCCGTGATAGTCAACGGGTAGCGCCAGTGGCAAACATGAGGCCGCCGGTGGCACACAGTGATATCATCGAAATGTAGCTGTTTTGATGCTCGCTGCCGGGGCCCGAGGGCTTCGGCCTCCTTACCCCTTTTGGCTTTTGTCTCTGTCGAGGCTCGATGGTGTTCTGTCTCCCGCGATTGGTTTTTTCTGCCGTCGATATTTGTGTGTGTGTGTGTAATAATGACCGCGTCTTTGGTGCCCATAACCTCGCCGCCGCTGTACACCATCGGCCGCTGTGTACAGCGCTTCGTACGCGGTTTGAACCGAGGGATTGCCTGCGCTGGAAGCGGAGGCGACGGCGGCAGCAGCAGCTACTTTGTCTATTGTTGAACGAGACATTGACTCTGGTGACGGTGACCCCATTATGCGGTTGGCACGGCCTTTTCGTTGGATGCTTGCGCGTCCCCTAGGAGGTAGCACGTCGTGTTTTGTCTTTACGCGACTGCGGATGTGCTTGTTAGCTTGAAATGTGATTGCGGTTGTCGTAGTTGTGTGCAGAACCGACCTGGGCCGATTGACTCATAAGGGGAATCATGTTCGGATATGAGCGAGGATTTTCTAGAAATTTCGCCCCTGCTAAGGATCTGGATTAGTTCGGAGGCAAGACGCTTTCACGAATGGGAAGAACGATGAGACTGATTGAGGCGTTTGTGGCTTGCCCAGCTGGAGGAGCTTGTAGCAAGCTGGAGTCAGCTTGATGTTGACTGCTCCTTTGACTTGATCACACGGCAATTTGTTCTAGTCTACCCTCTGTAACGATTCGTTGCGGGGGAATTCTTGTGGTGTTTCTGTCGTGCGCCACCGATTTGGCATACCATTGACAGTGAGCAGGACAATTCTGGCTCGGCTCGAGCTAAACCCAATTGTCGAGTGTCGAATCCAGTAGGGGGTCGCGGAAACTTGAAAGGCGACCCTGGGGGTTTTCATACGGATCGTATAGTGGCTGTCGATCCCAGTGGACGAGATGCACAATAGCCTGTTTCTGATTCGTTGATCCGATCAAAGTCGTCAGCAGCAACAACACCTAGAAACAATGCTTTGAGTGTCAATGCCAATTCATACGAATCTGTACGTAAACGGTCGATAGTTGGTTGCCTGTATAGTCTATGCATGCGCAGCGGGAATATTCTCACTGTTTTTGATATTTGAATGGGGTTTGCCAGTGCTGCTCGCAATTTAGAAATCAGGCCTGGTGGTTATTGTACTCATCTGGTGCATCAAGCCAAAAAGAAAAATATCCAGAGGAAAGGGCCTAATAGGCCTAGCCCCCATCCACCCATCCACCCCCACCAAAGGCTGAAATATTATAAACAACTAAACCACTTTATATAGGTATTAACAGTCGTAGCTAACGTGTTACTCTTGTGTGTTAATACCACCTTCGATAGTTCAATGATGCCATCATTCGGATAGTATAATAGCTATAGAAATGTCGGAGAAGTATCTACCGAGCAAACAATTGAACTCCAGTAAACGAACCCCAAATCTGCTGGTTACCGCATACTGACGTGACCGAAAGGATTGGACCGAGCTGGTACGAGCGGCCTATACGAATCCGGGAGAAAGCAGAGAATTGTCTTGGGAAGGATAATTCTTGTCCAGTGAAGAATTTCCAGATCCCGTTGAAGAATTTCATAAGGTTGATATTGAAAATTTGGAGGAGTCTCATAGGGAAAAAATCACAGGTCCGTTTTTGTAAAATTTTCGTTGAAGGTTGGAAAACCATTTTTCGAAAACGAATGGCGCAATATGAGAGGGCGGGGAAGCGAAGAGGCATACGATGGACTAGAAATGTAGGCTTTCGTATATTGCTTATTATTATTTATTATTATTATTATTATTATTATTATTATTATTATTATTTTAATATTGTATCAATCACTTTTTAATGAATTCATTGTATATTACATTAAATTAACCTTACTTGACTATAGGCGGTGAAGAAGGCTGACTTCAGGACGAACCGCTTTGAACCCTATGCAACTCATTCAGGCGTTAGTTGCCGAATACAAGGCTGGCTGAGACGTTCCGACGCTTTCCACTGTCAGATATCGGTATTGTTCACGATTAGACATGATCCACCGTACTAACGATCAGCGCGATTGGGCAGCTAACATTTTATATGAGCCAACAATCAGCATCATATTTCAGACAATTTGAGACGAAGATGTCCACGCTCAGCTGTTTGGTTCGCGGCACGCGACTAAACTGGTCCTCGCTCGTGATGTACTTCACGCGGCCCTCACCACATATCCACGCAGAGGCTCTCGACTTCGCGGCGTGCTAAGCACTATCGGTCAGATGACCTTGCCTATGGATTGATATAGATGAATATACGCGAAGGTATAGCGAACGATCTCATCACTTTCTTGTATTATGCCGTTTTGCGGAGCTGTCGCTCCGTACGTTTGCCGTCCGGACCCCTGCGATGGGTCTTCCGCACGATGCGCGCGGAGGGAGGAATTCATCATCGACGATTCTCCTCTTCGGCGTTCGTTCAGTAGTGACGGAAGTATAGATTCGACGTAATTAACGGCGGACAGTGCCCTTCCTTACGATTGCCGTCGATCGAACATCGTATGCTCGGCTCAGATCGATTGGATTTCGAAGAGCGAGCATCTGTTGAGGATTCGCTCTGGGATAATGCTTGATCCCAAATACGACGCGCACGTTTAGGCTTACTGAGCAAAACGCCAGCGTTCCAGCACACTGCTACGTAACACGAGGAGGGATGTGATAGGGATGGCTTAGGGAGCGTGCTTTAAAAATTCTGTTAATTACGGTTCGGTTGTAATTTGTTGTCTTTCTTCAGTAAGCTGTCGCTGCCTCTGATCGGAAGGAACCTGTCAGAGATGATCGGTGTCTAGCGATCGAAGAGCTCTACTCGCCGATGTTTTCTGGCCATTCGTTTGCCGGTTGCGGCTGCCGATGCATGACGCCCGCCGTATTGCACTGTACAAGTGACTGCTCATCTGCAATCGATCGACCGACCTTCCATTTCCTCGGAGCAAGGCTGCAACAGGCTGATTTGCACTAGCGAATGAGCCTTCGTTGTCTTCGCGCGGGCGTCAGGCCATATGGCCTGATGGTGCACTTGTGCGCCTGCGCTTGCAAGCAGACGAGGCACACATACAGGTTCGATCCCTACCATTATGTATTTGGATTTACGAGGGGTTCGTGTCTTATGAAGCAATGCTGAACGCAGTTGTACCCGTGGACGTTAACTGCTTAAGGCTGTAAAGAATCATCCCCTGAAAATTCACTTTTACGTCATGTCGCTCTGTTCGCCGGACAGAATATCCGCCTGCCCCATGTATATATTGTATATACTGACTCATTGTCATATGTTGTGAGTGTTGCGCGCCAGGTGCAATTAAATACTACAGACATATTATATACACGATAAACAAAGTCGTACACGCTGAGCTGTAGGCGATTGCTTTTCAGGCTACGTTGGCGCGCATCTGGAAGTGTTTCAGGGAGTTAGTCTTGATCTTGACTTTTCTACGATGAAAGGGCAGCATATATGAGTGCTCGCAGCCAGCAGCACTTTGGGATACAGTGACTACGTGTCGAAACAGGTAATTCCTTCGATATGAAAAGTTAAATGGATTGTACACGTTTAGTTCTTCATCATCACTGAATAGATCCATTCTTCATGACTGACATCGATAGAGATATGATCTTAAAGATGTACAAAAACTTAACGCACCACTGTTGACCACTGCGGCGATATTAGCTCGCGCAGTGTTGAGTGTGACGACATATTCACATTCCATACCGACAACAAACGCGATGCAAAAATGCTCAAACGAATACATTTCTTAGATAACGTCAGAGTTGAACGGGTTTCTCAACGGGACCCCGCAGCGATGGAAGCGTTCGAAGCAACAGCGAGGATTCCAGTTGTCAACAAGTTGCCTACCCAGCGTACGGGCCGCGACGCTCGCTACGAATGGTGGAGAAGAGTCACGGTGTTGGCGCGCATTAGCATGGCAACTCCCCCCTTTTGAAATAAAAAGGCGTAGGAGTAGCCGCTGCGTGTAATGAGCGTCTGACTTGCGTGCGCCAGCATAGAGGTCACAAACCATACAGGAATAGTTCTCAGCAATCGAGGATACTGATTGATCCCGCCTTAGTTAAGCTCGCTCTTCTGTTTACGTTCTCTCGAATCCTTGCTGTGCTGATATCGCGCCGAAAGCCGATCTCTTGATGGTTTAGATTGTAGTAGAAATCGAGGAGCCATATAGAAATTCATCGATATTTCTTCGTGCTACACTGTATCTATCTACCTATCTTACGCACAGCATTCTAGCTCGATCATGCATTGTGGACGTTAATAAACGAATAAAATTTGGAACATGCGCATATGCACCAGTTAGTAAAAGCGTATCCTTACGCTTACTTGTATTATACATATGCGAATTGTTCGCCTTAAGACCCCAATCACTCGAGCTTTTCCCACATGCGTGTTGGGGAAACCATCCGAAGTGATCATTTGCTAAAATGTTCATTAACTCCAGCGGAGAACACGGTCCAGCACGACGGTGCAGTGCAGTGAGTGCATCGTAACAACCACCGGATCGCGGGTGACTCGCCAAACTTCCACTGAAGGAAAACCGCCAAAAGTAGCGATGTCCATATACTCATATGTCAATACCCTTCTCGGCTCTGACCTCACTAAACATCAGCAGAAGACGAAGTTTGAAAAGCAGCCACACCACAACAACAACAACAACAGCCACACCACAACAACAACAGCAACAACAACAACAACAGCAACAACGACAACAATAATCCGCCGAGCGAGCGGCACCGCCACAGCCAAACAAATCAAGTTGTTTTTTTGTTGTTGTGGTTGTTGTTGTTTCAACTCTGCCACAATAAAAATAATATTTCATTGTTACGTCACCGTAAGTCTTCCTCATTACTCTCTCTCTCTTTCTCTCGGTCTCGTGCGGGTGCAATTGTTGATTAATTGGCTGTTGAAGCAAAAAGAATCGTTTTGCCGGTTGAACTATGGCCTCGTAGTGCACGTGATCGTCGCGCCGCTCGCTGCCAGCGGTCCCCCGGCTGACCAGAAAATTAGCCGTACTGCTTATGCTTAAATCCGGACGACAAATGAAGTCGAGAGGATCTCTGCACTCGTCGTCACGAAGGCGACGACCACGAGGAGGAGGAGGGGGAGGGATCCCGAGCGAGATGCAGAATTCCCCCTGCTGTCGGTAATGACGGCTGGCCGGCTCATTGTTGAAGTCAGTGAAGAAAAAGTCCACAAGGCAAAACAGGCCGTCGAAGCGGCATCGCAGCAGCAGCTGCTGTAGCGTTAGCAGAAATTGCATCCCAGTGAGATCATGAAAAAGAGAGATATTAATATCGAGTGAGAGCGAGAGAGGAATAGAGAGAGAGAAACACAAGCTCCGCATGGGGAGGGCCGTCCATCAGGCGAATCTGTGTATATGTATGTACATTTCAAATTCCGGCTGCGTTGCCCCGTTGCTCCGGCGGCCATCTCAGCGAAGCCAGCAGATCTCCCGATCTGCCCGATCGTGTCGCCGCGGCGGTGGACGCAAGCAATGTATGATCGGGGCTTCAACGGGAACTTGCCGTCGCGTGTCGCTCGGAGTCGTCCGTTCGCAGCGGGCAGCAAACTGAGCAGGCGGCTTGATTCGAGTTAGCTGCCGGCGAAAATGGAAACAGTTGTGTCGTGGTGATTTTTGGAATACAAAAAAAAAAAGAGAAAAAAAGCCAACATAGAAGACCCATAGAACACATCTCGAGGAAAGTTGCCTTATCGAGAAATAAGACGAAAATCGTCCGCATAGATCACCTGCGCTAGATGACTATTGTAGTGAAATGTTATGTGAGTACTTTCCCCCCGAGAGGCGGTAGACGTGTCAGTGGGTGCCTCGTAAAGGGATGCCTTCGTTCCTTGTCATCCCATAGTATATTGCAAGAGTGGATTTGGTGAACGAGAACAAAATGATGATCTAACGCGGAGGCAGATACGAAAGTGGCTGTAAATGCGTCATCGCTGATGCCGCGACGCAGATCGGGAGGGTCTAACTGCTTTTATGCGTCCGTTCCGTTTTTGCATCTAAGACTATTATTGCTGGAACAGTTACGACATGGTTAGGCGTCTTAGTCACACGGTTCTCGCCGGTTTGTTGATTAGCGGCGCTAATTGTAATCTTATTCAGTTAGGTTTTGTTTCTTCTGTAAATGCAGCTGAACACCACTGCGCTGGAATATACATGCGCGTCTTCAAATTGTGCGTCCCCTTAACTATAAGAGCCTCTGGCGACAAGTACACTTCGCGGCTAGATGCGGTTGACACCTAACCCTGATCCTAATTATATACGTGGCTGTACTTTAAACACGGCCGTGTTTTACCTCAATACGCAACATGCGGATAAGCGAACCAGCGAAAATTCACAGCTGAGTTTTTGTCCTCTTATGTCCTCGTATGCAGGGCCTATTCGCTAGCGGAAATTACTGCCAGCGAATTGGGCCTGAATCGTATTAAACGCCCGGGGGTCGTATTAAGCACGTCTGCTCTAAGGGAGCGCATCATACAAATTTTGTGCAAGCTGTTTACGTAGTGAAATTATGGGTTATTCACCGGGAAATGACTCGTGGGTTGGTCAGCGTAGGCCCTTCTACAAAGGGAGATGCTGCCTCTTGGAGCTGTGGAGATTCGGCGGACCGGTCTCGGTGCCGTTGCCTTGTAGTCATGGGTGCTCCGTGCAGGTCTTGCCCGAGGAAGGGGACAGGCATTGGCGTGTTCACAGCAGCCAGGCCCCCCCAAGCGATAACTCTGGATGCACTCACGGGGCGCGCTCGGGTTCTGAAGAGGCGGTCATGTCATATTCAATCATGCAGATGTGTGGTTGGATAAAGTAGAGTAGATTATAGGGGTCAGAGGTCCGCTCCCACGGTATCGGAGTAATGCCTAGCAATTTTCGAGCCTTTGAGAGTGGGGGGTGGATACGAGTTTAGTGGATTTGTGGGTTCCACATTAGTCACTACGACCAAATGACGCACGTGCATCAAGCGTTCCAGAAATCGGCCTGGAATAATGGACAATATATAGAAACAAGAAAACCCCAGAAAAAAGACAGTCTTGCCAGCTGGCAGTTTAAGCTGGCTCAGCTCGGGAGTTTTGTGGGACTGCCGATAGGGCCATGCCTAACCTCATGATAATTGTTGCTATCGATTCAAAGCAAGTTGTTGGTATTAAAGGATATTCGTTCGTCAAGAATAAAAAATCGATTGTTTTCGATATCGGAAGTTTTTGGCAAGACTTAACTACAATGTAAAATCCGATCGAAGTACTAAAATCGCGGTCGTAATTAAATATATGCCACAAGATTAGGCGACGACTTTAACTCCATATTTCTGCACGTAGATCCATGTTATTATGATTGGTTTTATACATTAACGAGGCTAATTGATGACCTAAACCACGCAAACGTCATTCTGCTCATATATATATATATATATATATATATATATATATATATATATATATATATATATATATATATATATACGTATAGCGAAATTAGGTGTACCAAAGCAAAGTGACGAATATAGAAGCTTTACAAAATTGGCAGACTCCTGCCTGCAATCGTCTATGAACCCTGAACAGTATAAAATTTGCCCAATTCCAAAATATTCACACGTTTTCGTGTTTCGAAGGTCGTTCAACTTTGGTCGGAATAACCTGATACTACTATTGTTCGCTCATGGCTACGTTCACAATTATATTTATTACATTCGGTCCGTGTTTTGTCCACATTTATGACTGTATGTATTATTCAACTAAATACCACTGGAGTTCCCATTCTTCTGGTACAAAGTCGATAATGAAAACTTCTGTTTATTCTCATGACGAAATCGAAATGGACAATAGCTAATGTCGCCATAAGCGACGATGCTTTCACTTCTACGTCGCCGTCGATCGATAAAAATTCTCTGCTTTGGTTCTGTGAAATATTGTTATCGATCGATCGTAGCGGGGATTTTCATCCACTGTGAGTATTGCCCTCATACGACTTAATTTTGTCATACATATAAATATATATATATATATATATATATATATATATATATATATATATATATATATATATATATATATATATATATATATATATATATAAAGTAAAGTGAATCTTTCGGACTGACTCTTTACATGAATTGTATTATATATGGTCAGCATTGCCGCCGCCGACACCGAGTGCTCATCAACTGCTTACTGAGGCCTGCAGAGACTGCGACACCCGATCGGGGACAAAAAATCAACGCTTCACCATTTCGGTGACAATTGTGCGGATCTTCCTAGCTACCCCCATGTACGAGAAACGCTGTAGCGAAAACCATACGGTTCGATCAACATGAGTTCAAAATGAAGTCTCAGGGCAGCAAAACTCTGCCGCAAGTCCGGCGATCTCGGCAGGAGTCTGAACTTTGATGCCGCTTGAACAGCTCTCGTTCGTGTCAAGCGCTCAAGTTGACCGACCCCCCCTTCTCCAAAATATACATCAACATCATACACGGCGGTTTTTACATGGTGATTAATGCTGTCGCTAGTTTGTACACGCCCTGTGATGTAATAATCTTCTGTAATATATACATATATATATATATATATATATATAATATTTTTTCTCAACGAAATCTTAAACATCGTGAAAGAACTGCAGTTTCGTTAATAAGCGACAATTTGAATTGAATTCAAATTTGAATTCATATGTTTCGTAGCTTTCCAAGTAACGTTTCATAACGACGATGAACAGGGTCGTGCCACATCATGAATTGACCGTGCCGCCGGTGCCGCCGTCACCGATGTGACTTGGTGTGGTTTTGCAATGAAGAAGAACGCTTGTGGTTCTGTCATGCCTATGGACGTCGACGAGGCGGTTATTTGAGGCCGCGCGGAGCGAATGATTGTGCCGGCCGCCGGCCCGCTCGGCAGAGGTCCAGCATCGCCGCGGACACCGCGCGCCTGATTGACGGACGCGGTTCTACACATGGCGCAGATAGATCGGATCCTCTTCCAGATGAACAGCTCCCAGGTAGCTGGGTGTCCCGTGGGCAACTACATTTCCCCAAGCTCTTCGGTTTTCATTGTGTGTTATCGTAATATCAAAGTTGTCGGAGCTGCGGGCGGCAGGCGACAGCGGCAGCCACAAAATAATCCGCCCGTTTACCTGCATAGGTGTATATAGCAAAAAAAAATGTAGATGGATGGACGAAAGTCGACAGCTGCTTACTATTGACTATATGGATGTTTCGTGTTCCGCTGTATCAACAGTCGCTGGTGAATGGTTGAGCCTAGGAAAGAATCCGACGTAAGCAGTATTCTACCTCGATTCGTGAGGAATAATTCCACAAGGGATTCTCACCCAAAGCAACGAGATGTAAGGGACGAATCACCAAGTGGGCCAATACATTTTACAACGAATTGATCGAAGGATTAATCCTTTCTGATGACCGAAATTAAAATTCGTCCTAGTTCGCAACAGTCGGCAGTGCCATAAGCAGAATATATATGTTGTCGTGATTGTTCTCTTTTTTTGCCATTTCGTTGGAAATTTCGCAACGAACAGATATCAGTAGACGAGACGATCAATCAGTAGATGTAAACCACAGAGAAAGCCTTGCCGACCAACATAGTGTAACTATCCCGTTACAGTGAAATCAAGGCCCATCGATATTATCTCGGATAGTGGAAGCATTTTCCAGGCAAGTTACAACGCTGAATATTCCCATATACGCCAATTAGCAAGACGCAGCACACAAAAACGAGCGCGGGTCAACTTACGCCAGTCAGAGGTGGCTACGAAGCCTCTCAATGGATTGCAATGCCACCGATGATGACCTTGTCCATGAATCCCATCTGGGTATGGCATGAGCCCTTCGGGAAAGTCCCCGCCTGTAGGTAAACAACATTCATCGTATGATTGTCACCCGTCTTCACCCGACCGTCTTTCGCAAAATCTCAACTTCTTGCTTTGTCGAACGCGGGCAAAAGCTGCACAGGCCACGACGCTAGCAGCTTCTTCACCTTTACAAAATGACCCAGTGCCGGTCTTCGGCGGTCGGCTTCGCGATCCCTGGGGTCGACCCGGGTCAAACGGCTGGTTGATGTCAACAATGGCCAACGTTCTGTCAACGAGACACCAACAGCAGGTGTCTGCTTGGCTCGTTGCTCTTGTGGTTATTGCTATAGGCCGCTTCGGCCGCGATTCGCTTTTGTGCTTTCATTTGTATTGGATCATTTTTGATTTTGCGAACTTTTGGAGAATGAGACGACAGATACACAGATCTAGATATCTCTGGCGTTGACGGCGTGCAGCAGCTGCTGCTGCCGATACGGGAGAGGCACTAGGAAAGTGTTCTGCGGATGATTATCACCATCTCCTGTATATCTGTTATTTTACAAGAAGCTATGTGATCCCTGTAGATGAAATCGGCTCGCGCGACACGCGCATTCGGGGGTCAATCAGGTCGCTCCCGTTACTGCTGTCGTCGGCAGCTTTATAGCTTTTAAATGATTTCTTTAATTTTTCGTTGTTTGCCTTTCGCCATATATATATATATATATATATATATAGGCTTGCACATGTCATATTCAGTCAGCTTTTTTTCAACCACCGCGCACGATCTAGCCAGCAATCGTAACGCCGGCAACGGCGAACAGACGCAGCAGTTGATAGGAGAAATTCTATCACAATCCACTGCTTCTGCTGTTGCTGGTTACGGCAGACGTTACCACATTCTGCTCCACGCGGTTGTAGATCTACCCTCCACCCCGCATTTATGCTGCAATGTGCGTTGAGTTCCGAAGCGGGTCGAGCTGTCGTTGTAGACGTCAATGTATTTCGGTTTCCTACGCGAGCTGATCTTCTCCTGGCGATGTTAGCTTTCGGCTGCTATTATAACATCGGAAAATTCTGTTGTAATCAATTGCCGCGCCGCGTACCTGCTGGACCCGTTGGTCCAGACTCGGCCGCAGGTCGCTCGGCAGCATCAACGAGCCGCGAGCGCTTCGTCGGCCACCGTAGCGTTGGTGCTACAGAATAGCCGGACAATGTGACAGTCCCATTGTGCATCGAGTCGGGCTGCACATGATCGGAAGACAGACACACGTCGTCGTTTGAACAAAACGCCAAATGTGGCCGGACGCCTGGCACATTCATTGCTCAAGATAATTGCTATGGGAAGTCGTGGGTGGATGGGTGTTCAATATCGATTTCTTACACGTATCTACAACATACAACATACTATTATATTACAGATATAAGGTGCCGAGCCCAGTGGCGTCGACCGTTTGTATGCCCCGTTGCAGTCGGAGGAGACACGTAGGTGCACGGGTTCGATGTCCACCGTTGAACATTTGCATTTGAGCAGGGGTTGTCCGTCGAATAAATATTCGGCAATGCCGAATCGCCGTTCTACCGTGGACGTTAAATGTTGGCGGTGAGTTAGCTCGGAAACTCACAGCTTTTTTTAGATATAAGGTGTTCATATCAAGGGCAAGCTCGGCATTTACACAGCGGATGGACGTGGCATATTACATTGGCATGTTACATTGAGTAAAAATGTGCACTAACCCTTTTCACATTGCGCGTGCAGTTTATTTGTCAACAAAACTTTAAGCTCACTTGAACTAGTATTCGTCCTAATTATACCTAACGCGAAAAACGAGCGATGCGCGAACTCCTCAAGGTCAATTGTTGTCGCTCGACCCCCGGTGAAAATGTAGCATATTTTTTTCTTTCTAAAAAAATCATCTTTCAATAATCATCATTCAAAGCAGAACAAGACACTACAAAAAACAGTACACCGGCTTCTCAGATATGATCACATACATTTGCGCGAGGGCGGCCGCCGCAGCAGGCGGCGGAAATCGCTTAACAGCTAGCCCAGTATAAAATTGTATGTGATTTCCCAGATCGCCAACGGCGTGAACACACTCTGAAAATGCGAAACTTCCGTATTTTGTAAATGTGTTCGCTGCGATCTACTCCTGTCCGTCGTTGTAACAGAAGCAGCAGCGGTAATAGTAGTAGTAATAATAAATTACACAAAAAAAATGTAGCGATATCAGCACCTGAGCAGATCTCATATCATAAGTTTTGGCCGGGTCTTGGCGTCTTACCACGAGTCAATATTGAGGTAACACCGGTTGACAGGCGAACGCAGTGAGATGTTTAGCGACGAGCGTGTCCATGGACACGCGTGTCCGTCTGATGCATAAAGGATCAACGCGAACCTCGCGGGGGCCTTGTGTCTGCCCATCCTTTAGCTAACATAACGAGACGAACAACTCGGAGACACCGAAGTGGTGGGAGACCGATCCATCGACCGCCAGCGAGTCGACATTTCCTACAAAGAAAATCTGTTCAGCTAACCACTCGATGCATACAGCGACTGTATTCAGCGGCCGCGACTGATTCGATGCCTGACGAACAAGATGTCATGCAAATCGGTGTCATGTTTGCGCGAAACGCTGCCACACGGTGAGCCCAACGGCCGCTCCACATACAGGCGCAACGTGTACACTGCGGACACGGTTGTACGCGCACACAGAGAGGACTGTATATATCTCTTTCTATCTAGCGAACGGTGGGATGAGATCAGCGCACCCCTTGCTAGGCAGTCGCTTCGGTCACCTGTCTCTAGCTCGCATTGGATGAATTCAAAACTGCGAGAGCTTTTTACGATGGCGCCGCGTCTGGCGTTGCATCCGGCGTGGTACAGCCGCGCGGCTAACTTGCCCATGCTGTGGCGAAGTCGCCTGTTTCGTCAGGACGCAAATTCGCACAGAAGATCGGTGTCTCTCGTCCAACTATTATACAATGGGCATGATATCGTTTCTCGCTCGATGGTGGAACCACTCCTCGAACTCGTTTGTACGACGCATCTCTCGTTGCCGTGCGCGCTCGCGTTCGCGGGAGGATTTTCGCGTGGATTTGCCACGACAAATCTACTCAGGACGATCAGGAAACATTGAACGCGTTACGTTGTACTGTGCATGTATTCTGTCAATTGCTATTGGTGCCATTCGCGTCGTGACATTGCAGATATATGCGGGCTTCGACTGGTAGCAGATTTGATTTGTTAGTAGCGAATAATTTAATAGTGCTCACACCCGTGAAGGTGCTGCCGACCGTGCTGGTAGATTTGGTTATCGCTTCGAGTAACCACCTCTGCGAACGTGTTATGGATCAAATTGAATATGAGATTCAACTATAACTAACATATCTGCTTGTAAATTGTTTCTGATTTAATTTTTGGCCAATTTCTGGCCTCCGTGCTGTTTCTGTGAGCAGATGAGTAAAGCTGACAGTAAAGCACCGGCGCGATTCGGTGTCGTGGTCTACCGCTCTCGTAAACAGCTCCGTTGTCATAACCTGCACACGACAAAACGGTCACCATTGCACCGTCCCAAGACGACGTCATCCACTGTCGCAACAGAACAACACTGGACTTTTTCGGACGATCGCCGGATTGGGCTGTTTTGTCGTTGGACCAAACCATTGATCTTGACTTCCCGGATCTTTTCCTGCCGATCATATAAATGAGCGGTGAGGTCAGGGCGTCCCCCGCAGGACGTCACCAATGTTAGTCATACTGTCGGAAGCCAACCCTCGCAGGTCTTTATGACAGGGCGTCCGTAGGTCACGCGTATGCTGCATCAAGGCCAGATGAATAGTATCGTGTCAAACATGGACACTCAGCGATTTTTCAATTCGCAATGATCAGATAGGATCTGACCATTGCGAATTGAAAAATTTCACTTCGGCTCGACGAGCGTGGTAGGTCTAAGATGTTGAGGGGCCCACAATCAATGACTGATCATGGTTAAGCGGGCGAGATTGTTGCTGTGTGATGACCAATATCGTCCGGTGATTCTACTGTTGCAACGATTTCACCATTGACAGCAATGGACGCGACAATAATTACTCGGAAACGGGACGGCGTAAAGTGTTACGAGTGTTACGGTGGCAGGATCTCATTTTGGCTCAATCTCTCAGGTGCATGAACACGTCCCTGATTCTCGATCTTCTCACGACGTCTTCCCGGCGGGGTCGCGTGCGGGGTGTATTTGTGTACGGGGATTCTTCGTTCTTCACTCCGGCTCAGGTTTATTGTATTTTCGTCTCGGCCTCGCACGTTACCATCTCTGATCGGTCTGGTGACCCCCGCTCGGGGTAATTCTTCTCATGACTCGTAACACGCACGCACCCAATATCCCAACGAGCCGCCTCGACGATCCAGCTCATTTCGACATTGTCGCTATCTCGCCGTCGGGCGTGCCAAATTTTGTATGGCCACCATGTCATGTCGCCCGCGTGTCTTCGGCGATTGTGCGTTCGGGCGCGTGCGCAGGGACGCCTCAGCGCACGCTGCGAGTATGCATGCATTCAAGGAACTAGTCGAGGGGCTCGGCTAGGTGAATCCCATCGAATCTCACGAAACGAAGATCTGTGAAAAAAGTAAAGTGAGAAAAGCAAGACGCACAAGACCAGAAGAGGTATTCTTTGAAAACAATGTACATATCAATTTCACTCTCCGCGCGCGGTCAGACTACGGCGCCAAATGAGACGCCACGCCACGCTCACCTTACCACCGAACTTCGTAGATGATATCCCCACGGAGCGGACAGCAGATTGCTCACCTTGGCAAGGTCGTAGCATTTTATGAGTGTTCCACTCTTCTACGAATACCCCTGGTTTGTGTTGTTTTTCTTCTTTTTTTTGTGTCCCTTTATTTATTTTTTCTGTTCGTTATTTTCCTTTATAATTCTCGTTTTTTTTTATCACTTTTTCACAGCTAAATGTGTGTTTCCTCTCGATGTGACGTCGATCGTGTGTTTGATCTGCGTTCTCGTCCATTGGCGGATCGGCTCGCCGCTTCACGTCCGGCTATCCAAGTCTCATCCTCAGGCTCGCTGAGTACGTGAATGTGGCCCAAACTTCTCTGTTAACTCGTCACCTTCACTAGTCGTCATTGTCGGAGTGCCAGATGATTCTTATTGCGCTCGCCGCCGTGACCACCGTCACCCACCCCCCACCTTGTGTGACTTGCTGACTTGTCTCTATTTGCGTAGAGAGATCAGACAGACGGGCACTCAGTCGCGTTCGAACGAGGTGATGATGACCGCTTCCGACGCGTGCGATTCGTGCCAACGTCTCAGTCCCAGTGGATGGACGAACTGATCACAGCCATTTCTACTTAGAAACGACTGTGGGGTTTGGGGGGGGGCGGCTGGAGGCAGAGATGCCTCATAAGGTGAAATTGCATGCAATTTTCTGTGTTGTTCTTCTTCTTCATCTTGTTCATCTTTTCGAGTGCTAGCGACGGCCGCTGTTCGGTTAGCTAAAGCTTCCGACCGCCGAACGGCCACAAGAATAGAATCACCACCACCAGCGGCGGCGGCGGTGCTAGCAGACGCAGATAGATCGCACTGATGGGTTTCTTGTCGCCGAAAGCTGTAAAGGGCCTGCCTCATATGGGAAATAAAAAAAACAACACGTAAAACAGCCGATACGAAGGAGGCACGAGACACCGATTGTGGTTGGAAGTGTTTTTTTCTCTTGATCGAAATCTGATTGGGAATAGTATAGATGATTCTGAGGAAAACACTTTGGCTGTGTGCTGCTTTTCAGACGTTACTTATTCTCTGTCTCTCGCACATATATATATATATATATATATATATATATCTACCCATATATACATATATATATGTATGGGTTAAATGAATTAATGAGTATAGCGCTGACGGATGTAGCGGCTTCAGATCTTGCAGTGATTAAAAGGGGATCCACTCAATCGAATCACCACAAACTTCTGGAACTTCCCAAAATAATATTGTATTGGGTGTCTGGGTTGTCATATCGCACGATCGTGGTTGAAATCCGTGGCCAACTAACATTTTCGAGGACTAATACCGCCTGTGTCTAGACAGCATAAGGACTGCAATCAATGTGTGCGTGGGGCGGGGGGGGTATCAGTGACCTCTGGCAGTAGAGCGGTATATGCATATGTTGACGGGTAAAGCCGAACAAAGGCAAAGGTATACACTGCACATAAGATTGAAATGTGTTGAACCTTAAAAGCAGTATAGTCACGTTAATGAGAAACGAAACTAACGAATACAAACGAATGATCATTTCCTCAACGTTTTCAACGTGTGCACCTTTATTCATAGATTTTGCTCTTCGTCGTATTCGTTAGCTAATTAAACAATCAAGTTACGCATTACGCGCTGATCAAACAGATGCGCGCGGAAGTAACCTCGCACCAGATTGCCAGATTGACACAAACTGCACACGCCGTATGTGTGTCTGTTTACAGATGATATATGTGCAAATGTGAGTTCAGCATGATGAGACGTTATTGACATATAGACAGACCGAATCGTTTTGTGAACGCCCCTTCTCAATCCCAATAGAAATTCGGGACCGGTGGTGAAATGGGGGAAGCGACCAGCCGTAATGGTACATGCAATAGCAATTATTATTATTATATAGTGAATGATGACCATCATAACAGCAGCAGCAGTAACAACAACAATTCGCTGACGGTTGTTAGTGTTATCGCCATCACGTGGTACGTTTACAAAAGATTTATATATATATATATATATATATATATATAGATCAGGAGCGTATAGGTGTTGACAAATACAGGGACAGATGGCTGGGCGGACGCGCGCTCACCGGCTGGCAGAATGGCTCAGCCCGGTTGTGTCCGAACTCGCGGACGGGCGTCAGGAAATCTTCATTTGGCGGAGGACGGAGCAGACGAAAGGTTCACAAGCTCTCGGCGTCATCTCGCCAACAGCACAACTGGCTGGAGAATCGCTCCACCGCTGCTAACCCGGTGTTGCTGGAGATGCCAGGGCGCGTATCAATGACGCTACGCTGCGCTGACGACACGCAGCTGGTGTCATGCAAGCGGTAACCGTTGAACGGGAACGCGGCCGTAGTCTTGCGACGTCATCGCGACGGGTCCCCGAGCTTAATTCCTTGGCGTTCTCACCTCCTGGATCCGAAGAAGAATCCGACCGCCGGTGCAGCTCTGCAAACGAACCTGTACACTTCTACCGGATGTTTCTGGCGGAGTTAAGCGGTTTGTTTTGTATCGGCCACCTTCGGCCAACCCCCCGCCTCCGTTGTCCCATGTGACCAGCCCAAGCCAGTAACAACAATCTGTCGGGATTGCGACCGGCCGTGCGGTGTAGCCAGCTTCGCGCGGCTTATTTTGCTGTGCGCTAGGGGAGACGCCGAGATACGGAAGCTGAAGGGCATTGAGCTGCGGCCACGTGAAGGACTGCTGACCCTTCCGAGACATGCTCGTCGCGCTTGGATAAGGACGCGAACGATCCGCAGAAATGAGAAGCACGGCCCGGGCCGAGCTCTGGATATTCGAGATGGTATGGTGCGGCAAAAAACAGAGCAATGATAGTCAAGGAACATTAGACAAGAAAATGACGATGCGCGAGTTCGATACTCGCCGGTGCACATTTGCATTTAAAGGGTTCGTCTTGTGGAGCAATGCCGAAAGCAGTTGTGCCGTGGACTAAGTTAATTGCTAGCTGAGCGTCTAATAGTTACGTGCGACGTCGAACCATGAAATGGCAGGCTGCTTCACTCTTCAATGTTTGCAGAGCTCATTGACTGCGTATGGCTTCTTTCTCTCTCTCTCTCGTAATATAAATTAAACTCTTAATTAACTCAGATCGTTTAATTGCCCTTTCAAACTATCATAGCTTGTCGAATCACTAGTAATTTATTACTACTATGACTCGAATTATGTGCTTAATATAACATTGAACAGATATTTTCTTTTTCAATAGGCCAACGTGGACAAAAATTAAACAATAAAATAGTAAAACTGATATCGAAAACAACTAAAATTCACTTAAGAGATCAAAAGCAGACCTCCAATATGGGGTGTGTGTGCCTTTTGATGAGAAGCTGGTTATATTATATATATATATATATATAGAAATCTCTCAGTAACAGATCTCATGTCTCATGGAACAAATTTTCGAAGTGGTCTGCATATCAGAGCGATTACTGTTCGTGCGTGGTACATAATGCTCTGGCAGCCAATCGCCACCGCGTCACCCAATGGAAAACGGCCAGGACTGGTCCTCGTGCTCTTCCCTCGAACTCGACACAACAACAGGCCGATTTTACTTCGCATGTTGGGGGGGGGCTCAGAAGATGATACACGCTCGGCCAATGCCGTCTCCTGATAACGGGTCTCTGGCCGGTCTCGCCTTGTTATCGAGGGCCGGTCGTGAAGGGCTTATCTCTAATAGAGCCGGACCGTCTATCCTCTATCAGGCCAGTGCAGTGACATCATTCGTATAGATGTATCGTCGAGTGGAGCTGAATTCTGAAGAACTCAATGATGTCAAAAGCAAATGATCGGGATACGATTTGCTTCATAGGAAAGATGTGCAAACAAAACCAGAATGAGGAGATAGATCGGTGCCGAGCTGTACAATGGTACAATACAAATACTATTGTTGAATCCTCTAATGTACCGCTGTAGCAATACAGGCGTGAGTCTGAATATTATATGAAATCAATTAAATGATGCCTTCGCATCGTTTGCGCATCGTTTGCGTTTTATATATATATATATATATATATATATATAATTATTGCGCCATATATATATATATTTGTTTTGAAGGGAAGTAATTTATGACTAGAAACATGTGCACTACTTGCGTTCGACAGATTTCGGATGATGCAATTGATTATGTCATTTGCGAAACAACTTATAGACTGTGTCGCCTATTATTAGAGATTAGTTTGGCACGAAATGTAATAGTGTAATAGTTAGGTGAGCTATTTCTTCTGTGAACAATACCTCACAGGGGGGGGGCAGGACCAGCGAGAAACGAATGACCTCTTTTACAATAGTCCCTCTTCGTCAATCTGATAAAGCTTTAACTCACGAGGCGGCACACCAACGTTCGATCGAACGCGACCTCCTGAAACCAATTGGGAAAGATTCAATGACTCCCTTAGTTCGATCTATGAACAGTGACAATGATTTACAAATAATGTGTTTGCCATCCTGTTCGATCATCCGCTTCAATCTGTTCCTGGTGTACGAACATCCCGTTCCCAAATGTGCCCCCGTCTGTTTAATCGTTGTCTCGCAAAGCTGCAGACCATATATATCTATATATATATATATATGGTATGCAGCTTGTATATATATATGTGTGTGTGTGTCGATATATGCCGGGGCAATGTTTTTGTGCAACTCGTACTAGGCAATACCGTGGACGTTAAATGAAGGCTGCGGGTCAGCCCGGAAATTTATATATATATATATCCATGATCTCAAAGGTTTCTTACATGATGGACGCAGATGCCAAAAAGTTAGATACACACACACATTATGGGCGTTAATTTGGTAAAATTAATAGGCTTTTAAGAAACGTTGGCAAAATTAATTAGCATATACGTTTGATATATATATACATATATATATATATATATATAATACGACAGGTCATGGCTGCCACGTAATTTTACTTTCTACAATTGCTGCGCTTCGATAAGATCGACGTGAGGGCAATTTAACAACCATCGCGCCCAAACAACATCACTGTGCTAAATCGATGATCAGACACTTATCAGACGTCTACTGCAAACACGATCGTCTAGACAGCAATCCCTCGTCTACCGTCAGAGATATATTGCGTATACAATATATATATATATATATATTGTCCATAATGCACGAAGAAAAATGCCGGATCAAAAATAGAAGCAATTAATTCTGCCATAAACACACACACACACTCAGATACCTCCGCACCCACCAACCCGCGTGCGCACACGAGCAGACAGTGCAGTGTTCTCACTTTGTTGAGCGTCAGAACAATAGCGCCCAACATACGCTGGGCTCCTTCGTGTATTCAGTATTGCACGTCGCTCATCGTCATTGGCATCATTGAGGCACAGCGGCGTCGTCGTCGTCGTCGTCGTTGTCGGGCACACAGAAAATGTCACTGTTCCTTCCGATGCTGGCGATGGTAGACCACCGGCAGTTTCGCCCGGTCCCCCAGGGCAGCGCCAGCAGCACGAAGGTAAACACACCTCCCGCAGACACCCACTCACTGGGGTCTGGACGTTGAGACGTTTCCAGTAATTGCAATCTGTCTATACTGCCGATCATATAGATAACACATCTTGTGAAGAAGACAGACGCTATGTATCAGAGATATCATCCCGTTCAGCCGGCAGCCGGAGTTGTTGTTACAGCTGATGCTGTTTACTGTGTTTCTGCGGCGGGAGGCGGGCAAAAATATCTGGGGGGGGGGGGGTAACGCCTAATGCAGGGCCAATAAGCTAGAAGGAGAGATGATGGGATGTTAGTATGTTTGTAGTTTTTTTTTCTTTGGACAAAAGACAAGATCAGGAAGGGAAGACAGAAGCGAATGAAAGAGAAAACTCTGTAACAGCGAAAATATACCGAGGGAATTTGGCATTTTGGCATACTACGATTAGACACAGTTTCTCGTTGGTCAGCGATGGCGGTTAAAAATAGCCCCTGCGGCTCATTAGCGACCCTCGCTGTTTTGTGTAGGAACTCTCCTGGGGCGCACATTACTGGGCTGTGCTTACTAGAGTGGCGTATCGTCTTCATTGCCTATTATCTTGCTGCGAACTTGATGAATCATACTGTTCTCGTCGACATTCACTGGTCAGACGCATCGAATGTATCCGGGGTCGTCCGAATCGAGAATTTCGGTTTCGAACCTTTCCCCACGTATGTATTCCCATAACAAGGAAATCCACTCATTTTAAGGCGACTGAGATTACGGCAGTTGTCCTAGTCTCATCTTTCACCTTCGTCCATTGGTGCCCATCTGAATATTTCCGGGCTGACTACCCAGCCTTGAACATTTAACGTCCACGGACCTTCTTCTTGCATTGGTTCGCAGGACGGACAACAACAACCCCTGCTTAAATGCAAACGGCGCAACGGTGGCAATCGAACCCGTGTGGGTGTTTCTCCTCCGTCTGTGCAAGGCTGGAGCACACGAATGCGCCACCGGATCACCGGGCTCGACATTGGTGTCCATCTAAACACGTTTTTTGGGGTAAGAAAATAATCACAAAGACGCGGAACCGTAAATGACACGAACTACAATAAATACGGGTTGCCCAGATGCATCGCGCTACGACGCAGATGGGCCACAACGGCAAAACAAAGAAACCATGGCCAAGCCCAAACGTTTACAGTCCTCGACGGAGACCCCGTCCAAATCAAATCACGTCAAATGAAGGATGTCCTTCCTTTCGAAGAGTGACTTCAGCCGCGGATGAGATGAAGAACACGTGTGCGCACGTCACGGCTTCACCGATTGAAGTCTCGCGACAGACAAGCGGGCTATTTGCGACTGAATGACAGATGACTCGCGCTATCAACTCGACCATCGATATATTGACTGGCTAACGCCTGGCGATTAGCCAAACGGCCTCAGCGGCCGGGGCGCGATCGGCGATGTAGCATACTGCAGCATGCGGTAATGCTTGTCGTGCTATGTGTCGTGGTGGTGTCCAATCGAACGCGTTGAACCCCATCGGCTGGTGATCGGTGCAGGTTACCTCGCGTGCTGAGATCATTGTGTCCAATAGCAGGCCGCAGCTGGCTCATGTCAGCTGACGATGTCAACCGGCCGGCGTTGGTATCGCGGGGGAGGCTGGAGCTGAGCGCTGGCAGGTCTAGATTCGCGGTAAGCTGATTTAGAAAGGAGGCAGATATGAAGATGTCTAAATAATGAAAAATGAACGAAGCGCATCTCGGACGTTGAGCAGTGGCGCTCAAAGAACACTGCTGCCGTCAACGCGACGGTGGTCGAATAGGTGGCGAAGGGTCAATATGCGTCGCATAAGTAGCCTGTCTACCTGTTAAATTAGATGGATTTTCAATATGCACGTTGATATTCATCTACGTTCTATCGGATGGCCAAAGGACAATCACTGTGAGCACTTCCACTCCAGTCTGTATGTGTTTCGTAAACAATGAAATCCGGCGATAACCAAGGTAGGCAGTTAGGTTGTTAGTAAAGCATACACATGAGCACATCCAGTGCCCGCAACCTTTTCTGTTCTCCCGACGACGCTGCTATGAAGAGCGCCTCCGAGACGATTGGTGCGAGACAATCTTGTCCGTGTGGCCTTCTGTGGAAGCTGCTCCCCGTGGAGTCGCACGGATCTCCGATTTTCTTCGGGAAAGGTGATCTGAAGTGAAGGTCAATGACTTGTTCTTCAGAGCCGATTACTCGTCTACTGCATGGAAGCCCTCAACGAGCGGTGTTGGGAAGCGCGCACTTTGTTCTGTTCATTGACCCTATGTCAAATGTATCCTGAAACAGCCGGTCCACCACGTATATGTATGCTAACGACCTGAAACTGGTGATGCGTATCAAGAAGAGAAGAAGACAAAGACCTCCAGACGTCACAAAATACTCTAGACACGCCTCTAGTCATTGGTCCAAAAATATAGGACTTAAACATTTCTATCTTTCAATTGCGGTAAAATTCACTCTTACGAAGAATCAGAAACCAGAGATGCAATACACTGTAAAGGTATATTGGTTTATTAAAGGAGCTGCAATTATTACAATGCTTAAGCTCTCTTATATGTCATCACACAGCGGGTCTCGAACCTGTTGATTGTGTAAGAACATTTTTGATGTAGACACCGACAACTGTGAAAGAGTCTCGTCGTCAGCTGCTTTATGACCTCGCTGCCTATGGTCGTTAAATAGAAATAGATCACTGAATCATTGGACGGCGAGGTATTCCTCTCGAACGTTTTTTGTATACCAACTTGCATGTGCGCTATTATTAATCTTATGACGTCCCCCGATTGATCTGTCGAAGCGTTACAAAGGAGTTCGCCCAGAGTTTGAGATGTGCCTATTCGAGAAAAGATTCCACGATAGCTGAGACAAGGTGTTACCAGGACCCGCAATTCAGTCGACGTCGCTTTGGTCCGCGACATGATGAGAACTGCCGATACAAGCCCGTTTGAAAAAATAGAATGCCCCTGTACACTTGTGTATTCGCCGATCTGTTTGACCTGACCCCAGGCACCGGTAGCAGTGGGGCTGACTTTGCGATGAGGCGTCGAGCCGGCGAAACGATCTGATCGATTTGCGAGATTTGCACAGAGATTTAATTGACCTCATGTTAGTGTCTGTGCTCGTTGTAAATAATCAATTCGAGCAAAGGTTATTATGTAGCCGCTTACTGTATAGAACTCGCACATGAATGCTGTGCTATCCATTGGTGCAGAGTTGTCAATGAAATTGTAATTTGAGTTGTCATACACAAAGCTGTACCGTCGTTGAAATGAATCGACACCGCGTACGCCAAGCCATACGCTCCCATTATAATCAAGTCAAATTTTGGTTGATTGAAGTCAAAGTTGACACGTTGCCTGTACGATCCAGTCGAAGCGACCGTGTTTCACAAACATTCGATTTTGCCGTACTTTCAATAAAGAGCTATTTCACAACAAAAATATAATCTACGTATATATATATATGTATATATATATATACAAGCTTATTATTATATATATATATATATACGTGTGACATAAAAGAGAGCTTAAGCATTGTAAAATTGCAGCTCCTTCAATAAACCAATAAACCTTTACCTTTTACCTTTATTGTATACATATATTTCTATTTGTGTTCTTGATTTGCTATTGTATAATACCTATGACGCAGAGCTCGTTCGCTTACACGAGTCCTTCTGCTGATCTTAAATGTTGCTTGGTTACCCTCTCGCTGCTGGGTTAAAGCTGACCACCGCCGTTCTCGCTCGGCAGCAAATAGAGATGAGTCGAAACACCGATGTCCCAGTTCCCCGTCGACGGCTCGAACGAAATCGACAGGTGATTGGCCCTCGGTGAGACTTCAGCGCCGACTGCGTTCCGTGTTGCCGAGCAAAAAGTGACACCCACTGCCTCATGTACACGGTGGATCTTAGCACTTGCACTGCATGCGGTATATTACTGGAAGGGGGAACTCAACGGGGTGACAGGCGTTACGCTACCATGGACGGATAGATTGCCGACCTCTATGGGAGGATTTCTGTATGGTGGTCGCAGCCCGATACGCGCGGGGCCACCTTCGATACCAGCCAACTTAGCTATGTCGCTGTAGACGTGTTTAGGGACCCCTTAGGAAGCGAGCAAGGACGTCGGCGCTCTGCCCGCCCCTGCTTGATTGCCTGATTGTTGATGCATATACGTGTGTGTGTCTGTGATTGTGTGTATATCTGGGGGTTGGTGTGTCTGTGTGTGTGTGTGTATACCATTTGGTAGGCGAAAAAAGAAACATTGTCACATAGACGCCAAGTTCAGAAGAGACACAGCCCGCCATCGAAATAACGAATAGAACCAAAGGAGGCGACGAGGTGGAGTCTATGTACGTCTGGACAAGTAGAGTGTATGTGGAGAAAACGCCGGCGCCGGCGAATTTCAACGACGCGTCAAGTGCCATCTCAGGCCAAAAGCAGCAGCAACAGCAGCAGCGGCACTCGTTGTTCGTGTTGTTTTTCCGGCTGCCGATTCCTTGTTCAGTGGGACATCGTAACCGCCGCCTCGTCCGTATGTTGAACACAAGCTGGGACAGAAGATACCATTTTAACATTAGCTTGTTTAGTAATCTGTTCGACTATGATAGCTTCGCGGAACGTGGGACTCACGCCTCTCTTTTTTTTTTATGTAAGAAGTGTACATAGTTTAAAACTGTGTCTGATATGCGTATTCAGGGTGACATCAATGTTATTCAATAGTAGTAAGTTACTTCTCTTCTGCGACAGGCAAGTTAGTAGTGTTTTGTTAAGTATCTATTTCCGGAGGGCGTTTACGTTTCAGCCTTGCGGTTTCGAGCATTTCCACGGGGAGGCGAAGGGAACGGCTAGGCCGTTGCTTGGAGACTGGAAAAAAGAGCTATGTAAATATATACATATATATATATATATGTCTTATTCGTTATCTTATTATCTAAATTGTGCTTTATTGACGGAAGTGCAGTTGTTTTTAGCGAACAATGCTGAAGTTCTTAAAAAAATGTATTAGAGAAGATCATTACATCTTACGTGGCGCTTGGTGTCAGAAGTGGGTGAGTGGTTGTGCAGGCTGTGCTGTAAACCCAGCTAAGAGCGCCCAATAACAAAACAGGGTCAGGTGAAGAAATTTCATCAATTTGACAAATTGTGCAAATAACATATAACAGAGTTTGTCGGATAGAGATTGGCCTATATCGACTAGTGTTACCTAGATACCCATTTGAACATTTCTATATAAAGAACGCATTTCCAACGAAGAACATATTTGCCCCAGGTCATAGCCACGTCACTAACCACTTTATCCGGTAACTGCGACGGCGACTGTTTACCACTTTAGCGGAGCGAGCTCGAAATCAAACTTTAGCAAAACAATCTTCAACGCTGGTTCATTCATAGCAAGGTGATGTAAACTACCCCATAGCTCGGCAGGTGTATACTATACTATCCTTGCCCAACCTAAATGTGCAGCACTTGTCATTCCGTGACCCTGTTCCGATGCGTTCACGTGCGTTTTTCACATTAAAGTGGCCCAAGCAGCAGAAACGACATGCGCGCCTCTTATCAATACACTGACAGATGAATCGCTCAGCACAGCCGCCCGTAGACCCGCGACCAACCTATCTGTACGGGTCAACAACGAACGTTTCAACAAACTACATTTCTGCTGAGGGGAGGCGCGACTACAACTGTACGTATTATGAAACATATGTTTTCTCATGAAAGCGCTGAACGCCCCGTCCACAGGTTCGTCGAACGCGTAGCACAAAACAGCGTCATCGGCCACCGGTAGACCAGCCGGTATAACGTCGGCATTCAATAAACCGGTTGAAAAAAAAAACTAATGCTCGGATGAACGCCATTGTGACGCCAGCACTATTATTACTATTATTATTGTTATTTAATAGTATGAACTGCTACAGGAAGCTCATCCTGTAACCATTCGTGTTGTTGTTCTCCTTTTTTTCTCTCCAGTTTCTCAAATCATCCATCGCTATATACATAAATCCGCGCTAATTCGCTAATTATTGAATTTAATTGATATAACATTCACTCGATTTCGAACGCGGTCCGCCAAAGAAGTGCTACACCGACGCACTTCTCTTCCCCTCGTTACCTAACGACCTGGTTACCCGCTACGCCTCGCCACGGTAAATACGCGACGTATAATTAGACGTCGTTATTGAAGCTGAGCACGCGTTTGTGCGGCGGCGGCGGCGGCAGAAATCGCAATTGAGAATAATGATGAATACATTTACGATTTGAGTTAACATGGTCAAAGCGAGAAGATCGCTCTGAATCTTGGATATTGGTGTTTGCGCGGGATCGAGAAGACGCCGGCCGCATTCGTGTCCAAGACAGGGGGATGAAGATAACGCGTGCAGCTGGCTGGATTGTTATTAGAACGGTCGTATGGGCAACCGGCATTCACGTGATTTTTATCAGGTGAAATTTCTCATGATCCATCGATAAATATGCATTTTGACAAATGCTCGAAGATGTCAGACAGTAGAGACGTGCGTTGTCTAATTATCGTTCCTGTTTGCTCGCGCCATTGATATTTGTGTTTACATAATAATAATAATATATATTTATCATGTAATAGATATATATATATATATATTTTGCGTAGCCGTAAACGTTATCTGCTACAGTAGGCCGACGATCGGTCATCATTGAATCGCCATTGTGAGATATTCTTCATTTTCTTATGGTCAAGGTAAAGGTTTATTGGTTTATTAAAGGAACTTCAATTCTTACAAAATACTTTTTTTTTTCTAAAATAGATCGAGCCTCTGCTCATATGTTGCTGGACAATCTATGGCACGTTTTTTTTTTACTTGTTCGTCTGTCGGTCTATCCGTGCATGCATCCAGTCATTCAAGTATTGACTTGTCTGCTTGCCCCGCAAACTGCGTGAGGCAGCATCTCCTGTCTCGGCAGGTTGTAACTCGGACGACAACGGCTGCCGCAGCGGCAACGATCGATCCGACGTCCAGCCGCGACAGAGCCACATCGTCGTCTCGCATGCGATAACAATATTCACAGAATGCTCGCTGATCAATTCTGTCGAACCCTGTGTATGCTTCACATGGCTGACGTTGAGTACCACTGAGTAATCGCTTCCCACTTAGCAATGACGTTCGAAACAAGCCTCTTGAGCCACATGACTTCGTCCGAGAAATTTCCTGTTTTAAGAAGAAATTGCCCGTTGATTATGTTAGGTTTTTTTTTTATTTTATGTATTGCACTACGGTTATAATTCGATCGTGATGGACAATTGGTGTTTGTTATCGCCTAGAACCGCAGTTATGAGGCTCTGGTCAGAAAACCATGGGAAAACTTCAAAAACGATTGATTTGCTCACAGCTACTGAATCGCGAATGACAGATGGATGACTCGACTCCGTATGTATACAACGTGCATCGTTCTCTCGGATCAGGGGGCGCCGAAATATGCCAACATGCTCCAATTGGGCTATTCTTGTTTATCTTTTGTTTTGACTATAATAATGTGTGTCTTAAGTATAGCACAATAATTAGTGACGCAGTTAAAGGTGAAGGTGAGGTAAAGGTTTATCGGTTTATTAAAGGAACTGCAGTCTTCACAATGTTTAGTTTAGAGGGAGGGTATCAGGCCCAGAGACCGTTATGCGGTTTGGCCACGAACAATACCCTTCGAATATATTCATATGTTTCGACGTACTCTCCCTTAATCCTGTCATGCGTACATCAACTAAATATGAAGATCACAAGCTCAACACACGAGATCCTGATGCGAGCAAGCAACTACATTTACTGACACCAGCTCATGGAAGAGAAACTTCATCGCCGACATTTTTTGATGCCAACGCGTATGGCGTACCCAAAGCGAAACATATAAGCATCGCTTACTAAGTAACATCGGAAAGCCACTCAGGCATCATCGCAAAACGAAGACCAGGCAAAATCAAGCAGCGTCGTCGGAGGTGATCAAGTCCAACAGACGGGGTCCCGCTGCATCTCGGTGTCTGATCCGCTCGTTTAATGCATTTTCTTCCATCGACGTCCGCAGATATCCACGCTGATGCCTATCCCCTTGACCGTGACAGCTCTGCCAATTCCAACGTAGACACTCTCATAGATACACAAACACGTATACACACACACACACACGTAACAGACCTGTGTCTTCTACTCTGGGCTTCTCTCTCTCTCTCTCGCTCTCTCATCTCTGAAGAACAACAACTACTACAACTCATTTCAGGCGCATGGCCATGCAGGACGTTGACACCGTTTGACCTTGTCGATCAGGCCCCGCATCTCAAGGTCATCGAGATGCGTGCAATCCGGCGAGCCATCGGTGGACACGACGAACGCGGAGTGTGAGCAATCAATGTATGTATAATATTCTACAATAGCAATCGAACACAATGGTCTTGTGTTACTTAGACAAGCCGGTGCTGCACAGTGCGGGTTAACAATGGCCGATGGCAGACGCCACTCGACAACGTTGACTCGGGTGTTGTGTTCTGCTTGCGTCTGTTTGAGGGTCTGGGCTGGGTCCACGACGACGATGGTGTCGACCCCCTCCGGGTGCCGCAAAATAGACGAGGCCCGTCCAAGAGAATGAGTTCATTCCTCGGCTTCCTGCCGTTGTCTTTGCCGTTAACGTGGCTTTGCTGTTGATGTTCGTCTTGTGACGATCCCCTATCTTAAACTTGACCGCGAGGACTAACCTATAAAGTATGATGATGATCAAGCAGTGTCAGCCGCCGCCAACGTCATCACGACCACCACCCATGTGAGCGTATGGCTTCGTGTGACGTCGACGGCGGACGGAGATATCAGACGCCACAGGGAGACAATGCCGAGCTGGCGGTTTTCTCTGACAGACTTTTTTTTTGGCTGTTCGGTGCCCGCCGCCCTTCGGGTTTCCGACGCTGGTGTGCGCCGGTGAGGTTTCGCTTGGCGTCGGCTCGAGCCGCCGAACCCGGCGGAGTCGCCGGGAGGCTTCCAGCTGAGCGGACGAACCGTAGTCAACATGGAATAACTAGAGTCGGTGGTCGTCACAAGGGACGTTCAGGGAGTTGGCCAGAACTAGCCGCCATCGACGCGAAGCAAGGAATCAAGCGATTCAAGCGATCAC
Organism: Stratiolaelaps scimitus; assembly: GCA_019614645.1. Taxonomy (NCBI): domain Eukaryota; kingdom Metazoa; phylum Arthropoda; class Arachnida; order Mesostigmata; family Laelapidae; genus Stratiolaelaps; species Stratiolaelaps scimitus. The sequence continues at coordinate 2,108,397 of JABWDB010000011.1, read as the reverse complement.
CGCGCTTTGCTCTCGACCGCACAACAATCTGGCTGACCCCCAGGGGGCATCCCGATCACGGAGCGAAGTCTCCACCCGTTGTCTGTCGACAGGCAGCTGGCGGCGCTCTGAAATCAGCTAGAACAAGGAGCCAGCATGAGGTGGCCAGCAGCACCGAACCAGCAGCACATCACATCACAGTTTTGTGGACATATCGGGACATATTTCAACGCGGTTGCACGCACGAAACCCTCCCTGCTCGATAGATCCACTCGCATGTTCACGCCTCGTAGACGGACACCTGCCCGTCTAACAGCAGTCACCTGTCAGCGCACAGTAACTGCACGACGATGTCGGGCGAAACACAGAGGCGAACTGCTCTGAACAGTGCGCGGTGCCGTTCACAAATAAAGCGCACGTTGGCTAAGCAGGCTATCTGGCGAAAGCCGCATGAAATATCTGTAGAATAAGAACGGGGCGGCCGTCATAGTGTTGTCGCCGGTGCCGCTGGGTCGAATGCTGTATATTGCTGTTGTGATTATTGTGAGCTAGCTCGTTCGAATGAAATAGATAGCCTTGCCTTGCTTGAGGCACGGCGACACGCCGCGCTATGAAGAAGAATTTAATGACGTCCGCGTCAAATGGAAACTCACGCTGCGAAAATGACGTTCAACGGAAATAGCCCGCGTTTTTTGTAACAGTGATCCTTTTCCCCGCATGATGCAACTTTCGACAGTGTTCATATAACACAGATTTGCTCCGAGAGAGAGAGAGAGAGAGTGAGAGAGAGAAATTCTAACGTAATACGAACAAAACTGCAAAACTATCCAAATACAGAATATGAAATCCTAATTGTGTAGGTGACTCGGAGATATATATATATATATATATATATATATAGTTGAAATAAATTATATAATAGAAGCTAGCCTAAAAGTCAAAGAACCCAAACCATAACCTACTCTACCGTGCACTAACCGAAATGAGCATACAATGTGTACAGTATGGCCACAGATACGGCCGCAATCGGCCGACGAGGCAGACTCGACAGTCCGATAACTCCACGCCTACAAAATTAGGGAATGGCTGGCCCCACAAGACGACTGATGATTGATTGAAGCTACTATTTTTTATAGCACTTTACTATATACATATATATATATATATATATATATATATATATACATACATTTCAACATTTCACACATTTTTACTATGTACATGTATGATATAATGCCACCATAACACCGATTCAACCTCATAAATAAATAATTGTATGCCATAGTATGCTTTTTTTTCTCTAGTGATCACACGACAAAATATCAGTGTATCAGCCACAAACTGTGCGGATCACTTGGACGCAAATGGACGCGTGTGATCATGCGACCGCATGAAAATCGCGTGAAAACTCCTGACACAGGTCAGTTATGAATGGCAGCTGGCACCTCTGGCCGTTCCTGCTCCTCAGTAGCCGGTCGGCTGGACACACCTGCATGTCACCAAGCAATTGTCGTGTGGTCATAACAGTTTTACGGTTTGGCTCGTCATTGCCACGCTAAACAGATTCGATAAATAGATAGATGGATGCATAGTAAACTTATAGTAGATATATAGTATCGTTGTGATGCTGCAGACCCTCGACGTGGCTGAACGCTCCCTTTTTCGCTGGTTGAACCGTTTGCTGCCACCAGCACGTGGGCGACAATCGAACATAGACACAGAGTTGAAATTCCCACACATGTGCAAGTAAGGACCTTGTGGACCTTGCGTCGACATGCGCGAATACGGTAATATATACTATAACTGGCTGACCACTGCATCGGCACACAGGGAAGTGAGGTCGCGTATCGTGCACGCTATTTGTACAACAGACAGACCCGGGAGCCCCCGCCCCGCCCCGCCACCGGCTTCGACACCTTCATGGCATTTGTTGTTAATATCGTGTGACGGAGTTTCCGTCTGCGAGCCATGTTCCAATATCAAGCAAATTAATAACAAGCATATGTGCGTGTGCGCAATAAATGACAGCCGTTCATGTGGCGAGCTTCACCTGTTTGACTTCATTTTGCTGCGTGAGGCGAGCTGGTTTGGACACTGTTTTTTTGGCCGGAGGCGACAATTGCAAATGGGACCGTAAATACAGCCAACATCTACGCCGAAACCTCGACGCTTCCTTGCGCGACATCAACCTAGACATGGAGAGTTTTGGAAGTAAAGGTTATGTCATTCATCGCGGTTTGAGGCATCGGTGCCATCCAATGATCCCTGATTCTCTCGTCACCATAAAAAAAATGCCGTTCGTTTTGGTAGCACCCTCAGACGCCGATGACAAGCGTCGCAACCCGTGCTGTCGTTCATGGATTCCAGCATCAGTAGCGGGACACCGCCGCGTCGGGCCCGGCCCCCGGGGTCGACTGGACCATCACATTCGTATCTTGCACCGCTTTTGAAAGCAGAAATGATCGTTTCTGTCCATTCGGTTTAACACTTGTCTATTCGGAGAACGGCAAGCGTAAACAACGTGAGCTCGAAACTATCACCGATAGATACAGCTTTGTTTTTGAGCGTTTTGTTCACATTCTCAACCGCCACCTGGTGCATTTGAACGGTGCTTACAGAAGGTCATTTGCGGTGTGCTACCGATGTCAACCGATGTGTCCTGCACCGCACCCAACAGCTACACAAGGAGTGTTTGTGCGGTTTGATGGCGCGCGTCTGGGACAGACAGTACGAGATTGATTGGTCCTTTATAATTAATTCGTCAGCATGAAATATAGAGGGTCCAATTAAATGCTAAGGTCGTCTCATTAAACATTCGTATTGTCACTTCGCGCGAGAAAATGAGATTCAAAAATGATTACAAAAAATACGAAGTCTGATATTATATTTCACATTCAGCAGGTATAATTATCGTCCATCTTCGTAATTGACTAATCAATCATTGTATACTCTGATTAGCAATTCCAGATCACAATGAAGTACATGTGAATGCTATTCTCCTCATTACCACTGTGTATTGTGATGATTGCGCGGTTCGTCTCTAATGAGTCGGGCGGCCTCGGCCCGAGACCTCGCTATCCGAGAGCATTGGGCTCAGCCCCTCTGTATCTAGTCTTGGGACATATATCAACAGTAGTGTTCACATATAACGAGAACAGCAGATTGGACCCAACTATCAAATGAATATACAGATCACCCTGTACCACAATGTGTGTATATACCAATTAATCTATTTCTATAAGCCGTGGTCGTATACGGCGAGACTTAAGACCGCCGGATCCGAGTAAGAGATTGTGCTGGCAAACCGCGATTGGGCTGTTGTGAAGTCCGGCGGGGACTAATCAGCTCTCCCCGTCACATTGAGATGTGCAGGTCACTTAGACGTCCAGCGAGGCCGCGCTGGTTAGGTACCGACTGGGACCTGGAAGCGTGGCCCTTAGGTTTGAATATAGTCAAGGGTAATTGCCGAACCGACGCACTCGTTGTACTCCTGTGTGTGTCTATTGATAACGTTAATTATCTTTAAAAGCGTTCGGACAAGCCGCATACATTGACCTGCCTAGATCCCGCGGCGATAGGCGTTGTTGAAACTTTGCTTACAATTTCCGAACGTATGCAACTAATGGATGCCTCTTTATTAGCAGCAGTACCCGCCTGGCTACACGCAGATGGATAAGTACCAAGCTGAGGTGTCTTCAAGTGTAGCCTCGCTCTCGTTAAAATTCAATCCATTCAAAATTATTACTGACTTCTGCGCTAATGAAGCGCTAAGCAGGTATGGTTAATGGTATGCCAAACCGATCAAACCGACCTCAATAATTGCAAAGTCAATAATCATTCTACATAGATGGCATCAGCATTAATTGCCACCAATCAAACCTGCCTTAATAATTGCCATAATATGGGTTTTCATAATTGCAAAATTACCCATACGATCGAGACAGAGATCTATCTGTGGGTCAGTTCTGCTATTGTGCCATCTGACGCTAACAACAGCATAGAATCGAGTCGTTTTCACCAAAAAGAAAAGAATATCAGGCAGGGAAAACACTGTGCAGAGCTTCCTGAGCCCTGCTAAATGGTTATGGTATAACCAACAGCATGAATCCGAGCTCACAATAGAGCCGACATTCGGACCATCACGGTGTTGCCAATCGATGGAAAATAAGCCACAAAAGTAGCAAAGAATCAGAGACACGTGCACATTTGACAAAGCCGCTCCTAACAATACCCTGCTAAAAGTGGTCCCTTACGGGGCACTGTGGACACGTGTGTGCTGATAACGGCAATCTGTTCGCTATTTCTTGCCCGACTACTTCTTCTTCGTTGCTTGCAAATGTATATAGCGCTCGTACTGTTGACGACAGTGAACTGGGAGGAGGCCAGGCCACGAGGCGCAGCAGGCTCGTGGCTTAAAAATGGCTCAATTGACGGAATTGAATGCGTGGTTCACTTGGCAAATGTTTGTATTGATGTTGGTCGTCGGCCAGGTTTCGACAGGGTGCTACCTTATCTTCTATCATTGTTATCGGGATTATTCGCTTCCCGATAGAAAATCGATGAACAAATAATATAGGATGCAATATATACGTACCTTGGAAAAGGTTTTTGGTTACAATTTCCTCAGGTACCATCATTTCTACCTAGGTAGCGTAGACGTAGACGTACAAGGGTTCGAAACCCACCGTTGCACATTTGCATTTGTCCGTCGAATGAAGCAATGCCAGAAGCAGTACCTTTGGACGTTAAATGTCGCCTGTGAGTCAGCCTGGAAAATTGATTTATTTTTGCATCGACGGCAGTACCATAGACGACCTAACAGTTCTGGTGTGTTCTGGCTCGCTAATTAGTCGGACACGTGAGGTCACGGCCGTTGGAGCTGTTTGTACCAAATCGCCTTGCTCTGGGACATCGAACACGCGATTGATCACTGTTAATCCTTTCGGCCAACGGAGCTATAATGGGCACACATTTAGATCTCAACCAATTTTCTTTTCTCTCATTTTATTTTCATTGGTAGCTAGCGCAATGTAAGACCTTCCATCTGCCACAGTAGTCCATCTGCCGCAATTTACTAATGTATAGCATTTGAAAAAGGACCCTCCTCTGCTGGTTTGTAAGATCGGTCTTCATGTTGTTCAACCACTCCGTTCTTGTACATTCATCCGGCCACACACACTCTCTATCTGTTCGACGCTAAAGCGAATTCTCATAGAACGGCGAATTACACCTGCTGGTAAATGCTAGGTAAGGGGTTTGAGCAGGGCGAAATCACCCGAAGAAGACGCACATAGCTGCCGGGCGCAACTCGCTCCTTCTGCATGAGCACCTATTTTCGTCTATCTAGAAATGTTCGTTCCAGCGCCGCTTTCAGTTGTATTGACACCTCAACATTTTGTCTCGTCCGTTTCATGCTCGTTCGCTTCCTCCGCGTTGAAAATCTTCCCAGAACGATTTCCCGAACCTGGCCGAACAACAGACACCGGGCAACGTTCGATATCCAGCGGTGACCGTGAAATCGCGCGGCAACGAACAAGAGCCGAGCAGGGTTCCATCCACTCATTCATCGGATGAGATTCGCCACCGCTAACATCTCTCAATCAGCTATCGCGGCCGAATCGACAACTGGCCGTCGTCCACGCCACAATCACATGCAACGAGAGGAACGCAAGCGAGCGAGCGATTGTCGAAGGCCAAGGAACAAAAATCACTTTCCAATGCGACGGCGGCGGCAGCAGCGGCAGAAAACGGCGGCCGACGCCGCTACTGCCCGTCACCTCGGCGTATACAACCATCTCCGTCCGCTGCATAAACCCCTGACGTACTATATGCCATTGAGGCGAAGAGATGTGCAAGTATATGAAGCACACCACGTCGTACACAGATACTCTCATACGTACACACAATTGTATAGAATACGCGGATCAGCCCAATCAGCATACGAAACGCTCCCCATCACAGCAAGGATTATCACCAAGCCGGTCGAGTCGTCTCGCCGCGAACGTACGTCGAACCGTCAACGCCGATACACGTATCTCCCTCTGTCTGGCTCTGTAGTGGATGGCACGCTCCTCCTGACCATCTATCACTGATTCATTTGTTCGTCATAATCTATTTGTATTGATGATGATTGAGGGACTGTTGACCTCATCAATGGCGCCTGCGTTGTGGCGGTGCCATCCGGCGCGCCGTGGCATCGCAGACCGATCAAATGATCGGCCCTAGCGACGGAGCGCTCTGTCAATGTCGATGGACATAATTTTGTGTTCGGCATTCGGCGTTCAGCATTCATAACCTCGACGTCATCACTCGTTCGGCAATTACACACCCACCCACAGTCGCCGAGACACGGCGGAGCGTAATTAAGTTAACGGTACAACGGTACCTACGCATGAAACGGCACATTTACATACTCAGCTGTTGTATACGAAATGCGTTCACTATAGTAGGGATGTACTTAATAGTGTCGGCGGTCTATGACATACAGAATGTTTTTTGTCTCTTTTGGACGAGGCTTCTTCTTTTCGATTCTTCTATGGTTTCTTCTATAAGAGAGAAAGAAGCCTAGAGAGAGAGAGAGAGAGAGAGAGAGAGACCAAGGCCCCGGCCAAGATGCCGGCGCAGGTAAACTTCAGCTAAAAGGCAGCAGGGTAGTAGAGCACTACCGAGAGATAATGTGTAAGAAAGTAATGATATGTTTATTAATATATACACCCATACACACACACACACGTAATAACAATAATAAGAATAATAGAATAATCATGTTTGTAACAAAAAGGCCGAAAATATGATTCTATACATATTCATGCGAGTAAACATGTTCTACACTGCCGTTGTTATTCGTATGATTCCCTCAATTGATAGACCATTCCAGTCCGAGGGCGACGTGGTGATGAGTACTTCTTCGTTGATTTAGGAGGAGGGGTCCTGATTCAGGGAGGCGAAGTTTGTCGTTGAAATGAAATCGAGCGCCGTGGGTACGGCCTCTGTGTGCGTGTGTGTGTGGTCTGAACGGCCGTGACCTCTAATTTAGCAACGTCGGCCAGTGGTGATACGGTGTCAGCTGGAGTAAAAGCTAGGATAATCGGTGGGATCAAACATGTCGTATTCGGTCGGTTAGCCGTCCAGTTAGATTTGAATTTCTGTTTGCATCAGATTGCCAGAGCAATTTAGTCAAATGTCAATGCAGAAAGGCTGACAGAGATATACATATATATATATATATATATATATATATATATATATAGAGAGAGAGATAAAGGTAACTAAATAACTTTATTAATTAATCCACGAATCACCAAGTTGGGGACTCTCTCTCATGGGTCAAGGCGAAAAAAAAACCCAAAGGAGAATGATGATGCATAATCTCTACTGCTGGCCCACGCTATAATTCCTCGCAGCGTTATTAAAGTCAGGTTACATGGATGCTTACATCGACGGAGAATCGTCGATAATCGTCTCGATCGTAATTCTGACCCAGACATCCGTTCGATCGTCATTGTTTTGATCCAGTGTAATTTATTGCATTTTACTATTCTCGCTCGTGACGCACAGGACCAACAAACGAATCAAGTCGTCGGCCCGTTGTTCAACCCGAGGAAGAACTATCTATACGAGACGGCCTGCCCATGTACATCAATCGAGGTCCGACATTTTGCAAACGCAAATGTGTACAATCGTATCTATATGTATATTCAGGTGAACAAAGCGACTTTCGTTCGCGGCCCCCGAGGGCCTCCCAACCCATCGAGCATGAGACAGTGCTCGGCACTTTAGATTATCCGTGTTACGGCATTAGCATAAGAAATTAGCTACGACCCGCCACATAACCCACTACCGGTACACATTTATATCCATGATGTGTCCTTAGATATTGCGACATAAACACAATAGACGCACACGAACACCGAACATCGGGATATCCACATCCCTCTCTTTCTCTCTCCTAAAGGTGATGAGATTGTTTCCCTGCCTCAAGGTTTCTATCATAGTTTCTTCATCTACTGGTCGCCATACCACTCATAACCACCATGCCGGGAAGGGGTACAGGCTGGCGTACACTATCTGCTGTACACTTCTTGGTCCCCGTTCAGACTCGCATCCATCGGGCACAACAGCGCAACGTTATTGACCGCCAAACGAAACTACTGTTGTTACCGCCAGCCCCGTACATTCGGCGTGGAGGAACAGTGGCGGTCAGCGACCAAATCGGCAAGGAAAATTCATTCGTCAGTTAGTACAGACTGTCAATCAGTTCGATGTCCCTTCCCGAAACCTAGCTCTTTCAGCCAACATTTAACGTCCACGGTCATCCTTCCTGTCTAGCCGCCTGCGAGGCATCAGGTGATCAGCAGTTAAGAAGTCCATATCTGGGGGGGGCAATCTTCGCTTATAGGGCAACCCTGGAATATGTATCAGGACATGGATATATCTATGTCTGAATATGCATATCTATACACCTCTGCCTCTGCTGCATCTGCGATATCTCCTGTTATTTTTTCTTTTAATCCCTCCTACGATAGTATATCGTATTCTTTTCCTTTATGTTCGAACGAGCATGCCGGCCATTAGCGCAAAGTGTCGACAATTATTCGCGACCGCTGGAGGTGAATAAAAATGGACAGATTTGATTTGACGACTGCATACGGTTCAGTGTCTCCCCGCCCCCCTCGTCAATGACTGGCCGCGAGATGGCCGGGGCAAGAAGCTAGAGCAATAATTATCACACAGATCGTATCAGTCGACCAAACCGAGAATGGCGTCCGCCATAATAATGGTGCAGAGAAAAAAAAACGGGGGAAAGAAATGGATGGCTCGCTTTCTGAGTTGAGCATTGATGTAATGGCGTATACAAGCGGGGCATGGTCTCGGCATTTTCCCACCTTTTCAATGCTGTCCAATTCGCATTTGTCCAATTCGAATGTTCATCACATCCTCCCCCTCTGCTTAAAGTGATATATATATATATATATATATATATGCATGTTGGTAGGTGCTTATGCGTGTTATTACCCTTCCACACGTATATCGGTGTATGTGTAAAAGATACATTGTCTCTTAACTCTATAGTGCCTTTTCCGTGTAAATCATCATCGCTTCTTGCTCTCTCTCTCTCTCTTCGTCTCTCTCTCTATCTCTCGCTTGTTCTATCGCGCCAATCGAATCTAAGTGTCTTCGGAAGATCCGGCAATTAGTGCTCGGGTGAGACAACGACAGCCATCGCTGTACATCGTTGACCTGGCCTAGCGTAAAGAACGACCAAAGGGAACATTCAATGAGCGAGCAATTGACGGATAGAGGGAAGTGGCTAAGTAATTACTAATTACTATGCTGCACTGCCACCTACACACACACACACACACGTATATATATATATATATATACATGGAGATTTCATGCGGAAGATTATGGATTGCGATGATTATGATCGATGGACGCTGCAGAAGAAAATCCAAGATGAACATACGAACGGAAGCTTTTCTGGCGGGTGGGGGGTGGGAGGGCCGCTCGCGGCACGAGTCTGCCTGCGGTGGTACCGAACGGTGGCGGTGGTGTTATTTTTGTTTTCGTTTGAAAACCAAATCACAATGAGCCTGCGACGAAGGCCGAACGAGACACACATGGAACGCGTAAACACATGAGTCGCGAACGGCGATAACGCCGCCGCCGCCGCCTCCTGCAACGGTGAACGACGCAACACAGCAGGCCATCTCAAGGTCGAGATGGGAGACTAGTCCCGCTTGCGATAGGCTCACATCGAGCCGACCTGCGGTGGGAGCCAACTCGCAATGTCAAACCATCTATAGCAGGCAACAGCGGGGCGCGACACCAATATGAACAGGCGGTATCCACCAGCCACCGTGTGGGCTGCATAATAACTGCGATATAGTCTGCTGTTGTTGTTGTTGTTGCTGCTGCTGCTGTTGTTATTGTCGCTCTCAAGGTTGTTGACTCTGGTGCCATCGACGCCTCCCCGCGCCGCCGCCGCCGTCTGGCTGTGGTTAGTGTTGATTGACGCCTTGCGACTGACGTCAAAAATCTGTAAACTATTATTCATTCGGTACGGCCGTCATCGAATGCCAACTAGAAGCGCGGGGGTCGGGGGGGGGTGAGGGGTATTCAATTTCTATCTATGCATCTAAACGCATTGCTCACCACAAGCGGACGGAGGGAAGCAAGCAGAAAAATAATTGCCGCGGAAGCCCTCGTGGTAATCTGGTGCTGATATGGCCAACATAGAACATCTTGTACGATATTCTACCCCGGGGGAAACATTGTGGAAACATTTCCTGTCGTGGTTAGCACCATGATACCTACGGGTTAGCACGGGATGGCTCGGTGATTCGGTCATTCAGTCATTCATGCTTTGAATGAGCAATCTCGGAATTTTGAGCAAGGCGAATGATATTGCATCGTATGGTAGTAGTTAGTCAGTCGTTGTGCTAGGTGACTGAAATTTTGCTGTGCTACCGGCGGCATGAAACAAGCCGTTGGGTGTCTGCTATTATTATTATTATTAGTGTTTTAAGAATTCTCATGTTTATTTAGCACTGTTTGGACAGTCGTAGACGCATGCTTGATAAGCTATACATACTCTACGAGGCTAAATTAAGCTGCAGAGACAAATGGAGTCGTCTAAGGATGATCGACGAATGCTGATTGAATTGTGTAACGCCTCACCGTACATCTGCTGCGTGGCAGTCATTTCCGCTAAAACTGATTACATATTGAAATATGAAAAAGTCATCGCGATGACGGAATAATCGGCTGATTCGCACGTAGTCAACTACTAAACGGGCACTGTCAAGGAGATGTTTTGAAAAATTCCCTGAATCTACACTCCTGCCCAACGAAACACGAAAGACACCCAGCGTATAAACGGTTAGTAATTCTCTGCTCTAGGAAACAAAGTACTCATCACCATTTGTAATGCTAGTGTAGTACACATATAATACAATGTCTAATATATATGAGCATTTACGAGACGTGCATGTATAAGGCACGCTAATTTATGTGAGTATTTTAAGATGACTGCAAGCAATGACATCACTAGCGCCATCGCCTTCGTATCAGGGTGAGCCAAAACGGCAGGAGGGGCCTAAAGTTATAATTTGCCATTAGGCCATCGGTCAAGGTCTAAGGCCAAAGTAGGCCACTGCAATTTTAGGCTGATAAATGTCCACACCGCCTTGGACTGTCGTCATGGCATCCGTTTCTATGATGGCCAGAAGTGTGCTTGCTTTTCTAGCTTTGGTGGCTTCGATTCTAAATACAGTAGCTAGGATGTCAGGTTGACTGGACGCGTGCTCGATGTCATCAGTGTAAGATCAGAGTAGACGATTCAATAATGACCCTGCATCTTCATCGACTTGATTGAATTGTGCTCCAGAAGAGACGGAGCGGTTCTATCAAGCTTGTCTACTATAAGTATCACATTCTGCCATGGGCTTGAGCCCACCATTGACTCCCTCTGCAGCTATTTCTCCTACCTACGGTCGAAGAAGCACAAAGATCCAACCTTTTGCGATATCTGTCTCAGAAAATTTGTCCCAGCAGATACTCAGCCTATTTGCGGTACGCGATATTGCCTCCTCATGCGACGATGCGTTAGTTCCGCCCAACTCAAGATAATCCCCTCCCCCAAAACAAAAACATGCGCCGTATTTGCTCGAACTGACCCTCTGCACTGATCCATCCTGCTAAAGCCCTGCATCCCACAAGGGCTGGCCAGATATCAAACAGTTACACAGAATCTTCCGAATGATATCAGTTAGATTTTGATCGATCTGCCGTCGGCCTTAGTACCTCTTCGCTAGCGATCTGCAGTCAGTTTCACGAATCGAAAGACGTAGTGCAACAACAGCAGCAGAGACAACAATAACAAGAACAAAAAGAAACGCCAAAAAAATAGTCCCAAAAAGTGAGGATGACTTTAACCGGCTGTACCCCTCCCCCCCCGCCCCACAACCCCAGGGGCCGAGTGCTGTCTGCCAAAATTCTGCTCATTCATAGTGTCATAGTAATGGAATCATCCGAGAACGAAGCTGTCCGATAGACCATAAAGGTCATCTCGCGTAACAATGGGGGAAGATCTTCATACTTGACCTCTTTTAGTTTGCTTTCAATGAAAGGTGAAACTTTGATAAGAGAAAAACAAACGCCCAGAATTAATGTGTACGCCTCCTCCTTATACAGAGCGAACAAAGAAGGCTGGAATATATAGCTCTCGCTCTCTCTCTCTCTCTCTCTCTCTCTGCGATAGGTGTGCTGACGGTGAACACTGTCCATGTCTAGGAAGGGGTAGTCGATTCGTTGCGTATGCATGACGACTGTGCTGGTGCGGTTTTCCTAAGCAGCGCTTATTAAAGCATTAATTCGTGTGCGAAGGTAAGGGCCTTCTGGGGCGTTGCCCCATCCTGGGCAGAGGAACATCGTGATGCTACCCCCAGCGTCTCGAAACTCCTTATCGTAACCTACAGCTCCCGTTGAACATTGTCGGTATGGTCATTAGGGACAAAGAAGTTGGAGCGATGAAATCTATTTCTGAGGGTCAATTGCTGCTTTGCTCCTGGTAATTAAATTTCACGTAAATTATTGTGAATATCAGCTACAACGGATAATCTCCCCGAGGCCAGCTGCGACAGACATTCACGTTGATGGATCAGAAAGCGCGCTTTCCATAAATCTTATTATATGTACATTATATCTATAGTGCACACCTATATTTTCTATAGACACATCCCGAGCTCATACGATTCGCAGGTAAGTGTCAATATCACATTAGCCAACAAATGAGAAGTAAGCTTGCACATGACGGGTATGACATGATATTGAAGAGCATTGACGTCCGTTCCTCAAATCTATACTGCGGGTAGACGTCTATTACAGAGGCCACGAGACATGCCAGTGGAAGACAAGGTTCGAAGAAGACATTCTCGGAAAAATACATACAAACACATGGGTATACAAGTCGAGTATCGCTGAACACGGAGGGAGAATTTGTTTGGACGTTGTCAGCCGAATGGGCGATGTGTTTCTTCTTAAAACCTGGACAGTTGAACAAAAACGTGCCAAGAAGATGATTCTGACATCACCTAATTTACGATTCAGATTCGATCACATCACCTCTGGCATCTATTGGATTAGACGATCACACACATATATATATATATATATCTTATAAGATTTTGATGATTTTTTTATTCATTTCTCTGCACCGCATCACCTGTCACAGACGCTCTCGCCCCAGTTGCCACCTACCGCCGTGAGAGACCCTCCCTCCCACACACACACACATGCATAAGTGGGCGGAAATACACATGCGGATTTGAGGGACGCTTAGCCGTTAACGTTGGCTACAGGCGACCCATGGCGCCGTCCTCCGCCGAGACAACAACATATCAAAATAGACACAGCGACGTTCCCTGCCCGAACGCCTCGGTCACCAATCGGATGATTCTGACAATTGGAGACGTTGCAAGGGATCGATTATGTCTACACAACGCACTGTGGTGATGCTCGCGAAGGACAGCGTCCATCCCCCGGACAGGGCTGTGTGTCGAATGTGACATGAATTCGTTCGCAACGCCGAGTTTACATTTGTACTCTCTTCTGGTCTATGTTCGATGGATTTTTCAAGCGAATCGATGTGCAGCTGCCAGAAGATCAAGGTCATTAAGGTTCCCTCCTCTCTCTCTCTCTCCCTTAGCCAACATTTAACGTCCATGGTACTGCTTTTAGATCAAGGTTATTAGCATTATTATTATTATTATTATTATTAATAAAACAGTGTACCGATATGCTAGATCTCATTTTAATATTTGATTTGATTCAGACAAGAAGTGATGATTTTCCTCTCGTTCTAATTTATCATACGACTCTTTTGATCCGTTTCTAAGTCAGAGCTGTGTTTATACTCGATCTATATCGCTGTTATTTCCGTCTGCTCTTGTCCTTCCGTACACGTCCATATACTGTTAACGAGAACTTAAGCCTTGTGCAACTACAGTTCCGTTGATAGACTGTTACTTTGAATGAATTAACGTATACACTCATCGCTGAAGGTATCAAATCGTCAATTACCCCGAGTCCTTCGATTGCGTTGAGGCGTAAGTTCTTGGTTTTCCATGCTCGCTCGCTCGAATTTCCCTTCTAGTTTCCACTAGATGGCTGTCTGTAAATTTTGTACCGATTCAGCAGCCCAACCGCATCTTCCTTGCCCTTGCCGCTCACGGACAGGTGGTTTCCAATCACATGAGTCGACGTTGAGCACCAAGCACGTACTGAGCACGTACACAAGCTTCAAAATACAAGTAACGCTTGATCCAAATCAAGGCTGTGGCCAGCAAGCTTTCAGTTAGCACGTCGTTTGCCGAGTTCTACCCTCAAAAGCAGCGAAACCAGAAGTAGGTTTTCAAAACCTACCATTACTGTTTGCTGTCGCTTATCACTGCTCGCACAACCTTTGCTTTGTTTGCAACGTTCGTTGCAAACACAGCAATGGTTGTCCCTTTAGATGATGGATGTTCCAGGCGAGAAAAATATATGCATTTCCTACACCCATTCGACCGCTACCTTTCAATGGCTTTCTAGCGAGGCCGAAGTGGCGCCGAGGCGACCCGGCACATTTGAGTCCCTTACGACGAAGGCGCGATAGCTGAGAGAACTCAACACTCAAGGGTGAATTGACGATGTTCCGCGCCCCGGTAGACCAGTCAAGTTTGACGGGGACTGTTCGGAGGTCCTCCTGAATGTCGATGGACGCCAGTCAAACCCTAAATTGACCACGCAGAACGAGTGCAACGAGGAGATGACCCGAAAATCCTTTAGTTCAGTTCATTTTTAATGTGATAACTAGCGTGAACTTATGTCTCTCAAGGGAATAGTAGCGCTATATTTGGAATACAGATAACGGTGACATCAGCAACGAACGTAGCTCATCGGCCTCAGGGAGGGAGGGTCGAAAATCACAGTTTTACCTTCGTGCAAACCCTTGTGGAGATATTGGTCAGATAGCAGTGAAGATATCGGTCAGGAACTAGTCATGTTTCAGCTTGCCAAGGTCTCGGCCGCTATTCGACCAGCATAGAACGCTCATACACGGAACGTGTCCTTTACGGTGATCGCTTGTCGTTGGTGGGG
Organism: Stratiolaelaps scimitus; assembly: GCA_019614645.1. Lineage (NCBI taxonomy): Eukaryota > Metazoa > Arthropoda > Arachnida > Mesostigmata > Laelapidae > Stratiolaelaps > Stratiolaelaps scimitus. Next base: position 2,093,274 of record JABWDB010000011.1, on the reverse strand, counting down.
AAACCATAGAAATAAATAAACACGTGTACCCTTTGAAACCTTGTAACTCATTGGCTCTTGTGACAACATCAAGACTTGTCAATAGCTCCCGGTAGAAGGCAGACACTGCCTAGAATCAATTGCATATGTTCAGCACCACGTGTATCAGTTCATATGTAAAGGATCGTATCACACAACGGCCTGTCTATCACAGCATACAACGATACGGCAGCAATCGGAGTGACTATTCAGTAAAGCTCCAAGCCGCTGGTCAGTTGTTGAATATATATATATATATATATATATATATATATCCGTGGCTGCTGTGCGCGTACTAAAAGTCAAATACGCTTAGGTATATCAACAAACAATTTCAGGCAGTCAACTACACTATGGGCACGGACATCTAGATGACTCTAGAAAGCTCTCGATCAAACAACTCCTCCAGGTATAACAAGCTTGTATATATATATATATATATATATAGAAATAAATGTTCCTAGATTCGCATCATGTCATCATTTTATCCTTTCATTGATTTGTCATGTAACACCAACACGATACGGTATTCAGGATTTCATAGGAAATCCAATGCGAGACACAACACATGGCTGCAATGTATGCAGACGAGATGAAGGGTCAATTTTAGCCAACATGTAGATCGCTTGTCCACCAGCGAATAGGAAGAAGGCCACATGCCAACGCCATCTCATCGTACCGACCCACGCTACACCTCCACTGTCCAATATCCGAGTGACAACATTTTGAACAACACAAATAGAGGTGGGCAGAGAGCCGAGAAGGGGGCGATTTACGCAATCACTTTGTGACACCTTATGGTTGTAGCTGCCACCGGCGGCGGCGGCGGCGGCGATGTGTACAACATCTGTGTGCGCTGATAAGCGGTAGCCGCCGCCGCCGCCGCCGGGGGGTAACCGCTTCTTCAATGTCTCATTCGATTCTCTTCGTGGCGATTTTTCCCCCTATTGGGGTAGGCCAGCTACTGAAAAGGAACTGTCTGTTCGGGATGGGTCGTGATCTTGGCCATCTCGTCATCGCTGCCCCCCAGCTGCGTCCCCAATGGCCGCCACGTTTGACATTTGCACGCAACGGCTAGCAGCTTCGTTCCTCGTATTCCTGTCCTGCGGCGGTGTGGGTCAGTAGTTTCGTTGAAGTCGCGCTGTTGGCATCAGGTTGCGGTGTCTTTATCAAATCGAACTTGCTGACCTATGTCCCCTGCATGGTCTAGTGGTGAGCGTCTTAGACTACTAGACCGGAGGGACACATGTGTGTTGGGTTCAAATCCTGTCAGACGCGGAGAATCTTTGGAGTTCTTTATCATCTTTCTTTATCTGAGGATTCTTGTCAGGTACGAGTAAGCAAAGGTGGACCCGACAGGTCCTCATAGTAATACCTAAAAGGTTAAGGGCTGAGGCCTGTCAGATAGGGGAACCGCTGAGGGTCAGCTCGAAAAACATTTTTACTTGCTGACCAATGCTATGCCACAGGCCACAGGGGGGCAGGCTCTTTACACCGTTCGTTCATCATCCCCACTGATCATCTGTTGTCGATGACCGCCGGATATCACGGGCACACACCCCACACAACTAATAGCTACAATAACTAACTGCCTGCCGGCAGCATTCGCCATGCGAGTTTTCTATGCGCGATAGAAAACTACCCCGACAAAAACGGGGCCCTCAGGGACTGTCATAAACTGACGTGACTGGACCCGTAACCGAAATGCGTCCGCGCCTCCTTCGCAAGCGTGTTATTGCGGTGTCGTCACTACCGATGTCACGTATACATTGGAGGCCCAAAAAATACACACACACACACATACTGAGTGAGCAGCACGCGAGGGCCGTTTTGAGCGCAAATCGCGAGCGCTCTCATCGTCGATCCCGTGAATACCGTATCCTGTCGTCCGTATGAGCTTCAACTGTATGTGTAGTTGCTGTGGCGGTTTCCTTGACGACCATACAAGTCATAATAAGCCTAATCGGGACCATGAGTCGGCTTAAGGTCCCTGATTATCAGGGGATACCTGCTAATTCAAGGGGGTAGGGCAACCTTGAGACGGTAGGACACCGATTTCATAAGGACCACAAAATGTTGCTCTTTCTCTCTGCTTCAACCCACTAGGGACCTCGGCCTTGGCTCGGCGGAGGCCATATCGAAATATAATGGGATTGCGAGCTGGCAGTGTGATGATCGTCACACCGTTCAAACGAAACTGCTTGGTCACTTCAAGCGGTCAACTATCAATTAGTTTGATCTGCGTCAAGAAATATCGCCAACCTTTTCAATAGATCATTACCCTTACAAGATTAGAAACGATTTTTTTTCTCTGTGTGAAATGTAGCATTCGCTCCGGGTGAAGTCTTTTCCCCATTATGCCACTATACACTATAATAGACCAGTGGCGTTATATATATATATATATATATATAATCCACAAACAAAAAGCGACCCATTAAAAATGGCACTTCTACATTATTTCTCTCTCGATCTCTCTCTTTCTCTTGAACCTATATTCTGTTAGCCATTTTGGAAATTCACGACTAGGCAAAGGTTTTTTCATCGTTCGAAAGCAGATCTATCGATCCATTAAGTTCACCCTACAGGTGCACTATCGGACGAGTCGACTGCAAATAGCTTCTCTAATATTTATTGCTCTGCCATCATCTATTACCCGATGTGTTTGCACCTTCGCCCAAAAAAAAAAAGAAGAAAACATTCGACGAATTCTGCAGAGGAAGAGATGACGAAGCGCCGGCAGAATGGTCGTTTAGTGACGCGTTGATATTCCTCGTCCAGAAGCATCCTTCTGGAAGCGTCTGTGAGAGTTACTATAGGGGCGCTGCGCTGCTGGCGGTGCCGCCGCCGCCGCCGCCGCCGCCGCCGTTTCATTCGCCTAGCTCCGCGCGCGCGCGCACACACAGCCAGATGCAAACGGGATAAGTAAGTGCTAATATTGTTGTCAATCGCGAAAGCTTGAGTGGTAGCAACAACAAGCAACGCCGTAGGGAGAGGGGCGTCGTCAAGCGGTGTGAGCTCACAAATGAAAACTAAATAGCACGCAGTGTTAACCTCACTTACTGATTGAATGGCTGGTGCAGATTGACGTCGGGAACGCGTGTGTCAATATCGCCTGGGTCTGGGGTAACGGCGACGTTGGCGGGGTAATATACATTTCAAGCGGCTGATACATTCGCATGCGGCTGACGTCGCAGGCTGCCGACTCCCCCCCCTCCCCCTCCCCCCGCGCACCTGAGGTAGTAGTAGTGGTAGTATTATAGTTTGGAGATGGTGGTGAAACCCCCCAGATTGTCGCCCCAATCGCAAACGTAATGACAGCAAGCGATGTGTGCCGGCGTCTGGACTTAGGATGAGGACGATGCCAATAACATCGAATCAGATCTTTTCAGATCAATAGCAATAGTTTGGAAGACCGAGCGCAGGAGACAACAACAGCAACAGCAACAGCAGCAGCAGCAGCAACAACAACGACAACGCTGCCGCCACTGCCGCCACTTGTGCTAGTCTAGCACAACGCCATGGTGTCCCTTGTCACAGAACAGAAAATGCCTATACCTTTTAACGTGACGAGGATCAATAAAGCAGCCGAAAAACTGTTTCCTTTCGGGATGGCCACGAGCGGGGTAGCGAGGCTTGCTGCCGGGACATCAAAGAAAGAAGAGTCACCCAGTACCCAGCTTTGTAGCTAGCCTGTTACTCCCTACAAGAAAGTTCAAGGAACTTCGGCTCGGCGGCCGTCCCGCGTCAAAATAGCCAACCGAGCGGCGTGGAATAGCGGCTTCCCTTGCTGTTCAGCTATCGCGGAAGGCTGGGTTAAACCAATCGTCGACAACGTCGGCTCAATGCTATCGTGCTCAAGCCAATTTGTATCAAAATGAGACAGATATGTTCCTTCTAGAAAAAATGGACGAAACGAAGATTTTCTTCGATCAACGAGATACCTGCGCTAAGCGGGCGTTTTGCTCATAGTGCGGCGCCTGCATAGCGGTGTAAGAGCATCGCGCAATGGATGATTCGTGTATTATGATCGGTACTTTTTGCTTCTGTTTACCTTGATGGTGACGCGAATCTTAGGGCGATATCACGGCTGTAAAAATGCAATAATAGCCTCCCTTGGCGTTAATAAAGAAGTATTTGTATTGTGCGTATACTTCGTAAACCTTATATATATATATAAATGTTGAACTGTAAATTAAACGATAAACCCTATATTAATATGGAAGTCAATTAATCGAATGCGCTTTCCGGCTGTTCTTTATAAGTGGATTTTTATATAATATGCATGATATCATCGGTTAGATAATGCCGACATGGCGGCTCGACTCTAGTGATTTTGCTAGTGAGACTCCGTTTTTCAATGACAATCCGTATACCGACTGGCGTTTGACTATCGATCGACATTTCGAAGTCTACCAACGACACCAGAATAAGCAAACATTTACATAATGCCACAAAATGATACAGCAGTATTCTCATGGTCCAGGAATTAACTATATATATATATACACTATTTATAGTGTTCGTATGAGTTCCCAAGTGGGCAATGGCCCCGGGAGAACCACAAACAACAATACCCTAATATCCCTATAAGTATTATTACTATTATTATTTTTATTATTATTATTATTATTATTATTATTATTATTATTAAAATCAACTGTTATAGATTACAATTATAATAACATTTATGCTAAACTTGATTTTTGTTTCGCTAGCAGTGATTCTTTTATGCTGCTAAATTCGCTCCGACCCTTAAAGCCCTTTCTGACGCGCTAAGCACAATCGGGCGGTAGGAAACATGAAATAGATTAATGCAAATCATATATGCAATCACAATTTCGCATCATGGCATAACTAACTTTCAATCAAGTCCGACAGGCCAAGTCTTCATTCATTTAGGGAAGCTTTTCTCCCGTATTGAAATCGTTCTCGGAGACAGCCGAAGACGATTGTTCCTATTCGCTTGGCTGCTGCCGCGATAACAACTGCTGATCATTGAGGGACGGCCATGTCAACGGCCAAATTGACCGGCTACCGGCGCATGCTGATACAGCACATGTGAGGGGGATAAAGAGGTGTGCCGGGCGCGAATCCTCTCCTGGACCGGGAGAGGTGTGATTAATTGTTTTCTTGCAAAGAAAAAAAAATACAAACCAAGTCCGCGTCTGCGGCTCGCTCACTATCTTCTGTGGGTGCACTGTCATAATTGAAAGCGCATGCGGTGCCGACGATTTTGATACGGTGAGCCGACCAACCAGTGAGGGCAGGATTAGCGCACGCGTCACACGGATGTGTTGGCCAGAGTGAGCGACTACTCGAATGACTCATACAATGTCAATGTCACAGGTACACAACTCGAGGCATTGGACCCAGCTTGCATAATTCTTTTTCTCGTCTGTTTGGTGAACGGCGAAGCTTATGCCTACCTGCAAGCTTCACATAATTAGTATCTTCGCGATACGGGTTCTATGGGAGTGACCCCTATTTGGCGGACGACCTGCCTAGACCACAAAACGCTCGTCACCCTTTAAACTTCACTCGTTGTAGGCTCGCTACATCTGCATCAAATACTTCGCATCCTGCCGGCAGCACTATGGCAGAAAGTAATTCAACATGTGCGACTAGGTCTAGGCGTCCGGCGGGATGTCGCACGAGTAATCCTCTGTGATGTTTGCATAAGAAAGTTCGTAGTCAGTTTTGTGTCCATTAGATATAGCCGCATCTATGAACTGCCCATAGACCGGGTCGAGGCCAGTGGTGTCGAACTTCAGAGACGAGAACCAAAAATATGGAATGACGGTCTCAGCAGCTCTATTAGCATATCTATAAATACATCTATAAACATTATGCGGGCCGCGAGTTTCGGCCGTTCGGCCCACACTGAGCGAATGCTGAGAACTCCGACGGAGAATTCAGCTATATCGTATTACCAGAAACGTCATTACATCAGTATAATAATAGCCGAACTAACGAACGGCAATAACATTCGTAGTAAAATATATATATATATATATATATATATATATATATGACCCGTTGTCTTCCCGAATCTAACCACGTGTAGCCTTACAGCTGTGTGGACAATTTTTGATGGACAATATATAAACGCTATTCCGAAGCGGTTCGATGAGGTCGCTGTCACCTGGGGGGAGGGTCACCGGGCAGGGTTATCTTCTGAAAGCTAACAATCTGGCAGATAAGTCACGGAGCTAAGTGTCAAATCGCTACAAGCAGTCGAGCGGGTCGTAGCAACAGGCCGAAGTTGGTAAAGCGGACGACCAGGCGGTACCTGCTAAATGAGTTGAATTTGAACAGGGTAAACATTGTTGATGTTCTGTTAGATATTTATACATCCGACATTGGGTTGACACAGCGGCCGTACCCCGCGATTCTTACGTTAGCGCGTTATGCCAGAGATGCAGTCAGTGATAAATTCACACTAATTCTATTTCAGTTGTTTTTTTTGTTCCTACAACTTTCACTGCTTCCTCTCTCAGCAATCTTTCTGCAGAATAATAGTGTGCCATCATCGCAACGCAGTACCGCCGCTAGCAGTCTGGGTATTACACTATATCTGCGGTTCTTATAGTAGTCAGGCCCACAAGGCCTGGATGTCGATGTAGTGTACGCGATGGCGCCGACGATACGGGCTAAAAAAAATGCTCTCTTCGTCACTGCAAGGACGTCTGAATTGTTTGCCTAACGCGATACTGCGTCGGGAGGAACGCTTCGCGACTCGGGGGAATCGGTTCACGGGTTGCTTCGAATTGTGACTGAGGTGATACAGGTCTTTGTCGAGGATGTCTCTGTAGGGTTACCGGTATAACCAGCCAAAATACATCGAACTGTTATGAGACAGTGTGAGATAACACGGGATTACAATCATGTATTCATTCCTACTCTGGGAATGCCTCTAATACAGAGCGTATGTGTCGTATTGATTTGGCTGGTGAGCCTGATGGATCGCCGGTGCAAAGGAAGGCACATTCGTTTTCTTATCGTAAAGGTAAAGGTTTATCGGGATATTAAAGGATTTGTCATTCTTACAATGCTTATAGGTTCTCTTATATGTCCTCGCCAGGTCGCAGGACAATTCGGAACCTGCGGCCTCCGGCTTCGAACAGCAATAGACTTAGTTGTCCAAGTCGCCGCGCTGAGGTAGCAGTACCTAGTTGAAATGAACATGTTCGTAATCACTAAACGAAAATCGAGGCAAAAAAACAATATCATGGTCGCTCCTGGTAGAGGTCGCTTCGCAAAAAAAAGTAGCTACCATGTGCTACTATCATAAAACAGCACCCCTAAGAACAGCACCCCCAAGAACGGCACCCCCAAGTCATTGTCCTCCCGCAGCCTAGACATGTCCTCACGATAGTGACGGGCTTCGTGAGTTCGTTTCTCGCTGAGCGCCATGTGGCTCTTTGCACGGCCCCTCCTGCAGCTCCCGACAATTGAGGTACTTCGCTCTCTGGCCAGCCTCCATTTCACGGGAAATAGTAGCGTGGTAATTGATGAACAGGCCATACATTGCTCTTGTAGTTGGGAAGAAAATGAGAGCTGGCAAAAACACCGCCCATTGCTGCCGCCTATGGTAACGGTAAAAAGTTGATTGGTTTATTAAAGTAACTGCAATATTTACGATGCCTAAGTTCTCCTATACGTCGTCACCAGGACAACCCGAACCAACTGCAAGCTCCAGCTACTTACAACAGCCAGAGACGGAGCCACTGCGCTGATGCCATTGTTATTAGCTGAAACTGGAATCGTGTCGAGAAGGATTTTTGTCCTATTCGCGGTGACGGTCAGCGGATATCCCGTCCCGCCGTCCCACCAGCGACCAGACACCCATCGGGGCCGCACCGGCCGACACATCGCTCATCGACGATTCGGCCTTATCCATTCGTTTAGACACGGACATCCATTGCGCATTCATATCTGCATCTTCTGTTTGTACGTGATACCAGCCACAGCTGCCTCCCCCCACCCCCACCCCCTACTGGTGGGCTTCTCGTACGTTGCCCTTAGCCGTAATGCCGTACGCCGTAGTGTCGTTCTGCCATCTGCTCACGACACCACCCGCGACACCACATCCATTTCCTACTCCCTAGCCCCCTGCCCCTGTGTCATTCGTGCATTTGCCACATAATCTTGAGTGATATCCACAACAGCCGGCTGCAGTCCACCCCTTTTACGAAAAGTGCAGAAATGCATAGGTGAGTGTGTGTCTTTGCCTTCTGACACCGGAGCCTCTTCGTCAGAGCCCTCTTCAACGCCAGCAACAACTGACGCGGCAGCCGTTATGGTAGTGACGGCGGCGGCGGCAGCGACAGCGGCAGCGACAGAAGCTGCTTCAACATCAGCAGAAGAAGCCTCTCGCCGCTTTGTCGCCGGTGGCGGCGGCGGCGGCGGCTCCGATCGGCTGGACACTTTCGTCGGCCGTAACCGGCTTCGTCTTTCTCCACCTATTTTCTACACTTCTCCTTGCGTGGTTCCACCGTCCTTCTCGCCCGGCACAGGACAGGATTCGCGCTCGGCGCACCTCTCTCCCCTCCCCCCACATGTGCTGTATCAGCGTGCGCCGGTAGCCGGTGAATCCCCGTCAGCGATCCAGCCACCAGCAGCGACGCCGCCAATACCTGCCCTCTCATACAATTGCCGTCTCCTTGTGTTTTTGATGAGCTGTCGAGAGAGCCGCTATGCCGCTATTATATACGTATGTTGTAGCATGTATTGTAGAACGATCCGTCCGACTCGCCGCATATATAAACCGGTCGAACTCCGACAGTTCGGCCAGTAGCAGTGCTGACTCGAGTCGTTGGTCGCCAGTTGAAAACAGTGAGGAGTAAGTGAGCCGAGCCAGTCAACTGGTAGCGGGCTGGTTCTGTCTGCCCCTAGAGCAAAACGGGCGGCTTTGCACGAACGAACACACTGCGAGAGCAGCAGATAGTGCACGGGTGTACAACAGAGGATCAGGAAGATCAAAGTAGCAGCGAGCCCGAAGAACAAGCAACATGAGACCGTGCAGGCTCGACTTCGTGTTCCTATGTGGTAAGCTCAACGAGCGGAGCCGATCGAGAGATGGGTGAAGTGTTTTAGACTCGTTGAAGGTCTAACAACCATGGCCTTAATGGGCGTCATTCGGTGTATCGAGATATGACGACCAATTGGCTATCGGTGTGATGCTCGGCGTGCCCGCAGTCGCCTGTAAAGGATGTTTATGGGCCGAATCGAATTCGGGCTGTCCGTCATGAAGTTCATGTGATGGCTAGGATGAACCTGTGTGTTGTGTGGGGGTCGTTCGGGTGGAATAATAATTACCCCTGCGATTTTACTTGGACGTTCACAAAACAGCTTTGTCTGCTTGTCGGAGTACCTGATAGTTGAGGCGTTCTCTACTAGTGTAATTACGTGAGCTGTTAGTGCGCACTGCACTGCTTATGCAGCAATTAGCAGCGGCGACTGAGTAAAACATTCGTGTGCTGGCAGCGTCTCATCAAGACGAGTCGTTTATGGTCGTTCTGACGGCGATGAATCGGCCCAAATCGATGGTAGACGCGTGTGAGATCAGATTGATTCTTAGAATTGTTATCTCCTCTCTTTGATTCAATCCTCTTGAATTTCGAGGGCGATTGTTCGATATGAATAAAAAATCATATTCAACTCGACACCTTAGCTGAGCTGCTTGATGTCCGCCCGTTCGCTCACGAAACCACCAGATCTACATCTATATTTTGTGCTTAAGAAACTTCACGGAGCAACACGCACAATGCACACATACACGTGTTCACAAACGTGACTATTAACTGTCACTGTTTGAATATCGTGGCGCATCGGTACCTGTATGTACGAATCCACGTGCGCTGATCCACGCATCACGAGTCCGACGAGTCTCAGACGTTGTCAAATGATCGTCCAAAGAAATCTACCCCATAAGCAAAACGTGAATTACGCCAGTAATGTGAACTACTGAAATACGTAACATTACGGCCAGTAAAGTCCAGCCCTCGAGCGATGGGCGGACTCTATACGTACAGCGCATGATTACTTCTTTGACGTTATTTTAATTACGACATTCAAGCTATTCGATATCGATACTAATGACGTCATCGTAAATTTCAGGAGTCGCTCTGGTCGTCGACATCGTAACCGCGGTAAGTGCGAATTTCGAGTCGAGGAGACAAAACTCGACGTTAACGGTGGTCCCGAAAATAGAAACACCTTCGAATCCTGCTGAATTTCGTCGATAGGCCATCTCTTTGATTTCAACGCCAGATGACTTCTTTGACGTTAATGAAGATTACTTCTTTTATCGCCTGATTACTTCTTTGAAGTTAATAATAACGTGCTCTCCCTTGGCCTCACCAGCGAAGGAGCTCGTGTCTAGAAACGATCCAATTTGGCCAAAACCACTATTCCATACAGAGAACATAACGGGTTGATTTTCAAACCTGGCGAAAACTCAGAGCTATAGTCGCCTATACAAAACTGAACAGCCAACAGCAACATGTCTAATATAAGCCAAGAACCTTACAAACCATCTCACGCCTTGCCCAGCTTCGTCTGAAGGATTACGTCAATCGCATTTAAACATCCCGTTTCGCGGCAATGAACACCGCCTAACACCGTCCCCACTCCCGGCAATAGACACCGTTACGGCTACTCTACAACAGGCGCCAGCCAATACACTAGCTAAAATGATCCTTTTGACTAAATGATGATAAATTCGAAAATCGATTTCAATGATGTCACTGATCTGATGGCATTTAACAAGCACGAAATTCTAGATCAAAAACTGAACTGAACTTCCACCCGCGGCACCGCATAGGGACTAACTAAAACTCCATTACATCTGGTGTCAGTGAACATCGAGAGATTTCAGTCGACACGAACAATTCATAACGAATTAGCAGATGTGAGAGGTGAAGCACGATAACCCCTTCATAACAAATCAGCATTTATTGCTCTAGGCCTCATTCGTCGACTAACGTAAACGATGACAGCTTTAAGCCGGCCACGCTAGATTCTCCCGACCCCCCCCCTGAGCGTCGACGATGCACAATACTAATCATCAAAATGATGATCTTACCCCCGTTCCTTGCCATTGATTAATTGCACCGTCGCACGGTAGGCCACATGGCGTCACCAGCGATTTGTCGCTCGGCTCAACTCGCCCCAGCGTCTTACGAAGCAATGCTAAAAGCAGTTGTACCGTGGACGTTAAAAATGTTGGCTGAGAGTCAGCTCGAGACTAGTTTAGCGTGCTAAAAATGGCTCGCCAGAGGCTGGGATGGGCTGTTTGCAATCGAATTTGAACCACCACCACCACCGCAACAACAACAACAGCACTAACGGGTCGCACTAGAGACCTCGACGTGCCGCAACGCGCCGGCAAGACCGAGACATTCACAGGGCACCCATTACTACAACAGCCACTAATATCTAACTAATATTAGTACAGCCGCAACGCGACTAGCAGCGATCTACGATCCCGAACACCGACACCAGGCTGCAACCGTTGTCGTAATCAATCGGGGTGGCAGAATTGAGTTGTGGGGAGGGGGGGGGGTTGAAAAATCTGTGCGAGTACCCCCCCGCCCCCCCGTCTCCATTGCATTTTCTCAATCCGTTCGCGTGTCGCTGAGCCGCCCGTGTGCGCAATGCTTGTGGCGTGCTGGCGTCTTAATCTGTCCACCAACTAAAAACGTCCTAATGGCGGCTTTCGCTGCCGACGACGATCTGATGCTGATGATGATGATTATATCGAGATGACGATGTTCGTTTTTGAAAAGACGACCATTCTTCTGCTTCGCTTGATCCCGAACGAACGAAGAACGGAGAGGGACTTGAACCCCACGACCTATGCCATTCCCCCGGCGCCGCGAACCTCGGCAACAGAAACAACGACGACGACTACGACAGCAACAACAAATGTCCTTCAAGGAGACGCCGCTCTGACGGCGCTGCGTTGGCAGTCGCTGTCGATTTCGTGAACCCCGCCGACTGACGGGCTACCCCCCGCCCCCACCCGCCTCCACCCGCCTCCACCAAGGCGCCCCGTCGACCACTTCATTCACAGATGAGACGACAGAACGTAACTACCCTACCGCTGATTCGACCCGCGGCCGCGGTCGCTAACCGCAGCCGCTGCTGCGGTAAACTGGCTTGACCAGCTACTGCAGGCTTGCAGAAACATGCTCGTCCAGCAGCATGCCCGGCCAACTAACCAACCGAGCGACGGCAACCGGTGACCAACGACTAAACGCGACACCACATATAATACCTGCTTGTGTGATGACCACTGTTGTGACTGGGACATCAGAGCAGACATCCTATCTGTATGCCGCCGTAGTGCCGTTTCCACGTACTCAATAGCAGGTCATTATTCACCACAATAGCGTTAATAGTGGACACGCGGCTGTGCAATAATCGCATGCATGCGTTGCTTCACATGCGTCTACTTTACAATATCCATCAGGTCGTCTTCTTCGCCTCTCAGCGCGGTTATCGTCAATTGATTGCTGCTTCGATTGACAGGGAAATTTGGTTCGGATGTTGCCGTTAGTTGGTTAGCATACGCAACCAGGGGCACGGTGAATCTAGTATTGTGTAACAGCATTTTGTATGTGTCTACGATGTATGAGTCTGCATGGCAGCCTCACATAAGGCAGCACACACACATTTATATATATATATATATATATATATATATATATATAGATAATGTACGTCATCGTTCATATTGCAGCAAGGCTACGGTGGCGCTGGGGACCTGATCAGCAACACGCGAGATCTACCCCAACCAGAGTATACGCACACTGGTCCACAGCCCGACTACGAGCGACCCGCAGAGATTCCTCAGCCACAGCCGCGACCCGCTCCACAGACTGAACCGGACTACTCGCCCGAGCAGCCAGTCCCTCAAAGCGTTCCAACCCGGCCTCCTACGAGGCCTATCCAGAACTATGGACCCACATCAGGTGGGCCTGGTGCAGCGCCTGCTCCGGCTCCACGTCCCGGTGTAGGCCCTCGCCAGCCTGCTGCCCCGGCGCCCATTCGGGAGCCGGCCTACGCTCCTGAGCCACAGGCACCGGCCCCAGCACCTGCCCCGCGTCCGTTAGCACCGGCCCCAGCTCCGCGACCTGCACCGGGCCCACGTCCTGGTCCCGGTCCTGCCCCGGCGCCAGTGGCTCCGCGTCAACCTGCCTATACCCCGGAGCCTGCCGGCCCTGCGCCCGCACCTCGTCAGCCTGCGTACACGCCTGAGCCACAGGCACCCGCGCCGGGTCCTGCTCCCGCACCTCGTCAGCCTGCGTATACGCCTGAGCCACAGGCACCCGCGCCGGGTCCTGCTCCCGCACCTCGTCAGCCCGCTTATACACCTGGCCCAAGACCAGCACCTGCCCCGGCTCCGCGACCTGGCCCAGCTCCAGCTCCTCGACCTGCCCCAGGACCTGCGCCAGCGCCTGTGCGACAGCCCGCGTACGTCCCAGAGCCCGCACCTGGACCTGCTCCCACGCCCGTGTCGCCACGTCAACCCGCCTATGTTCCTGAACCTGCTCCTGGACCCCGTCCTGGTCAACAGACGAGCGCCGTTAGCCCTCAAGGTCGACCCGTACCTGCACCCGCTGCAGGGCAGGCTCAACGACCTGGCGGAGGAAGCCCGGACTACGATAATGCTTTTGATGACGGTTCCTACAAGGGAGATGATGGTCAGGTATGGCCAGCAATTCAGGGTGAGCCCGGCAAGGACTATCCTATCTACGCGTCCGTTCCCGAAACAGGATTCTCTTGCGACCAGCAAGACCTGCCCGGATACTACGGAGATACGAACGCCATGTGTCAGGTCTTCCACATCTGCCAGACCGATGAGGAAGGCAAGAAGCGCATCGATTCGTTCCTTTGCCCTAACGGAACAGTGTTCAATCAGCGTTATTTCGTCTGTGATTGGTGGTACAACTATGATTGCTCGGAAACGGAGGGACTATATAGCTTGAACGCCGAGCTCTACAAGGGACCCGAGCCAGGCCAGGAGCAATACCAGGTAGCACCGCAGCCCGGTGTTGGTCCCTCAGGACCAGCTCACGGAGGCGCGCCCGCGCCTCGTCAACCAGCTTACGTACCCGACCAGGCAGAACAACCCGCTCCCGGACCAGCACCTGCTCCTCGTCAACCGGCGTACACTCCCGGACCAGCACCTGGTCCGGCACCTGCTCCACGCCAACCAGCGTACACTCCCGGACCAGCGCCTGCTCCCCGCCAACCGGCGTACACTCCCGGACCAGCACCTGGTCCGGCGCCGGCTCCACGCCAACCAGCGTACACTCCCGGACCAGCGCCTGCTCCCCGCCAACCGGCGTACACTCCCGGACCAGCACCTGGTCCGGCGCCTGCTCCACGTCAGCCCGCGTACACTCCCGGACCAGCACCTGGTCCGGCGCCTGCTCCACGTCAGCCCTCGTACACTCCCGGGCCAGCACCTGCTCCCCGCCAACCGGCGTACACTCCCGGACCAGCACCTGGTCCGGCACCTGCTCCCCGCCAACCGGCGTACACTCCCGGACCAGCACCTGGTCCGGCGCCTGCTCCACGTCAGCCCGCGTACACTCCCGGACCAGCACCTGGTCCGGCGCCTGCCCCACGTCAGCCCGCGTACACTCCCGGACCCGCTCCTGCTCCGGCACCAACACCACGTCAACCTTCGTACACTCCCGGGCCAGCACCTGCTCCCCGCCAACCCGCGTACACTCCAGAACCTGCACCAGCACCACGTCAGCCAGCGTACACTCCCGAACCAGCACCTGCTCCGGCTCCCCGTCAGCCATCCTACACGCCTAGCGCCCCGGCACCAGCCCCACGACAGCCAGCCTACACCCCGCAAGCTCCTGCGCCTGCACCAGTTGCACCACGTCAACCGGCGTATACCCCATCTGCTCCGGCTCCCCGACAGCCAACGTACGATGAGCCCGCTCCAGCGGCACCCCGCCAACCAGCTGCTCCCCAACAGCCGAGCTACCAGCCCGCTGCGCCCGCATCCGCACCGAGGACTCAGTTCGAGCCGATCCAGGAAGAACCGCAATACGGAGGAGGTAAGTACGGCGAGGAAAAGTCGGCCCAAGGCCGAACTCATGCAGATGCCGACGCATAAGCGGTACGGCTAACCATAAGCGCTGCATGCTTTAAGATGACATTAAGGATTTGGTATCCGCAGCATGCCTTATACGGTTGCCTGTGAACCGCCCCTAGTGATCATGGTGGCGAATGCATTAGACGCTGTTTTCTTCTTCGTCTTTCTCTCGAGCTTCTATGATTTGATAAATGAAAGTACTAATCGCCATGCCACTGTTATGGCCACCATTTTGCAGCTCCTCAGCGGCCAAGCTATAACCAGCAAGTGCAGAGTCAGGGAGGCTTCGGACCGAGTCAGAGCTTCCAGCCAGCACCCGCACCGCAGCAGCCGACCGCCAGCGACGAAGATGAGGACGATGGAGGACGTTATTACGGACGCTAAATCCGTGAATCTTTGAATTCGTTCACCCATCTACGAGACACGGATAGCAGCCGAGGAAGCATGCTCGTGGAAAGCAGCACCAACAACAGCAACGTCACGTTCAACAACAACACTGACAACGTCACTGACTCCCACGTATGAATTCAGCTGGAGCCACGCCATCGGTCCATGACCAGTATCAGCGGAGGGTTCTGACATCTCCGGCCCGGCAGTTATCCGGTATAGTCAAACGTCTTGCGCATATTTCAATCCTATACACAATCTCTACGACTGCAACACATTACAGCAATTAATCTAATTTATCTACCAGCCAATATGAGTTGGAAAATCTTCAAAAGCAAATTGCGGCTAGCGACCGTGATGACTCCCGAGTTAGAAGGGTGGCCTGAAAAAGGACCTAGAAATCGTTACAGAGTGCTTTCATGTTCAAACACCCATCGTTGTACGTCGACAACCGAGTTAAGGCCTGACGGACAAACGCGACGAAGCGGCACAGAAGCTCGCCGAGCAGATGAACAAAACAGATCAAGTCAACTAGAATGCAAGGCGGTCGAAAGCTTGCTGACCGACGTCAGCAAACTGTCTCGTCAACGGTCGAAGGACGTGGCCTTGCGCTACTGCATTAATCTACCTCGTCATCCAGTGACTCAATCATCCATAGCTCATGCATTCATTCAACTCAGCTTCCCTAAGTCGTCTAAGTCATTGTGATATTTATTCTCATCGAGTTCCCCCATGACTGCGTAGTCCACACAAGCAAGCGCTATATAATACATGCATAATATAGTCACCATCGACAAGCGAAAGCGAGAGAAAGAGAGAGACATACACATACACTCAGGCCATAATAGGCAAGAGGACCGAGAGGACCCAGCGCAAATCAAGCACCTTCCCTATTCTTCCTCCTACGTAAATATTTTTCCCCGAAACGCGCGTACGCACCTATTTATTTTGCTGACGATATCGCCATATGAGATCGACACTATATCATACTTGACTAAAACGTATACAAGAGGCAACCGACTGAAAACTAACCCCGATACCCTACACATCACTGCTATATATATATATATGTATTATTAGAAAACGAGGCAGAGAGCGAACAGGAGGGGACTTTTAACTGGCAATAATCATCAGTATGAACTTTTCGACTGCACGAATATGAATCAATATTGTGCTGTCTATGCAGCATTATGTACAATACATTTTTGATGTATTCTTCGCAGCAGTGTTTCTCTATTGCCATAATAAACAAAATACATATATATATATATATATATATGTATGTCATGTATTTTTTGTAATAACGAATCTAGTGGTACAAGGTAATCCGGCTGCTACAATTACTACTTATATAATAATCGTGGCCGGAGGCAAAAGCTGTTCTCGCTGCCACTTGCAGTGTATTATACACAGGAACCATTATAACACGAAACACGAAACGGTGCGAGCCGGCGGAAAGTTCATGCGGCGAATGGACGATCTTCGACGGGGGACACCGCTGAAAAATCCTAGCTGAAAAATTGAAATAAAGAAGCAAGCATAATATAGCAGCTTAGAGAAGCAAAACGCGTTTTTTCACTAACTTCATTGATGAACGACATTTTAATTTTAATTTTACCGAAATTTTCTCTCGTTTTACGTTCGTTTATTTCGAGTGTGTGTGTGTGTCTGTTTCACTAGTTTAGTTAGTTCGTTTTGAAAATTTGAAAGCATTCACCGGTGCATCTGCGCATTTTGTGAAAAATAGACATTGTCTCATTGGCGGTTCTGCTATTTGAGGAAGGTATCAGAAATACCGTATATATATATATATATATATATATATGTCTGAAGTGCTTTGACAGATCTCATAGACGTTAGCCAGCCTATTACAAGACCCGAGCGTCGATCGGCGACAGTTTTTATTATCCCTTATTTCCTGTTAGGGAAGGAGATCTTCTTCAAACGCTCGGACGCGACTAGGGACATCAGAATCTCTATTCGAAGGTGGGCCATATCCGGTGCAACACGTCTCCGCTTGAAATGACATCAGTTGGATTAGATAATGAACTGCTTTCACGACGAAGTCTACATACCCAACAGGTTGTTCCCAAGGCACGCCTCGGAGATTCTCACGACTGCGTTGAGACAAGTGACATGTCTACCGATCACACCACACGGACGAGCTAAAATTTCGACCAATTGGAGATTTATTTTGGTGGCATCTATCCAGATAAATCTCCACTGGCGCAAAAGTGCCACCCGCGAAAAGCTCCCCTTCCGTAGGCATTCGTCGGAAATGAAATTGAAAATGCCCAGACAACGTACTCCTGTTTGACATACGCTTATCTAACGTAATCGACAAACGTAATCGTGAGGCATCGATTATGACAACACTTCATAACGTTCTTGAATAGCTGAATTATCTATTGACCGGTTGTGTGCACAGTACAAGCGCATCCTCACGAATTAATAGCTATATATATATATATATATATATATATATATATATATATATATATATATATATATATATATATATATATTTATATTATATACAGTACAAATCGTTGCTTTATACGTGTGTCTATCTGGTATGATTTCAATAAATTCAATTATAATAGCGGTCACATTTTCCTGTTGCTAATTGTATTCGATGATCGCGGCACACGTTTCGTGACGAATATTATCATTGATCGGGCGGGTTGAAGGGTTAAACATTCGACACATATTCGATAATGGGAATATTCATACACCGTTAGTCATTCAGTTGGGAAATGTTTTAATTTGATGGCTATTCAGGTATCACTGTTTGCAATAACCTTCGACGTACACACGAAAATGTCCACCGTCTCGCCTCGTTCGCGGCGTGTTGTTAACGCACAACAGAAACTCTGATCGGCTGCTGCTGGCTCAAACTTTGGACTCCGATTTCAACGAAGTGTACTGCTAATCGAGCAGGTCGACATGGCGCGCTATCGCTGCAGGCTATGTCCATGAACCAGTAGAACATATATATATATATATATATATATATATGCCTTAGGACTCGTCTCCTTGTTCCAGGAGTCCAGCGTTTCCTTTTTCTTTTCATGTCAATAGATCGAATTGATGGGGATTACGATTGTTTCGACTGTTGTCGACCGAGGAGGAATCGGACCGCAGCCTCAGCGAGCTGTCGGACTCTCTTGATCATCATTTCGGGAAGAAATGCCGTAATACGAATAGGTACCAAGAAATGTCGGCCGGGACAAGGGCTGGCGAATCTTTCAGCCGTAAACGAGAAGCCGACGCAACAATGGCTGACAAGTTCGTTACTCCTCATGCCTTATCAATGCCTCACTACATGACGTGTATACTGTTTTATCTTTATTAACTCCATTAATATATTTATTGCTTGATCAAGCTTGGCCTGCCCGGACCCCTAGGTGTCCACATGGTTGTTCACTTAACATGGTAAATGGAGTCCACAGGCTCGCTGTCATTTTTCCTGGCGGAAGATTGCCTCTTCGAACTGGGAACACCATTTCCAAAAAGGACAATTTTGGCCTAATTCAACCATAGCTCAAGTAAATATAGTTTGCGACGACTATATGAGACGTCAACAGTTCCATAAGGGGGGGCGGCCATGGTGTTGGCATGCATTAGCATGCCAACACCCCCCCTTTAAAAAAATAAAAATAAAAAAGAAATAAAAATATATATATGAGATATATTTTACCGGTTACCGTGTGCGCGCCGCCAGTCCGGGTGACGTTCCGTCGCTTTTCGCCGCAAGCTCACTAAACAACGGAAAGATCTGACAGGCTTGCGCAGTTCTTCGAGACGAGATTTGAACGGCGTTGGCCTGTCTGGCCAAACAATGGACATTGTGTTGACGTTACGGAACTCCAACGTAGTCAACTGCTTTACTTGGACATGTAACGATTTCCCCTATATGACGCTGTCAGGATACGACCACACTCGAGTAAAGCTTCGCTGGTGCCGCGGCGATGTGTCTTGAAATGCAACAATATTGATTTCTTCCGGTGGTTTTCCGCGCAAAGTTGAAAAGGTCTGTGAAAAGTAACCGTCAACATAACCTCAGCCCGCGCTAATCGACGTGCCAGTGTCGAATACATTGAGCTCGGGCTTTCGTACTCGGGAAAATACGTCGACTTCCTTCGTCGGCGCTAATTCTCGTTGAAATTTACAAAACTCCTCATGTCTCTGTAGCAAGTTAGCTATGGGGGGTGGATAATTCCGAAGAGAATTCGATTCTCTTACGTGGTGATTTCTCATAATGTTCGAATTATCTCAGGCACAACACATCCGACAGATACTTCACATATGATGATGATGAATCAATGCGCAATCGCGAATTCTCTTAGCGTTTGTATCGAATTGTGAAAAAAAAATGCTCAAGTCAAAAGGGAACTGTTGCCATTCGTATTCTCTGATTAGATCAATTAGCCCACAGCGAATAAACGCAAACGATTGATTGACATTCTCACCTTTGTTTTCTGGTATAAGCGTCCCTAAGCCGTCCCTGTTACACTTAATGTTTACTTAACCAACGGCATTCTCTCTGAGCAGTTCGGGCTGAATATTGTGATAACCTATTTTTTTTTGTGGGGGAGGAGAGGTCAGCCGTTGTATGTCAGAATTTGTCAGTCAGCCCTGCTGTTAGGGAAGCGTGCCTTCACATTCAATTGAACCACTTTGTATTAGAGTCGAACGAAAATAATCGACACATTGCCACTAATTAGTAAATAAAAAGTTTATGTAAGATAATAAATAAATAAGGAAAGAAAATACTTTAATAAATAAATAAATAAGATACTTAAAAAAATGAATTAATACAAAAAAGTCGCACACACGCACAACGTAAATATAATACGGCAAATCAGACTACACGTTCCCCTTCATTTAAATACATAAAAATGCGATATGTAAGAATAATTTGAAGTTTGATATGTAGTTGTTTATGAAATGTAGGAGTTAAGAACAGTAATCGCCGCCCCCCGCAGTAGTGCTATCAATATTGATCCCGAGGGAGTAGCTGTTCTTATCTTATATATATAAGGCCTCTCACAAAAATAGAAGATTGCCTAATGAACTATTGTTGATATGATTATATATATATATATATATATATCCATTGCTTGATTGACAAAACACCACTTGATTCGATCGTAGAGAGAACTTTTTGAAGTCGACTATGAGATGTTTGCCCGGCTGGTTCGTTAAAAGAGTCGGTCAACCCACACGATGAAGGTATAGAACACCTGAATCTGGGAGATGCGTATCAAGGGCTGGTTAGGGCGCCAGCTTCACTTCCAGCAATATTTCCATGTTGATGTACGTTGACTACAAGTTGACATCAATTATTTCTGTTCGGGGCCACCCATTTCAACCGTTCCAGAATGAAGGAGTACGTGCATCCATAGCTGACCGGCTTTTACCTCAAATCGGCTGCCATGACATACTTGGTAAAATTACTATTGAACTATTAGCGTTTCGTGACACGTATTTTGCATGACGACTTCGAACGCTGACACAATAATTGCACAATGATAATATTCGAATTTTAACATTGTCTTTTTTTCACGCGATGATTCTCATTGGTTCTGCAATTATCGCTAACAATATCATAAGATGAATGTATGGACAGGCAATATTGAATAGACACTGGAATTGACAATGTCATTTTTATGATGGATATTATTATTATTATTGTTATTGCACTAAGCCTTGGAGATTCATTTGTTCACAATTTATTATGATTTATAATTCTTAAAGTTTTACAGAAAGAACGCATCAGTGGCATCCGTCAAATCTAGAACCAAGGTTCCGACGGTGCCAATGTCGTAGTTCAAAATTCGCATTCAAGGCCAGCGAATAACTGCTCATAATAGTACTAATAACAACAACACTAGCAGCAATGACATCATTTCAAATTTCTGCCTATACATATATATATATATATATAATATATATACAGCAAAAAGTTTTTGCCACGATGTAATTTATTCAGCCTAAACTACCAAATGACCAAGAGACTTCAGCCGCTAAATTCTCTACTTTTTCAACAATGTTTCTTCCAGAACGCAGCGAGTTCGGGTCGAGCATTCATGATCTCACCATGGCTGTTACTAATGCCGCCTCTGGCGACGCTGGTCAACGTCTTCTCTGACAGCTTCTCTCCGAATGATTTGGTGCCGTCCCCATATTTCGCCGCATTCGCGGACTCGCTTACGCATTCAGTTACCGGCGTTCTTTTAACGATCGCCATTTTCGTGCACCGTCGACCGTTCCGGCCACTGCTGATAACCTCGTGTCTATGCTCGACGCTGATCGATGTCGATCATTTCATTAGCGCTGGCTCCCTGAGCCTATACTCGGCCACTCACATCCCCGGCGGTGGTCGGCCTTTTCTGCACGACACGGTCACCGTCGCAGCACTCTGCATCGTGGTGATTCTCATCTGCGAGTTTGTTCATTATTGGCGAACACACAGCAGCAGCAGCAGCAGCAGCGGCCGCCATCGCAAATCTAACACTTGGGGAGAGGCACTGATCGCCAGTGGTGGAGCGGAAAACGTTGGAGTTCGGGGTCGATGCTACGTGCCGTTCGTGATCACGCTTTGCGTGTCGCTCCTCGCTCATCATTCGAGAGACGCCCTTCGGCGGGGTTTCTGGTTGAAGCCTGTAAGCACGAGGGCAATCTCGTACCCTGAAATGACGCTGATTTTCTACGCGCTCGTCTTTGTTGGCAAGTTCTTTGCTGATCGAACGACGCATGCGCCGCGACGGAGCGTATTCACAGTGTAGAAGTGTTTTAAGTAAATTTACATTGTGTAGTGTTTTAGGTAAGTTTACATGTTCGTACGAGATATAGAGAAGTGGCTGAGCATTTGAGCTGCTAATACGTTCCAAGGAAGGAAGAACTGATTCCTCCGCAATGCTGCTGCAATGCTTTTTGTATTATATAAGGCCAAGTTGTTGATGTGGTTGAAAAATACACGCGTATATAATTACTCATTTATCTTGTATTACTTTCGTTAGATGTCTGATGAGTATCGAAATTCTGTAGCTCTCTGAAATTAGAAGATAGCGAGCGAAGTGTTATATTGGGGAGCAAGATACAGGATCATCTTAAATATATCGTGAGGTTTCAAGAGATTCGTCGTGCATGCTCGCATTTTAGTACAACTAATTACCTCCAAAGTATCCCTATTAGCTACCTTAATACGAAATGACTACATTAAAAAAAAGACACTGAGGTTGATTGGAGGCGAAAGTTCGGTAGTTTTTCTTAGCGAAAATGTTTCAAAAACACACTTTGTATCGTCGATCCAAACAATTGCCATTAGAAAAACAAAGAATCTGCACGAAAACAGATGAAATGTCGGGGAAATACTCTGAGCAGTTCGACACGAAGTCTAGCTGCGCTGTTGCATGGAAAATTCTAAATCCATACCACGGATAGTGACTGCCGAGACAACCTCGCTCGTCAAACCTAGCTCCGCTATACGCACATGATGAGAACGTGGCGTAAATTTCGAAAAATGTCTGATTCTTAGCTGGAGAACCGAACCAACCTCGGAGACCTCGTGCTCGTGAATTCAGCGACTATTGCAAAATGCACCCATTCAGATACAGAGAAGAAAACTGAGACACTGCTACAGTATCACCACAGCCAACATAGTCGCTAAGTCCATGTCGAATAAGCGTCTGTTATATATATTTATATATATATATATATTCATTCTGATGACGATTCGAAAAGAACAAATACAACCTGTTAAGTATACACTTTGTTTATTGAGTCAATTAAATTTGATTAACACTTGAGCAAGGTAGTGATTACGGAGCTACATCAATCAATCCATAGAGATAGTTTCTTGTTGTGTTTTTCCATTTTCAGTAATATGTCATCTGTCGTAGAGACACAGCGCTTCGCGGCTTTTACTCGTCACACATACACACACCGAGGGATCGAGTTGATGTCTCGATTCTTTTTGCTAAAATTCACATGTTGACGTTGACTGCTGACATCTTGTTCATCAATGATACTCTCGTGTTTATCAATGTACTGACGCTGTTGTTACTTCCTGGTGATGTTACCCATTTTGTTTTCTCCCGGTAAATGTTCTCTCTCTCGTGTTTTGTTTGATGACATCATCACAGCGGTAATTGTTGTTGGGCTCAGTATTATTTAGATGTCGTGGGTTTTTTTTGCTTGCTTTTCACTGTTTTTTTCGGTTGTCGGCGGCGGCGGTATTGTTGTTATTGGAATTGTTGTTATTGTTGTTGTTCTTGGCGAAGGGCTTTCTAGGCGCAATCTGGGAGACTTGTTCGTTACTTGTTGGCTATGTGATGCCCCTTTGTTTGATGTCATGTTCACGGTCGCATGCGGATCACTATACATGCATTTTCGTGTGTTACTGTTTTGTCAATCGGCCATTCGTTTGTGTTCATGTATTTTCATCGTGTCTTTCATGAGTGCCTGTTCGTATATCAGCACACCTCTTAGCTGTTTAGCAATAAGAGAAGTTAGTTGATTCGTCTGTTAGCTACATGTGTGTATCTGTAATATGCAAGCCCACAAAAGTGGTACAGTGATGAGGTGTCGGGACGTTCGGTCTCCTTTTTGTGTGCTATGCCCTGTCGGTAACGTATTCTTGTTCCTGTTGTGTATGGTGTGGTCCGGTGACGGTTGCAACAGAGGCGGGACCGGTCGACTTGGCAAATCATGCTTATTGAAAAGGGTCAGTTGTGGAAATAATAATAACTGTGTTCGCTAGCGAAAGCTTGATTATGGCAGTATTACATTTTCTGTCCTTTCGAACCGAACCAGCCAGTGGCAGGCCCTTCCAGTTCAAGTGACCGAACCTAAGCACGCAAATAGGCGACAAGCGTGAATGTTGAAACCCTGCACTGCCACATCATGTCTCGATTTCGCCGCCATGCTCACCTCTGTTCGCTGACCTTTGGGAAGGGTTGTCCGACCGGGTCTGTATTGTTTCCTTCTGTACCGTATAAAAGAGACATACGTCGCGTTGTGGCATGCATAAGAGCGTCTATTCATTCACACAGGTACATACATTCACTAAAACAAACGTTTTTGATGACGACGGCGGGAACCACGGGACGAGATATTGTTTGTAGGGGACGCCTAGCAGGTGCACCCTACAAGGGTGCGCACCAGAATCGAATGCGCTCGGGACGCCGACGAACTGTCAGATCAAAACTGTTTGTCAGGCCTGAACACAGACACCATAGATGGATCAATATATGGTTAGGGCGAGTTCATTTATTCAGAGCTACATCCCCCTAAAACACTGCTCCGATATCTCATATCATTTGAGACCCACCGATATCTGTCGTCATCTGAATCCCGTGTATGGTCGCTTTGTCCTACCACCCCTGGAGCATACCTACGCCGCCGTAGTCTACCTACAGAGGACCTTCGCGCTCCAAGCGCATTCGGCACTCTAACTATGCCTATGTCAATTATTAGGTGCGACCCCTTGTTTCTGAGTTCTATTAGCATGAAGTACGCATTGTGTGATGGATGCAAGTTTCGTATGATCTGCCTTCTGCGCATTTTGCTGTATGCTGTTTGTATGTCTGTGTCTGCCGCTGTGTGCCAATAGGATTCGAGTCTGCAGGGGTGTCCGGTCTGCCGGTGAGGTTTCAGTATATACATACACATGTATGGGTTTCTATTCGGAGTCCTTGGCGACGAGCGTTCGTCTCCTTTGCGCGTGTTCAATGAATTAATTTTATGTGCATGCGCATCGGTAGAATTTGGTAGGGGCTATATGTACAATACACGTGAAACCCCGCGCAGCCCGGCTATATCCAAAACCCATTGTTGATATTGTTCCACCAAGCTTGTTTTCGCCTATCCATCTTCAAGAGGAATAAGATGGCAGAATCTCCCCTAGATAACATAATCCTCACCCAGGGCGCCCTATCGCGTTATCAGCACGACGCCGTATTCACGCTGTGTGACCGTGATCAAATCGCCACCCTCGTTAATAGACATCTTCTTTGGCACTCCGAATTGTATTCATTGCATTAAGGTGTCGTCATTGAAAGGGTTCGCGTTCATCGGTGTCTATATGTCTGTTCGTAAGTGTCAGCCAACATTATGTTCGGTCTTATGGATGTTCTTCCGTCTATGTCGATTTCCGGTTGTTGTTTCAAGGAATGGGTCACAATGTTCCTGCACCAGCGTTTTTAAATCACTCGATTTTATCATGCGCTTTGCGCAAGATAAAATCCGACTGGGGTTCTGTGCGTGTATCCAATTGTAGTACGATATAGCTGAAGATCATCAATACTACAAAGGTGCTCAGAGTTATCGTTGATAATACAATCTAGATTGATTGACGAGAGATATCATTCTTTGAGCTTGCGCCCTTCGAATGGCTGCAGTGCGTCGCACACTTCTGCTGGCGCTCTCTCAGTGTCGACTTGTGTCGTGTGATCCAATCGTTGGCCAAATGTTCCCTCAATCGTTTTGAAATCGCCACTGATGGTACACTATATTTGATCTTTCGTAAGACTCTCGTGATTTGCTTTTCGACAACGACCTAATCAAGGAAATTCAAGTCTCTCTCGCTGTTATTTGGCTGTGACTCAAACACCTATTGTTGTTGTTGTTGTTCTTCCTCGTCCTGTGTCGATGGTATTCTTCGTGTAGACATGGGCCGTCACTACCTTGTTATTTTTGTTGTTGTGTTGTTGTTGTTGTTATTGTTGTTGTTGCTTTGTTTCTCCTGTAGAAGTTGTCGTGAATCAATCTCTTCATCTTGCTCACTTAATCATCGCAATATTCCTCAAACACACATATTCTCCAATCGACTTCACCCATTCACCCTTCATTATCATCATCATCTGCTACCACTGTTCATGACTGACTCTCGTTGAGACACATACACACTCACGCTTTCTCATCCTCTCGTGCACACAATAAACCCCTGAAATCATACGCACGCAGACACAAACACTTTCGCTCAGGATCACCAATCAATCACTCGCGCATTCATCCATAGATTCACCCATTCGTTCATCCGCATAATCAATCACGTTAGCCCTCGCTAGTCTCGGCAAATTTCTCTCTCTTTCGCTCTCTCTCTCTCTCTCTCTCTCTCTCTCTCTCTAAATCCTCTTGTCTTCAGCACTACACGACGAGTCGGGATCTACTGTCTGCGTTTCATGCTTCACTCATAATCCCTCCAGTGTTTTCTGCCCCTCTCTGCGAGGCTATGTGTTCATCTGTGTCGCTCTGTTCACCCTCATATCGTTCGGTTCATAAGTCCTCATTTTCATGTGTGCCTGCTTCTCGCCTTCGGCTTTCCCGTCCCGCCACTACGATTCAATTGTATAATAATATCCTGATAATATCGGTTTTTTTTTTTCAATATCAGTCGTTTATTATTATCATCATCATCATCATTATCAGTTGTTGTTATCGTCATTATAATTGTAATAATATGCGCCGCAGCTGTGGCCCTCCACTTGCCGGTATCATCAGTATCATCAGTATCATTAAATCGCCGGTTCATCATTATTATAATTATTATCATTTTATATATTTGCACCTACACTTCATTATCGACTTCTTCATCATATATATATGTATATGTTATTACAATTATATTCCCTCGTATCTTTATAATATTAGGTTAAATTTTCTTCATGCGTCTTATCTGTCCTCGCTTGTTCCTCCCTCTTTCTCTCTTCATATTTATTTTACCACTTTAAGAACCAGTGGGACACAAATTAGAAGTTTCATTATAATCATATTCATCTTTCTTCTCTCCATATATATATATATATATATATGTATATCATAGTTCACAGTTATGTTTCACGTCCTCTGCGTGGCGCCCAGCTGCCACTCCGCGATCTTCTTATGCGGACGCAGTAATGCGCGCCAAAAAAAATTGAAATATTCCATCCTCATCACGTCTCATCTGCTTGTTTGTATATGTTTTATCTGCATGGATGAAATCATGTATGTCGGCTGCTAATTTTTTCCACTTCATTGTGTACGTACGTGTCTAATAATCTTGGGAATACAGTCTCAGCTTAGTGTGTGTATCATCACGATCATCATCTGCCTTAATTTATTCATCGTTACCTCGTTCTCAATATATGTTCAATATATATTTATATAGATTTATTTATATATATATATATATATATTTATATTTATACGACAATGGGAAGGGAATTATTGAAAATTAAAAAATACTATCGTACAAAAGTTGTTGTTGTTGTTGGTATATGGTTTATCATCATTATTTATCATCATCGCCTTCGCGGCATTTAATTTATTTTGCGCGTTTTTGGTGAGAAGTCAAACGTCAATCAGGATGGCTGGTGTCGAGTGGTCAGCCGCTGTCGATGTGACGTTCATATCAATTCCTCTGTATATTGTTCTTATATAAGGGTGTCGCTCGCGGATCGTGGCGACCCGGGAGAAACAATTATGGAAACCACGGACACGTTTACTACGTCTTTCGGTTCGTCCGTCTTAAAGAAGTCCCTTCAATACATATACATTCATATTATATTTATATATATATATATATATATATATTTATATATAGCATACATTTATAATAGCCTTTTCTCGCTTTTCCATATTCATTAGTCATCATCAATTAGCATCCGCGTTACATTCGTCTTCTTCATTGTGTTATTTGACATTGCTTACATAATAATAATAAAGATCATCGCGTGATATCTTCATCGGCAATTTGTTAGTAATTTGCGTGCTTAATTATGTACAACACGCCTCGCCCATAGCTGAGCTCGTGTATGTGGGGTGGGACCGTTCTATAGATGTGATCTTGGCGTGAGGGGGAGTCGGTGTGTGTAAATGTATGGCAAAATGTCATCTCGTTCTGCCTCGTTTTCCTTTTTTACAGAGAAAATGCTGAGACCTGTTCACGCACTCGGATGTTCACCATCTGACTGGCTGGCCAATTTGGCAAATTATCTCAGTATTACGGGCTACCACCACTAATGCAATACTATTTATACACAGAAAAAATACACGACAGCCTAAGGCCGTACAGCGGAAACAGTGGACATACTCGCACTCAGTGAATTCGCCTTGAAAATAGATGGCAGAGAGTAAAGCAGCATAACGGAAAGTATTCTCTTCTTTCATTAAGTTCGCTTCATCTCAACCCCCGGCGAGAACGTTCTCTGTGCCCCTTTGTCACCTCCGTCAACCAGAAAAATCGCATCAACTTATTTTCTCTGGACTATATATATATATATATATATATATATATATATATATATATATATATATAAGTGATGAATAAGGCGCAAAACCGTTTTTGTTACTAATATCGAAACTGAATTCTGTTTATCTTCTGTGTTTTTATCGAAAACACATCCAGGCACACATACACACACACACACACATACATCGATCTGAATCCCTTATATATTGTCTGTGTGTGGTTGTGGCAATCGGTAAATGGCGCCGACGAGTGTCGCTATTTTTATTTACGATTTAATCATCGTATTCCTCATTTCAACTTGTTAGAAGGTCCATCGGCCTCATCTCGCTGCGATCGGCCCAGGGCGATTCGCATATATATATATATATATATATATATATATATATATATATATATATATATACTATAGAGATATTTATATATTAATATACGTGTGTTTATCATAGAGATTGGGAAGTGGAGGTGGGGGGCTCTAAGGGGTGAGACCGTCTGATACTGAGTTCAGTTCAAGAGGGAGCGCAGGTCGAGGGAGGTTTGTAATACATCTCGGACAAGTAGCATATTATTTATATATATATATATATATATATATAGGTCGGTATTTCTTATCTTTTAGTATATATATATATATATATGAGAGAGAGAGTCGTGTGTGTGTATATATATATATGCTTTTATAAAGTTAGACTAGTTTGGTAGTAGGTCATAGTCCTAGTAGTGGTATTAGTAGCAGTAGATGTAATAGTAATCGTTATCTGTTCTGGTTCAGTTGAGTTAGAAAAATTGACCAAGTTTATCTCTCTCTCTCTCTCTCTCTCTCTCGTCAACTGCCCCACGAGCGCTGTCCGCCCGGTGTCAATCGTTCCGTACTGATTTTTTCCCCTCTATCTGTCAACGATGTACGCCACAAGTGGTGTCTATGCGTGGTCAAAGGTCACCTGTCGTTTCGCTGTTGTATTGTATTGTGCAACGATTCGTGGATGCAACGAGGCTGACATTTGAACGCCGTTGACGATCGGTCAAGTAGCTAGTTATCGAGTTTTGCCGGGAATGGCCTCATCTCGTCCACAATGGCGATCGGCGTCATATTGCACAGAGACCGTGTAGCCCGAATAGACAAGTGCCCTCTTAATGTGCAACATTTCGATGTTGTGTGACGCTTACAAGTGCGTTCGTACGTTCGTTTGTTTCTCTGTCTGTTTGTTTGTGATTCGTATTGTGTTTTTGTTTAAATCGCGGCTTATTTTTTACCTCTCGTTGACGTCCTTGTTTAGTCGCTATTGTGCACTTGTCTGCTTGTTAGGGGAGTTTGTTTGTCCGGCATTCGGCCCCGCCGTTTCCTCTTCGCAGGACCAGCACGCGGGGCAGAATTCGAAATTAACGGGGGCAGAGGTAGACCGGTCGTCTGTACAGATCGTATCAGTATGTATTCTCTCCTCATCGCTTTACGATGCCATGCTGTCGATAATTATGGTGGCCTCTCTCTCTCTCCCTAGTTTCACCATCAGCATCATATGTGCTCCTTAATTCACTCATTCATTCGATACTGTCTCAACCCGCTCCAGCTCCACCACGAAGACTATCATGCCGTCCGTCACCCAGCGTCACACATCGCCGACGAGTTCCGCGCACACTGCGAGCAGTGTGCGCGGACAAATCTGGAGCAGTCGGCGTTATGCGCCCCCTCACGACGCTTGTTTTTCGGGTGGGTGTCAGATGATGCCGAGCACCGGGGCACCGGGTCCATGTGCTATGTAAGAGATAAGCCGCACGAGCTACATATACGCCATAAGACACGAAAGGACCGAAAGCAACAAGTAGGTTCTCCCGTGAATGCACTAGATTGACGAGGTGGTCGATTTGCGTTTTTCATTCAATGACTATTTTCGTTCTTTATTGTATGCAAATGTTACTATTTACTATTTCAGGCTAGTGATAATCGATAATCGATGGCTCTGCCGATTTTTTAACACTGTCCACTTATGTTTTGCTATGTTCCAGCAGCAGCAGAAGCTGCTCGGATGACTGATCGTTGTTTTCAACCTGCGCCTTATTGGAATGATATTTTCTGTATGTATTGTTTGCCCGAGTATCGTTTTTCAGCCAATCTCGAATTTCTCGGAAGTCTCTCTCTCTCTCTCTCTTCCGCTCTCTGATTTAGCATCTTCTTTTTTTCTATTCTACGCTCGAGCCGGATATCACCAAGATTCTGCGCACAAAACTCCTCGCGGCGCATTGTGCCCCCCCCCGCTCATTGATTTTCACCACCGGGTGCTTGCTTATCGGCATACCTCTCTCGCCTATGTGTGTACCCCATTTCATCGGCGCAGCCATCGTCAGTATTCACATCGTCATTGTGCCATCGAAATTTATATCGCCTCTAGCGATCAACAATAGTAGTTGTAGAAGTGGTAGTAATAGCTGAAGGGCAGGGTTCGATGATAATATATCCTTAGATGTATAGTATTGTTGTTGCTGCTGTTGCTGTTGTTGTTGATGTATGTATTAGACGCACACATTTCGCCCTAAGCATGCGCCATCCCACCAAATCTGTGTTGGTTTATTAGTAGTGGTCAATCACGTACACTCCTCCTCACCTTCTCTCATTCTTCGTCGTCGCATAATTACACTCACCCATTCATTCACACATGTGTATATATATATATATATATTGTCCATATATTTATATAGAATCATATACGTTCCTCCCGCTTCTCGCTTTGTGGTTCATCATGGTAATGGTCTTTACTCATTCAAAATCATCTTCGTCAAGTATTCGTCCATCTCATTATCATTCATCAGTTTCATTGCTCATCCACTTCAGTTCCCCTCCCCCCCCCCCCTCTCTCTCTCTCTCTCTCTCTCTCTCTCTCTCTCTCTCTCTCTCTCTCTCTCTCTCTCTCTCTCTCTCTCTCTCTCTCTCTATTTTTCTTCTTAGTTACTAAATCTGTACAGGTAGTATTACACAACGCTCGCTGTTCTGACCGCCAACTAGGTTCCTCCTCACTCTCGGTTCGCCTTCCCCCGTAAAATCGTCGCAGTCCTATATAGACAAGCCTTGGCAACCACTACGGCAACAAGTAGACATCGGTCGGTCAGTCGCCAAAGTGTGATAGATAGCGAAAATGATCATCGGATACGATCGTCGTACGAACACCCCAACTTGTGAGTGGCGTGTCCGCCGTCGTCGTCGTCGTCGTCGAAGTCGTTGAAGTGACCGCGCTCGCTTCCGTCGCGACGATGCTAGCAATGAGTGGCCTTCAGCAGAAGTGGGTCAGAAGCGATCAAAATCTGAAGTTTGGCTGAGATGTACGAGGGGAAATCGGGTTTTGGCAATCGCAGGACAGGGTGGAGGGAGAAAGCTATGTCGAAATATTCGTATACTGATATGAGTAGAACGGGAAACACATATGGTGGCAGTAACAACGGGTCACGCTGGACGCCGGAAGGTGCCGCGGGGCTTCGGGGGCGAGCTGGGGAAGGTGTTCAACGGGCTGTGCGCGTATTAATTCCGACGTGACACGCAGCATTATTCCGCTAATCAACTGTGGAATAATGCGCTGATGGCTTTTCACGTCATGTACGTTATTTCCTTCCTGCTTTGGTAGCTGGATGTCTGCCTCCGTCAGCCTGGGCGGCACCTTTCGCCGTCCCTTGCGCACTAGGAACAAAGCGATAAAAAAATAAACGCTCTCTAAAAGTAAATAAATTGTAACTAACTGAGCACTACGTGGCAGTCAACCAAGGTGTGACGACTCAACTCCCGGAGACTCGGCAGTCTCCTTGAGAAGGAAAATTGTCTGTGTAGAGATATCTGTACATCTCTATCTGTTGTGTTGTGTAGAATTAAAATCCCTGTTCAGAGCTTCCTTGTTCTGTGTCCCCTTAACTTTACGAAATGCAGAACCATTACAGAACTAAAGTAGTTCTCTGGCCGTTGCAACTTGTAATTATAGTCACGTTTACTGGCGCTGGTCAGGCGCGGATCTTGATGTCTCATCATCAAAGCACTAATTAAAAGATACTATTGGACCACTGGGACATTTGAGATAAATGCAACAACATATCAAGAAGTGCCTGAGTTATTTCTAGGTTCGTTCTTTCGCCTACAGTAAAAACGTCAAACGTTGAACAGCAGCCCATTAATCTATCGCGGTCGAAATGATAGGTTAAATAGACTACCGACTATTATGTGGAGGTTAACCCCGAAAACGGACGAAACAATGCTGAATAGACGACCAGTGTGTTACTCATCATCAATGCATGGTCTGGCTGCCCCCCGCGCCTGCTCGCCCACCTCTCTGTCCCGACCTTCGACAATGGCCGAACGTTGAGATATAGGGGATGCCGCGGGCTCAAGGAGCAGCCACCCTCAACTCGTCACGACACAACGTGCACCGTATCGCCCCCCGCCGAAAAAGTCGAACATAGCTAACAACGAGTAAAAATAAACGCCCACAGTACAAAATATCCAAATGAACAAAAGGTGTCTGCTATAAAATAAAAAATGACAACAAATAAGAAAAATTCGCGCAGACTCTTAACGAGGCGTCTGCACGTGCACGTGTGTATATACAGCGAGGGGGGCGCCGGGGCGCGGGGGTGAGGAAAGAGTACAGTGTTTCTGCAATGTGCGATCATCGATCCATGATGATCGAGCACTTTTTCTTCTTCTCGAGAGAGAGGAATCAATCTAAGGTCGAATTTCGTGTACTCCGTTTGTTCGGTTGCGCTGGGAGGGTTTTTCGCTTCTTGATTTTATTGTCCTCTGCTTCTGCTGCTGTTGTCGTTGCTGGTTTTTTTTGCTGTTGTACATTTGAATGCCGTTGTTGCTACTCTGTCTCCAACGATCGGAGAACTCCCAGTTCTTCAGCTCGGCTATCTCGTTTCAGCTGACGTCGCGGCTGTTGATATACAACTGTCCGTTCTATGACTGAACTCATCACTAGTCTGAGTTGTGATCGTGGAGTGGTTTGTTGGCCTTGATCTCGCTTGTACGATCGTGGTGTTGAGATGGTGCTGAATCTTCGGAAAGCCTCGATCTTCGGTTTCGAACGTTGTCCCACATTCTGTAGAGAGTTGCTTGTTGTTGCTGTAATTGTTACTGTTTGATGATGATATATATATGCGGTTGGGAAATAATTGCATTGCTGCTCGTTAAGAAGAAGAAGGGAGTCTTTAGGAAATGGTGGTAGATTTTCTGCTAGTTATGTTGCCTCTGTGTCAGAGAATATTGTTGGGGAAACGGAGGGATGGGGGTACAATTGTTGTCATTTCGTCACGTATTAAGTTCATGTGTCATGTTGATGTGCTTTGGTTGAGATCGTCATTACACGTCAGCGGACTGCCAATGGGACCGTCATGCCTCGGCGTCGCCGTGCATAATCTTGTTGACTTGCGCTAAACGCCACGCCAGTCGATTCTTCTCGGCGAACTCGTCTTCCGTCAGCGTTAGAAGCAACTGCAATGTCGAACCGAATTGAATCAGCACGATCAGAGACAAAAAAGCGACAACACGCATGTCCAATGCGCGTTAGTTAGTAGGTGCCTCGTAGTTCAGGACGCGTGGCGGAAAGTATACTCTGGGATGATATAGATTATTCGTATACTTATGCTATCTCAGATTAGAAATTGGATAGCATACATATCCAGGTCGCAGCAAGTCGTAGCAATCCGGGCATAGTTTACTCTATTGATAAATTGTATACATACATGATACTAGAATTTTAAATATGTAATATATACATATATATAGATATATAATATCGCCTGAAGGAGGGGGGGTCTGGTCACATTTCGCCATTCCGCCCGTTGTTTTTCCCCAGCGTCGATCACCACACACACAGCCCGGCCATACGTACCTGCTCAGTGTACTTGGCTGCGTATTTATAGAGCTCGTTCAAGGCGACGTTTGTATTGAACTCGTGCGCGTGCAGGCGTGATTCCTCGCCAAGCATTGCATTCATGTGTTCGTCCGAGATTTGCGGCATCGCCCGGATGTTGGCGTAGTACTGCTCGACCAGATCCTTGTAGGCCGGTATG
This sequence comes from Stratiolaelaps scimitus, assembly GCA_019614645.1. Lineage (NCBI taxonomy): Eukaryota > Metazoa > Arthropoda > Arachnida > Mesostigmata > Laelapidae > Stratiolaelaps > Stratiolaelaps scimitus. The sequence goes on along the minus strand of JABWDB010000011.1, from coordinate 2,058,463 downwards.
TCCTTGGCGTACAGCAGCTTGCTCGACGGCGAGTCCTTGCCGAGTCGGTGGTCGGATGTTGAGCAGGCGTCCATGAACGTTTGCGCGACAACGCTCAAGCACGAATCGACAATGTTGGATTTGTTCGTGTCGAACACAAAGTTCGGATTCTTGATCAGGTTCACCCAGAAGCGCAACGGCAACGAGTTGGATTTCCAGGTGTGGACAACCTCGTGGTCCTGGATGCCGTGCTGTATTGCTTGGTCATCCAAAAAGTCGAACATATACTTGATGGCTAGCGGAAGAGCACTTCCTCGGTGGGCCGTCGAGAAGATCGTCTCGAACAAGTCGTCGACGAACTTCTGCAGGGTTCCTTTGGTCGCCAACAGGCGAGTCAGATAGATCTCGGACACCATCTTGTTACCTCGTTCGTCTTTATCAGCATCGGCGTGGCGCACGAGATGCCAGTACTTGAAACCGCCCTCGAGGTCTCCGAGACCGGACAGACCGTGCAAGGGCGGCGAGGTAGCACGAGACGTCGGTGGCGACCGCTGAAACCCAGCCGTAAAGTTGAGTGTCTCGTATTTGTGATACAGCGTCTTCTCGGCCGGAGTCATCTTCTCAGATGTGATACTCAGGTTGTAGGTAGACGACTGTTTGGGCACGAGCACTAAGCCAGCGCCATCCTGCACCTTATAATGCGAAAGCGTGTTAAGGCGGCGCCATTCGCCCTCGGACTTCGTGGTTGCATCTTCGTCCGAGAGGATTAGCCGCCCGGAGGTGCCCGTCCGCCATTCCAAGTCGAGGTCATCCTTGGACGGCCGTTGCGAGGCCGGGGTATTCTTGTATATTGCGTCGAGACCCTTCTCCTTAACCTGGAAGTAGATCGTAGTATCGGAGACACGTTAATCATATTCTAGCGCACACGCACTTATACGCTATGGTGGAATCGCACTCTTTGCTGAACTCGCATTTTGTCTGCCTCAGCTGAAACTGTTTCTGCTAAAATATACGCTGCACGTGACAATCTGTGGGCACAACACCGCTGCGAATAGTGCGTAATACCACTAACACGACTGTTGCTGGCATAGACGTCGGCACGACAATCCGCTCGGTACACGAAGCTGGCAATAAGCAATAATAACAACAAGCTGGGATAGCCATTTTTGTATTTCGGCGCCAATAACGACGACGAGGAAATTGAAAACGTTTACAATTCGTCCATCGAATGATTGGCCAGGCCGGGCGCACGCTACGACAAGCTATTATATCAACCTACCTGCGAGATGGTATCGCAGTCCAACACCCTCACTGGTATGTCCTGGCCCTCGGCGACGGCCGAGTCAATCATCCCGACTGACATGTAATAGGACTGCGGCGCGATGGAGAAGTAAGCGGTGATCGACTTATAGTCGACGGACTGGCGAATGAGTTTCTCCTCGCTGAGTGAGTAACGAGCCTCGCTAGTGACCGCATCGACCGGGCCTTTATCCACCTGCTGCTTGATGGCCCGGAACAGCACAAACAACGGCTCGCCAGCACACTCGCGCAAAAACTTATACAGGAGGAAGGTGAACCAGGCTGAGAGCATCTTCTCGGCCACCGACTCCGTCCTGCGAAGCAGTAGCTTTGGATGCGATTTGCCGTCGATGCACTTCTCGATGAGGTCAGCGAGCAGTGTCTTCAAAATATCAGTGCAATACTCCATCTTGCCTTGCAATGTAACCATGATCAGAGATGCCACTTGCACGCGATCGCGCATTGAAAAGTACCTGTGTAAACACGGAGAGGATGGGGATTTGACATTGAACAAATAGGAATTAGAAGAAATTAGCGACGTGGCGAGTTCGCTTCGAAGGAAGGTTGGATTGACAAATTGCTTGGACGTCGAAATTGAACGCACTTAGCATTCGGGTCTTCGTCGTATCATTAATAGTAATTAATAATTATATAGATAGAGTTGGCCTTGCCCTACGGGCGGCGGCCAACTCTAGTCCCGCTCGCGATATATTACTTTTGACATGTTGGAGAAATCCAAAAATTGAGATACGGGAGTTTCTGAGACGCAGTTCTATGAGTGTCGGCAGGAGCCTGCGGCTCCTGGCCGACATCGGGATTCACTTCTGGCTTTCGCAGTTGTATGAGCGTCGGCGGGAGCCTTCGGCTCCCTGTCGACGCCGTGACTCTCTTCTGGCTTTCGCAGTTGTATGAGCGGCGTCCAGGAGCCTTCGGCTCCTGGCCGGCGCGTTCTTCCACAGTTCTATGGTCGTCGTCCAGTCGCCTTCGGCTCCTGTCCGACGGCGTACCCCGCAGTTGTATGGGTCTCGGCAGGAGCCTGCGGCTCCTGGCCGACACCGGGACTCACTTCTCGCTTTCGCAGTTGTATGAGCGGCGTCCAGGAGCCTTCGGCTCCTGGCCGACGCGTTCTTCCATAGTTCTATGGACGTCGGCCAGTCGCCTTCGGCTCCTGTCCGACGGCGTCCTCCGCAGTTGTATGAGTGTCGGCAGGAGCCTGCGGCTCCTGGCCGACACCGGGACTCACTTCTCGCTTTCGCAGTTGTATGAGCGGCGTCCAGGAGCCTTCGGCTCCTGGCCGACGCGTTCTTCCACAGTTCTATGGACGTCGGCCAGTCGCCTTCGGCTCCTGTCCGACGGCGTGCCCCGCAGTTGTATGACTCCCGCTCGCGATATGTTACTTTTTACATGTTGGAGCAATTCCAAAGTTGAGATTCGGGAGTTTCTGAGACGCAATTCTATGAGTGTCGGCAGGAGCCTGCGGCTCCTGGCCGACACTGGGACTCACTTCTGGCTTTCGCAATTGTATGAGCGGCGTCTTCCACAGTTCTATGGACTTCGTCCAGTCGCTTTCGGCTCCTGTCCGACGGCGTACCCCGCAAATGTATGAGCGTCGGCGGGAGCCTTCGGCTCCCTGCCGACGCCGTGACTCTCTTCTGGCTTTCGCAGTTGTATGAGGGGTGTCCAGGAGCCTTCGGCTCCTGGTCGGCGCGCTCTTCCATAGTTCTATGGCGTCCCCCACAGTTGTATGAGCGTGCCAACACCGTGACTCAATATGGCGGACACACGGACAGATAGACAGTGCAGTGTTTTTGAGCATTCAAACGCATAATCGACATTATCTCGAAAACGGTCGACTTTAGGTATAGGAACACCTATTGCTGATTTGTTCAGCTTGGCCAGACGTATCAGCTAATGATACAGTACGGGTGCTCAGTGCTCTGTATAAGGAATAAATCGAACATTAAACTTAATAAAATGGAATTTTCAAATTAAAAGAAAACCTGAGCGAAATCGACATATAGAAAAATACGTACACATGCCCCTTCTCAAATGCAACAACTCCCCAATTGACGTTGTTAAGAGAAAGTCAATGGAAAGTATCAGAAAACGACGAAAACAGTGCAATTTTTTGTGATAGGTTTTTGTTTTTCGCAATTAAAAAAATATTAACAACTGTTTGACGTAATTTAAAATATGACAAAGATGGCGCTCCCGATGAGCTTTGACCTCAAATAAAAACCAATCATTTCCAACATAAGCAAAGTAGTCAAATAAAATGAAAAGTGTCGAAAAAAAGACCCCCTCGGGGTTTTCCGGCCTCCAAAATGGTCAACTCGAAAACGGTCAACTTTAGGTATAGGAACACCTATTGCAAAAGTGTTCAGCTCGTCGAAATATGTCGATTAAGCGCAAGAAATCGACCCCTTACATAGAGCACCATGTTGAGGTTTTTTGCTTTAACTCAAAAAGTATCCACTTTAGGTATATGTATACCTATTGCAAAAGTGTTCAGCTCGTCGAGACGCATCAGAAACACGCGAGAAAAGTACCCCTTACATAGATCACCATGTTAAACACCTTTTAAAAAAAGGCAAAAAAATGGTCGAAAATGCCAATTTCACCTGATGACAATATTTACAAAGTTGTTCAGGACATCAAAACAAATCGATACATGCAAAAAAAACCACCCCTTACATAGACCTCATGTTAAAAAATCCCCCACTACTTTGACCCCCACCCCCCAGTTAACCCCCCACCCCCCTAAAAACATAGCCCTCGTCAATAGCTACACAATGATACCAAACATGCCCATATTGAAAAAAGTTAAACCCCAAAAATCAGCCACCGAAACGATTTGCACCTCATTGTCAGACAGACAGACATCACGAGCGTTAATAAAGTCTATAGATATAGATATAGATAGACTAGCGCAGAGCCTATCGAATAGCAGAGATATCTGAACCTGCTCGGTATTTATTGCTAACACCGCGAGTCATCAGAACAGTGTCAAGCAATATGTTGCAGCTGCCTATATATATATATATATATATACATATATGTATGTCCGATGTAATTTGTCGTGTCACTAACCGGTTAGACTCGAGGGTTCGAATAAAAAGCAGTAAGAATGTCTTGTTCATGATCAGCTGTCCAAACATCCTGAGTCCTTTCTCCATGTACTGCTTCTTTACTGGATCGACTTGCATTTCCTTGAGCACTGGGTGGTCCTCGATGCTGGGGAAGAGCACCTTCATTGTGTAGGTGCGATAATCGAGGAACGGAATACCGCCCGCCGTGATCTCTGATGTGAGGTCGGTCATCTCCGTCTGGAGTTCGGCAAATGCCTCTTTGCACTCGGAGGCGACACGGAGCTCGAGGACGTCCATCTGCTCCTGCATCGTCTTGAGTACACGCGATGACTCTGTGCTCTTTCGGCGATAGGCGATCAAAATGCCGATCACAATGATGATAAGTACCACGCCACCGCAAATCACGCCGATGACGACGGGTCGCGAGAGCTGATTGTCGTGTCCATGAGCCGCATCGTAGCTCAGCATCCCTATGGAGTACTTGAGCGTATCGCCCACCTCGACAATCACCTGCGGTATCCGGTTGCGGTCGATCTGGCCGGATTCGTCGAGCGCTGCCGGCTGTTCCGTTGGTGGCCGGCAGGTCAACTGAGTTCGGCTTAGCGAAGTGACATTGCAGTAGCCGGCGCCAATTCGCACCACGACGTCGCTCTCCTGCGAGGCGCGGTCGAGATTCGCGCCGTTAATTGTAAGATAGTCAGACTTGTAATACTTGATGCCGCCTTCCTCCGCGAACGGATAGTATGATGGGTCGGGGAACATCTGGAACTTCGGAAAGCCCTTGGTCGATGACAGTTGTCGCACTCCCTTGACATTATCCATCTTGAAGCCGTATTCAAGCTCAATGTACTCTTCGTCCTCGGAGAAGTTGAGCTGTTCCGGGGGCACCGTTGGTGTGCGACACTTCATCTCGGTACTGCTCTCGGGCGCACACTTCGAATAATACTCGACACCGTCCAAGGCAACGTACATCATTGGCTCCTGAACCGAATTTAGTTGGGTGCCTTTGACGATGACGGAAATGCCGCCACTCGGGATGCCTCGGGGTGCAGCTCCTTTAGCGTGGCCGGCAGCCGAAGCGCCTCCGCTTTCGACTTGGTGAACGTCAGGATCGGCGACGTACAGGAAGCCATAATCCTCGAAGTTCTTAAGTCCACGATCGAGCTTGAGGCGCACTCGGCCCTCTTCCTGTTTCAACGATGACGATGTGATGCATTCGACAACGTTGGGCTTTCGCGAGATGATCTCGCAGGGCATTGCGCCCACGAAAGCCTCAGCCCTGCTGCCAGCGTCCATGTGCAAGCCCCAAATGCGTAGCTTTGTTCCTCCGCTCATTGGGCCCTTTGACGGGTTGATCGAAGTGATTCGAGGGTTCTGAAATGTGTTCGATTTGCCAAATATTGCCCACATGTTAGCGTTATACGATGTATACTACCATCATGGTGATGCCCAATAGTTTGACAGGGTTTCTCAGGTGTGTTGAAGGGAGAAGGCAAAACATTTCGGAACTATCACAGATAACTAAACCTAGTTTAATTCAGCACAGATGATTCGGAACGATTTGTTGTCGATTCAGGTTCTGCGGATAGTACACACTAATAAATCACGACATTATCTGAAACAAGGAACAATGAATACACACACGTGAAAATCAGCCACCACTTACCACAAATGAGTAGGTGTTAGTCGATCGGGCAATGTAATCGCCGAGGACCTTGACAACGACGTGGCCACTGACAGCGGTGCCTGGTGACGTTTTGTTGACGGTCGGTGCCCCGAGCTCGCACACAATTCGGGTCGTCTTTACGTACTGGTTCGGGTGCGGCTTGCAGTTGATCTTTTCGCGTTCGCCAAGGTCAACATAGATGCCATTATCGACGTCGGAGAACACCCGGCCGAGATTGTACCCATCGATGGTGATATTGGTCCCACCATCAAATGGGCCGCTGCCCGGCGTTACCGTTGTAATCTGTGGATCGGGGCACGTCTGGGTGCGTTCTAGCCATTTGACCGTATGCTTATGACACTGCTCCTGTACCTCGCACGAGTTGGACTCTTGGCACCAACCGCAGCCGTATTTATCGTCCAGCTCCAGGCACATCCCGCAGTTGTTACTCATCGACGAGCAACGGTAGACCAGCACGTGGATGTTGTCCGGATTGTCGAGCGGCTTCGAGCCGTCCCAGATGACGGCGAACGCCGTCGTGATGTTCGGCGCCGTTGTCGCATAGTTGAACTGCATCTGATCGCAATAGATCGTATCGCCGAGCATCTGCGCGTTCACCTGCTTCACCCGTCCCTCGATGTTGAACTGGCACACAAATTTCGTCTGAGCAATAAACGGCGGAATGTTGTCGACGCGAACCTGAATCCGCTTGTTGATACCCATCGGCACGAGTTGTTCGGGCGCTTTGTTCGTGGCGTTGATGCGGGGACAGAAGCCGGGACCTGATCGGATCGAGGGTCCCACGCTTGCAACGCCCGTGACCAGCACGTCATTACGACAGTTCTCGCCTGTGTCGTGGGTGCAGCGGTGCCCGCCCACGCACCAGTCGCATGGAAAAGGACTTGAAACGCATTCGGTGCACCTGCGTAAAGGATAGTGGTAGGGGGAGATAGTGAGATAGAGAGAGAGAGAGAAATATTGGTTAGTTGGTAGATTGGACTCTCGCAAATATCTCGCACTGTGTACATGTGGGTGTGTCAACGTATCCATCCATTCATTTATGCTTGCTTACTCGTAAGTTGGGTAGAAGCGGCACCTTCAACTAATCAAGCGAGTTGTGCCCTGTATAGTCTCTCATTTTGGACAGGCGATCCTGCAAACATTGTTGCCGCAAACGTCGCTTCTATGAACTACGTGAGAGACGATGATTTCATAGACATTTCTCATCATATACACACACACACACATATACACGTATACACATACACACATATATACACATCTCGTTTGGGATTAAGAGACAGCCTCCTATATCGATTTGGGTTAGATTCAAGGTGGGCATCGCATCGAATTGCATTGTATGCTTATCTCTTCTACATGTTGGTACGTACGAAGAATAGGTGCTGCAGTCGTAGAAGGTGAAGTTCGTCGCGACGAAGTCCGGATTGTTGCGCATACGCACGGACAGCTTGGCAGTGAAGTGGTGTTCGCCATGCGCGATCGCCGGCAGTGAGTCCGTGTGGGGTGTCGCGCACTGGACACCATTAGCCGTTTTCGTAGCGTTCGTCTCCAGCGTCTTGCCGAACGTGGTGAACGCGCAGTAGAAGTTGCCTTCAAGATTTGGCAGATTGCCAATGGTCAGCGAGAGGATACGAGCCGTGGTCCGTTGTATTTTCGGCGGGTGCACCTGTGTGATTGTGGTGCACTTCCCGCTCTTGTAGCTCAGCCAGTACAGCGGATCCTGGGCCGCCTGAGCACAGTCCGAGCGGAGGCTACACTTGTTCTCCAAGCTACACCAGCCACAGTACGGGTCTTGGGCGTCCAGGCACTTAACGCACGTCTTGTACTGAGAACACTCTTGTACGTTCACCTTGGTGATCTGCGAGATCGAGGGGCGCGATCGAGCGCACGCGTCCGATTGACGGCGACATTGACAGAGAGACAGAAATACGAAAGAAACATTCGGTTAGCTTCAACGTGTGGTGAAAACTGTTGATGACAATATCGTTGCGTAGGGATGATGCATTCATATTAATATGACCATATATTCACACGGTTTTGTCTTACGGACACGAAGCTGCCTAGTAACAATGGTAGAGTAATGACAATGGTTAGAGCGATGATTATACAATACAGTTAGTTATAAGATATAATCGAGCCCAGTGGCGTGGCGCACTCATGTGCACCCGGCAATCGGAGGAGACACACACGACGTCGGGTTCGCTCTCCAACGTTGCACATTTGCATTTAAGCTGGGGTCCGTCGGTTACGAAGCAATGCAATAGTAATGCCATGAACGTTAAATGTTCAAGGCTGACAGTCAGCCCTGAAGCATTTAGTTATAAGATATAACTATGAAGGATCGATCGTTGCGATTTACTGTCCAGAGCGCTCAGTGCAATTTTCAATCCCATACGAGCCGCGCACATTCATTGCTACAGACAGGACCCCGCAAACGATATATAGTGGATAGCGGAACAATTGTTCCGTTAGGCGATTTCGTTTAAGTGCCCACTGTCTCGGGCCTTACTTTGCGGTATTATCTCGCTTATCGTTTGTCAGTCCTCTCGCGAATGAGATCAGCAGCAGGAAGCACTACTCAAGGAGGACATAGATCATGCCAATCCTTTAAATGGCTATTTTAGCCCGAACCAACCCGAGATGAAGCAATCTCGCCCAGCCTGGGACTGGCACTCCGTTGATACCGCAAGTTTCGCTCTCGTCCGAAACGATGATTTGACTTAAATATAAGTTACTTAATGCTAGTCGACCTCAAGAGAAATAGATATAGCCAGTGATGACTTGTGTTACGACGATTAAAAGTTGTGCCACGAATTTGTCCAGTCCTTTTGGTGGTGGCCGCAAAAAACGCGCAGCAATTTCCGACCATCTTACTCCTTGTTTCCACTTGCCGTATGGGCGTCGCTTGAAAATCGTACACTGTTCCCAGCTGATTCTGCTCAGCGACTTACTCCCTGAGATAGGAAGGAGGGCTTCCATCGAATTTAGCATCGAGCCCAATTGAAACGCGAAGCCGAAAGCCGAATCCCTCAGCAAACCATTACCAGCAGGCGTTATGCGGCCACCGGCGCATCCAAACTCGATCATTCGGGGTATCCCTGCCTGTTCCTGCTCAGAGCAGAGCGCCAAGCCAACCGGGCGCCGGCCGCAACTCGCCTTGCCTTCTCCGATTCGACGATCGTCTCCCGTTGCCCATCAGTATCCTGGTCTCGGGAAGGTGAACAACTGAGAAGATCGGCCTTCCTCCACCGATGGGTTTCGTGGTATTCCAACAACTTTCCGTTTTCGGAGAACGAAGGCTGAGGAAGCCCTTCCAACCAGAAAGGAAGGCCCTGTATAGCCAGCTACCCCATTCTTAACTGACAAGTAACCTATCAACGGTCAAATGTTGCAGAAGAACCACGAACGAAAATTTCTGATTCCACCGATGCTGTGGCCTCGAAGGCCGCCACCGGTGATAGCTACCAGTAAGTCGTCCATTAGTCCCCCCAGGCGGTGGGCGAGTGCGGGTCCACGTCGGCGGAGCATCCGGTTACTCACTACCTATTTGCTATGCTATATACAAGCGGCACTCTATCTTCAACGGGTCGGGCAGCAGTAAAAGCCGTATTTCGACGACGAAGATGTGGTATGAATCTGTCACGGAGGAAACTTTGAATCACAAAGCTCAGCAGCTATCCAGGTGAGTTCGTCAAGCTATGCTTAGAACACGATGCAAATTGTGAGATATGAAAACAATCAGAAAGCGTTTGAAACTCTCTCTCTCTCTCTCTGCGTCTGTTTGACATCGGTCAAACACGGTCGGATACGTATATAAGTAGAAACAGCTCCATTTACAGGGCCACCTGAATAAGGACCGCTGTTACCTTGGCTCGATCTCTCGCTTATTGTGTCTCTGTTGCTGCCTAAAATACATACATGAAGTGCCCAATTAAACACACCGTTAACAGACCCAGCATGTCGGGCATGTCATTGACAGTGGCCGTTTCTGATTTTTCGGAGACAATGAACTGAGTATACAGCGTACACCTATTTTCAACAAACGACTCACACTATAAGTGGACAACATCGTCTACCCACCCCTCACACTGCGCTCCGTTACACCCCTAGCACTTCTTGCGCTTATTTCAAGCCACTGAGCGGACCCCTGCTGCAACTGTCGATTGGTGCCTTTAGTAGTACGATCACTAGTAATCGTCAGAAACGTGGCCGAAGTACAGTGGTCAGGGGGCAGAGCAGAGACGGTCAAGACCCCTTTATCCGGCCAGCCGTTTTCAACTTGGCAGGTCGTACACGAAGCCTTTGGGGTAACGTGTGTCAGTGTCGCATGTCTACAGGCTAACCCTGTCCCCTTCGAACAGTCATTTCGACCACTTCCAGCTTTTGAACACACCCTGAGTAGTTTCGCAGCGTCCACTGCCATTGTGACTTCCACGTGTGGCTTTAAAGTTAAGCAATAGTTCGGCGTGTTGAGTGCGGGAAAAAAGACGGTGTAAACATCGGTAGAGGGTCGAGCTTGGCTACTAAGTGGCCGCGGCTTTCCCACTCGGAAAAGTAGTAGGCTACATCGGCGCCGAATAGGCTGGCGAGCGCTAGCCGAGCCACGTAGACAAAGTGTACCCTCCGGTACCGATGACAGAATCAGCCCCAGAACATTCCCGGTACCCGTAGCTTGTCTGCCACCATGTTCCTTGTATGCTTGTCCTTGCTCATCAGCAGAGCCGAGTAGGGTAGAGAGTTGAGAGGAGAACTCGTTCGTACCCATACCCGTCCCAGAGGCCTTCGAAAGGTTAACCTCGACGAAGGCCGCTGAAGGACGTTCCTTGGCGCTTCCCATCCAACCGCTTGATGGGTACATGTTTAAGGCCGATCTCAGGCCGACTCCCAGCATCCTAGTCATTGCTTCCTTTTGAAGGCGGCGGTGGTATAAGAGGAGCCCTTCCCGCGGCCGATGCAGGAGGAGGAGGCGTCTTTTCGTTTTGTCGAATCAAAGTCAGGGAGCGGTACATGTCGCTCTTTTACTCGTTCCTGTTGTGGAGTAGGCCGAGGCTAAACCCGATGAACGAAAGGACTCTAGTTGAGTCAGCGCTGCTACTGCTGGTGATTGAACGTGATTGCTCTCCTTCGCAAGACCACGGCTCGACTCGTCCATGGCGGCTTAGTTAGACCCAGCCAACATAACCCACACTTCACTACCGTTATCCTCCCTGCGGGAGCGCTCCCCTGTACCATACGAGTGAGTGCCAGAGCTCCAAGCTGAGGACTTCTGGTTGGTCGCCAGACGTGCGGAACGAACGACCACGTGTCCTTTTCGGGGCTGGGACTTAGTCGCTGTTATCATAGCTACTCTTAGACTTGACAAGAGTCCATTGTGTCTTTGCGAGCCAATTTTTCTTTACAGTTTTTGTTCTACACGTCGTCAAGCACGAAGTACCTCGTCCATATTTTACCTCTGGTTCACACAATATGCTATACATTTCTGACTATAAGCAAATAATTTCTGACAATAAACGAACATTTTTTTACAATAAAGAAGCCATTCCTGACAATAAACAAACCGTTTCGAAGAATAAACAAACGATTTATCACAATAAACAAAGCATTTCTGACAATATACTACTGGTGAATTTCTCCTTCAGATTTTGTCTCCTCATTTAACATTTATATCATATATATTATATCATATTAGAGGGATATTCGCGCTACCCGTGTTACAGGGTAGCATTGGTCGTATAGAATAGATTAACACAAAAAGTATGTGTGAGCAGTAATACACCTGCGTCGTGCAGTTTGCACCTTGCCATAGTTATTCGACTGGCAAAGGTATATCAGGATCGGCAAGAGGCAACCTTAGCCTCAGCTCAGCTCTCGATATGCGGGGTCTGCTAAACCGTACACCGCGACTGCGACTTCGCCTCTTCCGCCCTTATAGTTGTTCAGTTAGTAAACTTGCCCATAAAAGTATTATTATCCGTCGAATAGCAGCAGAGATATCGCTAAGTTATTGGCCCACTAGCGGCCGTTCGTAGTGTCTGTAGGTGCATGATAAGAGGGCCCACTTGGCCGGGAACGGGGCAGCTTACAGTGGTCGACGTCTCGTCTCTTCGGCGTCAGGTTGGTCCTGTCCTTCATGCGTCACTTTCGCTAACACTCGACCGACACTCGTTTGCGTCAGGACTCTCATAAGTGGCCGGGCTGCATATAGAGCTAGTATGCCTTACAGAGCTAGGCGTGGTCACGCAGCCCCACGCCGTTTACGGACTCTCGGAGTGACATATGTGAATGAGCATGTCATGCAAAAAGGATAAAGGCTAGTCATCGTCGAAAAGAAGCCTCGCCTTGTGCTTCTTGGCTATCAGATATAGTTGCGCCAGTTCCGTGAAGAATAAAGTGCGGTCACTGGCCCTAGAGCGAGATTTAGTAACGCCGTGGTGAGACTGGACCGGCCGAGACAAAAAGTTCTTCGCATCGTTCTAAATCGGATTTCTGGGAAAATCCGTGTGAATACAACGGATGTCGATTCGTCTGGATGGAAATGACGATTCGTCTAACTTCATTAACGATTACATAGTTATTTTCTCTACTGTATAACACAAACAAGCCTTTCTGTTTTTGATCGCCTACGAGAATCGTACCACAACATTTCCTTGTCGCCCGCTATATTTCGTGTAGGCCTCTGCATTTCTTGTGCATTATCATCCAAAAAAGCAAACTCATCGGCTCCACCTCCCGAAAGTTCTCCGGACATATCTGCGCGCGCGCGGTATCCACGTAATAGCCCTGTAGAAGGCGGGGATAAGATGAACAGTGGAGCCAGAGTGACACACGTCTGCGTTTCCTGCGTGGCAGGTATCTGCCCACCCTTTTGACCACCCCGACTGGGGGGTGTCTGACCAAACCAGACGTGTAAGTTGCATCCAGCAGCTCCGTCCGTTCCTTTTGCTGTCTCTAGCGTTTTCCTACTTCGCCTCTTCGGGTCGCACCGCGAGTATCTTCAGGGAGAGGGGCCGGAGGGTGGGAGGGGTTACGGGAACGGGGGCTCATGAATGATGACTGTGAACGTTGCATAGAGTAAGACATACCACAGAGCCATTCACAGCGAGCAGGAGATAGTGGTTGTCTCGAAAAAGCCTGCGAGAGGTGGAACTCGTCATATCCGGCAGCTACGCTGTGGCCGAGGCCTCTTGTTCCCTTCATTCTTTCTTGCTCGTTCGTGTGGGCATCACCTGGTTGAAACCCCTGCCCGGGACGGGCTCTGGCAGAGTGGAAATGTCTCGCGCACATCTTCCTACCTCACGAAGCCGACATTCGGCTTCGTGGCATCGCATCGCGCCCATATACACACTATCTGTGGTGTGCATGCATCTTGAAGAGTGTTACTTTGTTCTCCTTACAGACCTGACACCCCCCACCCCCCAGCCTCTAGTCCTGCGAGAACCATGGTTTCAAGCGTTTCCCAGGTTTTCGACGACGACCCACCATACAGAGTTAGAGACGACGACGATTCTGTACGAGTTGCACTGCCAGCTGGTCAGAGCCAAGCAAATCGAGGATCCTCTGGGGCCAAGCGCATTGGAGAACACTCTACAGGGAAATTTCTCCTTCGGCTATACGTAACGCAATGCAACCACTGTGCGAACCAATACTGGCGGGAGGACTTTGTAGACCTGCGCTATCTACCATCGGGGATCGGGAGTTGCTGGTTTCGCGCACGTTCGCCACATCGCATAGTACATATATGCGTATAGCGTGTGGCGTATATCCTTTCCCCTCTATTCTAGTTCCTTGTTCTTTCTCTCTCGGCAAAGCCATGAGACACAGGGTTGTTGTCCATACGAACAACAAATGCTGGCCTATCACGCGGATCGCGCAGAGAGACAATCTTCGAGAAGACTCCCGAGACATGGAACGGGGGGGCGCCTTCGCACAGTTCCAGTGAGGCTTAGCAAAGTGCGCACCCAGCCCTCGACGACACACGCACACCTAAGCAGCCACGCACTCGTTGGCAGCGTTCTGCTCCCTGGTAGATGCGCTTCACTTCGAGAGTTAGTGATCGGTTCTCCCTCCCTTCTCTCTCACACCCGTTTCCTCGACGCTCCGCGTACAGCTCCGTACAGTTCCGGGCGCGATAGCTGATGGCGCAAGTGCTGGATGGAGGCGCATCGAGTGAAACTTTCTCCGTGCGAAAGAGAAGCACGAGCGCCTACCACCCGGGGACGATGGGGGTCTGCAATCGCTATAGAAGGCTCCGAGGGACTGCGAGGCGGGCCCTGGGCGCGCAACGATGCCGCATGACGGGAGCGTATTACATGCACCGGTTCGCTCACCCCTGGCGGCTCGAGTTGACTACAGTGAGACTTGACTCAAGAATAGAGAAGAGAAAAGAACACAGGGGCTTGGAGGATGTCGGGGGTTAAGGAGAAGCTTGCGCGACAAGCGCTGCAGAAGTTGGGCAAAGAGTATCCGTCTGTCGGTATCCGCCCTCAACGTTGATACCCTCCTCCGCTGTCGATCCCTGCACCTCGCGCCGGCCTCGGACAGCCGGCTAGCTAGCCTCGAAGGTTAAAGACTAGCAGACACACTCAACTCTCGCTCATGGGTGGTAGGCATCTACATTTTCTACTATCCGGCAAAAGATAGAGACAAAGTGAGAGCTAGAAAGAACGAGCGAGAGAGGGAATGACTTCCGAAACAAAACGGGCGCACGCAGCTGAGCTGCAGCAAGGAGTTCAATAGGAGGAAACTGTCGAAGAAGAACTTTCAAGGATATATATATTCACACGAATCTTCTGTGAATGTATATGTTGAATATGTATACATACGTACGCTCATGCACTTCTAGATAATATCGGGGTGCTCCCGCACACGTATGTAACATGTACAACCGATTGGGCCGACGTTAATAGGTTGAGCTCTGAGGGGATGCGCCTTTGGCTCTGCGCTCCAAATCTGTACAGTATGCGTAAGCTCGTTATGGAACGGCTCCCAGACAAGTCGCTAGTGGAGCAAGCTGGCTGCCCTCGAGCGCCGCGGTGATCGAGGAAATCCACCATCGACACCACATCCTCCCAGATCGCGGTCTCCGCATCAGCGGATATCGAGACGATGGAGAACAAATTTCTTCTACAACGGGACGGGACACTGACGACTGAGACGAGACTGCGGGCAGCCGTTTGCCGCAGCTTCCACTGCTGCTATGTACCAATAGTTGGTCCGCGTTCGCCGGCCACGATTCAGTGAGCATTTTCCACATGACTGGGTAGGTTTTGACATGTTTGTATTTCTCAGGCCCCCTCCCCCCAGCGGTGGCATCTAGCATCGGCGACGGGGTCTACGGGATGAAGCATAACAGGCGAGCTCGAGCGGCCGCCAGCCAAAGTAAACTTGCCATCGACAACGAGAGCCAATGATAGAGAGACAGAGATAGAGGTGGTGGTGGTGGTGGTGAGGGGGGTCGATTTAGCGAGCGCGTGCCATAGCCGTGCCATAAGTTTATACAACGAGAAAATCAAAGTTGCATTCTTCTCTCGTTTCTATCGTTTTGCCAGCAAATGTATGCATTGGAGGTTTCGATTCGAAAGGACGATGCATCGGGAATGAGTGCAAATTTGGCTGGGTGTACTCGAACATATATGTATGTGCCAAGGTGAGAAGAACTGTTGCGATAATGAGCTGGAACGAAGCGAGGATACGTCTGGTATATGTGCATATACTCGGACTACAGCTACAATGTGCTACGATACCAGTAATAGTATCGAGCATTTGTTCTGTCTGCAACGGCACAAAGGCGAGGCCTTGACTCTTTCACACAGCGTTGTCTCGTCGCCCCCGCCCCCCCCCCCCTCTCCGCCTCTCTCGTGCAGGTCCATTCTACAAAAACAATAACCATGTATTTTATCAGGCGATCGCTACCATTCATCATCCTTCAACCAAACATTACTCTCCATCTGTCAACTAGATCCGATCAGAGCTCTCCGATCTGCACCGACGGCTCAAGCAGTGCAATTTCCGAACTGATGACGGCCATGCAGCCGGCTGGCCCCAGAGAGCCGATACGGGCGTGGGTGGCCTAGTGAAATTCGGGATATTGTGTGTATGTGTGGCCGGGGCGGCGGCGACGTTGAGCAAAGAATTGCGACCGTGGCGGGAATCGTTAGGGTTGGGGGACGCAGTATTAAATTGCATCGACATAGCGTGACATCTGAGCCCGAAAGTGAACGCCGGCAGGCGGCAGCGGCGGCGGTGACCCCCCTAGACCCTGAATCCTTCATTAAATATTCCGTCCCGTGCCGCCATAGCCATGGCAAACTCTCCCATGCTCGTTCTGTTCCCGGGGCCGCGTGTCCCTGTGCTTCTCCGTCTAGACACATGTTTAATTACAATGCCCCCCCCCCGCCAGCTGATCAGCCCTCACCAATAACCTCCGTTCCTTGTGGGGTACAGTTGTAAACCCAATTGGTGGGTCCCTTCTGCAACTTCGAATCGGGTCGAGCGAAGCGGAGGGACCCCCAGTCATAGAAAGCTAGCGCAGGGCAAGAGCGAGGGAGAGGAGCTGAGAAGGGAGTCGGAACAGGCCCAATACGGGTAGCATCGGTGACCCCGCAAATCGGTACACGGCAGCCACCCGCCTCGTGCACTACTATCAGTGGCGTTCGGTTCAAGCGCCCAGGTGGGCTAGTCACCGTGGCGTTCGCTTCGAGCGGCTACTGATATAGAAGGGCTGGAGGCGATCGCTCTCCGAAATCTTGTTCACTTGTCTTGCCTAGCTGGGCCAAGCTTTTTCTTTTATCTGAGCTGTTCCTCTATGCGACAGGCCTCAGCACTTAACCTTTAGGTATTACTATGAGCATCTGTCGGGGTTTCAATCGGTCGTACCTGGCTAGAATCCGCAGATGGAGAAAGATGATAAAGAGCTCCAAAGATTCTCCGCGTCTGGCAGACATTTAATCCCGGGCCATATGTCCCCCCTGTCTAAAGGTCCAAGACGCTCGCCACTAGACCATCAAGACGCTAGCAGGGCGAAGCTGCCTCAGGCTAAATGACAAAGTTTCACCGGAACAAGAAACGGCACCAGCCAAGCATGGATACCGGGGGGAGAGGAGTCTGCCGGCCACCCACCCACGTTGACTTGACCAACCAGTGCGTGACAATTCGCAAGCGTATACGTTGTTCTTTGGTGAGCGGTGACGTGTGCGAACACTGGTGCCCGGAATACCCACAGCCTTTCGACCCAGATCGATCGAGGCCCAGCTTGATTGCCCCGCTGCTGCAACCCCTGTGCATTCTAGATTTGACCCCTCTCTCGTGCGTTGAAGGGGGACGTTCTGTCGTGCGACTCCGTGCGGACGACTGGCCTCACTCGACAAGCAACAATCAGTCTGCCCCGCCACTAATTGCAACACAAGCTGGTGCCGCAAAACCGCCACAAAACCGGAAGCTCAAATCAGTTGTTCCTCTCCCCTGGCCTTCGGTTCTAGAAGCCACAAATTGCAGCGAGGTTCGCTTGCCACCGCTCTCACGGCAACGTATCGCACATTGTGTTGTGTGGCGGTCAGCCGCCTTCTGGAGAAAATGCGTCGGGACTGACTGGAGGTAGAGCGATGCGAAGCAATGCGGTAAAGCACGAAACGTCGATCATGTTCATATTCAGAGGAAAGTCCATCCGATTATCCGTTCGCCATCGACGGTCCGAAGGTCGCCGTCCAGGCGGACTCAGCGTCAGTGCAGCCAAGTAAGGGCACGAGCTGAAAACGGATACAGCGCTACGCCACTCCCGCTACCAACCAACCAATGAACGTTGCAGCAGTCTTTTTACCTGTTTTCATTCGACGCCGAAAGCAGTTCGTTCACCATCTGGAGAGCGGCAGGAAAAATCATCGGCGAGTACAGAAAAACACACAGACCGTCCAAGTCAATTGATTTGCCAGTGGACTAGGTGGCGAAACGCAGCCGGGCTGCCGGTGTGATTGGTTTCCCTTGGCGTGGCCTTTCGTCGCCTCCGTCCAGCAAAACTCCGGCCGCGAATGTCCAAAACGTTGGGGAGCGGGGGGGCAGGGGGCAGGAGTGCTGGCTAATGGGCAGGTGTCATTTTTATAAAGGTCCACTGACATTTTCTGCGATGCCCAACACCGTCCAATGCTTTTTCCACTAGAGCAATTCGGCTTGCAGCGACGGCCGCGCCTTAATGGATGGCGACGATAGACGAAATGAAACGTACAGAGACTCCCTATGGCAATATCTTCTTCGTGCCATTTCCTTCAAGTGAACAAGTGATATACCGATGTGGGGCTCTTTAAAGTGAACGGAGATGTATCGGAAGTGAACCGAGGGAATAGATCGGAAATTCACATCGATGTAGAGGTGTATCAGTGTGAATTTCCTTCAAGTGAGCACATTTGTGATACATCGATGAGTTGGTCATCCAGCTAGCTAGCTGACGCGAACAACATCGACTGTTATTGTTGCAAAGAAAAGTGCACTAATACACCGTATGTCGCCACCAAGGTCTATTGTCACTAGTAGAGCAAGCATTTAGAATGCAGTATCTGTAAGCAATACACTAATGTAGACGCTGCCGGGGCAAACTTCAAGCACTGGCCAGCCGACATACAGCTGAAGGTTGGAAAAGGCGCGACCCAACAGAACAGGCACCGTGCAAGGGCGCTATACTCGAGCCTATATAGACAAGGTGGTGGCACCGTGCTCCTGCCCGCCACAAATATAACCAAACAGAGCACTCGCGCTCTCCTCGCTGCGCTTACCGACTTACAGGGAAGCCTTCGTAGCAGCACTATACACTGATTTCTTTGTAGCTTGTGCAGATTGGCAGAGCATCCGAGATGCAGCTACCTTCGTTGGTGCAGAAATAAGGAACACCTACTTCGTGCACCCCTTTGGCCGAAGAGCCAGAGGTGTCGCCGGGTCGCTGTCGCTGCAGGACAAATTACGAACTGCCACAACCAGCGGATGATGTCGACAGGGGGTGGTCGCTGGCGTCGGATGGGAGGTTGCCCACAAGCTGCACAATGTCTACCTAACGCTAGACGCCGGCACGAGACAAGGCATTGGGCGCGGAGTAACCCGCTTTTGTAAATACAACTTCATCCGAGAAGAGCTACGGTGGCGACGCCACAGTGGTCTCAGTGGTTTTCGCCATCCTCTGGCGTTGGTTGACACAATAAGCTAAAAATAGGCTAGGCCACGTGCACTACATCACCTGTACAATGCTAAGCATATATGTATATATAGGTCGGCAACCCGATAGCTGTTGAAGGTGCGGAACTGCCTTCTCAGTGCGAACAGTTAAGTGCATGCATGGCAACT
This sequence comes from Stratiolaelaps scimitus, assembly GCA_019614645.1. Classification (NCBI taxonomy): domain Eukaryota; kingdom Metazoa; phylum Arthropoda; class Arachnida; order Mesostigmata; family Laelapidae; genus Stratiolaelaps; species Stratiolaelaps scimitus. The sequence goes on along the minus strand of JABWDB010000011.1, from coordinate 2,039,086 downwards.
ACCACTATACTTGTGGTAACTATGCTGAGGGACATTATGCAATAGAGGGAGAGGAAACCGCATCAATGTCGCAAGGATTCATTGGAGCATTCGACGCCTATCAGACAGATAAATCCGGTGACGATTGAGTTCCTCTTTGCCAACAGAAGAGAGAGACACATTGCATTAGGCAACTTGCGGATTTTAATTCGGCTTCCCACCAGAGCAACACGCGGACGTCCCCTCCGCATTGTATTTCGTTCGAAGGAGGCGTGGACGGGAAAGGGTTTGTGAACCTACATAATTATCTCAATTCCTTAACGGCAAGGCAACACCACACAGTACGTGATAAGACGCCCTTCGAAACAACGAACGCGATAATGACACTCATCTTCCACAATGGGCCTCTCCTTCTTCAAACGGCGAGTTCCCTTGCCTGCGTTCGTTTCAGTGGCAGCACACATGCAGTCACCTCGCTACGTCCTGTTATAGAAGATTCCAAGCGTTCGAATTCTTAGCCCAGCTGGATGCTGCCTGACTAGCTCTTTTCAAGTCATTCTGGGCCGTCGTGCGGGCGCAGCCAGTGCAACAAACGTCACTTGGCATTTGTCGGCCGTCTCGTCGCATTCCTCGCGTACCGACGTAAAGAATCGAAATGTAGAAGAACCCGACAAGCGTGTCGCTCGCTGCAGCCGCCGAGTACCGCTTGTCGCTCCATGATCCGACGTCGGCAATACGCGGGCCGTCGTGGTACTCCTTCGCCCGAGTCAGGGGATACGTGGTCAGGCCTCTGGCGGCAGGACAAATCGCGCACATCACAGCCAATAGGAACGAACCTGCGACATGCAAATGGTTGCCAGACAACCCTAACTGTAGTTCTGAGGGGCCCCCCTCTCAGCCATAACAGCCGTGCGCCTCGATGTTTCTCTCTCTCCCTCTCTCTCGTTTGCAATTTCCAGCTGCTGCTCCGCCTCCGGTGGGCGACTCTCATAGACGGTGACGTCGCGATCTATCCTGCGGCGTCCGCTGGCTCGTCCAATGCGCGCTCGACGCTATTACAGACACTGCTACGGCATAGTGCATCGGCATCAGGACGAGCCACTTGCAGGCCCAGTGCTAGAACAGAGCAGCTGTTGTGGCCTGCCCTTACACTTTCGAGATTTTTGTTTGACGGCCCCATATGCAGCCTGGCTCACATTGGCAACCTGCGTGGGCAAGAAGCGGCCACTTCGCCAGGAAGGATGACAACGGGAGGCGCTGCACACTAAATACAATAAACAGCAACAATTCAGCAGAGACCAATATAGCAGCAGTAGCGTCATGGACGAGGCAAGCGGCGCCGGGCACAAACGTCGAGCAACTTGTTAATATCAGCGCAATCGCGATCATCGCGTCCCGTTAACCCGCCGGCATTTACAAACAGTTGCGCGCTCCCGGTGAAGGCGAGTTCCACCAGAGCCGTCGAAGCGGGGACAACTAATTCAGACCGTCATTGCGACGGAGGGGCAGAAGAAATAAGTGCCTCTCGAAGTGGAACGTTGGTTCGTTTATATATGATACACCGTAACGGGCGCAAGCGGCTGTTAATTTTCTCTCAGCTCCGAAGTTACAATCAGTTAGTTGCTTACACTCCCGCCCGATCCTTTATGGTGGAGAGCCGTCCAGTGCCTGATAGCTATTTCCATCAGGTTCTCTTCTATTTCTTGGCGATTTCTCTACAAGCTAACTAACCGAACCAAATTCCCCTTATGAGTGCCGATAATACAACGCGTTCGTCTCCTCTTGCTGCTAACCGAGACGCTATTACTGAACGAACCAAGGCAGATCCTCACTGAAGGCACATACTCAGGGCTGCAATTCACCGCAAATTAGATGGGAATCGCTATGTAACCGCGTGTCATAAGCTTAGACTCTTGCATAGCTTTGGGGCTATGTCGAGAGAGAGAGAGAGACAGAGAGGCGGCATGGATGATGACGGTGCTGGAGCCGGGAACGATACGCAGATCAAGGTTAGACCGTCGTCAGCAATCTCACTCTTGCTAGTCTAGCGATATGCGCGAATTACTGTTACGGAAAGTGGGTTACTGGTGGGCTAGGCGACTGTGTGTTTGTGGGTACCATGTGCAACTACACGGGTGACAGCGTATCTACGCTGTTTCTGGGGCGGTCGTTCAAACCCAAACTTCGTTGGGTGGGGTGGTCCAACGAACCTAGCTGAGATAAGCTCTTAGATCTTAATAACACACACAGAGCTAACGCGACCACCAAGCAAGCTAATCAACCCTGCATGGCAACCAGGAGACTTGCTGTCAGGAGAATGGGACGAGAGCAAGACGACGCAGGCACCTCTAGGAGCTGGGCATTTAGCCTGGCACTCAGGGATCCTGCTCCTTGTTTGAGGCGGCGGCGGCGTTGGACTTCTTCGGCTTCGATAAAAGCAAGACGATGCTCGCCGACTCGCTCCCGACCGACACATCGACTCGGTCTTGTCGGCGCGTCCAACAGGCCTTTTGCATCTATAAATAGAAATGCTACCTTGGTGACACTCCCGCGGGCAGCAACGATAGTATAGCCATAGCCATCACCATGCTCTCACACCAGCAGGCCAGCCAACCAGCTTGAAATCACGCTCTGCTTGAGCCACGTGCCACGGCCACTACTGCTGCTGCTGTTGTTGTTGCTGCTGGTGATCCGGAAGCCACAGCCACTACTTCCATGAGATGGGCTTGCCCCTTGTTCCTGCTCAGCATTCACTCTGCCTGAGTGTTGTGGGCGCCCTCGATTCCGTCCAGCCGCTGGCAAGGATGGATCAGCAGCCGCCAGCCTTATGGCATGCACGTCAAGGATATTTTCGAGGTCCTTCCCCGCACATCGTCTAGTGGCCTGGCTCTCTCACCCGTTACAAACTCTTCTCTTCCTGACCCCCCGCCCCCTATCCCGTTCGACCAGTTAGCCCAGGATCTCCCCAGCTCGTCCTAACGTATGTGATACCTGATGATGCCGAAACCGACGCCCACCGACGAAGCACAACGCTAAAGGGTTAGACAAATAGCAGTACGGTGGGGCCTGTATCTCTGTTTATAGGGCGGGGGCGGCGCGCGAGGGTAGGCCGTTGCACCGTTGTTATAGTGGTGGAGCCGGTCGGGCAGGCGAGGCAAGCGATTTTTCTCTGCCTGCACCAACAGAAGCGACAGCAGCCGCGGTAGCAGCAACTGGAAATAAAAAAGGACCGCCCCCTACCAACATCCGACGAAGCGAACGCCGCCAACTGCATCGAGTCGGAGGGAGCCGAGCGGATCTATTGTTCTCCCGTTGAGTTCGCGCACTGGTAATAGGCGGAGATGCAATGGAACGTAAAATTTCTCCGGGCTTCCGCTGCCTGACCGACCGACCGACCGCCCGTTCGCCCGTTCATTCTCTGTGTTCCGTGTGTGTGTGGCGTCGTTTTTTACCGCTGCTTAGCACCTGGACACTGTGGCCCGGGGTCCATTGCTCCGCCTAGTGAACTACGCGGAACAGCAAGACCATCACTACTACAACACATAGTCATTCTCTCTCTTATCTCTCTCTACCTCTCTCGGTCTTCCCTGCTTGCGTACACCTTGAAGGCAACGATCGCCTCAGTCTCGGCTAAGAGCTAGCGGGCGCTCGCGCGCGCGCCCCCCGCACTAAAATAAACTTCGATTGTTCATTATTCTTCATCCGAGTTGAATTAACTTCCCATTAAGTTCGTCGATCTGCCCCCGTCCGTGGCGTTGCTTCGCTCCTGTGCGGTGCAGCACTTTCGATCGAGTCTCCTCTCCTTTTTACAAAGCATCCGAATTCTCCGACTCTTTGTCCCAGGCCCCAACAGCAGAAACAGCTGCTATTGCTACGACTGGAGCCCGACGACGCTGGCACGAGCCGAACCAACTCGCTTCCTGCCTCAGCCTACACGCTGCCAGCTACAACATTGGCACATTGGCGAAATTTCGCTTTTCAAACAAGCGAGACCGAAACGATTGTAGTCCTGTGCGTCCATCCATGATACCAGCTCCGAGCTGGTTACCTGCAGTATGAAAGGCTGCGTGCCCTCTGCTCACGAGGCACTGGCGTGCATTGCACGAAGCTGAACAGAGAAAATCCGCATCAGTTGCAGACCATTACGCCGCTGCTAAATGCATGAAGATACCAAAACTGAAGACAACAACCAAACATATTTAGCGATAGCGTCCAAGGATGATTGACCGCATCAACGCCGAACGTGGACATCTCCCGGCGAAGCGCCGTGTATTCTATGAAAGGACTAATAATACGTAACGAACCTGAGTACAAGTTACCCAGTGCTGAATGTTTTCAATGAAGGAAAAGTGAACATTTTTCAGTTCGCAAGCTCAGAGGCATAGCTATGCGGAGCTAGTTCTCGGAGCCAAGTTCTCCCGAGCGGCTGGGATCCGCATCGTCGATTTTGTCGAACCAACCAAAAATAGCCGACGGTTGCCCGAAACATTTCCCAATACCGGGAATCTTTCATAGAAAACAACATCGACGCGGGAGCTGAAAACCCTCCGAGAGCTCTGCTTTGGGTCGGATCGTTCTGAGTTGGGTGGCGCCCGACGAGACGGGCCGCGCCACCTCCGAACGTGATAAATTGTTGCTATGATTTAGCCTCTTCCCCGTTTCCTTTTTCATTTATTCTCGCGGTTTTCTCTTGTTACTACTCCGAACGAAGTTTCATCGAGAAGCGAGTTCGCTGACGCCGCTGTCCATTTAGCCTGCAGCAACCGCCAACGTGGCGTTGGCTATATGGGATACAGCCTCTCATAGATTGTCAACCTCTCATCGGGCTGGAAGGGTGGGGTATTTCATTTGCCGTACTGATGCACGCCAACAACCCCCATTGACAATACACTGCTTACCTTGCCTTCGGAGCTGTTTCGTCGTAACTGCTGAGATCCTCGTTCTCGTTAGTTTTCAACAGTTGTTTCCTCTAGATGTTGTTCTCGAAGTTCGGCACCGGATAATTCCAGGCTCGCGGAAGGCGGGGGGGGGGGGATCTGTTTAACAACCCATGGTAATCGCATTGATCTTGCCGGCAATCACTTTCTATCATTGAGTTTATATCTGGACGCTCGATGGCGCTATACCGTTCTCGTCTTCTACGGCGAATCGCGCCTGATTTCGACGAGAATGCTCTCCAAGATTAGTGACCTGGAGACAATCATTTACTCGCTGTCTGGGTTGTAAAGTGCCTCCCATTCTATCCGTGATCGTTTTCAGCGACGTGAATCTACGATGTATCCCTTTTGAACGCAGAGAATATAGGACCGCCATTGCCAGCTGCCGAGCCCTGGCCATAGGAAAACTCCTCAGAGTGACATAGCACTTCATGCTTAACAGTTCTTAGAGCTATTGCACTGACTCTTTTCTAGATACGCTCGCTCGAGCTGCGTAGAGATCTCTTGACGGGAGCACACGATTCACTGTACATCTGTACACTCTGCGACACTCACGCACAAGCCTGATATAAATCTTGCAGGTGATAGAGCTGGAAGGAGTCATCTGCATACGACAACAGTGCACCTCAGAGTGCGCGCTCCATTCTAACTAGCTTTACGCAGGCTTAACTGACCTGGACACTGAGTGGCTTTCTCCTTGTGACAAGATCCTACGTTTCGTTAGCTCAGCCTTAGCATGCGCATCGACGTCAGTGTACAGTATTTGATTGCCTGCTTTTTGTACCGGTGATACCCTGCAGTGTTCAGCCTTTCCGCCGAAGACGTGCATGTCTGTTACATGTAATAATGCGGCACGACTCCAAAAATCGGGCCTGTGGCATAGTCCGAAAGGAAGCCATGGAATCTTTTATTTATTTTTTGTTCCCGTATCAGAGAGATGTCCGTGCTATATTTTTGTCGACGTTACGTCGACAGCGAACGAGGGCTCCACTTCGCTCGTACCTACCAAAGTACAGCTGTCCGATTCGGTCCGTTCCACTTCTGATGTTGCCTCCGCCGGCCTCAACGCGCGCCCTGCTAGTCATCTAAGGGTAGTCGCTATTCGTGCCATCGGACCATTGCACTCACTTGCCAGGTATTCACCAGGTCAGCCTCGAGAATCTTGCTCTTTCTGTCGAACTCTTTCTATATTCCCACGCGGCCGAGCTCGGCAGCGTAGGCAACGCTACGATTCGAGGCGCGCGAATACCTTCCCAGGGCTTCCCAGCTCCGTACGAGTATAGCACCCCTTCTAGATGAGTCCCTTTTCATTGCAACACCAACAAGCAATGAGACACGTCTCGCAATGCTGCCCACAGACTTGGTTAACACGGGACGTGTGTATCTGCCAACGTGGCCTGTTTACAAAATCCCGGCCAGAACCCAAGCCACCCTTAACACCTTACGGGTTCTAGAATGCTCTCGTACTGCTTCATCCATGTGTGCATTCCCGCCAACCACCACCTCCCTCTATTTCAATGGCTCGATTGACGGTTGTCGGGCTTTAGGTGTCGTCTACGGAGTGGCGGTGAAAATCTAAGGTCACAATGCTCCACGCCTTTCCCACTAACTATAATAGTATGAATAGTCCTTTTTTCCTAGCGATGTTTGTCTTTTGGCTATTTTCTATACAACACGTAACCCCTCGAAGCGTTGCCTCTTTAACGCTATACAAACAGTTAATGGAGAACAGAAAAAGAGCGAAGGCACAGTTGTTCACAGTGTTCACCAGAGTGCCGCCGGCTGTTTAAAGCCCCACTCGGCATTCGGCAAGCAGACTTCGGCAGGCTAAACTCTACACCACTCGAGTAGAAACGGGCTCGCACGAATGTCCTCTCTCTCCGTGCTGGCCGGGCGTTCATTGTGGGCTTCGTACGCTCATGGCATCCCATGCTGGGATGTCCTGCATCGGCGCCCGCATTGAAAACGAAGTGGAAACGGGGGCGACGACCAAGCAGAAGTCTTTGGGCCGAACGGCGCGCCCTTGCAAGAAAGGCCACGCGAGCCTGGAAAGCGTTCAGGTGGAACCGTGCGCTTTGGGGTACGAAGGCATGGAAAGAAGCGAGCGGAACAGTCAAGCGAACGTGAAAGAACAAAGCTAAGAGGCGAACTACAGCCGCAGCGAAGGTTCGGCAGCGATTGTACGTTCGTACCCTGGTGGCCAAGACGAGAACAGCCGAAGGAAGCTGCTGTTACCGCTAAGCTACAAGGTGCGAAAAACGCAGCAACTTTACGGACGACTTTCTAACTGTAGAGTAATGTGCCATTAAGGAGTCGCTGTCCGGTGCCCGGCGGATATCTGTGTTCTACCGAACGCTTACCGTCAACAACGTATACTGTATCCATAGTGTTCCAATGTTGTAGCGTTCCAAGAGGCGTCGGAGAAACTCGAGTAAATTGCTGTACATGAGAGGGTCAGCGGCTTCTTGAAAATTGGGCAACTTTGTTCGGTTCGTCGAGAAATACTGTCTCACTTGGTTGAATATCAAGCATTTGGGCATTGAGGTTCTCAGCTGACGCTATCTTGATCCACGACATATCCACGTTCTTCGTATTTTCATATAACGCCAATGCAGCGTAAACATTTAATGGCTACTCGAGAGCGGACTACTTGAACCACTGGTTGAAGTAGTTCCTCTGGATATTTTTATCTGATTTTGCTTCTATATTACCGAAATCGTTGCCGTCCTTTCGTGACTCCTCGACCGAAACTGATCGACCTACCTACCAATCTTACTCGCGCTCGTGGCAGCATTACCAACGCTCCCCTGTGGCTAGTCACTATTTTGAGCCTATCCGATCCTCTCGGCTCTTGCTGCGACTTGTGTCGCCGTGGCCAACTCCTCGGCCGGCTCCTCGGCTGGCCAACAATATACGCGTGAGGGGGTTTTCGCACTGGTGACTGTTAGCCCAATTCTATGTGCTACGGGTGAGGTAAGCCGCTGAATTGGACTCTCTGACATTCGCACGCATTTCGACCACCGAGCCCGAATCCACTGTGCCGAATCCACAGCAACGACCTGCTAGTCCCGCTCCGACAAAGGACCTGGCCAATTCGTGCGCGCACCTCTTCACCATTCTTGGCCGCATGTGACCCCCGCGCATTGAGCGACCGACGATAGGCCACAACAGATTTTGCCAGCCCAACGTGCGCCCTGCAGGCATGGGAAGCATGTTCGCCACCACACATACCATATCTATTGTGGGGCAGTGAGAGGCAGCTACCGGGGAGCAGGTCTTTGCCGTGGCAGCAGCCTCGGTGTGCCTGTCAGTGTCCGCCAGCCAAGTTGCGCCTCGTTGGTTCATACTACGCAAAAATCAGGAGCTCAGAAGCTTGCGTACCTGCAGCCCAGCCCAAGCTCCCCTACCCTTTTGGAAGGGAACTGTGCGATGACGAAAAAAAAACCCACAACGAGCCAATGGGTTTATTTGGCTGCATTCAAGCAAATCTCGTAAAGAATAGCTTCGAGCATCATCGGGCATGGCGGGACGCTTACACGCAGACTCGACTAACGGTCTGAATTTCAGTAACTTCTACCGGCAGGTACAGCACAATCATCTCGTCGCATCTGAATTTAAAGCACCGTCACTGTGCAAATCGCATGCCTCACAATATTTTAGTGCTAGCCGGCAAGAATTTCTATGGACCAGCTCCGACCCCTCGCCTTGCAGATCCTTGGAGCAAGGCGGCGAGGTCCACTTATGGGGGAAGTAGACCATTTCGAAACGACCAATCTATGAATCCCCGCCCGAGGTCATTGCGACTGTCACAATACCCGTCCCTTCTTAGTGACGTTTCTGACGTTGACAACGATATACGATTCCTTTCTCTAGTCGTTCCGTTTCACTTAATTCTATTCGGGATTGCCTCGTCTTTCCTCTAACATCTTCTCGCTTGCAGAGCGCTTGTTTGCCTTCATTAACATTCTCCTTGATCCCTTGTCTATCTTTATTCTGCACAGACTCTGACTAAAGGGGGGCTACATCGCGACGTCACGACGTGGCCTGTGGGTGGGAGGCCCTTCCAGGGCTTCATTTGAATCATTTGTTTCAAACTGCAACTTGTCTTTGTGCCTCGTCATGCGTCCTTTCTCACAAGGCCCCCTGTTCTGTCGTGCTTCAGGCGCATCTCACGGAGAAGCGACTTTCTTCATCTATGGGGGAACACTTCCGTTGGGGTACGGTATCGTTCGCCCTTTCATGTGGCCTTTTTCTAGACTCCGCTGCTCGCCATCTCGTGCCTTGTATGCCCGAAGGCCCTAAGGAACTGCAAGGGTCCAAGGACGAGCAGAAATAGCCAAACCATATGGAAACGGAGACTTGCTCCCGTTAGCTGGTTGTATGAGATGACGCGATATACACTCTCTAAGCGGTCATTCCCCTATTCTGTCGAGAAGATGTAGCGCCCAAACAGCGTAACGGCGTTATTAGGGACCGCTTACACCCCGTGGTGATAACTGTGGTGTCTGTGAGGACGTAGCCTCGGTGGCCTGCTCGTTTGGCCATTTTAGAGCACAATGCAACCCAACGAAGCGGCTCAGATGGGGTGCGGCTTTTGGTTCCGTCTTAGCGTCCTTGCTCCGCTCTCCATTCGCCTACCCGAGCGATCGAAGGAGAACGGTCGAGGAGCAGTAAGCAGAACGTAGAAGAAGCGAATCCTTAGCCTTTATCACTATGTATGATATTATACATGCAACCATCATGGAGTTCAGAGTCATGCGCAGAGACGACAGGCCGCCGTTTAAGGCGATCTGATCTCTCTCTCTCTCTCGGGGCGCGACGCCAGATAGCGACGCCACAGACGGCGGGTTAATTCTGCCGTAGCGGTCACTCGCTCATACAGATCCTTCTCCCTTCCGTCTTTTTTTTCATTCGGGGTCTCCTTTTAACGCGGGGCCTTCAGGCCTTCCTTGACTCGTGCCCCCTTGCGGCCACGTTATGCGGTCGGCGGCCCCAGTAATCCATGAGGCATGTCACCGACGAACAGAGGCCTATGCTGCGCGGAACAACCTCTGTCATGGTGGCTTTTCATCGAAAAGCTCTCATCATTGTTACGTTCGTACGCGAGGGCCGGCCGGCCAGCCAGTCCTCGCGTGAAGATCCGGCCGCCGTCGTTCGTCCGTCTCGGGAATTGGGAGGCAGCCAACGCTAACCCGTTCCCTTCGAGTCCGCCTTCCCATCGAGGCCAAGCAAAAAAAAACGCTTCCGTCTTAAGGAGAGAGCAATCGTGGCGGCATTGTGAATATGTCAAGAGGTATGGACCCGACCCACAGCCTTTCGTTCTCCGTGGACCGCTTACCGCGCCCCAGGGTTTGAATCGTTTTTTGCGTCGCGAACGACCCGTTCGGACTGCAGAGCCGCCCTCCGACGCAGCTCGTATAGCGGAGTAGTTTCGGAGGTACGCAACGCGGGAACGGGTGGCGCCGCGCAATGCAACCTTGCGGAGGGCCGAATGAGAGTGATTAACGTACGATGATTATGGTCGCGGTAGCTTACGCCTTGCTGGGCCATACACCAGCCGGAAAAGGGAGACGGAACGACGCGAGCTCCCTTTGGTCCTTCGAGCAGTCCACAACAGAGACGAACACAAGCGAAAAAGGGTGAGCGATGAATCATGTGATACAAGAAGCAGCAAGGCAGAAATCGCTATGCTTTTAGCTGTGGCTGCTACGCTCCCCTAAGGCCGAGTCGGCTGCCCGATTGATAAATTCGACGTAGTGAAGCGAATCAAACCGAGAACGGTTGAGATAAGGAAATGGACAAAAATGGACCCCCACTCTATGTTTTTGGCAGTTGTTTTTGCGAAATTTGTTTGCATGTGAAGGCCACAGCGAAAATGGGTATATGAGTTTGTCAGGCAAGCCTACCAAGGCTAAATACATCTGCGGACTAATCGACACAGCGGCGGTATCCTTCGATCCGAGCGATACACGTTGCCGTCGTTAACTGAAAAAACTCTTCGCTGATAGCTGATCTACTGATGCCGAATATTTCGACTAGAATATGTTAGACCACGCTGCTTGTAGCGAATTGCTGCTGGCGGTACCGTGGTGAGTGTACCGTATCTTTTTATCGTGGCGCCTATCTCCCATCGTATATTTCGTACTTCATTCTGTCTCTATTATGAGTGCTCCATTTATTTCCTTCTCCAATACAACGCTGCTATTTGCGTCTACTCCACCGAACATCCTGCAATATACCTCGATACCTCCTACTCGTAGACACCTGCGACCTTTTGTATGTCTCACCATCTCAGCACTTCCATCCTGCAGAGGGGCTCCATCGGGCACTCTGTCGGAGCGGCGACAGGGGTTCGTGCTGTAGTCCACAGATACAGACGACAGGTATGAACGTAGAAAAAAAAAGCGAAGCTCGAACGAACCAGTGGCCGACACAATCCGTGTGCGGGGGCGTCTCTCGCGTGCTGCGGTTGGCATTATTTACCAAAGGATATCCATGTGCAGCCACGGTACGCCCCGGTGAAAGATACAGACAGACAAAGCCGTATAGCTCGGAACGGCCACATGCGCGGTACAGCTCAAGCGGCTATAACCCATCTGCGGCTCGACCCAAGAGCCTCACTCAAGACCGCCTGGATAAGACCCACTGGCGGTACGCCTACGACGCTGTGCGCCTATCTATACTTGCTCCCCACGGAGCCCATGCCTGGTTGGCAGGCAAGCAGGCAAGCAAGCAGACCCATCCCAACCCATCTCGCTTGCGTCTTCCACATACTGCCTGCACGCAATGCGCTGGTGGTCGCAACTCGCTGATGTGTGTGGTGTGTTTCGTCTTGCCCCCTACGCACCACCACGTGCCAACTGAGGGTGATAGCCCTGCTGCTGGCGCTGCCCCCCTCCCCCCGGGGGACTGCGGGGGATCGTGCCTTTCAGCACAGCACAGGGCCAACTAAAGTGAAACCTCACAAATCTTAGAGCAAACAACTCCTGCCCAGAGATCTGTTTTTTTCCTCTTAGTTCTTCTTCTTCTTCTTGGCCTGCACGCTCCCGTGTCGACTTCTACACGCGCGCTGTGTGCCTCTGTTCTCTCGCCGTTCGTCGCCTGATACGGCGTTCGGAGAGGGGGTCTGGTCCGGAGAGATCTCGGCGGACGGAGGGGTTCTATACGCCCGGTTCACACGACCATGTAGAGGTTCGTGCTGCTGCTGCGGCGGCGGCGGCCGCGACACACAGCACGGGAGCGTGGTGTGTACAAACTAAGCGGGGCCGGGAGGAATGCTGGGGCACAACGAACGAGCGACCAGGAGCCCCATCCGTCCGCTCCGGGAAGGTAGACCACAGCAGGGTCTGTTTGCGAGGCAGTTGTGGCAGCAGCGTCACCGAGGTGGCAAAAAACAACTCTGCCAGCGAAATGCCACACTACGGAACAATACCAGCAGGGAACGGTAGACCCGCCAAGACGCGGCGCGACATTGAGTCCAGTCAACGCTGTGAATTTAGAGCGCCCACGTTTGGAGATGACCCAGAAAAAAAGAATGCACAAGCACGACACCAATCCAGGTGGTATCATACGTGTCTAGCTGTGTATCGCAGCGAGAGAGTGAGAGATTGAGTATGGAGAAGGCCAAATCCTTCGTCTGAGGAGGGCTCGCATAGGTTGGCGGTGGTTGTCCTCCAAGCTGGCTTCAGTCGTTAAACGCTGCCAGTAAGCGGGTACGTCACAAAGAACTGTAGACAGAGGCGAAACGCATCGACGCACTGGAACTGTGTATGGTATAATAGTGTCTAATAGAACACGCTAGATCGAACACTGTGGCTCGTAATGCCAACGTGTCATTGAACATACATCATCTTGTTTCGTGTGAGCCCGAATTATAAACAACTCACCGTAAACATTGATTGATCCTTTGGCCTATCATTTGTAGATTTTCCGACTCAACGTTGCCTTACTACAGTGAACGGTGTGTCCACGAGAGAGGCAGTTGTCGTTCCACTAAATGTCCCGTCTCGCTGCCCGCCCTTCTATTCAATCTGCTGACAATGTCAAGGTGTTGCAGATGAATATCATTCACGGATGCATCCTCTCAAGACACAGAACAAAAGACGGCCCGTCTCTGTGCTTAACCCAAGTGGCATTCATTCGCATGTTAACTAATAGCATCGGGGACCGCCGCACATAGCCGTCTCCCTATTATTGCAAACTACAACACCTCTCCACCATCAGAGAGCACTGTGACGCGCTAATGTGATGAATGCACTCACAATATTTGTCTCGATCGAAGTAGGAAATCCATAGGAGGGCCGGTTCGTTCCGCCAATGTGCAAGGCCGCCATGGGAGGACGGGATGAGATGCTGCTGTATGTATATTACTTGGTGTAGGTGTGGTGTTAGCGCGGCTTGGTCCGTGCGGTATGCATTTGTGTTGGGGAGAACCAACCGTCCAGGGGTTAACTGCCTCACACGGCAACCCCGCAAGTGGCCGAGTAAAGGGAGCCTAGAGTACAACTGTCCGACAGCTAACCGCATCTTCATTGCAGACTTGTAGCTGCTGCTGCTGCTGCTGCCACTGTTGGCAGCGGTTCAACGGTAGTAAACAGCCGCATCAGACAGCAAAAATATCTACATCGTATGCTTACCTATGTAGCAACCCCTCCATCTCTCTCAGAAGGAGCGGGTTCCAGTCCTGCATCCCAGAGGCATCAAGTACACGCCGGCAGAAAGAAAGCAGAAAGGGATCAGAGATGCCGAAGCATTCTTAGCGTACCTCATAGAGTATTGCTGGCCCGTGGCGCTCCGACGCGCTAGCGAGCTACCACCGAACTGCCCGCGGGCAAGTGACTCACCAACAGGGGACGTTACCACCCCACCTTACACCGACGTCTCGCCAGATAGACCCACACCTACCATATGCGTTTGTCTTGCTGCAGACTCACCTGGCCTCGCATGCCATCACCAGTGCATGCACACTAGTGGCGTAACAGCACACACAGGATCCTTCACAAATTGATATCTCTACTTTTGGGTTCATGCTCTACCATCATGACTACTTCTGCTAGTGCTGAATCTCTCGCCGCGCGACCGCTCTACAGTAAATATTCCCCTTCGGAGGGAGCCGCAGGCGTGCACCGCGAAAAGAAACTACATAGTCCCCTCTGATCTTAGCACTCTGCAAGTCAACGAACTGGGTAGCGCCGCGTGGATGTCAGTGGCATTATCTTCGACGCGAGCTTGGCTCTGGTGTTGGGAAAAGTCAGTGGGGCATAGCGGAACCCACAACGAGATGCGAACGTCTGCAGCGAGCTAATGTTCGAGGCTATCTGAAGATGGCCGCATAAATCTCGTGGTCTCGTGCCGGCAAGCCACAGGCTGAGCCGTGTGGCTTGCAAGCACTAGACAACATTCTTTCCTGTGCCTAACCTCACGCTTAGGCGGGGCCGGACTTGTTTGAACAGGTGAAGTCATCGTTCCTCGGCCAGGCAGAAACGTTCCCGGCTGCGACGTATGCTGAACTGCTTAAGCTGCCCTTTCTTATATGTGTAATTGTTGGGATTCCTCTGCAGATAATATCGTTTCGGCATGGAAAAGAAAACCAGATGAGACCACAAATAAGGCCAAGATCAAAGGCCGTCAATTCATATTAGTATTATACTTCACAAGGACGTCAGCAACAAAGGCGTTCGACACGGTAATCATTAATAAAATAATGGAGAACAGCAGGCAATAGCTATCCGACGACAATACACGAGCTGGTAGTCGATCCTGTGCAAGTCTCCAACGATCTGAGGATGACAGTGTAAGTCTCGTGTATGGTCCCGAGGGCTACGCAACCTCTCATTGAACGCTTGCCCGCCGTGCACGTGTTACATTCAAAGTAACTATGAAACAAATAGGAGCATTTTTATTTCTTCTCTATTTCCTATTCGTGTGATACATTGATCTTTCATATACAGCGCACAAGCTATACAGTCCACTCAATGAAAGTCCGAGCCTTCACCCGCTAGCTGGCCAACGTAAAGATTTGGCTTCGAGACGCGATACATCGGATTTATGTAGTCATCAACAGAGTCGTTCCAGGCAACATTATCGTCTTCGACCCCACGGGGATCATCACTTGCCAAGCCAAAAAGGTGCAAATGAACACCGCGTGCCAGTCGACTCGTGTTCTCCGTCCGCCGCTACCTCAGCCAATTATCTGGCCCGGCCATACTTCGGGCCACCCTCGAGCTCCGAAACACTTCATTTCTGTATAGTATGCAGAATATTACATTTGACAACGTTAGCACAAATGCCTGTGCCAGCCACTTCCGTAGCATAGTCCCACTACGACTGCGGCTCCTCGAAGTATTAACGCTCAGGTCTGGGGGCGTCTAGTTCGCTCTGCTCGCGCATAGTGAATGAGCTAGAGTGAACAAGAATGAACAGTCCGAGGGGGTCGCGAGGTGGGGAATTGCCGACATTGTGCGTTAGGCAAAAATTTAATGATTGTCTGTCACCTAGCGTCAAACAGAGCACAAGGAGCGGGAGTCCCCCTCGGCCGCCCTTTTTGAGACGAACGAACCAATGAGAGTATAAATGAACGAACAAGAGGGCAACGCAAGCAAGTATCGTACGGAGATCTTTACTCGGCCGCAGCAGAAACGTTACGACAGAGGGCGACACCGGATGGGATGAAGAACTCGCGCATTTATCGAAAACTCGAGCGACTCTCGCAGAGAGGGAGATCGACAGACGGCAGAGCGCCATCGAAGATGGTAGGGGCAAGCGAAGAGTGAGCACACGGGGAACTCGGTGAGAGAGGACGGGCGATTTGGCGTGTCCAGGAGTGGGACGATAGTCGTGGGGCAAGTCGACAACCGTAATCAAGAGTCGAGACTCAGCAATAGTCAGGGGTCAAGGATCTGGCAGCAGGGGGTTGGGGGTAGGTGGAAAACGGGACTATATTAGGAATATCGGGGGTCCGGCGAGGCTTGCTGACTGGCAGGCAGCCAGTCAGACATGCAGTCTAAAGAACTGAGGTCAATGGAGGACACATCGCCGCGTCGTAATGAAATCGAAGACGAGACGACTGCTTCCCGACTCGATCGGGAGATAGACGAAGCCGAATTGGCTTGCTAGCCCTGCCTAAAGTATAGTGGGCGAAGGGTAGGCGTCGCCGAACGCAACACAACAGTAAGTAGCCAGTAGTCGGAAAGGGGGGTAGTCTAGAGAGGGGGGACCGTTAAGACGGCCCACTAGAGACAGTCGCACTCCTCCGTAGGTCCTCTGGCACTGCTCGATGCGGAGGACGCCGGGGATACACGGAGCGTTTACCGAACCGATCCTCTCGATGTCGAGCGAGCTAAACGATATAGCGGATATGCAGACGTAATTGCTGACGCAGCATTGACAATAGTTACGTCGATACCACGGCAATGTACAAGAATGATATAAATTTCCGTAGCACAGCCTACACCTACCTTTTTCTCGGTCATAACGTAGACGTATTTATGGTCTCGATCAAAGAGCATGTCGGGCTGTACGGCTTTGCCAACGTCCAGTGTAATATCGGCGTACTCGAAAGCCGCTGTCACGGACTCCACGACCGCCTGAAATAAAGCAAAAGATATTTTATTTTAAAAACTTTTTCAGAAACAAACCAAGATATCCCTACAACGAAATGCGTGTGTGTCTACCAGTGCAGAGGAAGAGACACTTGTTTTATCGTAATTCTGTCTTGGATCGTTTGTGACGCGTAGAGACGTGGCCGATGCCGCTTTAGAGTTCGGTTGCACTACATTATAAGTGTCGTTCAAGCAGCTACTCGAATGAAGAGGAACAGAGTCGATTTTGGCCGTTTCTGTAGAGGTCATTTAGTGGGGGGGGCTGGCCGCGTAGTCGATTCCTTGTCCAAGACACAGTTACCCCGCCATCTTGAGGTAACGAACCGTGAGCTCATAAGCAACGCTGATGTGTGTAGATAGCTTGTAACCCCTGCAGAACTACACGCGTTTTCAATACTGCCACATCCATAGGCGGGCGATGGTCGTAACTATCCGCGCGCCTGTTCGTTCCACTCGTATAGTGGGAGCGGCCCTCGAGTGCTTTCCGGCGTTTCGCCTCACCCCCGTGGACAGCGTACGTCTACGCGTCTGGCTGTGCATGTGTACAATGGTACATCGGTGGCAACTCGCTCCCGGCTCAGCAACGACCTCCGTTCTACGAGGAGTGAGCTTGTATTAGCTTGCATCCCCATGTGGGCCTATGACCATCCGATGCTATGAAGGGAGCGCCGTCATGAGCTAGATATTTCCTTCAATGAGCACCAATGCAACACGTACAGGAACCTACGATAGAGCCGAGTGGCAGAGAGGACGGCCATTCTCGCGAACGGTTGGGCAATACCCCCCCCGCGCCGTGCTACCACTGCCTGGTGTGGGGTTTCCCGCAGATGGGGGGCCTACGACCACTACAAACATTGGAAGGTAGTTTGCTTCGAAGCAGCTAAACAAGCCCAATTCTACGTTAGGCCAACGGCTACACAACGTCTACACAACGAGTTAAACAGCAACAGTTTGCATCGGCGGAACGGCAGCAAATAGACGTAGGCTCGCCGTAACTACAATAATAATAATAATAGTAATAACAATGATATCACTAATAACAGCAGTGGTACTCGGCACACAAACACGCGAACAAAAGCACACCAACGGCTAGAACAGCACGACAGCGGTCGTTGTGGTAAGGGGCCACTAAATATTCAGCAAGCTCCGCGGCGCTGCCCTGCTGCGGTTTCACGGCTGCACCGTCAACATCGAGAAGAACAAAGAAGCCGAACACCCGTACGCCAATAGTAAGGACGTAGAATCAAGTCGTTGTATTGCTGTGCTGAGGCTGCTCCTGCGGAGAAGACCCGCAGACATGCAATGCAATAGACCAAGCAAGCAAGCAACGTAGTATACACCTACGGCGAAACTACGTCGATGTTCGGCCGGACTGCGCGGGTCGGAGTATCTCGCTACCTCCCTCCCTCCCTCGCTCGCTCCTTCAGGAGTGTTGTTGACTGGCCCTGAATTACCCGACGCGATGTTTGCCCTGCAGTAGCAGCTCCTAGCAGAAGGCAGTGGGCAGTAACCGTTGCATTGTCGTGGAGGCCGCACTCGCACTCGCCAATGGTGTGCCGTATACGATCGCTGCTGTTCAAATCGAGTCGGCCACATCCGGGCTGAATAGACGTGTTTGTTTGTGTTGGCAGGTCGTTGGCCGTAACTGGACCCTCGGTAAGTCTCGGGGGCTGGCTCCTGCCCCGCCTCGTTTCCCTGGCAACTGCCAGTGTATGAGTCTGCCTATAGATGTAGATGTGTGCCTGTCTACGAAGCGTCTGATGCAGTGTGTGTGCGTGTGTATGTATGAACGTGAATCTACTGAAGTTCGCTGCTAGCGAGGTCTTCTCGTTTGGCGCATCCTTCACCTCTTCTTTCTGCTCTTTTTCTCGCTCTCTCTACGACTTCATTCTATCTGCTTCGTTATGTCGTCTACCGCCATTGCCCTACGCCGAAAGCACACGTTACTTTGCAAGCAATGTGCTGCTGGCTG
This sequence comes from Stratiolaelaps scimitus, assembly GCA_019614645.1. NCBI lineage: Eukaryota > Metazoa > Arthropoda > Arachnida > Mesostigmata > Laelapidae > Stratiolaelaps > Stratiolaelaps scimitus. Next base: position 2,020,598 of record JABWDB010000011.1, on the reverse strand, counting down.
GTTCGGGCATCATGCGCTCACTGTGGGCCCATAAATACAGCAAGGATGGTCGGTCGTTCTTTGAGTGAGCAGGGCTTGACGGTGCCGCGAGCGCAACCTGATGAGCCATCACAGACGCCAGCTAACGCCGGGGAAATAGCAGCGGAGCAGGCAACAACAGCTGTACGAGGCACACAAATATGAAGAGCCCGAGCGGATGAGGAGTTGTTCCTACTTTCGCCGCAAGCGCACACGCGATGGCGGTACGGCAGATCGCAAGGCGTCACCGTCGTGCGCAAGGGTATGCAACAGAAAGTGGGCCAGTCTTGCCGGGAGGTCAGAGATCCCGGCGGCCGAGGTTGAGCTGGGTAGCAGCAGAACTGGCCCCCCGCGTTTGCATCGCAAAACCGTCTTCGGCGCGAGGTGAGCTGCTTCGCTCTGACAATAATACCATCATGAACACAATCATATAAATAACAGAGAACAGTAGCTCGAAGGACGGCAGTCCGACTGAGTAGCTGGCGGTCGAACGCCGTAGAACCAGGCGAGTGTCACCAGGATGACGCTTAGCCGGGCTAAGACATGGTCAAAATAAAAGCTGGTCACTATGGTAGCCTATGCGTAACATTGAAGCAGCCCCCTATAGCTACTCCTACAGCCATATGACGAATGCTTGTGGTAGGAAGTTATTATAGGTAGCCAGGTGGGCATACATCGCGTGGACATGACCTCTGAACACGAGTTGTTACGCTGGTCGGGGTCATTCAATGGCGTACGCTTCGAGAGCTGGGAGAAGGGAGAGTAGCCGGCCTGCAGGCGCAGAGTGAAGATAGCACCTCAGAGGCTCCTCCTGCTCTTCATCATCCTCCTCCTCTAGATAGAAAATCCAAGGGCCCAAATATCTAATTTTCCATTTTCGTTTGTATGAATATGCATGAGGGTTCTCCGTCTAAAAAACATCTTTTTGTTCCGTTAAGTCAACAGACTTAAGCTAACTAGTGGCGCTAATTGCGCATCTTTAGTTCGGAGCTTCCTGCACACACTAATATAGGCGCCTGAAGACAGCTGGCCAGACGTCGGCCATGTATAATAGATAGGTCGATCCGCAAATTTCCTTTTGGCAATAGCTAATTTATTTGTTTTTTTGCTCTATTAGTACAAAGCTCTCACCACTAGGGCAAGGTACCGCAGGGCCAAGCATGCATAAACGACCACCACGGTGCCCGGCACGTTAACGGTAGTCGAGGGGAATACCTACCGTGCACACTTTTGTCAAAACGCCTGACAAAGCGGTCATATACTGGCGCAGACAGAGTCGGCCAACTTCGAGGATGTTTTCACGTGCAGAAAACAGACAAACTTGCTATGTATGTCCTTTGTCATTGAGCTCTATCACACCCTTCTATGGGGACGGCAATGACGACCACGACTCCCCAGATACATGCATGTATGTTCAAATTTCAACGCAGTCCTGCCCTCGTGTGGAAGGTGTCCTTTGGACACATTCGTTCTAGCCGGCTGGCCTGCTCGCATGCTTCTCCCATGAAACTCTCCTCTCGTTCGTTGGCTCAGTTGGTGTTGCTACTGTTGCGGAGTACAAGGGCACACACACATATACCTCTCCTGCCACGTCCTTGCTTTTACCCCTAGTGCTCATCCGAGAAATCCGAACGTGTATCCTGACTCTGCCATGGCCATACGCCTTACACCTTCGTATCTATGCGACTTGTCCGGGTGTGACGCAATGCACAAGGGATAGTGCCGACTAGGCACTGTTTCATCCGTTTGCCAGCTGGGGACTCCCAGATGGGAGCTCACCTCGGCACGTGGGTGGGTAGCTTTCAAGTTGGCAACGAGACGCTGCACTGGATCTGTGAAAAGCTGGTGGCCTCTCTCATTTCATTTCGTTCGGCAGCACGAGTCTCTCTGCTAGAGAGGAACGAAACGATGGATATGCTGAGGAAAATGATTCGCTTGATGTTGATGCCAATGCAAAGTTCCTACCGTCGGTGGCAAGCGCTACAGACTTGTCCGCATTAGCCAGCTAGCTCCGTCACGTCCGCCGACGGGATAGCAACCGCGCCGGAACTTGTGCCAACTTTACTCGGCTAGACTTTTGTCTACGGGATAGGGTGGGTCTACAGTTGGACGTCTAGCAAGTCGTCACCAGGGTCCGATCTGAGTGGGTCGACTCCTTGAACGGTAGCGCTTATTGCATTTTGGCAATTCGCTTCTCGTTTGATCTATATTGTATATGTATCGTGGCCCCGGTTTCGACGACGACGATGCCACTGTGATGCAACAGCACAGCACACACCCACACACGCATAGACGTGGCCGTGGGATGTTCTGCTTGCCTTCGTCGCGAGCCGGATAGTAGACACCGGTCGACGGCGGCGAAGCACGAACAGTTCAAGTTGAGGACAGAACAGCACACATGATCTGACTACGAAAATGTAGAAACTGAGTATCAGCAGCCGACGAGGGGACGGATCAGAAATCGGAGTTTGTATGTATCGGCGGATGACGCTCACGTCCACTTTCCCGACGACGGCCTTCCGTTCTAGGGCTGGTGGTAGACCAGGCCCGCAGACTCATATTCCGTAAACTATCGGTTCGTCTCTATCAGCTGTCGGCGCTGAGTTCGCTGTACGCTGCTGCTGTCGAAAACTCATTCATTCTCGTGCATCACAGAATCGCCACATCCTCGCAACGCGTCCGTGCCGCGCCGCTACTGCCTCAAGTGGCCGTAGCGATAGTAGTAGTTGCAGTGGCGGTCACAGCGCCTTCCGGAAATGCGTTTTCGGCTTGCACCCTGCGTCACTAACACCCCGACGATGTCTCTAGCCTAACTCCCGGCCGATCCACTCCTACTCGACACTGACACATACATGCACACAGTGAAGCTAGGAAACGAAGTTCCCACTGTCGTCAGGCTACGAGTAGCCCTCAACTCTCCCTGGCCTCTGGGTGTCGCTCGCTGCCGGCTGTGAGCGTCGCCTCCACCCACTCGCTGCCTACCGCTAAACTCGTGAACCCTCCGCACGAACTCGGTGCCTGCCTCCATGAAAACGCTGCTGTAAGAGCTGAAGAACTCGCCTATCGTATGTGCCAGTATTGAAGAACGCTCCCTCGGCTGCGTATGGAGAGGCGGCGAAGGGGCAGACGATGCTAGGTGGTGGCGTTGGAGGGACGTTGAATACGCGCGGGCGCGAGAAAAAGTTTTAAATTTCTTCTCCTCGTCTTCCCAAGAGTCGTCTTCGTTGCCCATCTCATCTTAGACTCTGTCGTGCGCGAGAAGTGGAAAGCGTACGCGGTGGCGTACGCGAAGCCTGCCTCTGAACCCCGCCGCTCCGTGCGTCACTGAGAGAGCGGGCAGACGCGATCTGCTATAAGCATCCACTAGTGGGTAGAGTTGGGCGGCGGCGGCCGACTACCGGGTGCAAACTAGCGAAATAGCACAGCAGAGGCAGCCTAGCCCGGCAGACGCTACGGCATCATGTAATACTTTGCCGTCTTCCTTTCGCCGTGGTAGCACGCAGTCTCGAGTAAGAAGGACACGGAGCCCCTCGCCAAAGCGTCCCTATTTGCTCGACGACGCTGTCACTGGCAGGGACACACAGCATCTCTGCGGCGAGGCGGTGGTGGCGGCGGCGGCGGCGGCGGCGGCGGCGGCGAACCAGCCAGCAACGCGAGGTTAGGTTTTCGTAGTGGGCGACATCGAACTGTACGATAGGCTGCGGTGACGGATACAGCCGAAAAGCTCGGTCCAAAATAGTTGTCGAGCAACGAGACGGCGTGGAACGAAACTCTCAGCGATGGATGGCAACACCTCTATAGCAGTCGCAGAGCAGCCAAAATATATGTATTCGCTTTTGAAGATATGTATTTCGAAAGCTGCGACTTACTTCACAGTTGTAAATAACAACGAATGTGCTTTCTGCAATTTTTTTTCACCTCCGTAGACGCAGAGAGACCCCCTCACGTACACAAAGACACACCTACGAGAATCACAGTTCCGTCTAGTCGGTTCTGTTTATCTCATCTTTTAGACAGCCAGCTGAAGCAACCGCTGAGCCTTCACGTACACTGTCTGGGACAGAGGTGTATGCTGTGTGTCCTTCATTTGTTTTGATGGCGGCTTCTGTCGAGGACACCGGTAACCAGGATCATATGCATCGTCTCCCTAAACGAGCCTGCCTTTACTTCGAGCCTACTGGTCGCTCGTGTAGGCCAGCCGTAATTCAAATCTAAAGTGAAACTGCCAGTAATATGTTTGCCAGTTTGGCCAAACGCAAAATTCCCCCTGTCTCACGGTAGTGCGCAGTTGGGTAAAAACGATAGCGCGCCTCGGGATTTCGCCTCGCAGATCCTGCCCGCGTGTTTCCGTATTGGCACCAAATCGGTTAGGTTTTGCTCAGCCGCCACACGGACCTGAGCCGCGGTCCTCGCGCGCGTTGAGGGTCACCGATGAAGCCTGCACCTCACCCTCATTCTATTTAGCAAATACGCACCTTGTCCTCTTTACGTAGGACATCTGTGTCTGTGTGAAGCCGTCTATTCTCCCTAATGTCGCGACCTCCTTTCATCTTCGCCTGCAAGCACAAGACCCTAAGCCTTATAGAGGCGGATTTGGAGGATGGCAATGTGAGAGCGAGGGGGTCAGATACGGGATTGGAAATGGCCGCGTACCCGCTACTAGATACTACTACAACAACTGCTATTATAGAAGTAGTTCTGTAGTCCATGTATAGGTGCTGGGAACGGTACTTGCATGTATACAATGGCAGTCCAAGCAGAGTTCGCGTTTGTTCGTTGCTGTGCTTACTGCTACGATGTGCCCATCCATGCAGTAAACCAAGCAGCTACTGTCTGATGCACTGCAGCCTATTTCGGCCCACGCCGTGGCCGATGCGGCGACCATAAAAAAGGGATCCTTCTGCTTATCTTCACTGCGGAACAGGCCGACAGAAGGGCTGGCCACGCTGCTGTATTACGGCAATGTGGCCGTTGCCTGTTCAAATTGGCCTACGTACAATAGGCAATAGGAACCGACTACGTACTGCTCTCGACCCCTTTGTCCTGCCATCTTGCTCATATAGACGGTGGCGCTGGTGGCACCAGTGGGGTCTCCCGCTGCCGAGAAGTCATTTTGCCGTCGAGTCGACATGGAATAGAAGCGCAGTCTCACTGCCGACATGACTAAATTTGTCGTCTCGCGTGTACGATGCTAGCCTTCGCGCGGCCCACTACTGTGGTACTTACTAGAGTACGCATGGCGTGTGCGCCAGACATTGGTTCAGGGCGCACCATGGGTACGAGCAGTAAACTTGAGGGTGGGAAGGGTCGATGTAAACGCGTGATGTACATAATATGAATGCAGGAGTTGTTCCGCCACGAGCACTAGTGGTAGCAGTAGCAGCAGCCAGCACCCAGCAGTCTGTATTTGGCGTGGTATTGAAAAATGCAATAGTCGAGATGGTGGACCCCCAACGACGCAGAAATGTGAACCGGAGAACGAGATAGGAGACATGCGGGGTGCGGTTCAGAGGCAGAGATAGCAGCACAGCTGCGGAACACATATATATATATATATATATAGGGGTAGCCCCGTGCCCCACCGCGTCGAGATTTCAGTCTGGCTGCTGGCCGAACACTCAAGCGGCAGCCAGCCAGCCAGCCAGTCTTCCCGCGGTTGCTTTCGGATCTCCTTTGGGGCCTCGTTTGTGGCGGACGCCGGCGCGCGTCTCCAGCCGAAAGGGATGCAAACGGAGATGGCGCGCGTTCGCTCTTGGCGCTTGTGTGGCTTGCACACTTCAAGCTTGAGGAACAAGACACGTCGAGCGTTCTTTTAGCCTACGTTGCCCCACGCTTCTTGAAGTAGGCGCTGAGGAGAGAGAGAGAGAGTGGCACCCCCGTCATGCACAGAGGTGCAGCGGTGAACCCGTGCTCCCCGCGGCTTCTAGACCCCATTCGAGCTCCTCGCGTTGCGTTATTTCGAATGACGACCTACCAGCACCCTGCGGTACGTAGACGCCGAACTCAGGACACGAGAGAATCGACAAACTTGCGCGAGTAGAATACAAATTTCAGGCTCTTTTTCACGACGCCTGTGAGCTGTTACTGCAGGATCCGAATCGGGCGAACTTCACAGGGGTCGCAGCTGAGAGCCAGCGATCCCGAGCGGACTTGAGTGTGGGCAGGAGCAGGAACGAGAATCGTTCTATAGAGAGAGTATTACTATATATATATATATATATTGTAGAACGTAGAACAATTGGCAATGCTGGCCGCGCCCTCCACTAACCGCCTTATACGCGACATATATGCGACAAAGGAAGCAGGGAGATAGAGACAAACCCCTTGGGTTCATATTTGTTTGAGGACTGGATCTCTCTCCCAAATGCCGTGCATCTCACCGATAGAACGCGCTAGCCAGACACATGTGTGTCTCACATCAGAGACACATAAAATTGCCCAAAAAAAAACACTGTTCAGTTACCAACGAGACACAGCCGCACAGTTGCCTGGTGCGGTTAGCCGGTAGGCCACACCCGTTGTAAAGCCTGTGTTGCACGGAGCGTCCGTCAACTACGCGCACCGAACGCACCCCTCGGCCACTGTACAATGTCGCACGTGCCTTCACAGAAGCGGACCTTGGGCAAGTGGACGACGTCACGACGCGGAGCAGAAAGGTACGAACCATCGACAAGGAATAACAAACACAGAATGGCAAGAACGAGCGTTTGAAGGAGGAGGCCTTAAACGACGGAGAATCTTCAACGAAAGCGTATACACAGCACACAAGGGGAACTCTCGGCGAAGGTTGACAAGGCATCTCGAAAACGACGTCGCGAAGACCTCTCTCTCTTCCTTCCCATCTTTAGACAAGGGAACTGTAACGCATGCCAAACTACCTCGAAATCGTACTGCCGGGACAGCCGGCACGGAGACAATGTATCCTGCGGCATGTGACGAATGGCGAAACGCGGCGGAAGGACACAGAATCAAGGACACTGGAGACCTCTAGCAAGCAGGAGGGAGCACCGAACCGCCCTGCTGGACTTTTTAGCTCAGCACATGTTAGATCCCGCGCTCCGTCTCTTGTTGATGCTGGCTCAACCGCATCGCCGCCGCCGTTGTCGTCGTCGCGGCCACAGCAGAGGGACCAAGCATCAGTTGAGACCATGGGCTGGGAGCTCGGGGACACCAGAGCCACCGTGTACGCACAAGAAAACGAGGATCGACAAGGGAGAACTTGATGCTGGGTGGTTTGGCGACTCAGCAGCGACAAGCCTCAGGGTCGTTCTTGCTCGTCTGACGAACCACGAACTTCCCCGATGCGAAGAGGAACCGCACGGCATCGTATAGCACTGTCAGGCCTTCATAAATGAATCAGAAACAAACGAAACGAATGCCGCTGATATGTACGATGTCCTATCTCTATCTGAGGTAGTAATAACAAAGGCTAATTTGTATGCCCATCCGATAAGCAAGGGAAGTCACATTCGCAAAAATAAATGCACTATTGGCCTCTGAGGTGGCCGAAACACGTGCACATGCTTCATCGGACTATTTCCCTATCCACTGCCATTGTTAGAAGGACGACGCGTCAAGGCACCGAACTGATAAGTCCGGACGCTTCAAAAGGGTCTGGCCGCCATGCTCCTGCATGCTGATTACCAGCTGTGTGGGGCTCGCTTCCGTAAGGGACCAGGCAGTACAATTGCAGTTCCGTCAATACACCCAAAATTTCAATGGATGGATAAACGACCCACCGAAAAGAAACGGCAGCATATAAAGATCTATATATTAGTCCGTGTTCCCGATCAATACCCTTGGGTTGCCCTTATCGATCTCACTAATCTGACTGGTCTTTGAAGTAACGAATGCAAGGAACTAGGTAAAGAGGCGGCAGAAGCCCGCAGGTGAGCGGCTGACTGAGGGTGACTAGGGGCGAAACCTGACCTCCAGCAGGTTGAATTCGACATCACCGTCACCGACTTTGTCAAAGAACTGCGCACGACCTGTATCCTGCCTGAACGTCATTACAACGACAATGGCCAAGGCACACACAGATGTATCATCGCGCGAATCCGGCAGCGGAGAACGATGAGGGCGGGACAGAACTACGAAATTGGAGTAAACGACGGTGGCCGCGTGACTTTGCCAGAGTTCGGCAATTCGATGGTCCAAAATGAAAAGCAGTCTGCCGGCCGCGAAAGGTTTCACGTTTTGCAACGTCCGTAAACGAATTGCCACAAAACTAAGATGCGCGCGCCAGCACAGTGGGGACTGGCGGGCTACATTTGCACGATGGCAGGCTTTCCGACGCTAGCCGCGGGACAATAATTAACGTTAATCTCGTACGGTGTCTGCTGACGTTGTTCAGCATCTAGTCATTATGTGATTTTAAAAAGGGCAGAGGTAATCGCACGCGCAGATGACTGGCTCAGGCGGGTTAAGTTACAACAGGGTAAGTTGACAAGTTAGTACGGCGTGAAAGCCCCGTATCAACGAATGGTCACACTATTCAAAGTTAACAATGATGGGGTTGGCTTTTACAGAGGGGGATTTACAGTTACCCCTCTGAGTCATGCCCTCTGAGTATTTTCACCCCCCACAGCTTGTGAGAGTCCAGCTTCGTTGGCTTGAACTCAGCCAGAATCAAACGGCGTATTGCTAGAACCGTACGCAGTGTGCGGTACCAGTAGTATGTGAAGGTCGCAAAGAAAGAAAGCTTCTTTCTGGACTTTCTTCTGGATCTGCGAGACAGAGAGAGCCATTCTGTCCAGCAGACAATTCCCCTTAAGAGCATCCAGTGACTCGACAGACATTCGTTCTTGTGTGACAAGGCAGCTCTGATGCTTTCTGCTTCACCGCTGGCAGCTCAATCCCCTCCCGATCCACGTCATTCGCGAAGGCTGTGAAGGTCTTCTTTATTTCTTCCTCTCCCTTGTACTGCATTGTCCGCTCTCTAACCCTCAGTCAGGGTCCTGAATACCGAGTCCGGTGCGGGGTCTTCTCCCTGCTGCCGGACAGTGTGAGTAGCCGGCAGGGTCCGTCGGCAGCGTGCGCCTGCCTTCTTGCCTCTCTCGAGCGAAAGTGGTCTGAGAAGAACCATGCGCCATGACTTATTGACAACAACGGCTAACCGAGACAAGTGAGGGTACCGTTGCGTTCTCGGCCTAGTCGCCTCGCTGCCTCGGCGAGGCGAGACAGCAACGTCATTGCTGGACGATGCCGCCGACAACGTCGACAACACCTCCTCCTTCCTCAGCCAGCTGACGCACACAGCAGGCGACTCGGATAGCGAGGTGGGGGGGGGGGGGCAGGTGCCTTCAATGAGCGAAAGAGCGTGGGTAGCAAGGCCGGCGGCAAGCGGCCAAGATCGGGACCCAGGAAGAAGACAGAGAACTGAGGCCCCCGAAGCTGCCCTGCACGGCAGCCAGCAACTTGGTGGAGAACAACACAAGGTAAAGACACAGCATGGCTAGCTCGGTCCGTCCGTCGGCCCGACTCGTCCAAGTCTTGGTCAGCGCCTCGCACGAGCCAATCCCGACGAGTTGAGTCGGTCCTTGCCGGGGCGAGGCAGCGCACACCAGCATGAACATTGACGGAGTACAAACGAAGCCCGTTACCCCCTCTCTCGATACCGGCGGAGGGACGAACATCCAGGTAGTAAGAGAAACAGTATGGCACAACGAGGACTAAGAACCAAAGGCGTCCCGTCCGTCTCCCCCCCCCTCTCCAAAGGGCACCACACTCGCTAAGCAGTGGCAGCTAGCGAACCATCCCGAGCAGGAGGAGCGAACGAGGGAGCGGCTGGACGAGCGGTCGGGCAGACAGACAGCCCCAAAGGACCGAGAGAGGAACCCAAAAGTAACGACGATTGGGGGGGGGGCGGCGGCGGCGGGGGGTACCCTGGAAGAGCGTGGTCCGAGTCCTTTGGCAACGTCGGGACAAACAACTTCTGTCGAAACACACACGAACGCAGCAACGGATAGGCGGCAGTCCGGCAAACAACCACCAGCCAGACTGACTCCAGGCACGGGGGGTTGGGGGGGAGGCGGGGGAATGAAGGAAGCGACGAGAACACGAGAGAAAGAAAAAGAGGTTCGAGGCTTGAGGCGAGCGACCAAGAGGAAACAGGAAGGCCAGCAAATTATTCATCATCCTGCCCATACAGACCGGCCACTCCGCTGGCCGTCGGGGGCAGGACGACCCCTGTCGCAGAGCTTGCGGCTGCGCCCATCGCGGGATAGCGAGACAGACACGCACGCATATATAAAGCGTGTGTGGTACATCGAGTAGATGCTGTCGAGGCGGTGGGACTGCTCGACGGGCGATATATAGCAGCGGTCTCTTATGGCAGAAGCGCAGCAGAAGCAGAACCTTCAGCAGAAGTGAATGTGAGCCAGAGGAGGGACCTCTCCCTGTGTACGGTAATACGGCATAATGCTGGTAAGCCCTCAGCAAGCTTACACGAAAGAAAACACATAAACCACATCGGTACTTAAGAGGGAGGCGCGTAACTGAAATAACTGGCGTGTGCATGCGGCGGCAGCGGCGGAGGAAATATTTATGTATCCAGCGGAACGCTCTCCTCTATCTGGATGTATGGAAATAGCGCCATATTCCATTTCCAACATATCGCAACATTACACGTACATGCTGCCGCTGGCAACAGCAACAGCACCGAAGGGCGATCGTCTGACAGGACAGGTCTTGACGGCGCGTCGATCGATCATCTGCCGGCTACGAAAGTGTGCGTAATAGCGGATCGCGAAGCGGAACCATATGAGCTATAAATGGCACAATGAAGCATTTGCGTCTGAACATATCCCGAGTCGGCCTCTGGAAGCGGGGCCCCTTTTTGTATTTTATGTTGTCGTGTTGTTCTGGCGATACAGTGAAAATACACGAATATATATCTATCTATATATACATATACATATATTAAGCACAGAGTTTGTGAGCGCATACAAGTATCTCCGTGAATAACATCCCTCCCGTATCTTGTCTGTGCAGTGAGTGCATGTTTCTTGACGATGCATGTTCGCTCAACGAAGAGAAGATGAAAAAAAAACACTTCTATTGTTCAGAACAACCAAGGCGAGGACGAACAACGATCGACTTGACTCGTTCGGCCGCACGAGGCAGCCAGGGGCACGCTGTCGTCGTCCCGCGGGCACAATGTCTTGATCTATGTTGTCAAATTGTTGGCAAATTGACTTGACAGTATCTTGATGTCTCCACCAGTCAAGTAGCCCAGCCGTTCACCCCCATAGCCAGCCGCCTCTCTGCACAGCTTTTCCTCTATAAACGTTTAGGGCGGCGAACTGATAGGGCAGCGTTGTTCGAGTGCACAGACATACAAAAACTCGATATAAAAATAAAAAAGACGGCGTTTCTTCCCAATTGTTTAATACGAAGTCGATCAAATCTAGTGTCTCGCCTCAAAAGCGCTTATTGACTCGAGACAGCCCCTCTCCGCACATATATATATATATATATATATATATATATTCGTATTCGAACAACCTTATGGTAGACAGCTGAGCAACGCGTCCGGGTGAACCAGGCCTACATAGGCCATTCTTTCGCTATCGAAGACGTCGATCGAGTTCTACTCGAACACGATCAGTGCGGCGCTGCAGTCCTGTCAGCCCTGGCTTTGTGTCTCCGCTGCGCGGCTGCACCTAGCTAATCATGCACTTCATCATATATCTCTCTCTCTCTCTCTCGCTCACACTCCCCCCTTTTCTTCCCCGTCCGCTTTAGTTTGCTTTCTTATTATAAACTTGTCACCGCGACGACCCGTAGCCCTTCGTCTACTGTCCAACCGAGGGTGTCAACTGAAGCGTATCAGCTGGACGCGTCCCAGTGCTACAAGATGTTCGATCGTTGTCATCTCGAGAAGACACGGTAGCAATGATCCTGTCGGTGCCTCTCTCTCTCTCTCTCTCTAGCTCTCCCGCCGCGAAACAGAGCCCCGGCCGCGAGCCTCTTCATATATATATATATATATATATATATGTATATATATATATATATAGACTATTTTCATATCTAGACTCTTTCATCTCGGGAGATACGCGTCGTCAACGTGCGGGCGGGCTCGTGCGTTAGGCTTAAGAGTTCCCTCCTCCTCTGTCTTTCTTTCCGTGTGTCTCTTCCTTATTATTTCGCTCATTCTAGTTTGGTAGCCAGCGAGAACGTGAAGTGCTCGCCTCGCGTGACATGTCACACTTGAAAAGCGCACCACGCGTTGGACTAAGTAGAAAGAGAGACAGCAGGAATGAAGAAATATCATGCAATAAAGCATTTATATGGGTTTGTGTCGCCGAGCTTGCGGCCGTCCCGCAAGCGGATCCAACCGAGAGGAGCATCATTATGATTACGGTGAAGATAACCGCATTTGGCTACAGCATTCAATCAGTGTCTTATGGTTAAGTGTCAAACGCCGTTAAATTGCACACTATATGTATATACACACACACACACGCAGCATTGGGTCCCACACATTTCCCCACAAATTTACACGCAGATGGTCAACTCTGTATAAGCAGGCTCTATTGCATTTGTATACTATTACCACGTAGTAATGATTAGCTTGGCAATTGACCATCAGATGGTTTTTAATAACAACCAATTTATTTTCGATTCTTCATATAATTTAGCCAGGAATAGGAATTTCACCCCGTGAGCTTGTGTCAAAGGCCTGTCGACTTAATGTTGTCGAACACAGCGAACTGTGTTGTTAGTTAGGTATAAATCAATTGAACGAGTAGACGCGCCGGGTTGTTATGGGCCTCATTCTACTCTTAGATCGAAATCAGCCTTTCGCGAGTCTTTGCTACCATTTGTCTCGACCTCTGCTTAGCACGTCGGATAGCATTACAGAACCCTGGGCTTTGAAACAGCTATACTAGGTCTATCTTGATACGAGGTTCCCTTCGGCTGGCACCGCCTGCCTCCAACCTCCGCGTCCCGATAGTCACCCACAGTATGTATCGAGAATTATGACCCTATCGGCAGTCGTCTATTTTAGCTACATAGACCTACGTGGTGTGGCGCCATGGCGGGTAGAGGTGTCAGTCTCTACTCCCAAACGCTGGCCACTCCTTGCAATCCGACAAGGAGAACATATGCTGACATAAAATCAATCTCGCTCATTAGAACGGAAGCAGCTACCTTTTTCTCTGCGTCGCACTTTCCTTGCACATGCAGTGCAAGTGGGGCTTTGGATGTGGGGGGGGGGTTCGCTGGACGGACCCTCTTTGATTCGCTGCGGCTAGATCACCCCTAGACTACCCCTTTGTCAAGACGCCCTCTACATACTTTCCCTGTTCTTGAGCTATAGCTACCGCTATGCTCCCGGAAGTTGGCGGCTCTCGACTCACCCCCTGGTGCGCGGGACATGAGGGGTGCGCAAAAGACCGAGGTCTCAACTCAGCCGGCGAGGGAAGCAGGAACAGCCTCTGTCTCGGGACTGCCGCGAAGTCTACATGGTTGGACACACACATACCCACACAGACAGGTCACATTGGGAGCACTCCCGCATGCCACATTGTGGCCAGCTACGGGGGGGTTAATATAATACAATCACAGGGTCGACCGCCGCTAGAAGAACCCGAACACCCTGCTACCCTTACTCCTGCTGCCGGTACTGGACGAATCCAGTCAAACACTGCAATGCAAAGGCTGGAGTCACCCGTCAGCGAGTCTCTCCTCAGCTCTGTGCTGCCCTTTGGTGGGTCTCGGCTACTCTGTCGTCCTTCTGTTGAACCTATCCTGTGGCGTAAACTCCTACCGCAGCTCGCGGCACTGTCAGAGCGAGAGAGTGGGAGAGAGCCTCCTGCTCGTTTTGACCGTGTATGTACTACGCCACAGAGATCATTGTCTGCCCATCGAATGCAGGTTATGTCAGGGGCTGGGTGCCAACGAAAATATATAGGGCCGATAAACGATGGACGGAGGAACGAGATCGAATAGAGAAGAAACTCCCTTCGCACTTTTCGACCGACCTGTGAGGTTGTAGGCTTGTGTGAGAAGAGGTATCGAGCGCAGAGACTGTCTGGCAAGGCGCGACCACGCTCCCCACTGACTGCTGACCTGCCGATCTGCCTGCTTTCGCACAGGCCTACCAAATGATCAGGGGGTTCCAGGGAGCCGGCCGTTCCCCAATACAAGAACGGTGCCGGCTGCCGGGTGCCTGTTACTGCTACGAGTCGCAACCCGCTCAACGTGGCCCTGTGGGTTCTGCTCTAGCTTCGACCACCCCATTTTTGCTCGCAACCCAGAGCACTACAACAGAGCTCGTTGTTCCGCAGTGCCGGTCTTGCCTTGTTCCATAAGCCGCCCTCAGTCTCGCGGTGTTCCCTAGCTAAAACCTACCATACGTTCGCCAGTTGACTCAATCTCATACCAATCACCCACCCACTAGCTCTCTCGCAGCGTCTCTCTCTCTCTGTCTTCTCACGCCGTCGTGGGTCAGCCAATGGCAGATTGATAAGTTTAGCCAAGATAAGAATACGGACAGAGGATATAGTGGGGTACTGCTGGGCTTTTCTCCCGGTTTCTAGCCCCCTTTCCAACACCTTCGTCTGGGGGCACCTCCACAACCTCGAACGACTGGTTAGGAACGAACGGGTGTTTCCCATTGTGGACCACCCATCGCGAACTGATCGGAAAGGTCCCATAGTAAATGCACTACTACAAACACCCCCGCAGATTTATGGGCTGGAAAGCACACGCCTAGCAGGGTAGCTCTATCAGTGAACGGGGATGGCCGGCCGAAAGACAAGGCGAAGCGACGATTATACAGGGGAGACGATTACGCTGGAGGACGGCCGGCGGTGGCACGATTCCTCGTAGCGTAACAGCTCATGGTTTTTGTGCCTTTATTCCTGATGTCATCTTAATACGTTCGACGCGGCACTACGCTTATAATTGTGGCGCTTAAAGGCGCCATTTCACCAGGGTAGTAATAGAGAGAAAGACACTTCGAAGGAAGGCAAAGGCCAGAACTCGAAAGTTGGTTTTTCTCGACATTTGAATGCACTTCGGTTAACTATCACCAGAGTAATTATCGTGAGACGCATCGGAATAGAGCAGCCATCGGATCGAATAGGTGTGAGATTATCTTGATGCGTTTAGTACAACAACCACAGTAGAGCGATGGAGACGAAGAGCGAGAGAGAAAGAGAGATGATCTATCTTCATCGAGGAAATTGCTACCGTCCAACAGTGAGTTAACAGGCCGAATTCAATAGTGAAACGAAAATTCGCTGCGTGGGCGCGTCCTGTCAACATTGACCTCACCGTTCGCCTATATCTCTGACATAGTATGATGTGGGACTTGCTTCCCATTTCGAGCTTCGCAGATCCTCAACGAGAGGCTTTTGTCGACGCACATCCTCTCTCACTTGCTTTCAAAACAACCTATAGCTGCCTTAGTAGGTTTGCCCAGGTTTACCCACCTGGTCATCGCTCCCTGATGTAGACTCTTGGTTGCAGACCACTGTACTTACTAGCCCTGCGCGACCTCTAGTGTTCTCGGTAGGTTCGCCTCTCGTTTCCACCGTAGGCTCAGTGCACCTAGTGCATCGACGGTCAGCTGAGGGCAAATCTTTCAGAGAAGTATTTCAAATGGGATTTCCACTAGACTGTTCCACCGCTTCTGTTACTACTAGTGCAGGGGCGGTTAGTGCACAGGCTGTTCTGCTGTTCAAACCAACCTCAAGATGTGGGCTGTCCTTCTCAACCCCAGGCCTTACTATTGACGGCCGTCGTCAAGCTGCGCCCGACAGGCTTACTTGCTTCCCGCAAGGCTCTCCGCTGGCTACATCGAATTCGCTACGTAAGCGGTTGGCTCTGGACCAACCGGTTGAGTACGGGTCGAAGCGGGAGCGGGTGGTGGTGGTGGTGGTTGCCACCGCCAAAGTTATTCTTCACTTCGGATGCTCTCCAACCTTCAGCCTCCCCCTCTCTCGACGCCTAAACGCCCCGGCGGTTGATTTCCTTTCCTTCTAAGACATTCTTTCCACCATCGTCACTGCGGACCCTACAGAAGTCCACTATCGGCCGGTCACCCACAGTGGGACATCCGTTGTCCCTTTCACATTCACCTCCCATCAACGAACCGACCTCAACAGGCGCTGAAGCTGAGGAAAGCCTCGTTGAGCTGAGCTGACCCCCGCTGCTGCAATCCTTCGCACGTACACCTCACCATGCCAACGCTTCGTTTGGCTCGTCAGGCGTCAGTTCAAATGCGCAGGGCTCAAAACCAAAAGTTCTCAAAACCCACCCTGCTCTACTTCATACTGGCTTTTCTATATCGGGTGAAGAGTTTACGAATAATTGTGACCACGTAGCCCATCGACTCGGGAAAGACACAAAACGACCTACGAATCGCACGTACTTTACGAACCCTCCTGAATTCTGTCACTAGCACATTTTTTGTTCAGTTAGAGCAGTTGTAAAATGTCTCTCAATGGTAATGTTTAGCATGCGAGAAGATGCATGGAAGCCAAGTTTTAAGATCCGTTGGGCACCCCCTGCATTTAGGGATGGGAGGGGACAAATCTCTGTGTATAGCTGCAGGAAACAGATATAAGCTTATACCCTCACATATACAGATGCCTTCTATTTCTATTGATTTTTCGCTCTCTCTTTATCTCTCTCTCTCTCTCTCTCGCTGCCAATATCCACATATCCTCGCACAAGCTCGAATCATGCTGTTAATATCGAATGCGTGGGTTCCGCCAAACGCCCCCTGCCGTACAGCTTTCCTGGCATCGTACTTGGTATCGCCCAGCATGATAGCATCTTAAAATTGCTGTTCATCCAATCAATATTAAAGTTGCCCCTCCCGCCCTGCAAACTATACCAGACACCCTAGAGCTATATCCAGCACTCAAGCACGACTCCCTAGCCCGCAATGTTCGATACCTTCGCTGGCCTGACATCGTGTCCCAGTGCCGCTAAGCAGTCCTTGGGTAATGTGCCGACCAGACTCGAGTGGCGCATAACGCTGAGCCTGCATTGGATCCTCATGCTTTGCACCGATCACGCCGAGAGGATCCCGTCGCGCGACGCTCCCATCACCAGTCGTCCACCCAGCCTCAAAAGCCCCCCCCCCACGCTCGAACACCCTTCAGCTGTAACTGCACGGACAGGTATAGACTCCGACACTACCTCATATCGGATGGAAGAGTAACGGCGGCAAAGTGAAGTCGGCCTAAAGAAGTCAGCTCGTGGCTGGGCTGCGTCGATCTGTGTCTGCAAGAGCTCTCCATCCTTCACAGCCCTTGCAATGAGTCCTAAGTCTCATTCCCGGACGATATTTTTTCATGCTATGGCACACTTGTATGGTGGCTACCGGTGTGCGCGTAGCTGTTGGCGTTCCACCATGTGCTCCATCGCTTCCATCGGTGAGACAGGGGAGCCACAACCGTGTGGCTGGTGTATGGCATACCCCGCAACACCCCTAGCATGAGGTAGGGTATATCTCCATACCCTCCACGGCGCGCATCGTGGCGCAGCTTCGTTGGCTCGCCTGGCTGCTGCCTGTTGGCTGCCCGTGCTGGCGCTGTCGGCGTTACTGCGACTTCTGTCAGTACTCGTCTTGATCCTCGTAGAACCCCACCTAGAATCTACCCCGTGGCGGCGCTGGCGGCGTCGACTCCGCGTGGATTACATTATATTGCCTCTTGTGGGCCGGGGAAACTGAAAGGACGATCGGCAAGGTGGCGGTGCGGGCACCACCGCCACTGGCCGAGAAGAGGATACGCGGCGGCGCAGACATCGCTAGCGAGATAGTAATAGAGAGAGCATGATAGAGTGGAGAAAGGCCAAGACCACTAAAGGGGGGGTGGAGGGGTCTGAAACAGCCCCCGAGGTGGCCACGGTAGTAGCTACACGGGTAGCGGTGAGAGAAGCAGTGGTCTCGTCGTGGCTCTGCTCCTCCTGCTGCTTCTGCTGCTACTGAAGAGGTAGGTGCCTGTCCGAGGGTAGTGGCGGGAGGTGAGGTCGGTAGCCGGTCGGCCGGTATCCGGCCAATAAAAACGACCCCACCCACCGGGAGAGTCCACGTGGTTGGACGTGGCTCGCTTGGGCTCGGCTGCACTGGCAGGGCTCACTCGCCGCGAGGGGCTAGGAGGCTCCGTGCCTCACTTACTCCACACAGCTACGCGTCCCTTGTCCGAACAGCAACGAGCTGTAGCCACGCCACGCTGCACGAGAGAATAGATACAACAAGCTTAGGCATCTCCGGCTGCTAAGGCGAAAGAAGGCCTACTATAGTTATCAGCACGAACGGAACAGAACGACTGCTTGCGGTATTAAAACAGCGAGGAGAAAGAGAATTGCACAAGTTGCCTTGCTGGTGGACTATACATGCTCGGGTTTCAAGTGGCCGCACTATACCCAGTGCCTACAATGTATTACGGCTAGCGCGATGCGCTACGCACCGAATCGTTGAGGGGGGGCGTGGAAGGGGCGTCCAGCTTACGGGCAGGAGCTCTCAGGTCAGCTCCGATAGTGAGAAGAAGGTACAACTGCTAGAGGACAAGTCGCCGTCAGGATCAACATGGCAGCTGGGAGAGGTAAAACTTTTACAGAGGAAATTTCCCCTAGGAAGCATTGCATACTTCGAGTGATACACTATACAATAGCATCATGCGATACGATCCAGTGGTGTCTGTGTGTGGCTGATATCACTATCTTGCGTCCGGCCAAATACCGATCATGAATGAGGGCCATATGACGCTTGGCAAAGCTGTAAATATCTGCACGGTGTCACATCGTCCGCTGAAATCAATGTGGGTCTGTGTCCGTTGTGAGCCATTGCGGACAACATCCGTATATTCACCAACGACCCAGTGGCAAACCACGATGTCAGGGTCTAGTCTGCCTCTCCGTAATGCCTTCCCAAGAAACCCCGACCCTTTAAGATTTCTTCGAGTGAATCGCGCCCCCGGATTCCCTTTAGCAGTTCGTCACGCTGAGTTTCTTTTTGCGGACCTCGCTGTGCGCGAAGCAGCCACCATTGCAGTGGAATTGGGGACGGGGCTATTGTCTTAAAGCGTCGACTGCACTCACCCTAATGATTCCTTAATTACTATTCCTATCATTAGTCAGAAACATCTAGTCAGTGCTCGCAAGGGCAGTGGAAGTAGTTCGGAGTCTATATATATATATATATATATATATATATAATATATATATATATATGTATATAATTCTCGTCAGAAACATCCACCCATAGTACAGACCGCAGCAGTGGCGTTATATTATGAAGCGTGCCACCGTGTCATGAATGAAACCGCCGCTACCATACGCCCCAGTACAGTCTTGTCACTTCTATTCAGCCTTCTAACTCGTCGTCGCAGCGAGCCGAAGCGGAATTACCATAGCGAGTAAGGCACACTGGGCAAAACCGGCTGGCGAGCTGCGCGAAACGGCTAGTAAAAGTAGAGCATCCGTTTTTCTTGTTGGATCGTATACGCCAGCAATTCTTCATACAGTCCTCACCGAGAGTACGACGGCGGCCCCATTCGTCATTCATTTAGCAATGAATTTAGCTGAATTCAGCGAACCGGCCACGCAGCTATCCAGCCAGTCGCCTACACTGTCCCCCAGCCCCGCCACAGAGCAAGGCGCCGTAAGGCAATCGTAGATGATGAGCGGATTCATTTTTCATACACCCCCGGACGCTCGGACACCCCGCAAACACGTATTGGGACGGCAGGGCCAGCGATAGCCCGGCAATACGACTCCCCCTTGGTCCCCCCCCCGCGAGAACGAGGTGTGCGGCGAGGTGAATGAATGCCTGTAACTTATTCAGATCTACTTTCCTCGTGGGGTTGCAAGAGGATCTTGCTCCAGGAAGCTCACTGATCGGTTCATTCCTATTAAAACATGCAGAATCATCACCGTTGTATGCTGTCATCAGCACACATGAGTATTGTGAGCGTGGCCTGTTCGAAAAAAAAAAAAAAACACTTTGGCCCGAAACCCTAAAGGCGAAACTATTATAGGTGATTTGATTGGAACGATTCGGTCGTGGTCTTCTAGCCTTAGGCCTAATTAGAAATTCCTGGTGGGTGGAACAGGCTGTTCACTAGATTCTCCATACGAAATGCGTATATAAGGGATATCTATGCAGCGTTCATGTGCGAGCGGCCGCGCTCACCTGTTCACATTATGCAAGCAACGCTGTGCTAAGAAGTATACAATAAAATACTGCTATCCGTTTCTTCCCCTGGGGAACCCAACGAAATCCTTATGAATAATCCTTGCAAATGTGCACGTTTACGTCGAGCATCGACATGGGTATCATGATGAGGACTTGCGCGAGAATGCAATGTCCCGGGGAAGGGGTGTTCTGGGGCGAGCCAAACGAATGGGATCGCCTCTATCTAGACCTTCATTCGTACAAGTGGAAACATGACACGCGTAGACTTGCACCTCTGGCTTTTCGTCTCGGTTATTCTCAATCTCTTTTTTTTTGTCTTCCTACAAAAACGGATAAATAAATTGATTGAAAGAACAACGAGCTTCCGAAATACCAGCCGGTCCCATGGCTGGATCTCTGCAACGCTAGCTAGAGCCAGCTGAGCGCATCCGTCTCTTCCTGTCGTATCGAACAACGTGGTACCTTCAGGGGCCCGGCGTGATGTGGATCGCTTTGAATATCCATCCTCTCCAACAGCTCCGCTAGTTATATCTCTATCGGAGCAGAACGCCTGGCAAGCTAAGGCCATCTATTCGTGACGCGTGTCTCGCTCCTCCACTGCGCCTGTTCCCTTAGGAACGCCTATTACAATCGACAGATCTCCAATATGTCCTTTGCCTGACACTCACCGGCGACGGCGACTTCGGCCGCGTGATATCGGGACGAACAGCGCCAGGAAATGGAACTCCTCCAAAACTCTGCAGCCCAGTGGCATTGCGCAGCGAAAACATACAGCGCGGTATGTGGTAGTACCACCAGGCATTCATCTATCTCACTGCATGGCTGAACGGCCGGGCGCGAGAGCTCGGGTCGCACAAGCCAACAGCGACGATCAAGCAACGCTGAACGGGCTCGACTTGTCTGCAGGTTGTCGGCTCTGCAGGCCTTCTCGGAGAGCTTGCACATGGATTAATTCCCACGGACGGCACGACGCAAGCAGCTACATCGGCCTATACGCACTATACCGTCCGGGGGCGGGGCGGGGCGGAGACCTCTGTGCGACAACTCCCTCATGTTAGGCAACGAGCCACGAACGAGCGAGGCCGAGAGATTTAATCTCTTAAGCTTCGATCCGCATTCGATCAGCGGACGACATGGCGGCCGCAACACGGCATGTACGTTACAAACACAACCTGTAACGTTCTAACAGGTGCTGTGAGGTGGGGCGTTCACACAGATCGTGCAGCGTGGATCCTGCCACTCGCTGTATGAATTTCGATCGTTGTTGGCCGTTGTTCCGTATCAGGCGTGCTCAGGGTAGGAGGTGAACCTTGGGAAATGTCTTAGATGAAGCGACAGGCGGGGGCCACACCCTAGCAGCCCGCGCACTTCGAATCAAAACGCGAATTTTCTCGATTTCAAATATGGGTGCGTTTTCTGAATGCTTTCTTTCGCTGAATGACGCTAAAATATAAGAGCGCTCTCTTGTTGCACTATTGTTGCTTTCTTTATTATTGTTGTTGCTGCATCGATAACACAATTATTGAATTCATGCACTTTAGACGTTCCTTAAACCAGCGTTATCTTTTAGTGCAGCTGTTATCCTTTAGTGCAATCAGTACTTCATACTCAGCATGGTCATCGTATTAAATAAGCCAAACAATGCAGCACTTAACCTTTATGTAAGATGACCAATGACTCCCACTGGAGCTACTCTACATAAGGAATGATCCGAGGAGAATAACTACCAACAATTAGCTCATCTTGTCCAAGTACACAGTACTAATAATAATGCAAGCAGCACAACATAACTAAACCTGCTAATATCTCTTTATAAGAATAGCTTTATTAGGCAAACACGGAAGTCGAGACCGCATCGATCGCATTGAGTACTCCCGCTACCCCAAGTCTCCCAGCGTTGCCGCGAGCATCACAATTATAAGAAAAAAAAAGACAAAAGTTCCTCTCTTTCTCTCACTCACTCCCAGAGAGTTTCCGAGATGTTGGTGTGAGAGCACTTTCTCGGCCACCACTACCACCGCAACGGGATTCGATATCTTTCGGCATTTGGCTAATGGCGAACGGGCAGTTACGCGGTACGAATGCTCCCTCCAGCTCACGATTCTCCCCAATTGTCTATTCGCGATGTCCGATCCGGCCGTTTTCGCTTCCACAGAGTTCATTCAGCATTCTCTCGTTTGTCGCCACATATCGCCACCACCATATGCCGCTGGCTCACCCAGCGTCCCCTGTTATGCCGTCACTGAGTCGGCAGAACGATGACGATGGGCAAAGAAAAGGAAGCCACTCGGTCTGTGGTACCTTATCTATATTGGCCTTCGTGATGCGATACGGACTGCGTCTACTGGCCGGGCTACAATGTGCGGCTAGCGTCGTTGACGATGGCGGAACTTCTCATTTACACTTGATAGGAGGTGGGACGAGTGTGGCGACGCTCTGAGAGACAAACTGTAACGGCACCGCACTACGCTGTGGGGCTTCGGGACTCCTCGCGTTCCGGAAGGGTTTAGCGGCTCGGCGAAGTGGACAACGCCAGTGAGCTGTAACTCACTCGGTAACGTACTGAGACGCAGTCGGACACACTGTGCTGATGTACGCACGCATAGCGCTTCAAGCTCCAGCGGCGGCGGCGGAGGCAACACCCTCCGCCGCCGCCGCCACCGCCGCCATTCTGCTCACACTAATGATTTACACGTTCGTTATTTGCGCATTAGCAGTTTTTCGATTGGGGATGCTTGCACGGCCACGGTAGCGAGGGCACAACGCGGCGAGCGCGTCGACGTCAATGACGATTCCCGTCCGCTGTGCATAGCGTGTTATGTTGTCGTTCGCGCGGCGACTCGTCGCTTCGAGCGCCGTCAGCGGCAATGTCGCCCGGTCTCTACTAGGCTGCCACTACATACACTGTCTGTGTACGGGTCGTCCCCGAGTCGTACAGCTGCACTCACAACAGTACCACTTTAATCCCCCGCAGTGTCATTCCGCGGGGGAAGCTCTTCCCCTATTCGTTCTAACTCGCTTATCTGCCTCGCATTGCTGGGAAACGACTACGCGGGACCCCGCTCGTAGCTGGGAGAGTTGGATGTGTGCTCTCGCGGCACAGCAGCCGGCCACCACCCCCCCCCCCCCCGAGGCTACACGGAGCAGCGTCGGGCTGGTGATGTTCTTCGTTCAGCAGCTGCAGCAGCAGGCGTTCCCACAGTGGCTGCAACGGAAAATATTATGTCCATGCCTGTCGGTCTATTTATCTTATCGGGGCTGCATTGTATCATCAGCGACATGGCGATGGTATTGTAGCCGGCGGCGGCGGCAGCAACGGCAAACGCCTTTGCCACGGCATAGCCAGCCAATCGTCAAACGGCCGACGACGCTGGTAATCATCGTGGTACCAGTAGCAGCTAGAAAAGAGAGAGAGAGAGAGCGCACGTGCTTTACGGGGAAGGGCCGGGCTCCGGCGTTCGCGAGAGTCGATGTGCGTTTTCCGATGCTCGGGCTGTATTGTAGCCTCTGCTGTTCGAGGCTCGCTCATGCTGATTTGCTGGGGACGCGGCTGAGTAGCGCTGGTGCCTTCCATGAGATGAGGAAGGCGGCGCCTGCGCGTTTTGTGAGGTCGATAGAAGCCATAGAATGTATCATGGGCAAGAGAGAATTGGGGAGAAATGGCGGCTGCGGCTCGTGGTAGGGGGTGCGCTCGTCAAATATTGAATCAGCGCGAGCAATATATACATTGGCAGCCAATTCTGCCAGGTATGTAAAGCAAACATGAATAGGTTCATTGTTTCATCTCTTCTGCTCAGACCTTATAATCGGACAGCTAGCTCTCCCGCCGATTTGAATTCGGAGCGTCCGCGATATTCCACAGCTAGAAACAATACTATTGGCTAGCGCCAGCTGTCGAGCTGAACCCTAATCGTCACCACTCGAATCCCAATTTCTCCTCGTACGCTTCCCAAGCCATATATATATATATATATATATATCTGTCGTTGTTGTCCACCTCATCTTCAGCCATACATATCATACCACATTGTCGGCTTCGTCCGAATTTCAAACCACGTCAGAATCTACAGCAAGTGGCTGCACCAGCCGACTCGGATCCGACTCGCAAGGAAGAAGCTACTGACAGCTACGGCCGCCGCCGCCGCCGCCGCCGCCACCAACTTTCTACGAGCCATTGCCGGCCCGCACTGCTGGCGGACCCTGTGGGACGCGGGACGCCCTCCGCCTCTCGGACGCCCTCTCCTCCTCCTCCAGCGAACATCGCCAGACGCAACGATTCTACTAACATATGATGGTCTCAATATGAAGGGACGTCGTTGCGGCAAACGCCCGCCACCACTAACGCCGCTCGACAGCCGCAGCAGCAGCAGCAGCAAAAGACGATGAGGGGTTGTACGTTGCGGTGGCTGCGGTGGCCGGAGAGACGCAGTTCCTCACGACGCTGTGAGATGGCGGCGACGGCGGCGGCACCGGTCGCGGTAGTGGTGGTGATTCGATTAGCTTGACGTGTATGCCGTACCAGCTAGCAGTATGTGGTGCACAGCGTCGGTGAGTCTGTGTGCGTTCCACGCTGTGCGGTGAGGGCGCGCACACCGGGTCTCTCCTCGGCCGCTATCCTCCACGAACGAGGTTTAAGCCGGTGTTGGGTGCTCGAAGAAACTAACATGTAGAGCCTTATTTCGAGGGGGCGACGACAATGAGATGGAGAGAAGAGAGGCCAGTCCTGCTTCCACCTTCCTCCTCACCTTCGCTTTCTTCGCGCTTAGTCTCCTCGGATGTCTTGCGGGCCGCGGCCGCCGCCGCCGCTCGCGGTGGTCCTCGGCCAGTCGTCCTGCTTCCACGGGAGTCTACCGTGCCCCTGTAGCCATCGCTGGGCTCAGGCAATGGCCGCGCGGGCACAGCGGTGCTGGGAGGAAAAACGACGTAATCATATTCGCCGCTGATCCCACACGCTGGCGATAGCAGCACCGCCGCTCCTCAGCTCCCGCCGTCTCCCTCCTGTGCTCTTTCCCTGTACTTGGCGTGCGTGTCCAGCAGCGATGGCCTGCTGGTTAGGCGAATGGCGGCCATGCTTGGCATGGCCAACGGTCTGACGATCATGGTCGCCCGCCGCTGGGCGTTGGAGGTCGTCACCACTCGTCTCCACCACGTCCCAAGAATGGCACCGGCTTCGTACACGGGCTGCTCCCCTTAGCCGTGATGCAGTTTGCTTTTGGTTAGCTTGGCTGGAGTAGGCTCTGAGGTAAGACCGAGACCAAGTATGGCATAGGCGAACGAAGAGCAGAGAGAGGCCACCGTACGTGGAACTGGCCATGCTGTGGAAAGCGCCGAGAGCAGGTAGGCAGCCGGTCGGTCGGTCGGCTTCACGGCTCTGACGTGAAGGGAATATCCTCCCTTCATCGTTCGAGTCACCATCCTGCCACACACGAGCAGATAGAAGCAGCGTCGCTTCCTTTTAGGTTTTTTCTTTCCCGCTGTCCTACCCTTGCCTATTTATGTACCTATGAGTGGGAGGATGGCTGGCTAACTGTTGGTGCTGAACGAAGGCTCGACGATTCTGAGATGACCTGTGTACCGGTGCTCAGAAGAGCCCACATGGGGGCATGAAGGCTGGTAACACGATGGTAGCACCGTCGTATGAGTCCAATTTCTCAGCCTACTCGAGTTACTTCGGGGTAGCCCCTCATGGCCTATTCCCTTTCTTCACGTACTACCCACTCGAAGAACCCACTGCAAACTTCGCTCTATACCCGGCTCCCCTCGGCTACCGAAGAAGGCCGAAAAAACGGAGCCTCCGCCCCCCGGCGGCTTTTGTTGGTAAAGAGATCCCTTCCGCGCAGCAGTTCAAGTAGCTGGACCTCGACAGGCAGGCGTATGTGTGGCGTCGTGGTAAGGAACATGGGTAAGCGGCGAATCGTCATCGAGCGAAAAGCGGTTGTGTTCTACCATAGACGCAGTAGGTGCCCAGTAGAACTACTGTGGGATGTGATCTGTCAGGAGCGTCACCCAATCGTGTATGTAAAGCTGTCTGTGGGCTTGGGCTGCTTGCACTCACTCTGTTTGTTGTGATCGCTGTCAGCATTGTCAATACAAGTACAAGCGCACTTTTCCACAAGAGAGCCCACCCTTGAAGCGTCATCGTCGATGGCGACTGGCCAAACAAAAAATTGTGCAGATACCACCTTCTTCAGCCCCGTCGCGTCGGCACTAACAAGCAGGTAACAATGAGCAAACAACTTAGCAAACAGCTTACGAGCTCGTATACAGCTGCGCACCTAGGGCGGGGTGGCCAAGAATGAGCCAGCTGATGGAGCGGGTGCGAGAGAGCTATGGTAGCCCCGTTCGTCATGACATGACAGACCCACCAGCTCAGGTCGGAAACGGCAACTGAGTCGACGTTCCAGCTGCGGTGAAGTCAGTCGGCTGACTCGTACCGGCAGTTCGGTTCGCCGACGAACGCTACCAATCTCTCATTTTGGACAGGTCCTATATTGCATCCGCTCTCTCGCCCACTTGCCCGCTATTACCGTAACTATAACGAACGCCGCCACTAGACGAACGCCGTAGGAAAATAATTGACACTTGATTCGACATTAAGCCCGCAATTGCTCCCGCAACGCACATACGTTACAAGTGCTCGCGACAACGACTACAACCATCCGGCGACTACATCAAATTTTGCCTTCGGTCTGGCTCTGTTTCACTTACTCTCTCTGTTTTAGCCACTACGTTTGCTGAAGCCATCCGAACGCAATATGCCATCGCTGTCACTGCTAAGTGTGTGGCGGTAATAGGAGTTCGCTGCACGTTGAGCCTTTGCAGACCTATGGAGGCAGCAATGACGATGTGCGTAGCCCCTCCCATATGGCTAAAAGCCCTGCGTGACCAGAGTGCCCCTGAGCGAAGGGAGGGAATGTAGGGAGGCGTAGAGAAGACATCAAAGAGATGACTCTTGCTGACGGATGCTGTCCAGAAGTGGGTGGGGGGAGGGAGCCTTAGCAGGCGTTTGGCCTGATACCTCGCGCACGAATCATCAGTAGGCCTTTCCGACATAGAGAGATTTAACTCTCCTCGCTCTTGTGGCGGCGACCCCCATCCTCGCCAGCTACCGCAGGTCGCACTAACCATCGTGGGACAGTGGATGGTCATTTAAATGGGCAGCCCGAATTGGGCTGGATAGCGACTGGTAGCCATTGGGATACTGTAGCTGAAGGCGCTCAGATGAACGGACAATCATTTACAGGCAACGTTTGCTGTATGAGGGGCGATTGATGCCCAAGTCTGACCACAAAGGGTAAAGCCGTCATTTGCTGACAGCCAAAGGATAGAGAGAGAGAGAGAGAAGGAGAGAACGAGGGGGAGGGTCTTGGGGGGATGAGGAATCCGGGACGTTCCCGGAGTCCTTTGAGGACCATAACGAAGTATAGCACTGGCAGGTGCGGCTCCCGACTACCCTGGATGCGGTAGGAGTCGCCCTCCGCGAAGGATGGCTTCGGGGAGGCCTTTATCGTCTATCCACTCAACTCGAATACACCGTTCGCGGAGCGAGTGTCATTAAAATGTGATACACGTGCGGTTTGTCGATGAAAAGGAAACTCATAGCATAGATTCGTAATGGATTATAATGTTCCGCCTCTGCTTACCGCAACAGTGGGAGTGTCCATGAGAGTCGTGTGGCTTTTTATGAAGGCTTCGCGCTTGTACAAGTTTGGTTATGATGTGATTACTGTAGGCGATTTGGATTTTCACTGTACGGCAATGGACAAACAAAAGTCTCACATATATTATAGCTCCTTGCCGCGATTCATAAAGCTCGAGGATACGAGGCTCACATACCTTCACTTACGTCATTCGAACAAGAGGTTAAATCCATTTGACATATTGGAACAAGACCGATGAAAAATAAGCAACATATATATAATATATATATATTATATATATGTTGCTTATATATATATATATATATACAACACATAGTTAACTTTCATTGACCACGAATGTCCGACGCCCGGTATTTAGGCCGATATATATCTATGATTTTATTATTTGAACGATTATTAGTATTATTATTATTATCATTATTCCTTGTATGCTGTAAATTCGGAACTAGTTCATCTAGCTGGTTTGCATATCGGCCGCTCGGCCGTGTCCAGATCCCGTGTCCAGATGGAAACGGTTTTATTCGTCCGGGCACGCTCATGGTTCTGTCGATCAGCATGCGGCCTGAATTCTGTCCTAAAATTCGTATCTGGTGTCGCTCAGTTGCAAGATGTAATGCGCGTTTCGGTACGAGAGACCGACCAGTTTGCTCGTCATAGGCCAGAGCCGCTCAAACCGCTTACGACCGCTGGAAATTCGCGACGACAGAGGATATAGCAACGTCGCTGCTTGCATAGGGAGCAGCTGGCAGCAGCTATCGTCGACTGGTTGGGAGACTCAATTGCCTGTGCCAGCATTTCGATAGTTGACAGCTGCCGACAGACCGACCGACCGACCGACCGACTGGCTGGCTGGCTGGCTGGCTGCCGGCAACCAAATTAGAAATGGCGGAAGGCCACTGTGCTTTACGCAACGTGGGCTTAGCTGACCAAACCCTCGGATGATATCCCTCCCACAGTCGCTATACAGAGCATGCGGTCCGACCGGTCCAGTAGAACAAGTTTGGAGTAATGTTTAGAGGAGCAGCAGCGCATCGCTGGCATATGGACAAACGCAGGAAATCCAGGCATATGAGCTTTCGCGCGCCCGTTGACGTAACGGACGACACAAGCCAGAGCACCAGAGCGAATTCATGACGAGCCACTCCATGACGATGATTCCAGGGGGCAGAGAGACCTCAATATGGGGAACGTCCCTCGGCGCGCGGCCTGCCAGCTCCCCCATGATGACTTCTGCCAAATGATATGATGGAGCCATAGGCTCGTTGTAGAAGGCCGTAGCAGATGCCCACTAGCGAGCACAAGTCGCCAAAGGGTTCGCAGATGATGAGAAAGCGCACCGAGCCGCGACGGACAGCGAGGACACAGAGCCGAGTGTTCAGGAACGAAACGTAAATAGGAGGAACCGTTCCTAAAGGGTGTACCTTGAGAGGGGCACTGAGCCACGAAAGGATAGAGGGCCACGTTTGCTTGAGCTTAAATCACGAATACAACGCTGCCAGCAGTCAACGAAGCCTGGGGCCCATTTGTAAGATCATTCTATCTTTCTCTCTCTGTCTCTCTCTGTCTCTCGCTTGCTCTGGGAACTGTGGGGTTTTGCTGCGGCGCTTTGCAACGAAACTATACTGCTACGATGTACTTCTATCCTGTGCTATGAACGTGTGTACATTCGGCAGCTGTTCGAATGGGTTCGTTTACCTCGTGGCGTTTAGCTAACAATAGAACAGGATACAAAATAGAAACAAGTGTTCAATTGGCCGTCTTACGCCTTTGACAGATTCTGCCGAGTAGGCAGCAACGGCACTTGACCCGTGCCAACTGGTCAAGTATCCAGACTGTCGCGAGATGAGCGAATGCTCGCTCATTATCCACAGTTGCAGCTCAAACGACCGACTAATCCTGCTTTAACTACGGCACACACACACGCGGACACTTACTATCGTTTCTTGCAATCTCGTGAAACACACACCCCATGTTAAGTAGCTACAAAGGGTATCGGCCATTTTCATGGACAACGCTTGCCTCGGCTTTTGTCTTGGTCATCGTGGCCGCATCTCACCACGACGAGCCAACCAACAGATCCAGAGAGGGGGGGGGGGGACGGTTCAGGCGCTGCTTGAACAGCTACATCAGCCGGGTACTGTTATCTCGGTCATCTTACCCCCGGCTCGTTGCGGGTGGGGCCACTCTGATATCTGCTGAGTGTTCCCGCCGGATGACGGACGAGATATTTTCAAAGGGTCAACCCAATGGCGTCGCTAGCAGAGCCGAGTCGACGACACAGCACTTGCCTTGCGTATGGTTAACGTACACCAGACCTTTCGAGAGATCGGTTTGGGCCGAGGTAGAGCGGGGTAGCCGGCTACTGCCTGTTGAGCCAGTCCTCTACTGTTACGTGGCGGTCACCGGTGACGAGCGATATTCTATCCAACGCCGACGAGAGCGATCTGTTCGAGGGTCCGTCCGGACCGGGCGAACCCTCGCCTTTGCCCGAGTTTTTGACTCCGGTCCAAGACCTTCGGCCGTTCTTTTGGCACGTACAGCGAATGCACATGCCGCAAACGTGACTGCTACCACCACCACGACTGCTGCCGCATGAAGAAAAGCGAGCTGGGACGCCCGCAGAAGCTCGGCACGGGGCCCGGGGGACGGCAGTCTCGGCTGCAAGAGCAAGCAGACGACCCTCGCGAAGACCCCCCCCGCCAAAGTTGAATACGTGAATACTTTTCGGGCATGGCCATGGCTATGGCAATTGGAGGCAGCGGTCGGAGTAAAGGCGACTGCCGGCAAAAGGGCCCCGACTCTACGTGGACGGCCGACAGAGTCAAACTTTGCATATCTCTTCGAGCACATTCACATCTCCGCAAACACGTCATCATCGCGAGACCAAATTACCACGGCTGTCGATATCATTTGGGAGCAGCCGTCAGCTGGCGGCTGCTCGGCGGTTGGCTGTCGGGAGAAGGTCAGCACTTTGTCGGCCAGCCGGTCGGACAGCACGGTGGTCTGCTCCACAGGGCAGGCTATCATGTATATATATATATATATATATATATATATATTATAGCAGCTTCATTTCACCCTTGCTCATATATTTCAAATCTACTCCAGTCCATGGGTAGACAAATGACTTAAAAAGAAAGAGAACCCTTTTCTTAGTGCCTATTCCTTGGTGTGTTTGAGCGCACCTGTGTGGCCACGGTTACTACGGAAGTAGCACTCCCGGTGTGCAGGTTATGTAGGAACGTTAGCCTGATTCCCTATCGCTTATAGTGATATGTATATTTATATATATATATATATATATATATATATATAGACTATGTTGATTTACATATACATATATAACACCATATGGGGAGAGGTGCACGGATAAACACTATAATAACGGAAGTGTCGTGTGAACGTCATCGATCGAGTACTAATGCATCGATTTGTCTGTGGCACCGAGTCTTGAAGGATGTGATTGTGTCGTCTTTTTTCATTGTTCGTTGGCCCCTGCCCTGTGTTCAGCCACACCCCAAGCTTGCTTCATCCCCAAATGGGATGGAGCTCTTAGCGTGCGCCGACTCAGCACGTCCGCTATCTGTCCTGTCAGTGCTGTTCGTGCCGTGAACAAAAGTTGGCCTTCGTCTACTTTCGAAACATGTCATGTCATGCATAACGTACACTATCGGCTATTATTTATCGCATCAATCTGTCCGTTGCACGGGTGCCGATCAACAGACGGCACGCAGATTCCGCCCGTCTCGAACGATCCAATTCCAATATATTCCAATACTGTACAGTGCGTTCTCCGCTCTAGCGGCAGACAACGAACGGACACTTTTCTCTGTCATTGCATAGCAGATAATCACAGCAGTCGCGGCAGTCGCTAATGACCGATCTGGCCAAGTGCTCGAATAGAGCACGGACATCTATCACGGCTATGACATTCACAAGTACATGTTGAGTTATCGTAGGGCTAAATGCTACGGCAGCGTTCGCATCGCCCCCCCCCCCCCGCTCTTGTTCTCAGGCTCGAGTGATCGTTCGGCCAGTGAATCGCCGGCGCCGGAATCGGCAGCCGCTGCTCTCGGCAATGACCAATCGCAACGGCTTGCTGAAACTGCTTGAGCTGGCGTATGTCCCTGTGTTTCTTGGATCCCCCTAGCAGCCGCTACATTGTAGCAGCGCTGGCGCTACAAATCAATAGGGCAAATCAATGAGTGCCGCGGGTGGGCGCGATCATATCGAACTCGGCTGGGTGTGACGCTCGGCCGGCAGAAACTGTGTCGGCGTCCCGTTTCTCCCTGCCCACGGTCTCCTAGCAAGCTAGATACTAGTTGATACAGTGACACAGCATGTCCCCACATACGTCATCCGTTACCGTCCGTTGCTGTCTAGCCAGCTAATGTATGTATATATGCATGCATGCGCGCCTTCGTCTCTCGCCACGGGTGGCCCATCGACAACAATCACAGTTCAACATAGATGGATAGAGTGGCATACACACACACACATAGAGATCGAGGCTCGGAGCTCGAAAAACGCCGGGGAGACGGCGAAGCAGCACCCTGCGCTGCACACAGCTGACACACGCTCAGTCATACGTACATCTGTGAGCGTCACTTTCAACAGAGACATCTCGCATGGCCTCGGCACGATCGCGCTGTTGATTGGCACACACGGTGGGGGCGGCTTGGCCCGGCATTGTACTCTACTTTGCTTCAGCGTTCCTACGAGGACATCCCAGGCAGCTGTTGCCCAGGGAACTTTCACGGGGGCCTCGGGGTCATGGTTAACGTGGCCGTCCCCAAAGGGACTCGAGCAAATGTCACGAAATACGAAACACGGACGTGGCGCTGAATGAGAATCGAAGTGGCGGGGGTCGCGGGCCGAACGACGGGCCTCACTGAGAAAGGAGGCCTGCATCTCGTTGCCGTATTGTCGTCAGGTCACCGTCTTGCTCGTGCTCTTATTACTGTTGTGTCACATGAGATGTATGCGAAGTTAGTCGCTCACGGACGACGCTGTCCCGGATCGAAACCAGCGGCGGATGGACGTTTACCAGCGTTCAAGCGCTCGACGCTATACAGCAGCAACGGATAAACGCATGTGACAGCTTGCACTAAGCGTTGACGTCGCATGGAGAAGGTGTAGGCGAGTCGTCCAAGAGGAATAGAGCACGAAGTGAATCGCATTCAAGGGTGGGACAGACAGCGAATCGAACGGCAGGACGAATTCAGCTAAATATATACTCAACGTATGTACATATTTAGGCGCAGGGACTCGGCGGCGGCTCATCGAGCTGAGGGAATCGTCAGCCTAGATTTGTCCTGTTGTGCGCCTAATGAATACTGAACAACGTGGATGCGATGGTAGCCGATACGGACAAACGGCATGTGTCGATTCTGGATATCTACTTCGTTATTCCTTTTTTTTTTGTTAATTCGTCCGAGTGGTGACTGACCTTTTTAAGGTGGCCGTCCGATGTTCCTAGGAAAGTGACGGTGTAGTCGTGTGTTGAGACAGCGCTGACGGCCGAGAGGAGTGTCGATGGATAGCTGAGAACGGGCGAAGCCTCAAGGGGCATTGCTCCGTCGAGTGGCGTGTTCACCTCCATGCCGCAGAAATCGTCTCTGATTTGCACTTGCTGCAAAGGAAAACGAATGAACAAGAAGAAAACAAACAAAATAGAGTTAGTTATGTAGTTGGTTAGTAATTCCAAAGTCATAAACATCTGTCCGAGCATATTAAGAGTTGTCGCCACCTGTTTCCCGAGGACGGACGTGCAGAGAATAAAACGACATGAAATACGATCGAAAAACAAACCACTAATAATAGTTACACTTCATTGTCTTTCTCTCAAATCTTCTCTAGGTAGCACCTTACTTAAAGTAGACCTTCCGGGCAGATTCCCGGCCGAGATTTAACGTCCATGGCACTTGGAAGCAATGCTCTCAGCATTGCTTCGTAAGACGAACCCATTGAAATGCAAATGTACAACGGTGGGCATCGAACCCGCGTGTGAACCCATGTCCGTCTTCTCCGATTGCAAGGCAGAGGAGCGTACGAATGCACCACCAGGCCACCGGGCCCGCCGCCAGATATACTGCATGACATATCGTTCATTCACGGTATATGTGACGAAGTGTCTGACCGTATGTCTATGAGCAAATTCGTTGAGACCTGTTGTACAATCAGTGAAACAACGAGTGATTAACATTCAAACAGTGTGCCTCTTTTGCCAAGTTGTTCACTTCAAGTGGAAGTAGGATTTCGACGAACATGTGTTCGTTTTCCGTTTCCTTAACCGCTAATGCGTCTTCATGAAACGCCATCATCGAGAATGAGCAGCAGGGAGATACCAAGCGTTCCGCTGTCGGCTTCCCAGACACCTCTAGCCCCACATGCATCTGAGCCCACGACGACGACCCCCGGCGATACCCCCCGCTAGTCCCGAGGCTATAGCTCCTCCGCTCCAGCTAAACCAACATTCTCCGTGGCTGGTCTGCCCCAATCGCCTTGATAGCACGCCGAGGCCTCTGCGGCTTGACTCTGTCTGCGCCGTTCCGCCGTCGTCGTTGTCGTCGTTATCCGAGCTCATCCGGGGCGCTAAAGCCGCCGTATCCGCAGGCCTCTGCCCGCCAGCACAGGCCACTGATGGCCTCTCCAGTGAAGACCCACATCGCAACTGTGAGCTAGAAGTAAGGGAGCGCAGGGTACAGCAAGGGTACCCTGGCCAGGCTCCGGCCACGTCAGGTGCTGCTTTAGCCAGCAGCGCTGAGCGGGTCCTCTGCGCGAAGAAAACCCGACATCGCTAGGGAAACGCCGGCCTCGGATAGTAATCCTCACTGGCTGGCGGTTATTAATTGCCGGGCCGACGCCTCTGTCGACTCTTTGCCCAACTATCCAAGCTCCGCAAACCGAAGAGAGCGGGGGCCCCAACGCCTCTACACACATACACACACGTTGTGCACGCTGTTCGAGTTTGGCGCAGCAGGCGAATGAGCCGTGGCGCGTCTTCCCAAGCAAGCTATCCGCAGCGACTGTAAAAAAAGCAGAGGCCGATCCCCAGTAAGCCCGCCAGCCCCGACTGCCTGGGTGTAATCTTCCAGCACCTTCATCTCGAGGAGAACGGGACGATGTCGAGAAGGTCTGTCCGGGGGGGGAAGCCTCTCAAGCTTCGTACGTTCACCGTCCGTCGTATCGTTCGCCCCTATATCGTAGGTGGCGGGCCGCCTCCCGAGCGACTTGGCAAGCCCCGCTCCGTTCCCGGCACTTCGAGGGTCACCCGCCGAAGGTTCGTTGCCACCTAGCTAGCTGAACGTTAGATGTGGCAGACCGACAAGCCCGAAGTCTCAGCCAAATGTCTGCTGGGCCTTGTGTCAGTTCACATCTCATTCCAGCCTGCCTCTTACGGCCAGGGCATGTGGGTCGACTCAGACCGGGCTGGGGAAGCGGTTGAAGAAGATACAGTGTAGTGGTGGTGGTGCTGGTGATGGTGCGCCGAGTGCGATGGCTGTTATATGTTCTGCTGCGGCGCGCTCAAATTTATAGGGCCGCTACGCAGCCACTTCTCGGGGTCTCTCCTACGTCTTAATTGCAGTCTAGCAGCTGCTGGTAGAAAGAAGCCAGAGATGAAGGCGCATCCAAAAGAGGCTGGCTCTCTGCTCTCGGGCGACGGGTGCGCCACTTTTCGTGCGTCCAGTGAGCTCCGCGAGCCAGAGACGGTGTCCGGCGGCATCGCTGACAGGCTCCAGGCACCCTTGTGTGTGTCTGTATGGACGTTCGTACCGAGGGACGACCCGACCGACAAGCAGAGTTGCACATGCCCCATTGCCCACGTCAGGGGCGAGGGTTTAGGGCTTCATTTTACATTCAGCTACTGTGGGTGTTTGCCGGGCGGTCGACGCACGGTCGAGTTATGGAGTTCCGCCTCTACAGATGTAATTTTGCAGGGTTAACCTAGTGAGAAAAAAGAACACAGTGTTCAGTAGTTCTTGCAGTTGCGTTATGATTTGGCTGCTAGGTAATACACATCTTACAGCGGCGGGTGTCCAACGAATGTGCTAGTTAAACGTTATACATACGTTAGTCAATATGTTAGCACATTTTCCGACGCGCTGCGGGTGTAGAGGCCCTCTCACTTATGCACAGGGACAACCCGTCCATCCAGCACAGGGTGTCAAGACGGCCGACGCCGCCGCTCAGCAGCCATGCGTAATCTATCTGGCCACAAAGGAAGCAGCCTTAACACGGGTCGATCCTCCTCCGGCTATAGGTCACTAGCGATCCTTCCATTTCTGCTCGGTCGTTTGCTGCCGATGACTACTACCGCTGCCTAGCGCGGCGATCACCATCCCTAAGTGCTGACCACCGGTGCTGACAGAAGGAAACTGTCCACACCGCTCGTCTCGGGGCGATGCCACACGTCAAGGTTGTTTTCGCCTCCTTACATCTGCCCATTTGCACCATCTATCGCCATCGGCTAGCGACAGGGCAGCTAGTGAAGATCGCGGCGAATTGAGCCTTCCGTCTCGTCCCTTCCCGGCCACTCCCTCTATGGGACGAACGAGGAGCTAGCATGCGGTCCGTGTCAAGAGGAGGTATATCGACTGCCCGTTTCGGAGGTTGGGGGGTATGGGGGGGCGGGGGGTGGATACACCCACAGGCGTCTCTGCCTCTATAGGTGAAGCCGCTAATAGTAACTGGTGGACGGCGATGGTCGCTGCTCGCTCGGCTCTCATCTTCAACCATCTGACATCTGACCTCTCCTGCCGTCGACTTGTCTACTGGTTTTCCCTTCGCCCATGGATGGTTATGCCCAGATGGCTTATGACGACCTCGGCTTCGTCGCCGGTCAAC
Source organism: Stratiolaelaps scimitus (assembly GCA_019614645.1). Taxonomy (NCBI): domain Eukaryota; kingdom Metazoa; phylum Arthropoda; class Arachnida; order Mesostigmata; family Laelapidae; genus Stratiolaelaps; species Stratiolaelaps scimitus. The sequence goes on along the minus strand of JABWDB010000011.1, from coordinate 1,983,908 downwards.
CTGTCGGTAGCAGATCCGGCTAGGAGTGCCGCTCACCCGTTGTTCCCCTTGCGCAAAACCCCACTCGGGGAGAAGTAGCGCAATGACCAGAAAAGAGGTCCCCGGCACCAGATGAAGAAGAGACCAGGACCGACTACTCCAATATTACTACTATCACTACTAGCGTTTCCACCAAGATGAGGAGATGCTTACCCCTAATTTACGCAATTAGAGCACGAAAAAGGACCACACGACCTTCTCCTGGCCTGCCAGACCCTTAGTCCTTTGCGACCGGCGTAGATTAGGACGCTAGGCCAAAAGTGCGGATCAAAGCTGACGGCAACCCGTGGAGTAGCAGCTAGCGACTCAATGCCAGCTGAGCCCGGCGGCTACCCCATCGCGTAGTCCATCCTCCCCATGCAGAGGCAGGCATCTGGCGAAATAACCTCGACATTAACATAATCCAAAGCAAACGCCACTGGCAGACCAGTGTTCACCGTCGGGCTCTGTGGACTCCATTGTGCCGGCTTTTGCGGGACCTGCAGCAAACCAGGGCGCTCACCATCCCCGTAGTATATAGTACAGTGTACGTAGGTCTCCTGACGTTACACAACGAACATGAGTTGCGGGTGAAGATCTCATGCGCCTGACCTCTTCTACTCGTTGGACTCGGGCAGCAGTTATTCAAGTGAAGATGAGCTCCACAAAGCGGAAAGATGCCGCAGACGCAGCGAAACCCTTCACCACAGGCACTCGGCTCCCGCTCCACTATCCTTGAGAGAAGCGCGTCTGCTCGGCGAATCCTAGGCGTGTCACAATTCTAGACCCTGCCCGTACCATAGACTTCTCTGTACGTGCCGCCGAGGCTGACATCACATAATCACAGGGAAGAAAGGAGCAACCCTGATAAATCAACTTCGCAAAGTAGAGGCGCATTTTAGACGCAAACGGCGTGCGCACAGCGAACGGAACCGTCAGAGTTCTGAGGGAGGGCACTTCGACAGCACAAACTCGACGGTCATATTATTAAAGGCAACCATCACAACTTTCTGCAGGGGAATACCGAGGTTGGACCACAACTCAGCTCAGGGAAATTACCCTTCTATCATAGTGAAGATATGACAAAAGGGCGTGATAAAGAGGGCTGGAAAAGGGAATTCGTCTTGTACTATGAAACCACGACATGAGGAAATGGAGACATAGGTCTCCCTCGACGAGTGATACATGTCTATTCATGTCGTACGAAAAATTCACAGGCAAATCGCTTTTCAGCAGGTTATGGGGCTATCAACTGTGACAAAAAAGAGAACGTAGCCACTGACTGTGTAACATGGGATCAAACGCTTCTGTGTCAAGCTCCAATAGGGAGGGGGGATACGCGTTCGTCAACTGCGTGAGCTGCATATATCCAACGCTGGACCGACAGGTATATCGATTTTGTCTATACTTGTCAACATATGCTGTCCGTATCATAGTCGCTTTCGAAGTTCATTAGATATTTAGTGTGCTCCTGAGAGACTCCCAATAGATCAAACGGCAATAACGGTAGCACAATTACCCAAGGCGGATACAGCAATGTGAAATAAAGCGAGCCATCACCATCCTGACGGTTTTCTTACTTTACGTTCTACATCTCCTTTGATATATATATATATATACTATGAACCGGCTTAAATACCTCGGTTATGGGCCGCAATTTCGTCGGATTGCAGCGAGATAACTGTCGCGCTGGGTGATAAACGCGATACCTAGTTCAAACACGTTCTGCCCTACCCGTACACGCAGGCAATAACGTTTTGCTGCAAATCTCACATGCACACAGCAATCAGAGGACGCTTTCTAGAGCACACTGAACTATCTATTTTCCTCTATTGGGGATTCTATTCCTCCACAAGGTCGACACTCCGCGGTTGACGCTTGGCGTGTGCCTAGGCAACAGTCCGATCGGCCTGGCTTCAATCTGGTGCGTCCTCAGCCCCAGGGGATGCTCGGATAGGCCGGGAACCCACAGTTTCGAGGGTTGGCAGCCTCACTCCCGTTGCCACCCGCTAGCTGCATCCTATTTCCTAGTAATTGTCCGACTAATGAGAGCTGCTCTATAATGCGTCTCCGTGTCCGCATGGGTGGCCGGCAGGATGTGATCCAAGGAACACTGAGGCCTAAGGTTTTCGCCCTCTCCGGCTATACAGCAGCCCAGCGCTGCACTACAGCTCGACACGCCGTTACTGACTGGTAGATAAGCGGACTACGTTACACGCGTGGTACCGGCCAGCCGAACGACATGAGGGTACCTCCCGGCTGGCCATCCACCATAGGGTAACAGCAGCCGCAGCGGGGCAGCCCCTGACGACGGCCTGCATGTCCGCCAGCCTCGTTGTATTTTGCCCTTTTTGTCAGGGCAGGACGCCCGCAGATCCATCTCGTCTCCTTGTTGCCAGCCCGGCTCCTCAGTCGGACACCTCTCAGCGTATCTGTCGACCAGACGTCACGGGACTGTCCTCATTAGATCAACAGCCACCGAAGTCGGCAATACCGCCACCGTGCTGGCTGTACGAAGCAACAGCGATGAGCACAGGGCGACCAGCGAACAGTGACCATTCAGGCAGGATGACGGCGGTGGCGGATCTGTGCCTCGTGTGATCTCTCTCCAAGAAGATCCCATCGGGGGAGCAGTCCAGCTAACCTGCACACAGCCTCACGCCCAATGCATGCAACTAACGTGCACACGTAAGCTGTCTTGCTCTTTGACGACCTCGAGGCCTCCGGCAACCCCCGCCGCCCCGCCACCCCGCCACCCCCCCCCCGACCTCTAGGTATGCCCCGCCCGTTTTCGTAGCAGCATTTTAGCACCAACGGCGGGTGTCTGCTGCCTTCGCCATAACTGCTTCATCCAATCATGCCTACAAACACAATAATCAGGCCTGGATGCTGCGGCGGCGGCCTGCGGCATCCTGCCGGCCTGCCGCCCAGCCGTCCTGAGTTCGATGGGGCCGACGCCAGCCTACGCAGCCCATAGCATAACGTGGTCGGACAAAGGCTACTACTACTATCACCACTCCACCCGGAGAGGCGGCAGCTTCATTGGTTTTTGTCTCGGCGAATGAAACCGATGTCAGCCGGTCAGCCAGGGCGGGCCTTGTAACGTAATGCTGGCCATGTAGCTCTTTGTACTTGACGTCGTACGGGACGCATCCGCTATCCAGCGTAAGCTTAGACAGAGCCATGATCATAGTAGTAGCAGCAGCAGCAGCAACAACAGCAACGACAACACTGTCGACATAACAAAGCCTCATAGAATAGGTCGAAAGAACCTCGTGACTTCGTAAACTGTTGAATGTGTAGGCATTTTATTCCCCGTAAGAACATCATCCCATATGGACACCACGCACCGTCCTTGTTCATACATCGGTTTCAGTGTTCGGGACCTTTGTCTACAGCACGTATAAGCACGATATATTAACATGGCAGTTGGCTTTAAGCAAGGAGACCTCAATACGTACGAGCGTGAAACACTGAGTCGATGAATTATGCAAAGTTGCTGCTCCCCTGCGCAGCATCGCGTTCGTTCGTGGCCAACTCCAGCCTCTGGTGCTTTACTATCGATGACCACGACGCCGGTGGTGCCGCCCATTACGGCTGCGCTATTCGCAGTTTGCTGCTGTGACAGCTAACAGCAGAGTCCTCGCTGCGGTCCCTGGTCAGCGCCAATGTTTGTCCGTTTGTCCTGCGGATATTAGCCAGACGTCGCCGTGCAATGACGAGCGACAGCGGGTGAGTGCAATGGCTACCACTGCGACGTTGGGTGCAGATGCTTTACTCCAGCGCGATCGCCGCTGCCGACGCCACGACGGGCATGGACACCCCGGAAAAGCACTGCGGGCAGATATAAACGAATGTTTCAGGGAGCATTTAGGGGCGTAGGCTCGCTAGCTAGCATTAGGGGCGAGGCAGATCATAAAATTGCATCGTTATCATACCCCGGCACCACAGCACATCGACCCCTTATCGACAGGCGCCGCACCAGCCAATTCACTCCCGTTCTTGGTCGTCCCGTCCCGAGTCGGGCATCCAGCCTCTACCACTGAGAGCATCAACCGATCTGGTCGCTTGCAGTACCCGCGCGATCGTAACGCGGCAAAACGCCACAGAGATCATCGAAATGGACGGGTAATGCCAGCTAGCAATGCTACAAAATGAAGCCAACGACCGCCAGCTGCGATATTCTCCGGAAACAGCAGCAGCGTTTGGTGGTGGGCACTGTTCTTCGTTCTCGGCGCCCACAGAGCTAAGCGCTCCGGCCAAACAGACGAAACTCAAGCAAGCATCTGCATAGCCGCTTTAGCCAAAGCGATATTACACATAAGACAGAAATAGAACGACGCCGAACTGGCCAACGACGACACGTCGCTGTTTGCATTAGGGGGTTGCCACCTTCGAAGTGATACATGCTGGTCGGCTGCGCCGTTCGTGACGACGAACCACATCCAGAGCAACAGTAATAACCGCACAGCGCAGCGAACAACAGCTGCAGATAGGTCAGTACACGACGGATAGTCGTTGTCTGGCCCTAAACGATGTTGGCGACGTCACTGTGAGAGCGGCCGAGTTACAATCGATAGTCCAGGTGGCGGCCTCAGAAACTACGAAATCTACTTGTATGCTCCGTCGCTGATTTTGTGACCCTCTAAGCGGCTCTCGAGATATACGAGTTAGGTCAACTGTGACTCTTGACTTCGCGTGCGGCGCCGCTTGAAATTGACCCAACTGCTCGACATCTTCGGTGGCCTAGTCAGGCCAGGGTTATCGCCTACGTTCAGCAGCTCCGAGAGCTGCTATTATAGTTCCACTACGAGCTCGCCGCTCATCGAGCCGTAAAGGCCTGTACAGGTTTCGATATATTAATGTGGGGATAGCCATTAGGCCATGACCACCACCGTGGTGTAGTCCTTTCTTCCGCTGGCTAAAGCTCAATTATTTTACGAGAGAGAGAGAGAGAGAGAGATGAGAATGAAACGAAGCAAAACCCAGACACATATCCACCTCTAACCTCGTCTTCCTTAAGTTACGATGACTAGCTTGCCGAGGCGCCCCCCCCGTGCCTTCATGACGTTCCTAACGGTAGGTACTTCACTAATGAAAGCAGCAACAACGCTGGCACCTACTGCATGGTCTGCTTAAACTCCCTGCACCTCCCGCCCGGCTTCCCCTGGCTCCCGCAATTCCCCTGCAGATTTCAGCTGCTTCGAAAGGCAGGACGACGCTCTCAGCGCTGGTAGCGCTCGGGAGAGCCCTAGATGCGCGAGCTTGATTTCTACGCGCGTCGAAGGAACGCGCCAAGAGGAAACCTCCCTTCGGGTAGGTTCGAGGGCAGTAAAAGCCACGCCGAAAGCACGATGCCTGCTAGAGTATAGAGCAAAGCCGTGCTTATATCGCACAGGCGACTCGCCATACACCAGACGAGAAGCTTTATGGGCAGGGTCTAGTGGCGGCATCGGAAGCTAAGTCCACGGGTAGTTAGGTCTGGCTGGCTGAGCCACCTCACGAGTCATTTCGAGGGATGGGCTGGGAGGTGACGTTTCGGTCGCGTCTACGCGCTCCTTGAGTTCGGGCTTTGCACAGGCTGCGGGATACATTCGGCACAGGTACATATGGGGATGTCCCTAGAGAATAGTTTATTTCAGCTTTGTACCTGGCACTGGGAACTAGCTGGCCTTCTCACCTAGCTCGTAAAGTAGTGACGACCATATTGGCAGTGAAAGCTGGATGACGACTAAATGAAAGACAATGGCATCGAAATGAGATCCCGGTTTGTACAAGAAGCTCAACAGCATTTGCTCGAATCCCTTGTCGGGGAAGATTTCGGGGTGACCTAGAGCCGAGACTTCGAAATCCGGTCAGTTGATCCAGGTTTAGTCAAGCTGCCGACTACATCGTACAACATATACTGACCCCGCTTCCTAGCAAGACGATAGAATGCGTTTAGCCAGCTCATTCTGAGAGCATTACCTGGCCCCTGCACCTGACCACACAGACTAGAAATGGCCCACTACCCATTTCACTATTAGAGCTTATATTATTAATAACTGACGTCCCAAAATCAATATATCGTAACAACAAAGGCCAGAGAAGAATCGCTCAGTGTTCGAGGAGCCATGAGGGGTCAGCATGCAAAATAATAGAACTGTATTAAGACAGATGTGTTACTACAAAAAGAATATTCCACAAAGAACGAATCCATTTGAAACAAGTTTCCCTCGAGTTGTTCTCCCCACCCTGCGTCACGTTATCCGTCGCTATCCAGTGTCGGGTACTCCTTAATCGTTGTCATTTCCTCGTCAACCATATGCGATAGTATCTACTAAGCTGAACGACTCGCAGCGTTTTAGCATGTCCTGCCTTTCCAGCTCCATCTTGGTTTGATGACTGTCATATTTTCTCGATCCGTCTCTTGATTAAGTATGCGTTCAGCCCCCTTCCCGGCAAATGTCTCTGGTAGCTATTCCATTCCCAATAATTATCTTGGCCATGGAGCTATCTCATCCAGGGTTGAGTCCCTACTCACGCCATCGAGACGGCTACCAGTGGCTGGCCATCCTAAAGCCCAAGCCGTAGCTGTAACCAGTATACTCGCGTATAATCCCCTCCACTCGAAGCGAGTGGCGTTCGCCGCTACCGCCGCCTTTGTTCCCGGCGATTTCGTCCCTAACCGAACCTCTCTAGGTGCTCCTCTCATTTTTCGAACTCGTCAAAGACAACAATAGCGGCGGTTTTGTCCGCACTTCGACCCGCTGGCGCTCGGCAGCGGTACAGCAGGCCCAAGAGCACAGCAAGCCCACACCGGAACACAAGCAAGAGGAAGAGCAGCCGTCGACCGACCGACCGACGCCACTCCCGACTGTCCACTCGCGCACTGCTTCTTCTCTTCCCTAGTAGCAGTCGTTTCCATTAGCAGGATTAAACAACTATGTCATGTTACTATCATCAACATGGTCAGGCCAGTCTCATCGTTGCCAGAGAGAGAGAGAGAGAGGCCAGGCGAGGGTGGGAGGTGGGGCGATAGAGGAAGGGAGAGCGTGGCTAGACAGTGAAGTACACATAATTACATTACACACATCGTCCCAGCGCCAGCAGACATACGCGCAGAGGCGGACAAGCAAAGCACAGCAGAGCACAGAGCGGACTTTACGATGCTGTGCTTCCCCTTGTATGGGAGTGAGAGATTGCACTAAGGAGAGAGAGAGACAGAGAGAGAGACAGGGAGAGCGGGAGAGGAATGGGCACAGAGAGTCACGATAGGCAGGCGGATAGCCACGAGGACCACATGAGGCTGCGCGGAGCGCACAAACCTATAGCTTGTAGGGTCGTACGAGCGGGCCGAACACTGCGTCAGGGGTCGCCACGCGTTTACGCAGCTGCGCGGACAACCTGATGCATTTGACTCGACGAGTGACAGATGGCGCAGAGTACTGGGGCACATACTGGGGTAGCCGTGCGACGGTGTTACTGGAACTCGTACCTTGACGTCGGCATCGGCATCAAGTGCAAGGTAAACGGAGGCTCAGTGGAGGCTTTGTCGTGGGGCGAGGAGACCAACTGCAGCTGGGAAAAACGGCCACCATCCTGACAGTTGCTAGCGGAACTCTCTGCCAATATACATAAGTATGAAGCACGGAATAGACCTCGGGTCGGTGTGTACGCCTCTGGTTAGTAGCATACTTGTTTAGTATCGTGGACGTTAAATGTTGGCTGAGAGTCAGCCCGAAAACCTCTCTCTATACTTGTTTAAACACCACGAGCCATTGTGGTCAGCGATGTTGTACATTGAATCAGACGATGTTATGATTTGAGGGTAAATTCCGTGGGAACTTCAATCGGATGAGGAACAATGCCTATTGGCTGATAATAATGAAGAAACACAGGCAGGCAGGTGAACGAAGCAGACTGATAGCATTTTCCGTTTCGGAGACTTAATTATATCAAAAAATCAATGCTCAATAGAATAATAAATATAGCTTCATATTATCGGTGATAATAATAATTGCTTTATTATCATTATGAATATCATATTCATTTATTGCTGCTGCTGCTGCTGCTCTCACTGGATTATATGTATACAAGGGTTCGTACGGGTGGTACATGTTGTTTCGCAGATCGGTAAACAATTGCCGAAGAATATTAGAGGATTCTTCCACAAGATGGAGGTCAGCCCTTAATCTCACTGTATTTCGACTAGGAATAGGAACAGGCCCTAATCCACGTTCATTGTGGCGAGCAAAGCCTCACTATTTCCGTCGCACACCTCCGAGCGATCTGTCTTGCCGCTCCGCGCTTGGGGAAAGCAGCCGCCGGGTCAGCGCGGGCTAGCGTATGTTTCGGCCGAGATGTTTGCGCAGCATAAAAATGTGCCCTCCACACGAACGAGCCGGGTTCGCCTTCGGTGCGCTGCGCCATTGTCACCGCTTGGATCTTCGCCTCGTCGTGAGATAGATATAGGAACATCGAAAAAAAACCAAGAAGGTCCACAGGGCTCGTACATAAACTTATATCGTGAGACGTTGTGGACGCATACGACGGTCCGCAGCCCCCCCCAGCGAGCCAAGGGGCCACATCTCGTCGAGCTCGCCTGATATCTATTATTGTACCGGGCCTAACAGTCAGTTAAGCCGCCTCCAACGAAGATGTTTAGGAGGAGAGTAAGGGACCACACATTTGTCGTCGACATGTCTTGCCCGCGCCACGCCACGGCCAGTAGGCAATTCGGCCGAAGCAGGCGACCGCAGGAGAGAGAGACTCCAACCAAGGATGGAACAATGAGGAACAAGCTATGAGCCACTTAGATGAGGGGCATCGTCACTGACGTCACTCACACCCCCAGTAACCTTCAGCTGTGTAATATCAACGCACATTCGTGCGCGGTATGTATCTCAGTCCATCGTTCGTGCTGTACCAGTGCCCCACCAAGCGAGCGCCTGGGGCAACTCGACGAAGTAAAAAACCTCGCACCCCCAAAGGCACGTGGTCTAGTTCACAGACACCACCTTGATCGCCTCTACGTCTCCGAGGTCTCGGAAGACGATCGACACCAAGCATTCGCTCGCTCGAAACTACGACACTGCTCAATTAGGGATACTCCAATTTAGTATAGTACAATAACAGTAGCTAGCCAACGGTTGCTACAGAGGTTCATTTTGGGATATTTTTCGTACCTCGACCAGACGTTATCGACGTTACAATAATTCCAATTCGGGTTTCGGGGAAACGATGACATGGATATCTGGGTGCATCTATAGATCCGGAATCATTTACTGATTGATTAATTAGTATAGGCACAGGAGGCGTATAGACGGGAGTCCACTATAGCTAGACAACGCGTCTAGGCGTTGTTTCGATGTGAACAACTGGAGCGATACTTCTTGTTCACTGCTGCTGAATGCATTATACAAACTGCAGGAATATCTGACCACACCTGATGCCAATGGATCGGTGTTCCTCTTACCATACACTCGGTAAATATGCACCACAGCAAACAAATCTACCAGCCAATAGATGTCCGGCATCGACCCCTTGTCGTTGTATCCACAATACATTATTGCTGCCTTCTCATCAATTTCCCGTCGTCTCGACTCTCCACCATCTCCTTGTTCGGCCAGTTGTGCTTCCTGACGTTGGCCAATTACTACCAATTATCGAGAAGGGTTACCTATTAATATTAAGGTGAGCACACACACGCACACATACGTGCACAAGCTGATACACAGTAATAGACGAATAAACGTTATTCACTTAGTCCTGGCACTACAACGACCACTAGAATTTGCCTCACGTTGTACTCTGCGGCTTCGCTGGCATATTCTGCTTTATCTTCCGCTCCGCTCCGTTTGCTCGTTGGTCTTATGGTCCAGTCTGAGACTGTTGTTGTAGGTTCCGAGTCCTTGGTATCTCGTCCTAGTTACTGGCAGTAGTGGGCTGGTGGGGGGGGGGGGGGCTAATTGAATTCGAGTTGACGTTGGCATCGCGGGTCGGAGGTCGGCGACCACCTCCAACCCACGGTCGTTTCGCTCAGCTCCGCTCCAACACACTATAACAAAGGGGCAGTAGCCAGGCCCGACGCACAGGGCCAGAGTAGGAACGCACAGCTGCTATGGGGACAAGCCCAAGGAGCCGCCTGCAGGAGCCGGCATGTAACAACATCGGTTTCGAGTAAGAGCCTCTCAATTTGTCACTTTCTAGCTGCTAGTTCTGCTTCTGCTGCTGCTCTCGCTTGTCTACTTCGCCTACCTGTCGTTTCATCCTTGCTGCGTTCGCCGTAAGTTGGCCTAGCCGATACCCAGGCTTCCTCAGCCCAACCGACACTCGTTTGTCCTCTGTGGTCCTTCAATCGCCCACTGGATCGGTTCAGTTTCCAGTTAGCTCTCCTCGTCCGTCAGCTTTTCTCGTCTCCATCCTCTATCAATGTTCCCCCTCCCCCTGCCTACGTTGTTCCTCCCACTCACGCGGGAGCTATCTGTTCCCCTGTACCCCCCCCCCCCCGGATAGCTTCGCATACAACGCCATCGAGTCGGTCAGACAAGCGGCCCGTCGTCTCGGCCTCGCGAGCGCCGTTAGGTCGCCGCTCCTTGTTGTTAACTTTGACGTCGCTCACCTGCTGCCGAGCGAGCTGCCACCGCCATTGGGCTTACCACGGGAACCACCAGGACGTCGTGCAGTAGTGCGCACACACAGCGCGAGCGAAGTCGACATCGAAACCGCTGCTACATGCCGCGAAACTCCGCCGTCGCGGCAGCGAACGAGGCGACCGGCACTGCCCTATTAAACATGGTAGGGCGGCCGGCGGCTCGCGGACGTAGCGCGAAGGTCTAATCGTATTAACGGCAGCGAAGCCCTGCGGCACCTGTGCGGCCATGTCAGGCCTATGTTTCCTCTGAGGCCGCCGCCGCCGCCGCCAGGTCCTACTTTCCCAGGTGTCCCACATCGCTTGGCTTCGCGGTGCCGCCTCCCTCTCGTATTCAGGCCTGCCCTCGTTCAGGCCCTGTCGCTTTTAGCCGTGGTAATCCTGTCCTACCACTACGAGAAGCGCTGTCGAATCCCCGTCACTCACCAGCACTAGACCTCCTTGTCTTCTTTCAGTTACAAGCTGCCTTCGTGTTGCTTCCCGTGCTGACTCAGATGTTCGCCAGCCTGCTTCGCTTCTGTGCAAGCGTCAGACATCCCCTGCGAGCATCCAGCGAGACATGGTACAAGACCGGTGGACGGAACGAACCTAGCGCGTCCCACCGCAGCATACTGCAATAGGTGACCTAGCTATTTGCTAACACTGGCAGTCTGTCGTTTGTACCGGGCCGTTATATTCCTTCACGAAAGGGAACTCAAGGAGAATGTGAGGTCAGGCTTCCGACATCCTGCTGGAACAACCCGCTGTTCCCCTATAGGATTGCTTGCTGCTACCAGGCTGCGCAGATTATCTTTTTTGTTCCGCCCCCGCTATGCATAACACCACTGCCGTTCGCTCTCCTCGCTGCTGGCCGGGACCTTGTCTCTGGCGGTATGTAGAAGCCGGCAGTTTGTGCTCGGCTCCGGCTCGCGTTGGTCCTGCTGATGGTCAATGACGACTTCGTATAGAAGGAGGGAGGGAGGGACGCTCGGCGGGAAATGTTAACCCCAGCAGTCCGCCGAGAGTCCACTCCTTAGGGACGACTGCACACTACAGCTGATATTAGTATATATATACATATATACGTCGGTAAGCATATCTGAATCCGTCGGATAGACCAGTGACCTATAATCGGCTACTGCTAAACATGGACAGCCCTTATAGTGCAGGTCAGTGAGCGAAGCGGGGAGCACGAGATACAACAAGTGAGGTCGACGCTGAAATCCCCAACAGACGAGTCGCCAAGACCACCAGGTTGATCGGATCATGTCGTCAGCGGGCAACAGCGAAGGCCATAATGCTCAATGTGCCCAATTCGACACCCATCTCTCCTGCGCTAGATAGAAATATGCACGACGCATGGTATTGTCATAGGTTATGTACAATACTTGTGAGCAAAGCCTTGGTTAATACCTGGCAAAGAATCGAAGCATAACGGAAATGTTACTATGTCTCGCTTCGAGCCTGGACCTGACAAGGCAAACAAATGAAATAGGGATGACCCCCCCTGATGATGATGGTCGTTAGTGACGACCTCAACGAGTCGACGCCAATGTACAGATGTAGCCAAGCAACATACACGTGCGTGAGCCTCTTCACGCAGAACAGGTGCCGAAGTGTCTATCCACGCCAATCACAAACGGTGGTCTGTTCGCTCACAGCTATGTTCAATTCGCCGTCTTGCTCTTTACAGGCGAGCAAGCCTCTCTATCGTTTGTGGCTCTCACTTCGTCATTTCGCTTCGGGTCCGCAAGCACGGATATTGTGTTGGTTGTTGATTCCCATGTTCTAACATCACTGAGCCACTCAGATATATCGTGTATACGGCGTTAAAAAAAACTTTGGATAATGTCATTCCGACATGTCATCTCTTCACCTTGAGCTATAGGCACGATAGCCAACGTTTCACACTCGTTTTATGCCTTTTCAACTAAGCTTTGTTTCATTTGTGTATAAATAGAATCATCCGAGTTGGGGTCTGCGCTAGACTGAGCCAAGCATGAATTCTCACTTTAGATAATATATTATAAATATTTGTCAAAAAAATTACATTTAAGGGGTTCGTCTTAGGAAGCAGTGTCTAGTCCTCGCATTCCACATAGCCATTTCGCGGCAATTTCTATACAACTTCAACACAACTCCAGCTCCATCTGTCACCATGTCAGGCCAATTCTTTTCCACTGCTGCCAAGTGTCTTGCCCGAACCTCATCAGGATTTTGGCAGCAGGTATTTTTCCTATTTCTTCTCTGCAACGTTGCTATTCGCCGGCTAGGCAGTGTTTAGCTCTACAGTCACCCACACGATATCCCACCGCTTGGCTCTCAGTGTTTAGCGCTCGTGGCCTCGCGCTTAGCTCATTCGAAGCGACCTCACCTGCGCTTCGGTTGTCCAGACCCCCTGTCGACGTCCCCCTCAGTGTTCCTGTGTTTTGTTCCGTTCCGCTCGGCGCAGTCACGCGTAGTCTCCGTACAACCCGCCCTCCTTCGAGGCTGTTGTTTGTTTGTCTTCTCCCTGTTTTGACACTTCATTAGCACAGGCCGTCGAGGGGAGACACGTAACCCTAAGCGCGCCTAGTTTGTGGGTCCGTTCGTTCGCGCTTTTGCCAGCAACCGAGTTGGGTCGGGGGGCCCGAGCGAAGCTGCGAAGCTGCATCGTTCACTGTTACCATTCTGAAAGCGTCCCCACCTTGGTCTAGCTCACCATTCTCCTCTTGCTCGTTTTTCTGAGCAGTTTTCCTTTGCCACTGTCGTTTCTCTTGTCCTGGCCCGATGTCGCGAGACAGATGCGCTCCCCAGGCTCCCTTATTCCTCCCCTTTTTTTCCTGGCTCGCCTTGTGTTCTCTCTCCGGCTCACGTCGTCGTCGTTGCTAGCGAGTCCGGCTTTTCGACTGCTTCTCCGCGTCGCGTGGTGACGGCCGACTTCCTTCTCCGAGACGCGCTGAAGCTTGGTTTCGTTCTCATCTCCTTACTTATTTCTATGTCTCGGCCTTCTTCGACGAGACGGCGCCGCCAGGCGACGTCTCGCTCTGCAACATCGAGTCCGTTATTAAAATTAAAACGGGACAACCCCTGACAACTTGCCTAGGCCTCAACAGTTCCTTCGCTTCCAGCCGAAACAGTCGCTGCTCTCGCTCACTACCTCTCTCCCATATCTCCCTTTCTCTCTCTCTCGCTCATGCTATTCGCTTTGCCTGTCTGTCTAAGAACGAACAGCGCCATGAGGCGGCTCGGAGGCCTGAAAGCCTGAGGAGTTGCTTTCCACACCTGGGGGTCGTCGTCGCTGCCGTTGTCGTTTTTCAAAAGCGGGCGCGACACAGGAAAACAGAACAGAAGCAGCTTGAGAAGAATTAGGGATCCTGCTAAGGGATCAGGCAAGAAGAACTTCGTAGCGGGGAGTTGGTGCGCTCGACGGGAGACACGGACGGGGTCCTGTTTGGCGACGGTGCGCACGAGCCTAGCGGTGGTACGCGACTTCGTCGGGTCTCTGTCGAGCGTTCCGCCTCGGATCAACAGCAGCAGCAGCAGCAGCAGCAGCAGCAGCAGCAGCAGCAGCAGCAGCAGCAGCAGCAGCAGCAGCAGCAGGCGGCCACGACGGCAGACCCCTGCGACCACCCCCCGTGGCCCGCGTATCTCCTCTGCTCGCGTAGCTCGCCACTCCTCCACTTGCCGCGACGTCGCTCCACGCAAGCCTGCTTCGGCCCGCCTGCTTCGCCTCGCGAGTTTCCGCGCCCTGATGACAACTGCAGCAGAACACAGCATGCATAGACTCACATGCTGGCGCTCACAGCGGAATAATTTTTCCAGTCTCGCTGGTGAGCGAGCGTACTGCACGGAGTGGCACGCGTTGCTTCCAGACCGATCGACTCCCATTTCCCTGTCTGCCTCATCTTGAGTCGTCTGCGTACCGTCTCGAGGGCCCGGCAACTCCTCTTCACTGAATTTCCTTTTTCTCCTGACTCTTTTGCACTGCGCCGTTGCGTTGCTGAATGAACACTGGACGCGTCGACGTGGCTGTTGATGGCGGGCCACCACCGTCATTGCGGCCACCGCCATTGCCCTGCCTCCGACGGTCCGTTCCGCAACCCGTGGCCCATCCAGCGCCTGTGAGCGCCTCAAGTCGCCTGACAGGATCGCACCCCCCCCTCCCGGTCTCTCTAGGTCTGCGAGTATCGACAGTCGCGACGGCTAAGTCGATTATCCAACAGGCACCACTGTGGTGGAAGAACGACAATGGCACAAAATGAAGATGTCGTCGTTAGCTCGCCGTGGCTGCGGAGGAGGAGGTGGCGGGGGCTGCTGCCGCTGCTGTGCTTCCTTTGCTCTTGATCCGTTGACGTCGGCGCGGCCTGCTGTCAGCTTCCCTCGACCGCCGGCCGCCCGACCGGCTAACAGCGCTGGAGGATCTGGCCGTCCCTATTACACTGAGCTCATTCTTTTTCACACTGTGTCTTCCTCGTTCCGTTATCACTTCACTGCGATTTTCTCGGAAGAAACTTCAGACCGCGGCAGACGTAAAGCGTCGGCTTGAACGTTTGTGACACGAGAATCTAGGCCAACAACGCACATAGCATCATGGCTGCAGGAAGGTACCTCAGCTTCTCCTTCTAGCAGAGTCGTGGAACCGTGCGCCGGCACCGACCTCGTCGCTGCTACCACCACACCCCGGTATATATATATATATATATACATATATATATATGCGTGTGTGTAAGATGGTAGTGCACCATCAACGTTCCCTAGACGGCCCACGAGACGTCGCGAACAAGAAGTGCGGAAACACGCAGAGTTCCCCAAGACAGGAGACGACAGGAAAGTCGACACAATTTTAATTCTATCACACGCCCCTCTCACACTCGACGAATTCACACTCAATTTCCGTGATGATGATGGTGGCGGCGGTAGTGGTGATGGAGGTGCTGGCGGTTCTCGGAAAACTCAAAAAACGACGGGGACGCCGTTTTTACCTCGATTGTCGGACAATTACGAGTAATACAACTCGAGGCCTGAGACACCGCGCTCTAGGTCGTGTCCCAGCAGCGTTAGAGGCGACATTCCCGAGGGAAATTCGGTTGAATCATAACAATTATCACCAGACGAAGTACACGGACCACCGAAAAAAAATCGCATTTTTCACTCCACAGATGCAAAATTCTTCAGTTTCCAGACAGGTTTCCTGAACGATGACCGCGAACGGTACAGTTGTAACGGGTCTCGAGGGGCGCCCTCAAGACGCGGCTAATGGTCAGCGAATGTACATCGATTTGTCCGGAGTAAAGATAACTCTCGGTTAAACCGTACAACGACAACGCACGACTCTGGCGATTAATAGGATTCCCTCGCCGCGTCACCCACTGGCCACAGGAGCACGCACGCGTTACTAGCACCTACGCGGAACTCCAAGCAACACTATGCTTCAGATACTATATAGGTGTTGCATGTACACCGGGCGGCCACCTCAGATCGGGGCGGTCAATCGGTCACAATCTCGCTGCACGATCTACTGAAGTCGTCCATCTAGAGACGTTCGCTTTCTCCTCCCCTACTGGTCATCACTATCGGGTCCGATATCAGCGCGTACCCCACTGAGATAACGGCATGCCTATAGCAGTTTGAGTACCACCATTGCATTTTGCCCTCCTTGCTCCCTCCACCAGCGACACAGAGCTCTGTCAAGTGGTGGTCCTTTCCTTATTGTCCTGCTGCATCAACGCTTTCGGGCCTCCCTCGGACTTTGCCGCATCGAGGATATCGAATGCAGATTGGATCGGCTGCGCCACCATCCTTTGCCTTCCTCCGTAACCCATCTTTGGAGGAGCTTGACTGTGTGTGTGTGGTGTGAGTGACACGAGGACAAAATGATCACCCTAATTATATTGAACTTTATCGTCGCCATCATGGTCGGCAGACCCTTGATCAATTGGGTCCCCACGTCATTCTGCGTTATCATACTCAAGGATGGATAGAATTGCCCCGGCTTGCGCGCGCCCTGTCTCCATCGTTATCAGGATATCCGACACGCGACTGCGTCGACCCCTCTCTCTCTAGAAGCGGGGGTGGGCTCTGCGAGGCTCGGGATGGTCGGAAAGCCTAAGCCGTCAAGGCGTTCGAGTCTCGGAACGAACGAGGTCGGTGGCCGCCTTAACGTCGGCACGGGCAGCAACGAACGATGGAGTTCTCCTCGTCTACCACTAGCCGTCATCGGAGCTGTGTCGAACCGCCAACTCCGGCCGCGTAGAGTGGTTCACCACTTCATGGTGACGGGGCGAAGGAACTCAGTTCTTTCGGTATCCGTGCAGTGTTCAGTGCTGGGCGGCGTTTCCGCCGACTTTTCGACAGCTGCAGTCAGCCTGTATGGCCTAGCAAGGAAGGTGATGATTGGGAGGTAATCCACAACACACTACGTCTACTACCAGTGGCTGAATTTGCTGGAAAAACTACAAAGGAGCAGATGACCTGAAGGAAAAATGTTAGAAATATTGTTGGATTCAGGAATGATCGCGCCCGCTAGGCGTTATGCTGAAACGAAGCATTTTGTATGATTCTTCCTAATACAAATCCTAATAGCTTGTTAGGGCACAGCCCTTAAAGGGCAAGGGTGATACGCAGCGAGTTTGTGCTTGTTTGTGCCGATCTCAGCCCCAGAAACAACCTCGGCTCGATAGAGACAGTCAGCTCGTCGCTTATCGCATGAAGCTCGATTTGGTACTGAGAATCTGAGGAAATTACATATGCACCCTACGTATACGTCTTCTATCAGTGCTCGTCAGTATCATAATTTTGGTTTCTTTGTCTTGGCCAGCTTCGAAAGCCAGCTCCAAACAGCTTTTGTTTTCGATATATCCCTGTTATGGCGCTATCGTCCCTAGACTGTCCCGCGAACTACCCCATGCACACTACGACATGATTTCCAAACCACCACGCGCACCGCCCCTCCACAAGATGACTTTGCCCATCTCAATCAGCTTTAGCAGTGGTCCAATCAAACTGCCACAATCAACTCGTCTAATCTCAGTTCAACTTCCTTCATGCGACCAGATACAAGCAGCAGCCACTATCCATTCAGGAAAGTTTCGAATCGGTGGAACTGTTCCTATTCACGTAGTGCTACGAATGGTCCGCTGGCTCACGCGGCGACGAGGCGCTGACAGGGTGTGGTATTTGGGAGAATACCTTCGAAGTGACCACTCCACTATTAGTGCAAGGCAAGAGGGAGAGAGAGAGAGAGAGAGAAAATCACAGGGCAAGTCGTCCACCTTGCCCGAAGTGGTACTTCGAGGATACGTTCGAATTCTCGCTGCAGGAGCGCGCCACGCAGCATACTGGAGTGCATTGGAAACGACATTGGAAACTAGCACGACCAACAGCAGCGATTTCTCTCTCTCTCTCTCGTCACAATGCAAGCGCAAGCTTTCAGCAACCAATCAAGCCCGACGGATGTCGTCGCACCCGCGCACGCGGGTTGTCATTTTCTGAGGTCGGTACTTTCTCCCCACACCCGCGTTCGGCAAACTCCTCTCGTCGCCAGCCGCTGTCGTTCCAGTACGGCGGTCAGAAGTACCGCTGCAAGACGTCATCCCAGCAGCAGACGCCGGTTGATTTCTAGCCCGCAGGCCTGCATCCAGCTGTGTTGTGGAAGTGGACGACGATAGCATGAAGACAGTTCGGGGTTGACGGGGAATTGGGGATTTCCCTTTCCTCGCTATCGCCTGGAGCCATTTATCGCTGTGGAGCAACGAAGGTCGCTGCCGACGACTCGTTCCCAACAACAAGTCACCACGGCCGCCATCGAAAGGACAGATCGTTGCTCATCTTCTCTCGTCCGTATGCCGCTGTACCGCTAGGTGATGCTGGCTGCTGTGTTCCTGAGAGCCGCCTAACCGCTACTGCTACCACTTCCTCCAGCTGAGTCCACCAACGGCAGCGTTCTGCTGCTCTTAGAAGCAGAAGGGAAACCGTCTGCAGCTAAACGTGCCACTTGGTCCTCCTGCATTTTGCTGTTCTGTTGCTGCTGCGCCTGCCGCCGCCGCCGCCGTCGCCGCCCCGGACGAAGGTCCTTGTCATGGATGGGAAGCTTCACCATCAGACTGCTGTTGCAGATACACACGTCTGCCTGGCCAACGGTGTCAGCGGCCAAAAGTGGACCATGCAGGCGACGTGTCCTGCGATACGCAGTGAGGATACATAGTGCCTGGAGTTCCATAGCCTTCTCTCTCTCTCTATCCCTCTCTCTTTCTTCTCCTTGTTGCCATCTGTCGACCGGGACCCCATGGCAAAGTATAGTCGAGCCACTACTAAGCAGGCAAGACCACCAAGACCGAACTGTTTACCCCGTTCTGTTGTTGATTCCCCAGAGATCTCTTGCTCCCGGTCCCCAGCGAACGCAAGGACCAGAGAGGCAGGACGAGAGAGAGAGATAGAGATAAAGAGAGAACTGTGAGGGGTAACCCCACCAGTACCGCATCTCGACTCACTAGCGTCACATCTACTCAGCACATGCCCGCATAGGCACATATCCGTGAAGCCTGTTCTACCCTTTTCCTGCTGCTGCTGGCTCTGCTGTTGTTCCATTCTTTTCCAGACGTGCTTCCTCCCTCATGCCGCGCCTTGGGAGGTGCTGGCTTCATCCGAACGGTCGAAGCAGCCGACTGTGTTGTACAGCTTGTCCGGCCACTATTCGCATAGCAAATGTCATGCTGCTAGGTCTACCCCACTCAGCATTCGTCGAGCGGCGCACACGCCAACCAGCGAGCATCGAGTTGGGTCAGGTCGCCATACAGCCACCGTCCGCAGCTACCGTGTCTCTACATCGTCCATCCACGTCCCGCTCTCACTGCGCAGGCCCAGACCACGGGGACTTGCAGATCACCACGCCACCAACAACATCACCACGACGGTTACAGCCGCCATCGCCGCTGGCCCGGTTACCACCCGCCGTTCACACGCAACCGGCGACCGGCTTGCGAAGCCAAAGGAGAACACACTGCTACACGTGCCGACTAGCAAGGCAACGACGCACAGAAACACGTCCATAGCAAGCATGTATACCATAGCACCTGTACATAAAACACGCCGAGTGGAGACTAGGGTGAAGGGGTATGCAAGACACTCGGCACCGGCGAGCGACCAGACAGTCATAGCCTCACTGCCAGCAGCAGGATTCTCGCGTGGCAAAGGATCTATGGGCCTTCCATTCGACGATGCTGGCTGGCTGGCTGGCCATGAACGACGGAGCTGGAAGTGGTGTAGCCCCGAAGTAGTGAAGTGCGATAGACGGAACACCTCGGAAATGATAATGGCCTCTGCAAAATACGGGTTTGCTGGTTGGTTGAGTAAGTCGCTGGCAGTATGTTGGCCTGATCGAAGCCAACACGTTCCGGTCCGCGTCACCCAGTCCTGTTTGTTCACCCTTTCCATGGTCCTATCGCGCTATCATCCATCCATGTGACACGAGCGCCTCTCGGCAGGCGCGTGAGAGAAAGGGCACATGCCAAACGCGGCGGGTCCAAGGGGACAGAAGCGCAATAGCAACGGCGGGAAATATCGACGCAGGGATGTTACCCACGACCTTACCGAGGCTAGGCGACTGGTGGAGAGATAGCCATTGAAGAAACATTGGTGCAATTCGTCCCTTCACGACAAGGAAGGTGAGTCGGTAGATGGTGCAGGAGCTGAGCACGAGTCTCTGGTGACTGACGTAACCTAATCCGTCTCACATGGACGCGCGACAAGGCTTTGCCGGTCCGGGTTTTTTGTAGGACAGCCTTCTCGTCACTAGCCGGAACCTTCGCATGGACGGAGATCAGGCCCTTCCAAGGCTACTCTAACAGGCCCAGCAGTAGGCGCTCGTCCGCTCATCCAAGCGTTTAGCGAGCACGATACAACAGCGAAGGAGTTCACGCAACAGGCGAGAATAATGAGCGTCAACAGGTCACCGTTGTGCGTTGACGACTTGCTCTTACGTTAGGCTCATTTTGGTCAACAAGATCAATCAAACCAGCAGGATGTCTTTGTGGAAAAACTCGTAGATTCCATTTGACGATAAGTCGGGAAGACAAGCAGTTACCGGCGTTGATTGAAACTGACTTCAATACGCGCATAGGCACCAGACTCAAATTTCGGTCGCGGCGAGGTATCCTATGTCAGAACGACATCGGCCCACTTACCAAGGAATATCGTGAGGCGTAGATTAAAGGTCCTCTCGTCCAAGACATCAGCCCTCTATCGACTGCACCCTCATGTCCTCGTTTCGTGTGACCTTGGCGAACACGTTCACTGTGCTAGCAAACACAGGAAACAAATCAACAGATTACTGAAAGACGAACAGCAAATCGGAAATCACGCGAAGACCACACTGTTCGGTGTCTGGGCACAAGGCGGTGCCTGCCGCGCTCCTCCATAACGAGTACGTAGGGTCGGGCCACGATCGTCTCAAAGCCAAACAGCGCCCCAAACACAGTAGCGTCTAAACAAAGATTAAACACACGCGACAACATTGGAACGAACACGGACATACCCGCTTGATCAGGCATGAAGCCAGATCACTTCCGTTTTAGTCCGAAGCAGTCAGCGTACATGGGCCGCACTGCGGGACACTGCAGGCTCGCATCGGTAGAAAGAAAGTTGAACTTTGTTCTCCAGTTCCTCCAGGACCTCACATGACTTCAGGACCCCCTCTACTATTGATGGCCGAGGCACTGTGTTCCTCGTGTCCGGGGTCACGCCCGAGCTGGGTCTCCGGAAGGCGTTGAAGCGCCTTACCGGCAGCGAGCGAGCGAGCGGGCGGCGGCGGCGACGGCATGGGGTTGGCTCCAAAGCAACAAGCTTCTTGGCACACTCTACGCGTTCTGCTTGGATTACCACGTTCGCCGTCTATCGAAGCGTTGCCTGTCCTTATTTCTCTAGCGTCAATCGGACAACCGAAAGGGACGTTGAGTTCACCGGGCAGTCGAAGCAACAAAAACGAAACCCGTTTCGGGCTTGCTGCTACAAGGCCGGCGGACGTTGATACGGTATTCTTGCACGGTGCGGGACAGTGCGTCCATAAACTATGAACTTGAATGAATTGATATAAAACATAGCAATGTCTCCTAGAGTTACATTACACACTGAACTCAAGGGAAGGTCAACGCTACCAAGAGAACTGCACTGCTCGGCCAGCAGACCATTATTGCAGCACGTTATGTCATCGAATGCATGCGGTAAATGAAACGTCTCGTAAACTCATCGCAAGGGCACGCCAAAACAGTTGATAACGGACGACGTGAAGGACACAGGTAAGGCGAGGAACACGCTCTACAGGGTGTTTTATTTCTCCAAATATACGTGGTGATAGAATTGTTCATACTGGGTATCGTGGATATTCAGCGAGGCAGAACTCGTAATGCGAGTCGCGTCGTCTACAAACTGCTCACCCATCTATCTACTTGTCGGCTGGGTGTAGTCACTCGCGGGCCTCGAGCCCAATTCGATATTGGAGCGTATTCGTACAAGCCATTAACTCTCTGTCCACACTTGACCCCCGTACCCTCATTGTTTAGAGGGCCACTGGGCCCCAGAAGAGCAGAGTGGCCGGCGGACGCATGGTCAGTTCTCTCTGTCTGACTTCGCTAGCGGCCGCTACTTGATCTTCTGCATTTTCCGCCATAGCTCTCCCACTATACTGACGCTGGGCCCATTCACCGGGTCCATTCAGCTCGGGTTGGAGCGGACGACGCGCCTCAGCCAACCGAACCCGACCGAGATGGCCAGGATGGCTCTCGCAACGGATCACGGTCACTGCACCTTCGCAAGAGCAGATCACTGCCCCACGGCGACAGCGACTCTCGCTGAGCTTAACCAGTCAACGGCGCAAGGCCACGTCACTTCGCAAGGACAACACAGGAAGAGAGAGCAGAGGAAAATGGCGGAGAAGGTTAGCTGTCCAAACACATGGGACTACCCTCCCCCCCTGCAGCTATCGGGGGAGTAGAAACAACAGATCGGCTTAATATCAGAAGCAACGGGAACAAGCTAATGTCGAGCTATCTGGACCATCTAGCTATACTACTACACGAAGCGATTTTTCTGCAGAGCCTATATGGGTGAACGAATGGACGGTTGGCTTGCGCCCTTCGATGGTTCCGCCCGACACAATCCATGAACCGCGCTGAAGGAAACCAGCAGAAACCAGAATCAGGTAAATCGAATCAACGCAACATTGGACGATGCATTCAGATAAGGGCTCTAAAGCAATTTTAACCTGTTTAAGTTGAGTGACAATTTCAAAATTTCCAAGTGTCTTGGGTCATCCCTCCGGACATCGTGGAATGTTTTGACACCAATTTAAAAGCTGTGGAAATCGATTCTCGTGTGGATTGTGTGTGTGTGTGTGCATGACAAACTGTATGTTGAGTGCGATAGCTTATGTCGATACTGTATTTAAGGCTAGGCGTGGCTTTCCACTGGCACTTTATTCTCGGCACCCCATATCTATTCGTCTTTACTAGTAACCCTATGCGATTTACCTACGGGACTGAGTCAGACACACCCTGAGAGTCCAGGAGAGCTTAAGAGTCGAATTGAAAGCAGTCTCAGCTTATCCCGAAGAGGTTCCTCAGGACGAGCTCGGTAATTGTGGTCCATAAATTCAACGCCATCTCTATTCCCCTATCAGAGCTGTTACTTGGTTTCAGCGGTACGCACCAACTAAAATATGCATCTCAAGCGATTCCATCACCATTTACTCCGTTAAATATCGTTCGGCAGTTTTACAAACGCACTCAAAACCGCCGAAGCTCAACTGGTCGAAGTCTATCGAAGTAATGCACAGTGAGTACATGCTCTCAGTAGGAAGAAATCTCTTGTTTCCACTCGCATCTACTCGAAACTCGACAAAGCGAGCAAAATCACCAGCAAGATGGATGACACGAAGCTCTCCCAAAGCTCACGGGCGTGCAGGTTCCCCAAGTCCCAGAGACATAGGATCGATACCGTGGAGGTGGTATGCACACACTTTATAGTGGGGATTTGGTGCTCAACTGGCTATCGATTGGGAAGCTCTCCATCAAAGAGGGGCATACACGCGAACCAGTCGTTGCCCGCTCATTCGCCTATGTCAGCAGCAGCAGCGTCTACGAGGAATTCAACCCCGCTCAAGTCTGCCGACATTTACCGCTAAGATCCACCACTTATACACATCTATCGAGGAGCTCAGTGGTCACCGAAAGAGGCTTGTCGGCTGGGCTGCAGACAGTTGTTCGCGCGCAGCAAATATACGTAAGTAACAGTAGAAAAAAACTCGAGACAGCGCTCGCTGGTCTCCATCAACGATTTGCCCGCCCCCTCGCGTTTTCAGTCGCACGAATCAAAACGATCTCATCCTCTCCCGGGCAGCCATTTGAACGTCGATACAATCTTACCCTGAAGGGCGATGAGATACCAGAGATGAGACACCCATTGTCATGCTTCATTGGGTCTCGTGCTTCACGGTAACCCACTCCCGGCCCGACGAAGCCCACTGGGCAGCAGGCACTGAACTTAGCTTGGGCAGACATGACCGCCTGCTGGACGGATTTTCATCCCAGTAACACAAAGTTAATCGAGTTCTCTCACAAGCGCTAAACACGTTCTTGCCTATATGCAAGAACGTATATTTTTGTGCTGAACAACCAGAATTGTCAACAAGCAAAAAAAAACAACAACAAACCCGGGAGGTCGTGTCACTCAGTGGCTGGACAGCCGAATACAAAAACAGCTGTACTCGAAAGCGAGTCCCAGTTTGCGGTCCGTCTGTGAGCGCACAATATCTGCACGAGTTGTAAGGGTCATTACATCATAGCACATGTTCCCTCCCCTCGCACATAGTGCATGTAAGGGAGTGCCCGTTCTTGCTATTTATGTGTGCTATCTTTTGGCGCATGCACACACGCTGACCCGGCGGTCACAGCCACCAAACAGCTCCAAAGGAGGAACGCTGGCTTCGCACGATATCTGGGGGCGAGCATTCGACACGATGTTATTGTGCAGGCGACGAGTATCTAGAAATGGGAGTGGAGAATGGGACGCGAGGTGGGGTCCCAGCGACGATAGACAACATTTGCTCATTGCTCATTTGAGCCAGCCTGAACCGCTCTTTCGCTTGATCTCTCCCACATATCATATACAGACCATCTATCGGATCTCTTGGGCGGACGAGTTTCCTTCCCCGACACCGCCGAGGGGGGCTGATCGCCGTATGCCTGCAGAAACACAACTGGGGGGTCAGACGATGTGATTACAAGATGTAGATCTCTCTCTCTCTCTCTCTCAATACTACTAGAGCCACACCGTCGACACCTTAATGAGGTTGAATCTGCAATGTACATTTAGGGTATAGTGTACTACCCGATGGGCGAGGCGTCATTGGCCTGACGCAGGACTAACAGAGGATCAACATTGTCGGCTTGAAACGTCGTTCCTGGCTCGCTCGCCAGTGCCAAGCTATAGCTCTGCTCACAGCGTGTACAGGTATTAGGATGCCGGGTAGAAGTTAAGTTGCCCAGACAGAGAATGTGATACTGTCAAGAAGCATGAAGCGTCGTCCCGTTTATGAACATCGCCGCTGATATGCATTGCTATGCGTACGAAGTTCGCAGGTTCCACATGTCCCCAGTACATATGCCAACTTTTCAAGCTGTCTCACAAGTACATCTCCCTTTTGTTTCAGATGAGCAGATGTGCTCGCATGTTGTTGCTTCTGGTTGAATTTTCACTGCGAAAAGCCGGCGGCGTCACATAGCCGGGCCAACTCATCTGCCCCATGTGTAAATAGTGTTGAGGGCGTTGCAGGGGCTCACGTATCCTCTGCAGACACCCTTCTCAAGGGGATACTTCACTATCGAGCGGACAATGCTAGGGCGTGGTATTCTTGCAGCGCAAGAAGGGGGGGCTGATATTTTCGTCTTCTCGTCCAGTGCTATGCTGGATCCTGGTAAGTCTGGCGGTGGCGCCGTTCTCGGCCGGGGTGCCGAAATTGTTTGTCACCAAGCTTCATGAGCAATTTATGGGCTGGATATTAGATCTCAATGGTCAATTTCCCATTCCTAAAAGGCCCCGTTGCCATACGGGTAGCGGTGGCAGGCTACGACGTACAGAGTTTTGTCGCTAAATCGAATGGATAGCGCGAATGTATCAACGCATAATGACGTTGCGTCATAAATATATGCGAGTACTGGCAAAGAAAACATCGCCACACATTTTTTACCCTTTCGCACGAAGCCCTACCATTTATTTATTCATTCATTCGAGGTTTATTTTCGGAACTGCAGTTTCACAATGCTTAAGTTCTCGCAAATTATGATAGAGTCGAAATAGGGACTTTTCGCCTGCCAAAGCATCACATCCTGTACTTCTCCGAAATGCAACATCCGTTCATTGATCTTGTCTCCATGTCCATATGAAGTAGTCCTTCGGTCGCAATGAATTGCCTTAGGACAGCCTCCATTTACCTGGGAGTCGTGCACACCTGTGCTCTCCCGTGGTGCGTTTAGCAAGTATGTGGCAAGCGTCTTCGACCTCAACGAGACATCGGTTAACATCACATATGAGAAAATGAGTTACATTGGGCTATAGCGATTCTGCATTTTTTATATATATATATATATATATGTCATTTGATTGTTGACAAGAACCCTCTTCTCTTAATAATCGGCAGTTGAAGATATCTCTAGCCTTCAAGTGCCACTAGAAGGGAGCTTGGCGTTATCTTCAACAACAACAACAACTACGAGAACAAACACTACAATTAGCTTCAAATGCCTTTAGCTTCAATAAATATATTACTATCACCCGGAGAAGCGCCACGCCACAACCCCTACAAATTGTACATACTTAAAGTTGTACCTAAGGGCCACTTCCGCGAAGAGAACCCATCACGCTCCGATCGCATCCGTCCCACCAAAAGCTGGGAAAGACCCTTGTTCCCGCCGAGTGGGTGAGTGAAGCTCTGGCTGGCCCGCTGCAGTCGTCTATTAGATGTCAATGTCTTCGTTTATGCTTCAGCGAACGGGAAAATTGTGGATCAGAGCAGAGATGGAGGCGACATCAGCGGTTCGTAGGTAAACTGCTTGAACAGAGCAGCCAGTCCTTCGAGGAGTTGCCGGCAGCGGGGGGCCACAAAGCAAGGAGAACAAGCTCCTGCTATTTCTCAACCAGCAGACGTTGGTAACGTCGGCAAAGAAATGGCGCCGATCTTGGCTTGCTTGCTTCGAGTCTTCCGGGCTTCCCAGCTGAGCCCATCTGGGCCGAAGCCATGCGCTAAATCAAATTGACGGCAATAATGTGTACTACTGCTCTAGTATTCGCGCCACCATGCCGCAAGCCGTGGGTCTACCGAGTTACATAGCTGGCCGATGCCGAAGGCGCTCACTATACGTGAAGCTCGAGTATATGAAGCCCGCGAAGGTTAACTCAGTATATTTCAACTCATTGCAGAGTGTTACGCAGCAAACGCTCGAGAAGTTTAAAGGTAAACCTTTTAGTGTGTTACTAAAGGAACTGCAATGCTTCGTAATGAATAATTAGCCGCTGTTAGATATTTATTCGGAGGGAATAAATTGGTCAAATTCATGTTTGTATAAATTGTATAGCATGTGGACACCGTCCTGTTCAAACTTATAGGCACCATCCGTCGAGAGCCGTCTGTGATATCGTCGATTTAGCAAGAAGATAAATTACAATTATCGCAACGACGTCAAAATGACACCATGCTACAATACTATTATTTGAATTGAAATATAATAAATCATCCCAACCTCAACCAAAGCCCCCTCGAACACAACCCCGCCACTGTGCAGTCGGCGGCGCCGGCATACGCGAAGCTGTACCCAACACCCAGTGAAAATGATCAGGGTTGTGTGGCCAGGCAAAATCAATCAAGTTGGCTCAACGGTCGAATGGTCGCTCGAAGGGTCCCTCGATCGCGCGGATTGTCGGACAGTTCAGCGGCAAAGTGGGGCCGGAGCCCTCGTAGCTCCTACGTCTGCTCTGGGCCTTTAGCTTCGGCCGGCTACCACAACGAATTCCAGCAGAATACGAACGTTATTGCTACCATTGACAGTAGAAATCGACGAACCATTTCCGGCAGGCGGCAGACTACAACAGCCACTGCAACAATAACAATTCGACCGCTGACACAGAGCGGGCGGCGCCCATCGACTAGGTGGACGACGTCCACGCGCAGGCGTGTGCGGGCGGGCGCGCGCGCGCGCGCGTGAGCCACCCAACCAACCAACCAAGCAACCCCGACCGGGTGGGCAGACGGTCAATCGAGTTGGCAATCTCCGCCTTTCGATCACAGACACCACTCAATAGCTTGTGCTTCGAGCGGGCTTGGGGAATGGCGGGCGCGGCGGACAGCTGTCTGGGGTGTCCCGTCGACGTCCGCTAGAACGTACGGCAGAACCCGCCGACCCTAACGCAGACGAGTCCTACGCCGACAACAGCAGCCACACCGTGGGGCGCGCGGGCACCGCAAAATGCTGTCCGTCGTTCGCGGCAGCAGTCGCGCCACGGCTGGTGCTCCTGGCGACTGCTATCGAGGCCCACAAGTAGGGCCCGCCCGTCCGCCGGTTGTACAGTCATGCCATACGCCAGTTAACCGACACATCATACAGAGCTAGCTATCTGCAGGCCTGCAAGAACGGGAGGGATCGAGGACGACATTGAGAGAGATAGTGGTGGAGCATGGTGGAACAGTCCGGCAGGCGTCAACAATAAAGCCAAAGTTGCTCAAACCAAGCTGCTCCCTTCCATGGCTGCTCTGGTCCCAGGCCCTCGAACGAATACCAAGCAGCTCAGTTAGTTGTCCCCCGCCCTCTCTCTCACTCACTGCGCCATTGTATGGCGCGATCATTACATTAGCGGTAGTGTCGCTCGAAGGCGTAATGCATGTCCAGCTATCATCTCATTCCATCATTACTAATGCTATTTCACTCCTACCGCCACTACGGTACTCGGACCGCCTACAACTACTGTACACGCTGCTACCAGTAAATAGTACAACTTTTGTTACTGTTGCTGCTGAGCACTGTCATACTCGGTGTGTTGACGTTGAAGAGGGATGCCATGTCGGTGAGGTGCTCCACAAGGTCGGGGGCAGGGGCCCAATGAAAGCGGTCGTCATTTTCTAGTCTTGCCGGAGGAGGGATGGCTGCACTAGTAAACAGTGAACCCCTTATGATAGTCTTGATAGCGGAGCGTGCGCGAGAACACTCTTCGGAACGCTGCGAATGGTGTGCGACGTTGCTGTCATATTTGACTGGCCGATTGTTCATGGTCGGACACAGCGCCAGTCGGACTACAATCCATAATGCTAGAACTGTCTCAACCGTTGTAACTTTGTTGGCTCGCGATTTTGAACTAACAAATCGTCATATTCTATTATTCGAGCGGATGCCACTAGCCGTGATATGTGTGTACTGTAGCTTACGAGCTGCGACCATCAAACCTTGCCTCTGCGGCAATCGCCCTTCTACAAGAGAGAGAGAGAGAGACAGAGAAAACGACTGCGTCAGCAGTGCCTATGTGAATGCCAAGGGGAATAAACTCGTGCCGAGAGGTTAGGCAAGAGGTATAGCGATTCCGCAGGGGTGCCAGCAGTGGTTGTGGTGGCCAGGAAGAGCCGGGCTTTGGCACGGGAAAGAAAGGGGATTGGGGCTTAGTACGAGGGGTTTAGTCACGGCCGGGCATGCGCCTCTCTCGGCGCCTGTCGAGATGATGGAGCTGCAGTTCGGCAAAGCCAAACCAGCCAACTAGCCAAGCAACGTCATGCCGAGCCACTACCGCTAGGCTACACCCGAGAGAGGCATGAAGCTATTTCGAAATTAATTCCACCTAGGCCCAGGATCAGGATAATACAAAGTGCTGGTGCCGGGATGATAGCGAAACCAGTCCCGTTTGACTGAGTCTCGGCGACAGAGCGCTCGCGCGCGCGCGCTTGTTACTAACTGCGCTTCGCCGGGCGTGCTGAAAGCGACGTGGGGGGGGGACCGCATCTCTCGTAGGACGCGTATCTCGTCGAGCCGTACCCACCATGGCTATTCTCAGCCACCACCACCACCACGAGTCCCTCTGCTCGCACCAGGCCTTACCCCCCGATGAATACGAAGTGAAACGTCATTCGTCAACTTCATCGAACGATTCGTTTGGTTCGCGTTCGTTCCTGTCTTCAGCGCCTCGGCACCTCTTGGTGATTCCACCTGGGCGCTACATTGGGACGGGTGGTATCATATCGATGGGTAGCGTTAGCCAGTAACGACAAATAGCTGTCCAGCAAAGCTCATATACTATGCATTTTTATATTATTGCATCGAATTCGTTTCTGATAACACTAGTCAATTCTGGCATTATCCCTCGCCGCTCACCTCCCACACAGCTTCCTCCCATTCAGCTTCTACTTCTCGTACATCTTTGGGTACCCTCTTGAAGATTGCTTTGACCCTACGTCCCCTATCACAAACGCCTTCATCATCGTATCACGAAATGCTGAGGATGTTTTATCCTACTACCGGATGCAGAGGACAAACTATATGATATGTTGAGCTCTTCGATTTCTTGCCGTTCTGCGCTGATCGTTGTCTGTCGTCCGCAGTATAACGGTGCTACAATCAGCGAGAAGAGACGCCGCCTTTTGAACAAGTGTGCACCAATAGTAATAACACGAATAGCCATTGGTTATTTCTGCATTCTCATTATGCAGCATCCGAGGGCTTGTCGTTAGTATGAATACGCTCTCCACGTCGTCTGTGCAACTTCATGATTTGGTCACTCCATCGGAGGTTTGGGGGTTCGCCTCGCCGACCTCTCTCGAACATCTGTGCCGTCATTCCCCGCCTTGTGACTAGAAATGCATTGTCCCCTGTTTGGCAGTCGGGAATCCCTCATCGCACTGGCCTCAATCCGGCATCCCTGTCCTTGTTGGATAGACCTGCTGTGCCAATTTTCTCATCTCTGAGAGTTCGTCTCTTGGGAACAGGCCTCTAAACGGCGTCCTATTCTTCAACCCGTTCCTTGACTCTCGTATAGGTACACTGCCTTTTGTTATCTCCTTGTCGAAATTTTCTTTGTCCTGCCATACTTGTCTTTTTTTAGTTTTGATCCAGATGAGGCTCTGTTCGTTGGTGTCTCTGGTCCTGGTTTCGGCTGTAATCTTCGTTATAATGATGAGTTAGTCCGCTTAGTGACCCTTCCCTCGACTTCATCGATTTCATGATTGCCAGCAAGCGGTCTTCTTCTTCTTCTTCTTCTTCTGTAGCTCTTGCTGAGTATGAGATCATATTAACTCACTAACGTTTTCTCTCTCCAAGTTTTTACTACACCTTCCAGCGGCGAAGTTCTCAGATTCGATGCTTTACAGGGTTCCGTCTTGGTGTCAACGAAATCAAATACTATATACGGCGTATTCCCTCTCGTACGTGTCCTTTCTGCACTACCTAAGCCCGATTCCCCCAGTGTCCCGATCACAGTGTCATGTCCGCGAAGTATGCAAAACCTACACACCTCACGACTAGCCGCCTGCTTCTCCCCTGCAGTGCGGCCCATCTATGTGTTTAACGGACTGGTGAAATTGTGAAGGCCACCTCGAACACTCACTCTGTACAATTACACACGCTGCTATTTGCAGTTCGTTAGGTGCAGCACGATCTAATCGTTAGATCACACAAACAAGGCTGGCGGGCTCTTTTGGGCGCCCGAAAGGCGTTAACAAGCTTGATCAGTCAGCGGCTGGATCCGACTACCGGCTCATACGCCAAATCGCCTTAAACGATGGAATTAGATGGACAGAATATACACCCCTTTATAAATCCATAAACTTCGAGGGGCACGTGCTGTTCGATATCACTTTTGAACAGACCAATGACACCCATGCCCTTCTCGAGACGCACTGACGGTGCGCTTCTACACTTCGATGTAGTTGTTGGCTTTTGCTATTGACGTACGACAGTAAGCGACATTCTTGTTTTTATCCCAAATTCAAAATGACAATGCCGAGCACAACGGCTAACCATTGAACACCGGAACCGAAAACGCACAACAGACAACCGCTGACGATTCGTATTTGACGAGACTACTCGCATCTCTCGAGACTACGCTCATCTCATGTCCTACGGTGGCTAATGATGAGGGCGGGCCTGCTAGCCCCAGGCTGTTCTTAAGATGTCACTTTTCGATCAGCTACTTCTTACTACGTACTATATATCTCAATCTCTCTCTCTCTCTCTATCTCTTTCTCTCTAAGGAAAAGTTATTATTAGTTATATATCTCAATCTAGTAATACACGATTTTACATTTAAATTGATCCGACCCAACGACCACGTCCCCCTCCCTTAACATAGGTCCCGTGTACATTTTGCCGCAGGGAGGGCAGGGGGTGCAGATGTCGTCAAAATACACGGGTTTCATTCGAAATGACGCCCCGACCTATTTCCCTTCTGCGGCCCTTCCCGACCTCGATTTGAACGAACTCGTTCAAATTCGCTTGCTTATACCAGTCCCGCCATATGACGAAGGCAGAGATCGCTACGAATATCATCATACATTTTTATTCAACGTCGACAAATTCCTCATAGATCAACGTGCGTCCTGCCACTCGTGGCGGGGGGGAGTCTGGCTGGCCTGATGGCTGACAGACATCAACTCGACCGTGCTCAACTTCATCTGCTTCTTCAGCTGCGAAGATTCGTTATCAACGTCAACTGTACGGCGGAGCCGACTCTCGAACCTAGCTCCCGCGAACTTACGCTCGAAGCCGTTCGTCAGGTCGCTCGACGGGCGCGAACTTACCTTCAAGTTGCACGATTAACCGTCGTCGTCGCGTATTTGCCAACCCCTTGTCGATATTCCCCGGCGCGTTTTTACTTGGTTTTGCTTTGCCTTTACCCCTCTGCTTTGCCCGTATTGCCGACCCTTGCCTACCAGCAAGATAAGCTTTAGGTAGGCGCTTGCTGTCCGTGGGTCGTCGAAGTACTGAGCTCGGTGGGATGGCGGCCTGCTTAGCACCGATTCGCGGGCCGCACCGCACCACACCGCCGTTTAGTTGTCCTCCAACTCCACACTTTGGCAAGAGTGAAAACGCTCGGGGAGGAAGCCAACGAGCACCGAGCCGCCTCCAGCTGCCGCTGGTGCTCTGCGTTCGGTGAACGCCCAACGATCGCGGTCCCCGACTTCCGAATCGCTGAGGCCACCGCCGGTTAGCATGCTTCGACAGCGTTGCCCTGCCGCCACCGCCGCCACCGTTACCACTACTACGACTGCTTCTGCTGAGGTAGTAAGGATCCTCGGTATTTTGCATTTCAAATTTCAAATGAACACCGCGACCAAAAATTCAAATATGCTGATTCGCCGCGGTGGCGCCCCCTGCCGCCTGGCCCTCTTTCGCCCGCTGCGTTCCCGTCAACGTTCAACCCGTTGTGCCAGCCGACGCCACGCCAGCAGCAGCACCAGCGATGAACCAACGCCTCCGTGTATGCCGTCTGTTCTCAGACATGCTCGCAGACGTCAACGTTGCCCAATCCTGGGTCCATGGCCGGACCAGACCGTGTGTCCCGCCCCCGCCATTGGGCGCACAGAAGGATTCCCCCCGTGCGTACACTAGCGTGGGGATGAGTGGCGCCGGCCACTCTCGCTTAGATCGACCGTTGGCAGACCGTTCCCTGTCTTGGACAGGCACGCACACATGTGTACACGGGAGCGCAATAGAGACGCGACTCCTGCCACAGGCGCCTGATGTCCGGGGGTGCTTATTTTGCGTTTTCGCGACGACGACGACGGCGGCGGCGGCGAAATCGGATTTACGCGCATGCTCCGGTCCTCTCCATTAACCTAAACTGACTCGCTGAGTCAGTCTCTCTCTCTTCCTCTCTCTCTCTCACTCTCTCTCTCTCTCTCTCTCTCTCTCTCTCTCTCTTTCGAAATCGTGCTAATGCGCGCACACGCAGAGAGACGCAGGCATAAGGTTGACAGATACAAAAACATGTGTATAGGCGTGGATGTCACCACGGACGGGTTCGTGGAGCCGGCTCGTCATCGCGAACTGACAAAACGAATCAGAGCTACCCACCAATGACGGCTAGCGGCGATGACGCGCTACGCTGAGAGCCAGAATGACGCTCGATGCGCTTTGTGAAGTATAGTCTCGTTAGCGGTGACGTAACAATGAGGAGGTGTAGCACGAGGAGCATCTCAATTGAATTGCATCTAATTAAACCTTGACCACAAATAATAATGAGATCACGCTGCTTATCCACTAATGTATCTATCACAATCGGAAGCGTCGTTGTATCATGCTTTTTGGCAGTACACATGATAATTTTACATAAGCCCAGCTGGCCCAATCGTTAATTGGTAATGGCTGGCTGGCAGCGTTTCCGCCTGTTAATTTTTTTTATGCCTCAGTCGTTTGTCCGAGCCAACTTCATCTTGAACCATGATAACAGTTGCTCAGCGAAGCTACACCACTAATGGCTTCACCCTAGTGCGGGTGAAGCTTAGAAACAGCATCGGGACACAGCGACTTGGCAACTCCGCGTTGGGTCGTTGAAGTGAAAGAGGTGCTGGGCTCGGGATGCAGACTTCTATCCAATGCCATGAGCCCATTGCTTCCGCACCGTCGTTCCGTAGTTCCACTAGGATGAGTCTGTCTGCAGGTCGAGGTTTACTGTTGCAACCGCTAATTTTCATTCCAAGCACGATGCGGCGCCACCGGCTGTGATGGCGTATTCTGTCATATTCACAGCACGAGCCGGCGACAGCGGGCTCCGGAACAAAGTGAAATTAATTGCAATGTACAAACCGTCCAGGGATCTTTCGTGTTACGAGCTGCCGCGGGTGCAAAACGCACCGTGCAACCGCGACACGAACAAGTGTGCGTCGCGACTTAAGCCCCAGCATCAGGAGGGGACACGTTGCACAACGGACTTCGCTAGCGCAAGGCGATTGCAACATGTTTGTTGTTTATGAAGTGCGGCTGGCTTCGCATGGTTTAGTTGGAACTTAGTCGCCCTTCCGAGACTGGTGTCATAGACGACGCGGAGTACCGATCGGCGGCCACATAACTCCTGTTGGTTTTTGGCATTCTATGACCGGATCGCTTCAAAATAAACATGCTAGATATGGAGAGCACGACGTGCGCAAAGAGCTCTCGCATCACCACCGAGCATTGCGGCTCTGCCTAACACGCCAACGCAAACAATAACGAATCTCATCGCAACAAAGTTGGCTAACATCGATCCTCAGCGCTAACACACCACTGCGATTCTCGTCGTTGTCGTTGTCAACAAAGACACGCTAAAGCCGCCCGAATCGAATCGATGTTCATCGATCAGCAGCGCGGCGAACGGCGGACGTCACGTAATATCAGATAGATACAAGTAGTGTAGCAGTATTATCTCGATCGTAGCGATTAGCCAATATAGCAGATCACTGCAACTGCTACTGTTAACAGATTATACTGTTACCACTGGTAACAAATTACACTTCAACTATCGTTACCCTTACCATCCATTTCTGCACGAATTCACTTCCATCGAGTTGCCAACGCAGTGGTGCTGTAGACCTGGATACCCTTCCCAGCGTCTGACCCTTCTGCCTTAGCTGAGCAGTGCTCCCCGTTAATCTCTCTGTCCCGCATGCTTTCTCCCAGCTCCCAGTCTGCGCATCAGCATCATCCACTCCCGTACATACCTATATATATATATATATATATATATATATATAATATATATATATATGTATATATATATATATATGTGTATGTATGTGGCCGCGTACATGCATTCCCTACAGAGTTCCCTCTCCCTGCTCAACAGGAGAGTGCAGTCAACGAAAACAAGAAACTTCTCGTAGGGTAGGGATGCACCGGCAGTTCCCCATCGACTCTCACCACCCGGGGTAAATCTGGGCGAACGAGGCTTGCTGGGTCGCTAGCTCGTACAGCTCCCTTCGAGGAGCAGCTTCGAGGGGGAAGAGAATTTTGGGAAAGGGTTCGCGTTCCGTCATGCGATCTACATATGGCGGCCCCCAAAATCGCCGGGGGTTCAGCAAGGCGTGGGGGCGTCCCGCGTCATGCTGCTTACCTGGCCAGGCCGAGTCTGTCGCTAGCCACTGTGTACAGGTCGCCCACCTCCCAGGCTCACAGGCGCGGCACACAATCGGCTGCCACACACCTCCTGCAGCTTTACCTTGTTTCGGCAAGGCAAGCAAGCCAGCCCTCGTCTCTGCCCCCCCCCCTCTCTCTACTCCGCATGGTCGGTCTCTTAGAGAACGACTTCCATCTGCACGGCGCCCGGGGGCCTTCTGCGGAGCCTCGATATACAACTGGTGCTGTTATTGTTGCTGCTGCTGCTGCTGTCACCGCTGTTTCTGTGTGGACGTCATTCCCGTAACCGCTGACCTCGTCGTCTACTCCGCTCCCCTTAGTATAATACTCTTTCTTTCTAGATTTTTCTCTGTCGCTCTCCTTCACTTTCTCCTTTCTCTCTCTCTCTCTCTCTCTCTCTCTTGCTGGTGTCTTCAAAGAAAGTTCATTTGAAATTCAAATCCTCCATTGGCCGACGACGGAGCACCCGTGCCCGCTAAAATGGCTGGATCAGCGTGGCGACGGCCAGACCATTGGCGTGGGTGCGTACATATATATACATATATATATATATATATATATATGCACCAAAAAAAGGAGAAGATACGCTAGCAACAAAAGCCGGCTTGTTCCTCTCTCTCCCTCTTTCGCTCTCTTCGAGACGACAACGGGGAAAGAACAGTCCCCTTCGGTTTACCCCCTTTGGTGAGTCGTCGACAGCCCAGTCGGCCATGAAATCTAACCAGCTGACAGGACGAGGGTTAAAAAAGCCGAGGGAGAGGCGGACGACGCTGCGTCCACTGGCTACCTCTTAGATCGCGCCTCATAAGGTAGTTGCTGGGTGGCGAGCGAAGAGGGAGTCATCGTCTCGGACGATGTCTGGGCCAGAACACCAGCCGAGGCGGCAGGGCGATCGAGGGGGAAACTCCGGTCGTGGCGAAGCTTGAAGAGGCTGGCCTGGCCGGCGTGAGGGCGCGACGCCCGGCGAAGACCTGCGTATTCGCTGTGTGTTCACCAGTTAGGCTAAGTACATCACGACCTGTTATGGTCAGCCTCGCCCCAGGAGAGGCGAAACCGAGGCTCCATGCATCGACGTCAGACGACACAAAGAAAACTGCACATAGGAGGGAATTCAGCTCTGCGGCGTCACTCCGAGCGAGCAGGTTTTTGCTGCCTGCAAGTTCTCGCTCGCAGGCGACGGCTGGCAAAGTTGGAAGACCGCCGCGAGGACATCTCCACCACAAGGGAGATAGAGATGGCCGGCTCAGGAGAGCGTCATTATGGCCGGTGGTGGGAGGGTGCACTCGGTACACACTGATGGCAGAGGCACGCCGTCAGGTTACTTTGTTACTACCTAAAATCTGATCCAGTGTCACGGCCCATCCCGCGGGGTTCCTTCTCGGTTTGCTTTTATGCTCAACCGCCACGCTAGCTAGTTCAGTCGAGGTTGGGTGGCATTCTAACTCCCTGCAGCTGACGTCAAGAGGGGCCGAGATGGCACAGAGCAGGGTAGGGAGGCTGAAGGATCGGAGTTCAACCTAAAGAAGACCCAAAGAGCCGATTGCGTTCACCCCCCAGCACGAGTGCCCCAGAGAGGCTCGGAGGAGGGGTATTCGATAAAGGGGAGCACTGGAATCAGCCAACAACGAGCGGAGTCCGACCGGCCGGCGGTAGAGGGTCATCCGGTAACGCGGGGTGGGGCGTGAGAGGGCCAGGCCGGCCGTTGTGTTCTTGCGCTTTGCTAATTTATCCCATTGATTTGTTCCTCGCTTCTTCATTTCACTAAAAGCATTCGCTACCAAAGACTCTCTGAGACAAAGCAGACACTCAGACGTAGGCGGCATTTTGTCCTCCACCATACACATGCTCTGTGGGCGTTGCAACAGGCGTCGAGCTTCTCGAGGAAACGAAGGTAACTGCAGTACCAGCAGGATAGCGGTACTTGGTTCGTGTAATGGCGAACCCAAAGATGGGTAGCTGGATGAAACCTTAGGCAAAGCAACAGGCAAACCTTCAGCTCCCTCGATTTTTGGCCACCTTACATTCGAAATTGAGCTTAACTGCTAATTGTACAACGGCAGCAATACACCACCTTCTGGGCAATGATAGCAGCGTGGCCAAATGCGACCAGATACTACCTCTGTTGTCTACAGCAGTCAGTTTCATTGCATATAAGCCGACTCGCAGCAGGGAATCCGAAGGAATCACACGCCCGTTATCCGCCTTCTTAGTCATAGGGACCAGACAGACACATAAAACAGAAGTGCGACCTCATACGACGGTAATAGGCACTACAGCCAAGCGTCAGTTATCTCAGCTTTCATTTCATCACAATTCTCTCGTCCATTTTGGGATTGGTATCCTTAGCAAGAAGGCGGGTATTCCGCAATAGCTCGCAGCAGGTATGGTCGCATGGATGATAGCCGGTCCCTTCGTAGACTGGCAGCGCGTTACGAGCTCCTATGTTTGTCTACAATCTACAGCCACCAGTCGTCGGTTTGCCCGTACGAGCGGGG
The DNA here is from genome assembly GCA_019614645.1 of Stratiolaelaps scimitus. Classification (NCBI taxonomy): domain Eukaryota; kingdom Metazoa; phylum Arthropoda; class Arachnida; order Mesostigmata; family Laelapidae; genus Stratiolaelaps; species Stratiolaelaps scimitus. Next base: position 1,945,671 of record JABWDB010000011.1, on the reverse strand, counting down.
CTTCTATCCAGCTACCGTATCGTAGTTATTGCACATGTGTCGGCTGGCGGTTTTCGGTGGCTGCAGCAGGGGAGAAACAATACACGGGGCAAATATGTTCCGCGTCTATGACAACACGTACTAACCTCTTTCTAAACGTTTTTTTTTCCAGCTTTCTACCGGGGCTTCACCTTTGCCCCGAACGTACGTGGAGGACCTCGATACGCAACACCAGCGTCTAAGCGTCCTATATGCTATCCGACTTAGTGGGTCCACCTTCCCACTGCGGCATAGGTAGCGAGCATCTCCCAGTTAGTTCGTCAAGCTTAGGCTGACTTGACTCTGCGAGGGTAGCGGGCCACCTTAGGTCCCACTCGTCTACGAGCCGTTTATAAACATATGAAGTCACTTGCCGGTTCCAGCTAACTCCCCCTCGTCCCAGCCCTCTTAGCACGTAAATGATGCCTGCTCAAGCTCCTTAGTCTAGGGTAGAGCAGTATGGGAGCAGCTCTGGCTTAAGCTGCAACGGCCAAAGGGCGGTACCCGACCGGCAAGATCGGTCTTTGGCGAACTGCTGAAGGGAGAGAACTCCGCCATCGGAACGAGGACGACCGCCGTTGCTTGCGCCTCCGCCGACGATGATGACAGCCATCTCAGCAAGCAGTTTAGCCTCGCTGGGGTAGCCAGTGCGCGCTGAGTGTGCACGAGAAGCCGGCGGACGGGTGGTTGGACGGACGTCGGGGGCCTCCACCTCCCAAAGAAGGCGCTCCCCGCTGGAGCTGTACGGTGCCGTTCCATTGCATCGCGGTAGTGCCAGTCTCGCCCCAGCCAACAAACAGCATCAGCTCACTTGCCAGGCAGTAGATGCATACAGCAGGACGGTAGCCCGATGAACACACGGTTTGCTGCAAGCGGGAAGCTGTGCGCGAAATGAGAGCACTGAGCGAGAAATCGAGAGAGAGAAAGTTGGAGAAGGCGAGATATGGAGACTACACTTTGGAAGGCAGACAGGCCGGCCAAGCAGCCAACGACTGCTTCCCTAGCGTCCGAGAAGCATCGAGATGATATTAATTAGTGGGCCCGCCGCTAGCTGCGCCGCCTCTGATGCTCGTCGAATCAGCCTTCAGCCATGGGTGGGCAAACGGAGCCCGTTTCGACGAACACCTACAGCCGAATCTAGCCTCGCGGTGCAGCATCCTCTTGCGCTCGGCAGCATCAATCCATCAGGCTTACCACGGTCCGCTCCCCCTGCTGCAGGGAGTCTGCCCGAACGTTCGACATTGCGGCAGTCTCCTCTCGTACGGCTACGAACGCCGGCAACTGCCACCGGTACCCCCGAGTTTCCGTTCTCCCCCGAACGGGTTTTGACCTGGGGAGCAGCATGTGAATCTACTTGCCTGAGTAGATCCACGGTACGGCCGGTGCCCGCCCGCCTGCCTCGCCCTCGAGAAGACACACCGGACTAGGTAGCTCTCTACGTCCGAGTCTCTCCACATAAAGCTTATACAGCGAACTCCCGCTTGCGCATCTCTCTCTCTCTCTCCAACTATCGGGCGACGATCGTCGAACCCGACGTCGGATCTCACAACCAAGGACGATGCGACGTCGCGGAAGTTAACGCTCAAATAGATTCGTCGACGCGAATCGAAAAAAAAACCCCTACATTCGAAGCGTACATTTGAATCATCAATAGACACGAGACAACGATTTTCAATTTCGCCCTTTTTATGTTGATTTTGAAAGTTGATGTCCGCTTTCGGAGGTTCGCTGATGTTGGCGAATTTGAACGCGCGCGCGTCCTGACACATCGACACGGTCAATCAAAACTCACCTGTAACGCAAAGGAACATATTGAACACGATTAGCGATTGCGGACAATTTCATCGAGCTCCGACGAGGGAGAAACATCACATCACCCTATCTTGCCACGTACACGTCTTTATAAGACTAGCCCCTTTAAATGCAAACGTGCAACGGTGGGGTATCTGCTACGGGTGCGAGGCATACGAGTCAGGTTGGAAAATTTAGATATATTCTAATAGATTACATTTTGTTACCGAGGTGCGTACGATTTCCTGCGCTGAGCGCGAAGGCCAAAAGATAAACGCAAGGCTGCTTTGTCCAGCTCTTGTCATCGCGTGAGCACGCCAGCATCCCTTTGCCCGTAGACTATCCACGTCATGTGGTACACCACACGCTTCGATTGCTGTTCCAGTTGGATCCCTCCCGCCACTTGGACCAGCTCGCTCTGCCAAGCCAGCAAGCAGTCGAAACGGCAATACAAATAAGTGTCTCGAAGAGGCTTTTATTAGCGATAGTTCCAGGATTCGCCTCGGGTCTGGCCCGGCCACAGCCACTGTTCCCTTTCGCCACCGTTCAATGGCAGATACTGACTGCAATTTCCGGCAATTTTTTCGCAGTAATAATAATGGCAGCAGTAATAACAACGACGTCAAACGCCGCCGCCGCCACTGCCGCGCCAGAGGAAAGAGCCGCTCGGGGTATGGGCCAAGCAGAGCGCCGTTCCATTTCTGCCCAGCAACGCCGGTTAATAAAAGCGTTGCTTCCCAAAAATTGACCGGCGCTGCTAACGGCGCCAGGATCGGGCTTCGTTCCGGCCGCCCCATCGCCATCGTCGGCGTTGATGCCAACGTAAACGCTGACGTTGTGGCCGACGACAACGAGGTCGTTGGCCAAGTAATCCCATTTCGGCGACGAGAGACCCTCAACGAACGTTGCACATTGGCGTCATTCGCTGGCTGCCTTGAACACTGGAGGAGGCGGCGGTAGCAGCCGCGAGGCGAACAGCAGTAATCTTTTCCCGGTTGGTCTTTCCCTTCGCGTCGACGCAGTGCAATACACCAGCGGTCGTTCAACGGCGATCATCTTGAACGAGGGAGCGCACTTCACACAATCGACCATCCAGCATTGGTACCAATGTGGCTGAGACGTCTGGCCGCCGAATCGGGGCCAAAGACTCCGGACTGACCTCGGAGTTGGCCTGCATCGTACGCTGGTCCGGTCGTCAGTAAATATCTAATTGATGGATGACGCTGGTGACTGTGAGCGAATTGAAGGCTCAGACGGGAGGCTTCCGGATAGCGACGCCGGACGCCCCAGAATGAAGTGAAGGACTACCAGGAGCGCTGGTGCAGCTTTGCATCGTCGCTCCATCAGCATCAACTTTCTGTGGCCTCAGGTGTATGTGTGCTGGCCAGTAGGAGTTCGTCCTTGAGTTCAAGGACTTCGTGCGAGCAGCACAAATTCGTCTCGGTCACTCACTGGGGAACTCCTAGTTTCCTAGCTTGCGTTGCGGGTATTATACATATATACATAAGTGGAATTTCCAGCAGCTACCAAGTACATACCATAGGTGCGTACTCTGTGATCCGAGCTTGAGGCTAATTACTGTGCGGCGCTACACAGTTGTGCTTAAACGACGACGGTCGCAAATGACACAATGTTCTATAAATATTCGCATCTCTCTACCTGTCTCTCTTTCTCCCTATTTGACGTTTGCACGTAGTATTCAAGATTGCGCCTTTCGGGATCAAACGCCCGCGAGCATCTTTATTAGGTCTCTATAGCAGACTATTCATTGTGCCGAACGCCGGTGGTGGTCCGCTCGTCATTCCTCTTCATAGTGCGAACACAGCCGCGCTTCGCAGCCAGCCCCGCTACCGGGTCCTGATCGGCGTCCACAGGCCCAGTAGCAGGCGATATGATTGGTGCCTATAGAAGGATACGCTACGGCAGGCGGTCAAGTGGTTTTTTTGGTTGGCGAATGACTAGCCCGCATGGGTCGGCAGGACAGCGGGGCCGCCATCGCAGAGCCGAACCGGTGAAGACGTCGGGTGAACGGCCCCCGACGCCGGATCTCTCCCCTACTGAGTCAGGGTTTTGTTCGAGTCGAGCGGTGCGGCTAGAAGCCTGCCGGCGTCTCTCGGTAGGTCAATTTGGCGGTTTTTGGACAGCCAGCAGTCGTCCGTCCGTTTCCCGCCCGCTTCCTTTGCTCCGGGCAACGGGGGTCTTCGAACCGCCGCGTGGTCTCATGCTACGGCATCGTCAATGGCAGACAGCTTGTGGGGTACGGCTCGCCTTGGTCCCTTCCTTACAACGGCTCTGTTATTGTTAGGCAAACCCGACTGACAATATGGTCGATAGGTCGACCGCTGATCGGGGACTGGTGGACATATTGCCCTGTCCACGGGCCCGGGAAAAATACCACACAGAAGAAAAGGATTGAAGCTTGCCACTGCTGCCACTGCTGCCACCCTGGTGAAGGCCCCGGGAAGCGGTTAGTTGCTCCTTACAGGCCAGTCTACACAAGCGGGCTCCGAGGGGCAAGTCGTATGGTTATGTAAGGCGGAAGGCTCTATTAGTTTAATCTCGATGTTTTTATAGATAAAGCAAGACGCCACGGCGTTGTGTTGCCTAGCGTAGACAGCGTGTATATATATATATATATGGGTGTACATGCAATTTATAGTTGCACCCGTGTGTATGAGAGGGTGGATGGGTGTGGGAGACGGCTGGTTCTCGGACCGCTTTCGATAGTGGGTCGCCCCCGGAAGGCCTTTTCTTAATCGCTGGCGCCAGCGAGCTTTTGATCTGCGTATGGCAATGTTGGCACTGCCATACTGCTGATAGAATTCGCTCTCCGCTGCTTGATGAAATGATACATGAAGGCAGATAATGGAGGAGACAGTCGAAGAAGGTTGCTGCCCCGACAGACTACGTGGCGCGCTACGTGCACGTGACGGGTTGATACCGTGCGTTTTTCTTGCCTGCATGAGGGACATGGTTTGGGGTGGGCGACGGTGGCCACCGTGGCCCGTAGGTGGAAGCACTCACCATACTTATGCTAAGAAGACATGCAGCACGCCAGACCTGGCGGGTCGCTATGTCCATGCGGAACGAGGGGTTGTTTGGCAGTACGCCAGTACCTATGGCGTCGCGACTGCTCCATGTTATAATAGCTTTGCTTAACTAATAATGACTCGCCTCGCTGTGCTGAGAAACACAATGCTCGATAGGAAATACCATTGACACTGTTGGACCATACGATTTGTGTCGATTAATGAGGGTTTTCTGTTGAAATATAGAACAAACAGAGTTGTCTGCTTTGTGTTACGACATATGTGTGTCTTCTGCCCTTGCACCCCCGGAGCCCGGTTACACCGACTGCAAACTAACCTCGCAGAACCTCACCTCGTATGAGAGAATAAGTTTGGTGGGGCTCGGCCTATTTGGCCTGCCACGGTCCATCCGTTCGTACCTTCTTAAAGAAATATCGGCGGCGGCTTTTGAGTCGCTCTCCTCTGCTTATTGCTCTCATAGCGTTATAGCACCCCCCCTATCTGCACCCAATGTCCCCCGAACGGGCCGGACTGCTCAGATGATCTGCACACCCGCGCTAGGCTCGGCGCACACGCCTCCTCAATGCGAATCAAACAGAATACTCCGGCCGGTTCCGACTGAGGCCGTTACGAGTCTCGAATGGAGTGCCCAAACAGGCAGGAATCGGCCCGTCCGCCTGACTTGGCTAGACTCAGCGCTCACCGACGTGAGTCGAATGCACACACCAAAGCATTGCTCGACATGATGGTGACCTCGCTGGTCGAACAGACCGAGAGTGAGAGAGAGATAGAGAGACAGAGATGCTGGTGCCTTCCAATATCCCAGGCCGGCCACCTCCAAAACCCCGAAATATCCTATACACTTGCGTTACTCTCTTTACCGAAGTGGGACTCTCTCCCGAACTGAAGTTCACCACTCGCCGACAGACGAAGCAGTCCTCTGTTTCCACCCAGCAGGGGACCTATCCACCTCAATAGTAGACGGAACCACTGTGGGATCAGTCTGTATCTGGCCTCGAACTGGCTCTGCCAGGTTGCTCTCGACCCACTCGGAAATTACTTCACCGGGAGTAGGAGCAGCAACAACGTCTGCTGCTCCTCTTTATCTACTCGGCAGGCGTTCAGGGTGGCGACCACCCGCTCGCACCTCTCATCCGACTGCGTCTGATGGTGCTGTGACTATTTTACTAAAATGATAGCGATACCCTGAGAAAATGCGAAAATGCCAACGATCGATACACATACCTCGCACCTACAGCTCAACCACTCACAGACTACCCACAGCGAATCAAGCCAGTTCCGGGATTCGTCTCTGACGTCGAAGGCTGATCAGAATCGAATTCTCCCTATCGTCTACTGTTTGTCTAACCAACTGCGTAAGAGAGTTGTGGGGGACTGAAGAGAGACAGGGAGAGAGAGAGAGAGAGGGGGGCAATGAGTTTGGCAATCGGTTCCGGCCAAACACACCTCAACACGGCCACCCCCGCCATACATGGAGCCCACCATCAAGATCCAATCAGCCTTGGGTCGCGGCATCGCGACTGCAGCTACCATTGCAGATTACGTAAAACCCTTCCCTCTTGCTTCTTTGCAATGTCAGTGCCAGCAATTACTGCCGGCCTGACGGCTCGCCGTCAGGCGGTCTAAGATGCTATCATCCGCGCCCATCGAATCAACCCACCGGGCGCCACGGACGTAACCACTCTGTGGCGCTGCTAGCCAAGCAATCGAATGCAGTGACCGGGGGACGTGCTTGTCCCCCATGACTTCTAATCTTGTCTGTACTTCATCCATCGCGCACTTTCGCTTGCACACTCATCACGTACATCATGGTACATAGTACAACCTGTATAACACCATCCAGTTCTTGGGAATAACAGAAGCCCGACATATACTACAGTATTTTAAATTACATGTATATACACATATATGTAACGCAATCGTGGAGATCAAAAACCGTTATAGTAAAACAGTCAGAAGTTAGCTAATTGAGCGAGGCCGGTGTTGTTTGGCAACCCCAGTACTGTCAACATTGTTTACTTGGTTAGAGCTCGAATCATGCAGCACCCTCCACGAGAGATCGGTTTTACGTGGCCAATGTTCCTATGCAGGTGCAGGTGTATACGATACTTGTACAAGCCTCTTACGAATTGTCTAAAGCACGCTGCTCTAGTTCGCCTCCCACGAACGCTATTATTGACGCCCGTAACACTGCACTGAAATGTTGAATGCGACCCCACGAATAGCAGCAAGCATCGTTTGGTTGGAGTGTACCTTCAGCGCGAAGCAGGAAGGGAACCAAGAGTCGCTACATGGAGCGTCCCACTCCGATCCTTGAGTTGCTCGCCGGAAGCGGCTCCGAAGCCTCCCCATCCAATGGCATTCCCTGTGGGGAATGCAGGAGGGCAGGCAGAGCGACGGCGACCACAACGCGCAGAATAAAGGCCCCCACCGTCCCCCAACGCACGGCACTGAGATCCTTACCCCCCCCTTTCCCACATCGTAACACCTCACCCCCAGTTCGTCTCCTAGGGAACGGCTCCGCTAGAACGGCTCTGTGTGACGTCTTTATCGACGCTCTGCCGGACGTCCCGACAACATGAACGGCTGTAGCAGTTGTATAACAGTCGTTTCACTAGCTGTAACGGGAGCTGCGCGAGAGATGCGAGTAGCGAACGCAACAAGCGAACGGGCGAGGCCCGGCAACTCGACGCGGAGACCGACCCCCCGGCCAGTGCCTGCCACTCCCTCTGTACAACAACTGCTGCCCGGGCGATCCTCCGTCGATCGACCCCTTGCGTCTAGCGTCTACCCCCTCAGCGCGCTGGTGAGCAGTATTGTGGGGCATAGCCGCTAAGGAGAGATCTGTGAGAGCAGCTCGCGTCCCGCTGTTCGTTGTCTTCTCTCAGTCGCTAGTCAGCGAGCGTGGCCTCGCTAGCGCAGCGCGTTCGTATTCACGAAATCCGATTAGTTCAATCCACTCGGCGAGCTACTCATGCAAGCAAGTAGTATACGCCTCGTGCTCGTTTGTGCTCGTCCTCGTGTTCGTCTTGGCACGAAGCAAAACCGAGGGGCTCGCATGCGGATACGACGGGGGGACGAAATCGGCTCGGGCAATGAAACAGGACAGCGAACAACAGGGTGGGGGGGGGGGTGGGTCGGGGAACATATAGGCAAGAGATAGGAGCGGGCCAGATCCGGCTGGTGAGTAGCCTCGCCCGGAGAACGACGACACAACAGGGCCGGTAGGAACTAAGGCAGGAGGGATAGACGGCGAGAGCAAATACGAAGAATAGCGCCGCCGCGGCCTCTGTTGCGGTAGCGGGGCTGCACTGGTGACGTACTTACATAGACCAGAGAACGAGTTCGCCAGGGGGCCCCGGGGGATTCGGGGGCCTCCGACCCCCCCCCCCGACCGTAGGAGAGAGGACAACGGCTTTAGTTATTCTTACAGCTTATTCAACGAGTATACGGATGAAGGGCGGGCAGGATGATACTGGCCGAGGTCCAAGACAGTGGATGTATAGCTTGTATTTGATAGAAGGAAATATATTATATCTATCCAGCGTTAGATGTAGGTCAGTGCAACATCGAATCTATCTAATAAGCTATTCTATGCCTCGGATGTGGGCGCAGTAGGCAAGCGAGTCACAGATTAAATTCGATATGAGAAAAAGGAGGGCGGGGATCTTCATAACGGAAATCGTCTATCGGAAGATCTCTGTATTTTGTTGTTGTGCTCACCTGTTGGACAAGAGCGGTAGATGATACGACTATTGATAGGGTGTATAAATATATGTATAATATTGATAGGGTGTATAGGCAAATGAATTAATTTCCACATGACCCCTTTGTCATAGTGTCCGAACGAGAGGAGAATAGCATTCGCCGTTGGCTTGTACAGTAAGGTGAATTTTGTCTTTGATGACTGTGGCCAGAGGACAACAATAAGCTCCGTGCTCCGAGTGTACTCCGAGCCTACGAGATGTTCGTTCACATATATGGTTCGTGTGTACGTATCATAGATCAGGGCGTCCCGAAGGTTGGTTTCGCCGTAATGAAAACAACATTTAGACTGACTCGGTTGTCGTAGTGGCTTGATTCGGCGGTGCACAGCTTGCGCACGAGGCCGGCCTTGATCAGGACAAGAAAACCGTATCAGCTTTGATTTCAAGACAGGAAGTCCTAGTAGGACATGCGGAGGTGACGAAACAAGTTTTCGGTGTCGCTTCTCGGAAGCGCACCACATCGGCTCGTGGCTGTACTTCAAAACAACATCGCGTCTTCCCGCTGGAAACACGAAAACTTTTCACTGTATCAAGAAACTAGAGCCAAGTTGTGAAATGCGCCTCCGTTCCGCCAGCGTCGCGATGTTCTCACAGGCGACGCTTGTGTTGTCGGGTAGATCCACTCGAGGAGTAAATGTACCGGCCGTAGAACCGCCTCGACGGCTGACGCTGCTGGATTTTGCTATCAGTCGGCAGCGAGGCAGCGACACTGTTTGCCGAGTTGGTGAGCCAAATGTTTGAACATGTCGAACTGGGAGCAGGTAATATTGAACACTCGGGAAAGTTATATATTGAGCGGTACGTTTGTCACAGCACCTGAATTACCAATGCTCCCCGCGCTCGCTTCCCTCGCACCCACGCTTGTGGACATTTTAAATCAAGATTAATGATCCGCTCCGGAGACGCGGAAGGCACACCGTCATATCCGCTAACTACATACTATGTAACATATACACGATTTGTGTGAAATAGAGAAAAGTTGAATATATAGTACAGACCGAAGAGCGTCTGAGACAAATATATTCGAGACGTGCCTTTGAGATTAATGCATCGCATTATCTTCATCAGTAAAGCGGATAGGGGACAATGACGCCAATTAATCCACCGTGTAAATATGAAATTAATGAAATTCTCTCGCTCACTCACTGTGAGTTTGCAGGAGGGCTTCATTAGCATATATAACGCGGATGCAATCATTCAAATGTGTGGAAATTTAGATAATTGTGCAGGAAGTGTAAATAATGTTGCGGAATAATTATAATAAAATGGTGCCATTGTCAATGTATGTTGTGCATGGTGACACTTATTTCTAGTTGATACTTTCTACGAAGACTTAAGCGATGTAACACAATTGTAATTATGTCAATAAAGCGCACTTTGTACTCTGTATTGTGGGTTCCATTCTCACCGTCCATTGGCTATAGTCAGAAGCGCAGGTCGGCGTAACCGACACCAACAATGTATTCGATTCGGTACGGAGTGGGGTAATTCTAGGTGGTGGTTTTTAAAATGCGCGCGACCTCTCAGCGTCGATTGTGCTCCTCCGAAACCCCCTCCTTACAAAGCCCATCGATGTTTTCCTCGCGTTGGTCCCCCCCAGCCTGTTCTCGAGCCCGTGACCACCCAACCGAAGCCTGCTTTGCACCCGCTATACGCGACGCTGTTCGTCGTCACATTCTTACTTCCCCCCCCCAACCTACCCGTAGGCTTAGAGTCCTTAACCTAAAAGGCTTCGTCCTGCTCACAACTTGCGGCAGAGCTCCCAGTGAACGACGGCCCTGGACGTCGTTGTCATCCGCTTACTGTGCCGACGGATACTGTGCCGCAGACACCCAGCCACACCGGTACACTACTCACTTCCAAGCTGCGGGTACCTTCGCAATTCGGCACGGCGGTGGGTGGTGCTTATCTCTACCGAGCTTGCCTTCCTTCTTTCAGAGCTCATTGCCACCCGTGTCACCAGCAGTCATGGTAATCCACTCCAACGTGGTGGATAGCTGCGAGAATCCCCCGAGTAGCAGCAGTGCTGAAGGCGACGGCCGTAGTAAAAATGTTAAAAAAAGAAAGGATTTTCGTGCATAATTAGCCATCAGTTGATCAGTCGCCATACCGCAGAGACGTGCGTACATGGATAGCGTGTAACAGCGCAAGGAACAAAGGAGTTTTTCCAGATCATCGTTCTCGACCTTCGAAGCGTTTCAGCCCTATAGCCGTCCATCGTCTTTTGCAGAAGCCCCTTTTGCGCCGGTATTCCCCTCGACCGCGGAGCTAGGCTACGGTGTGCTAGCTACTGACGCCGCAGGTCCCCGCTGCCCTTACCCCCCCCCCCGCACATCGGCCACTGCCTGCCCGATCCTCATCGGTACACCAGTCGTGGAGTTCTAGACCTGGTGGCTCCACAGCCGAAGAGGCCTCCCGTTCTTCAGAACCCGTCGCTGTCCCCCAACGACGAGTTGTTCCCAGGGTCGGGTTTTCCTCTAGCGTTGTCGTGGAGCTCCTGTCCAACGCGATGTCCAAACCTATCCTCGTCCTCTACCGTCGCTGTGGCCAGTTGGGGCCAGGGCTATGAGAGCGAGGTCGCTGGCGACCGACTCCAGCCTAGTATTGCAGCACAGCTCCGCAGCCCCACACATACATACGCACACGCACACGCCTTCCCCTCAAGTCTCCCCAAAACACCCCCCCCCCCCACCCCCCGACCTCCTCAACAGTCTTCACCGGCCCCTCGTTGGCGCCCATCAGTCATTTTGATCCTGCCGGATTGCTGTAGCCACTGTCGCTGGAGCAGCTCTATCGCAAAACCGGCAGCTAAGATCGATGAACTGCTAAGCCCCGCCGTTCTCTCGTTCGGGCGTCCCCCGCTACGTTCGGCCTCTGCAGCCCGCAGTTTTCCCTGCTCTGTCACCGCGTTCCACTGTCAGGCAGGGACGGTAGCAAGAGCAAACCAGGCAATGCAAGGCCCACGCCTGCTTCTGAGGCCTTGCAGCCTGACTTGGGATACTGCCCATCACCACAGCCTGGGGACTGTGGACCGATGCTGATGGCAATGTACCTTAGGGTACACCGGCCGAAAAGGGATCTACTGTGTCCCGAAGGATCTTCGGCATGAGGGCAGGCCGAGCAATCCCTATACGTTGCTCTATCTCTCGCACTCTCGTGCTAGAGAGCAACGTACGTATTGTACAGACAGCAGTCGCAGCAACGCTTCTGCACCTAGCGCGTGATGCATGCCCTAGCTACTATTCGCAGCCTCAATATCGCTTTGTGCAGTCATAATACACTAATATGAGTACAGGTGTGAATTTAATCGAGTAAAGCAAGTAATATTATGCGTTGTTACTTCGTCTATCATATATTTATTCAAAAATACAATAATTAGAAATTATTTAGTACGTAGAATTACTACTTTGTATATATTTTTATTATTATTATTATTATTATCATGCTATAAATCGACTTGTAAATATAAGCTAAACTGACCAAATAAGCTAGTGAGACCTAGAACCGATCGTCATCACATGACTGGCCACAGCACAATGACATCCTGCTACCCCGGTGGGTGTGGCCATCTATCTACCTAATGCTAGCTCGTGTGTTTCACTCGGGCTGGCGATGCCAAGCGAATATATTATATATTATTTCGGCTTGCTCACTAGGCAGTCTTTGCTTTTGCTGGCTCTCGACTTTCCGACGAATGTCTCCAGTCGTCTTCAGCGATATCCTCTCTTCAGTCAAGCCTACACCCCCTGCGATCTCAGGGCGCGAACACCTTTGCCCCTGGGCTGTTTTGCTCCTCGTGATCATTTTCTCCGGCTTGCCCTACCCTCCGGCTGTGCCTAGCAGTACTCGCCGACGAGGCCCGACGAGAGTATTCGCGCAGCGACCGACAGCTCCTGCCACCGTCTGTGGCATGACGCCATTAGGCCGTTCGACACCCACGGGCACGGCGTGGGGGGGGGTTCCTCCTAGATCATCCCTTTTACCGTTGGGTTCGGCTGAGAAGCGGCGCATGTGGGTGGGCGACCGAATATCGTCGGGAAACAGAACGGTGTCGCCGACAGCAAAATATGCTGCCGCCTCCGCCGCCGCCACCTCTGGTGCTGCCATGGCCTGCATCACGGTCATGTCTCGGCGACCGTTCACTCAATCAGCCTAACCGAACCGCAAGAAAGCCCCGAAGCAGCTAAGGCAAAGTTGGCTCCCACCATCTCTGCTCTCTCAGGCTTCGTCGCTCGAAGGACCGGCCGAAGAGGCAAGGCCAGCTTCTTCTGTCTTGACAGTCTTGCTTCGCAGCACGCGAAGCTCGAGTGCGAGCGAGCTGTGTTTGCCCCGGGCAGATCTCTTACCACCACCGGCTAGTCGATGAGCTCCGAAGGCCTTTCCGTTACCTAAAACAGGAGAAACTAGCTCGCCTGGCACTCCGTATCCACGCACCAATCGCATTGCAGGGTAATCGGGAGTAGAATTTCGGGTGGCACTAACCGTGTCTCACCATGCCGTCAATTACCTCGTGGCGAAGAAGGCCCTCCCCGTATCGAGACGAAAGTACGTCCACCAGCGTCACCAGCTGAACCATCTCGCCTTTTCCTTAAAACTCTCCCGGTGCAGGATTCTGTTCTCGCTTTCATGCGTGTGCTGTGCGCATGCCAGCCAGCGTCGACGACGCTCCATGCATGCGCAGCATAGATGAACATATGGCCTAGCGCGTTGTCTTTATAACGCGTGTAAGAGAGACATACAGCAGGCGCTTGGTCCGTACAGTTTACATGCGCGTCACAGCCAGCCATAGGATTCGGTAGCACGTCTCATCAAGGAATATCAGATACGAAGACTAGCAGTGTGCTGGTGGGTACACACGGGACCCACTACGAGTTCTCATATGTTCACGTATTCGGACGTGAACGACATACACATCAACGGTGCCCTTCTCATCGCAGGCTTCTACACTCAGTTGTATCTCTCTCTCTCTCTCTCCAGCGCGCTTTTCTCTAGTCACACAGACATCATCTCATAGGCTCATCTCCGCTTCAACGAAGCGGGCTTCTCCACCATTCTAGCTTTGTCTTCTTGCACCTCCGTTCCCCGCCTCCCAGCCCCCTCAGTACTCATGCTGCTGCACACATATTACTCTCACCCTCTTTATGAAACCGAGAACGACGGATGGGCCCGAGCCACCGAGCGGGGCAATGCACATCCAGCGAGGAAAGAAAAGGAAGAGTCAGGAAGGGTCCTCCCGTCGCTTTGTTTCCACTGCGGCCTTCCATAGCGGGCTATCGGGGCCATCCCGGGCAAGGGCCCTGCGCGCTGCCTGGCTCTGGCTCTTTTGCCCCTCGGTTCTATCTGTTTCGTCGACTCCGTTTGTCTTTCGCCTCCACCCTACCCATCCTGCCGTCGTACACTAAGCGACGGCTTGCGAGACGGGGACCTCCGCCGACCTCCGCCACCTTGTCCGGGGAACGTTTTCTTCCTCCCCAATGTCTGCCGAGGTCCGTCTCTGCTGAGGCGCCGTTCTTCCTTGCGGCCAGCCAGCAGGCCCGCTTGCCTGCCAGCTTTTCCCGTAACTGCCGCCTTCATCCGCGCGAGAATTATCATTCTACCCACGTCTTATTATTCTGCTTCCATCGCGAGTTGCGCTGCCGGCAGCCCTCGGGTGTAGTTCTTCCGTGACGTCTGCACGGCGGCAGGTGCTGGCCGTGTGGCTACTGCGTTGCCATTGCTGGGATGCGCCGGATACACAGAATGCTCCTTCTTCTTTTGCGCCGAAAGCATAGCTTCGTTATGTTGCAATTCTTCTCTGCTTCGGCTGATGGCGGGGGGTTTCTTTCTGGGCCAAACGGACAAGAAGGACCAGGCCCGTTGGTTCGGCCGGGTCCCTTAGTTGGTGCTGCAAGCCGAGTGGCGGAGAAGGTAAGTCCGATCAGTAAAGTACAACTCCGTTGCCCCGTTGCAAGCCGGAGTTTGTCTCGGACCCCACCGGGGACGGACAATAATGCGGGGCGTGCTCCTATTGGCTGACACTGCCACCTTACTTCAGTGCAACAGAACTTAGCTATTGAGCTCAATCTGACTGGCACGCGTCGTTCCGAATTCTGCCAAAAGCTGTGAGCGTACAGAGATTTGTGTACCCCGTTCACCTAAGCATCAAGTATACCTAACACACTCGGTGTTTAGCAGGGACACCAATGGAATTGTCTTGCGCTAATTTTACGTCGTACAATCCATATGAGGAAAACAACCATTGATTGCATTTACAGCCGGCTGGAGCAGAGCATTCGCATTTTGCCAGCGATGGCGGCTTTGGTTTTGCCGTTTGAAGCATATTCCTCTATTTACAGAAATCCCCTCTGCTTACCAGACAACGCTGCCCAGTGAAACTGCCGTGGCTTGTTCGAACCAGCAGCGCCACCATCTAAGTGCTTCCGTATCTGAGTTAAGATCGTTACGCTAGCGCCCGCCTTCGCCGCTCTCCAAGGGTGACTCTTCCCATCACGGCCATTGTCTTCACGCAGTAACTCTCTCGCTTAACTACTATAGTCGAGGCTGTATTTGCCGTAAGAGTCCATTGTAGGGAAGGCAGCGGCGACTCGTTCGTAATCCAGGGACAAGCAATTGTCTCACGTTCGCCACGCGCCAGGCAGGCCCACCGCAGGCCGCTGTGGGCAGACCCACTGCACTTTCTCGTAGACCACTCGTAGAACGGACTGTCTGCCGCCGCTACGTGTATGTACATTGCTACTTCTCTGCACGGAACCCTTGTCCCTTATGAGGTTGGCAAAGATAGCACGGTGGAGGCGGGGCACGTTTGCCGTGCCACGAAGCAGCAATGCCAAGCTCACGCACATGCTTCCTCAAGATAGCCTTCTTCCTATAGCGGCAGCACCAGCTGCTGCAGCAGCAGCGGCCGCCGGTGTCTGGCCATCAACGCACCCGTGGCCTGCGGGCTCGGGCCTGAGAGAGCAAAACGCCAAACTGGTTAATGATGCGGGCCTTCCTTCTAATGCCTCTAAGGTCCAGCCTAGCGAGGCAGCAGGTCCAGGCTGCTCGTCGCTCGGTCCAACGCAACCCTACCCACTGGCCCTGCTGGGTTCCCTAGAGGTGTGCAGAAAGAGCGTACAAACCGTCGGCCTGACCCCGCCACAGCTCTCATGCTGAGCCAGAACAAACTCGCAGGAGCATACATTTCTTATCGCCCTTGACACCCGCGGCGGAGAGTGGCCAAGGGTCTTCGGCAGCGCGACCGAGAGCCGGAGCAAGAGAGAGAGAGAGCTTGGCAAAGAAGAGGTGGAAAACTTTGTGTCGCGGTGAACACCAAGAGCAAATGCCTCCTTTCACCATCCCGCGTTAGTGCCAGGGAAGAAGGTTAATTCGAGACAGTGGTGGTAAATTTCTTTGCCGGTCTGTTAGCCAGAGCCTTTCTCTCGTTTTCTCCCTCGCTCTCTCTCTCTCTATGTGTAAGTGACTGGTCAGGAGCATGCGTCAGGTTGGTAAACGTCGACCAACAACAACGGCTGCGTGACCAAGTAAAGTAGCTTCATCATATTACAGGAAACGATATGTAGTAATAACGGTCAGAAGGAACGCCGTTACGTTTAAAAGGACCCTTGCATGGAAGCGTAGAAGGGCACGAGAGGCGTGTAATGGCAAAATTAGAATGGGGTGGCCGTACACTTTACCAGGGGCTTTCTACAATGATATCCGATAGCACGGAACGAACTTGGATCATATTGTGGCCACTCTCGGCCGGATAACCTATCTGCCAACGCTATTATCGAGGTCGACACAAACGCACATTACAAAAACTTGGCAAATACAACGCTGTCGGAGGTCAAGTGCAAACAGTCAACGGGTATACGACCTTCGCTGGAATTTGAGAACTGTAGCTAGGCGTTATAGCGTTGCGTCATACCGCATCAACGAGACCTTGCTGCTCAGCGTTATTCGCTGAACGACCAACACCTATGGCTTTCCCTGCTCGTCAACGCGAGGATATGATCGAAGACGACAAGGTCTCGAAAATCTAAAGGACTGAGTAGGGAAGCTCCGATCTCTTGACCTCTGAGGTGAATGGAGGAGTAGTACAGACTTGCTCTTGGAGGGTAAGCGCTCACGGAGATGGCACCAGCGGACGACAACCCGGCAATGCTACCTGAGGCTTCCCAATACTACTAGACAATGCCCCTCGCTGCCGAGCCCCGAACCCTGACCCCATCTCGAACTTCCAATCCTATTCTATTCTGGTGAGCCTAGTGGAGGCGACTAGGCGGCGACTCAAGTCCCCCTGCGCTCTCCAAGTTCTACCGAGCCACGCTCAATGGGCGTCCTTGCCAATCCGTTTCTCCCCCGGTTGCTCGCTCACTCTTCCCTACAATAGGCGTCTTGTCCTTCTGTCGAGCATCTCGTGTTGTCGCTAGGGGACCAACCGCCAGCCGAAACATTCCCATCTCGTCAGTCAAGCGGAACAGTCAATTCTCCGATATCCGCCGTCTCATAGCAGCCGTGGATGTTACAGCGTACTTGCTTTGCCCTATATAATTCGTACGTGTATAGTGCTGAAGGGGGATCTATAGCGTCTGACCCCCTGACCTCACATCGCCGCCGCGGCCTCACCCGTGCCCAGACAGCTACTGAAGCGCGATGCTCAAGCCGCCTAGTGCGCCTGGAAAGCCTGTGTCTGGCCAATGGCTTTCTGTCCCAAAGACTATTTCTGCGGCCCCTGGTCCACGTAGGTGTGATCTCCTAAAGTAAAGGACAAGCAAATTGCCCCGAATGAGAGTGCAACGTTTATATGTCAATGATAATAGCACATGATGTGGCCGTGACAATTAGTGACGTTCTTTAACTTTTCATGCTTTTCAATTAAGTGGCCTGATTTTCTATCAAATTCCACTGAATTGAAACTGATGTTGAAACGCCAGATATACTAATCATTATTATTAGCCCTAACTAACATCTGCCCCAGGCACCAGCTCAGTATCACCCGCCCGGTAGAATTTCGTTGCCGACTTCAATCGTTAGCGTCGGCCAGATATCTATGGCCTGACCATAAGCAGGCCCGCCAATGACACTTCCTCAAGGCACAGCAGACACGATCCCGAGTGGATGGAGGCCAATGGAGAGGAAATTGGGGAGACGAGGCAGGGAACACATGGCAGGCAGCTGAACCGTCCCCGCAAAGGCCGATACGTTTCGGCGGGGTCCACCCGCAGTAAGGTGCAGCGCCGATCGACAGGACGCGAACGAATGCTGAAAGAAACTAAGGGGACGTGTGGCTCAGCTTGGGCAGAGGGAGGCTGGTAGGATGGAAAGCAGAAGGAAAACGGCGGCTGAGTCAAACCCATCCATGGATCTTCGGAATGAGTCCGATCGGAATCCGTCCGGATGAACTCCGACTGGACGACAATCCAACAACGAATGAGCAGATAGGATTCGCAAAGCGGGAACGATCTGGGAGAGCCCAGAGAAAGCAAGAGAGAGAGAGAAAGAGAGAGGAAAAGCTACCGCACGCTAGCCTCGGGACAGGCCGAATCCACCCCCGATCAGATCCGATCGACGTCCTCTCGATTTCTTTCTCCGTCGCTCACTCTCACCAGTTCCGAGCAGGTCTTTCACTGCCGGATCCGGCGCTCACAGCTAGAATCGCTAGAAACGTAACGTTGGATTCATATATAGCACTTGAGAGAGAGAGAGAAGGCCAGCGCAAGCGTCATTTCAAATCGCGCTATCCAACAAGCTAGATGCATAGGAGATGAAGATCGGTTTTGTAGTAGTCAATTTTAGATGCATTTTAATATCCGCCCTGACCCCAGGTCCACTGCGTGAACCGGCTTTGCTCAACTCCGCAAATGACTACCTCGGCGAAGGCTGGAGAGAACACATTGCTTTGAGAAGCCATCGTGTGGGCGTATGCATGCAATGCAAGACTGACACTGATACTATATGGATGTCTTGATGCTCCGAGACGGTAGAATTCTATGGAAATCTATATCTCCAGTTCTTTGGCGTGCTCCATCGAAGTTCCAAGAGGCCAGACGAGCTTAAGCGTCACCCAGACGGCGGCGACCTCAAAGGCTGTGCATCTAAGAGTACCGGAATACAGGCCAATGTGGAAGAAAGATCCGATCAAACCGTTGTAGCAAAGGGCCGCAACGATAGAGAAAGCGAGCGATCTCGTCTGTGAGAAGAAAACACCAGGGAAACTAGGGCATCACACGCGGCTAAACCTTCGCGGAATTGAGCAGAAAACGGCGAACGGTGGCAAAGCGGACGGAAAGAACAAAACCAAGCCACCTTGGTCTGTCGGTCCGACAAGGGATCTCCTTCCGGGGCACGGCCGTAGCTCATAGTGGTGCCGTTTGGCCTGGACCTTCCTCGCGGTCCTCGGCATACGAGGAACACACTTCGTGCGAGAGCCAGACGAAGAGGGAGAACTTCTTCGGCCAGCAGAAGAAAAGTTGCCCGCTCCGAGCCGAACACAAAGAGAAACAAACTCTGACTACGGGTTGGGTAATGCACGTGTCCCCGATTACAACAGCCGGTCAGCTAACACGAGGTTTATATGCCGCGAGTGTTGTTTTCCTTATACCGCACACTGGAGGGGCGGCGTCGTATTCTAATCTGCCCAGTGTTGTGAAAGGTTCCTATGCGACAGCCATACATGCCTCTGCCAAGGACATCCATCAGAGTAAGTGGGCATTAGAATATGAAAGCGAGAATTTAAAAGTGGTCACTCTTTCAATCTTTCTCCAATTGTTTCCCCCCTCGAATTGACCCTGTCGAGAAGTTATTATATATAACTACACTTCGTTGATTATATACGTTATTGGTTATTTATTACTATCGGAACAAACCTGCCTTTTTCCGCTTTCTCGCTACTCCTAGTAACCTTAGAGCAGGTGGTAACTTATGCTTTAGCTTCCGTTCAACTCTCGATGCCCACATGGAGATCCCGCTCCTGTCTCCTCGGTTCATCTTTAGATTATATTATATATGCTCTGGTGTAACCCAATAATGAGCACTTGCCTGCCGAGTCTCCTCGGCAGGCAAGTGCTCCTGGAGGACACCGACTACAGACACTATACCCTACAGCGTTACAGGCACTTTCTCGTTTTTTTTCGTTCAGATTTTCCGTGGAGGAGACTCTTTTCTGGCAATTCTGTCTCCCAGCATTTCTCCTGCCCTCCGTTTCGTTTTTTACTCCCGGTTCTTCGTGTACCACCTCACCCAGGCACACGCTCTGACCAATCGCGGCACTGCTGCTGGCTCCCAGTTATGTGTAGACGATCGAAGCGGTAGCAGCATCGCTTAGCTCAGTCGACCTTTCATGTCCCCCTGATTCTGGGTCGTTCGCGCCTAGTTGTCGGTGGGAGCCGCCGGGCTCAGCATCGCCCTTTCCTCGCTAGCAAGACCTCGCTATCCACACCCACACACGATTATCCGAACAGACTGACCGACCAGGCCGGTAACCACGACGGCGTCGACTGCTTTCAGCAGCCCTCCTACTCTGCTGCTGCTGCTACTGTTCCCCCCCCTAGCGTCCCCTAGCGTCTCAGCGGGATCTCCTTTATCCCACGCCTTCTTATCCTGGCCTTACGCTGGCCTGCGCCATTTTTTCCTCAGGCCTAACGTCGTCCTTGCCCTGCAACCAAGCAGCAAGCTTTTCTCTGTGCCCCCCCCCCCCTGGCGAACTCCCTTCTCTGGCTTTTGCGCCTTCTGACCCAGCCGTAGCAGAAGCAGGCGAACGAACGCGGCAACCGACGAATCGAGCATGAGACAGCAATGGTGACCACTGCCCCTGCCTGGCTTTCCTCTTCGTTTTGCCTTTACCGAAGCCTCCACAAGCACTGCTTCTAGAGAGAGCTAGCACACCGTGCTCTGCCCACTAAAGCCACTACCACGTCCGTGCTTAAGCGGTGGCGAAGCAGCGGTCCCGTACTACGCTGTCCCAACCAAGGTCATTGATGATGTCAAGGCTATCCTCCAGCAGGACCCCGCTGCTCACATAAAGACACAGATCGGGCCGGCAATGCACTGGCAAACTGACATACAAACAGACACACCGGCATAGACGTATATAGTGAGCTGCAGGCACCCCGACGGCCTCGAGATACATTGTTAGTCGTAGTTGCCAGCGCCACCTTTCCATCCTTGCTCTTCGTTCCTATAGGCCCCATTCCTTATTACGACCTAGGGGACACACCCTGAGCATTGTCCGTAGCTGGCAGCCTGTTTGCCTATACCAGATCCCAGTGGATGATGCCCAGCGGAGACCCATACGTTAGCGTTTCGTTGGACGTCTCTGTCTACACGGACATAGATGCACGCATACAAATCCACCTACCCCCCGCCCAGCCCTCACACAATCGGAGCTTCAGCGCGGTAAGCAGCACACTCAGCGGCCGAATCGGCAGAGGGACGTCGCGACTGAAGTCGCCGAAGCCACCATGTCGTTGAGGACACAAGAAGTGCATTACTGCCCAGGCAGCAGCGCAGCGCCGCCAGGACTCAACCAATAACTACGTGGTCGGCAGTTGTGGTTTTCTTTTGGTTCCCGTGCGCAGTGACTGTGTTGTATGATTTTCCTCTTTCCGCCGTCCGTCCCTTCATTTCCTTCAGCCATCGCGACTCGTTTGGCATATGCAAGGACGGGAGCGTCGGGGGGGGGGGGAAGCTCTGGGGGTCAGACACCCTCAGTTCAGCTGGCGAGGTTGAACGAGCAAGCCTGGAGGGCTTCCGAGTCGCCAGAAGCCAGCCGCCCACAAGAGTCCGCCGTGACGTTCTCCGCCTGTGAAGAGAGCACTGAGACGAACCAGTCAGCTTCCTCGGCTTCCCGCCGAAACAAGACAGCCTACATAGCCAAGTCCTTATACAAGCCTCGTCTTATCCACGCTCGAAGGAAGACCGCCACGTTATATATACAACAACTCACCTGAAAGAGACACGAACGAGGAGCAAAACATTGTAAATGTCATGTATGCACTGTGCTTTTTGCGATGGCAAGATGTCGTACAACGTAATTATCTTTGGTGTCTGTCGCCACCGTCGGGGCTTCTTCCACGAATAGCCAAACGCGGTGCGAATAGGGCCGGTTACGCGCTCAGACATAACACTATCGGCGCCGTGATTCTCGCTGACTCATGATTCGTTGCAGGTAAAACTGTTGAACAGTTCAAGCGATCATGCAGGCGCTGTTACACCTCAACGAAACGGGGACGGATTGGAAAGTGGGCGTTGTTTTTTGTCTGTCGCGGTTTTTGTTACGATTGTACGGTGGGGTGTAGTGAGTGATGCGTGGTTCACTATCCGCCGCTGCAGGTACATCACACTCTGCTCACTGGCGAATAAAAATTGAACAATCTCACATAAGAACTTTGACAAAAAAAAATATTTTATCAACAGCCCTTGCCCCTAGGTATTCTCTGCGCCGCTGTCAACCGACCGTACCGTCCTAGCCGTACGGCTTCACTAATTAAATACCCTTGACACACGACGCGTATCTAATTCTCTTTCAGGTGTCATAAAAGTATCAAAATCAGTAATTAAATCAGTATACTCATTAAGATTAGCACCGCTGACCATATCACAACATGCCAAAAGCAGCAGATCATAGGAAAATACAGTAAAACACTATTATCATTATCGTCAGCGGTATCGTTAATTGCAAAGTCGTTCTCAATCAATATGAAATCCCCTTGATAATCGAGCACCTTTCCCGTGGCCACTTAAAACTGCCAATTTCATTTACTCGGCTCCTTCGTCAACAGGCCGATATTCCAGAGCAGACATTGGCGACTTCTAAGGGCACCGCCAAGTCTGCGTTCGCCGTTCGGACAGACCCCGAGAACATTATTGAGACCCCACGCACAGCCCTCGTCGTTGACATCACTTAGTGTCGCACGAGTGCGTCTACCCCCCCAACCCCCCACCCCAGTGCGCCTTCCCAATAGGTTTCGAGACGCGCCGGGCGTGTTCGCTGCCGCTTCGGCCGCGCCGCTCCGCGAGAACGGGGCCGACAGACAATATCCCTATAGACCAAATGCTACAACAGGACCCAGAAAGACAGAACAAGCGCAACCCCCTCCTCGTCCTGTGTGTACAAAGCTGTCCACGGTGGACTACAGACACTACAGTGGTGGAGGTTCGATGAAGGACAGAAGCAAACGATAAACTCTTTCGTGTCCTCCGTAGAATCTGCGCATAACCTTACAACACTCATATATCCCCTAACGCGTTCGATATGTATATACAATATATAGTGTAGGTGATATCAATCAATCATGCTTACTTATTGGCGTAAAATGTATTACTATCATGATTATTACTGTTATTGTAAAATGAATAAAACTTAAGTTATATTCATTTTACAATAATAGTAATAAAAAAAGATATATACATATATAAATTTTATATATATAATATATATATATCGATACACTCTCGTTGATGACAAAACAGACTTGAAGATAGACTGGGGATTAGTGCTGCCATTTTCTTTTGACTAAGGCGAAAATCAACTATATGTGTCCATCGGCTGCCCGCACCCTTCAGGCCCCTCGTCTCCTGTACAGACTTTCAACAACGCTTTTGAACACGGATAGCATGTTGAATTCGAAGTTTAGCGAAGCCATCTAGTAATCAATTGCCAGCAGTGCTGAAGCCTCCTAGGCGACGGCTGAAACGCGGGCGAACTTTTAGAGAGCAAAGTTCTACCACGACATCGTTTATAAGTCATCTAGCGATAACGGGGGATTAGAAGTGTGGCGTACGTAACGATACCCGGCTGTAGTGGCATCCGATAGCAAAGTGGTTGTATTTCGCGCTCTCAAAAATTCATTGACCGCTCTCTTAAACCCTTCATTAATCGTGATTAGTATATTTAGGGAATTTGTCGCCAGCCCTCTTCAAGAGTCGAGACCACCTCGCAGAAACCGGCTGGCCTGCTATAATCGGTTTCGCTTGATCGGATACGCCTGAGGACACTCAACAGTGGCTAGCCAACCATCATGGTCGAAGTTAGAACGCTGTGGAGCACACTTCGTCGAACGGGCTAAGTCACGCACCTTTTGCAACTGGTGGGCGGGAAAAGCCTCAGCTAGTCACACTGCAAGGACCTCATGGGGGCTTGATCTCTTCACGAAACTGAGAAATGTCTCGTATAAGCCCCGGGAGGGGCACGGGGCAGCTCTCACTGGGCCCTGCTGGCTAGAGACGAGGTGCCAAGATAGCCAGCTTCGAAAAAGCAAAATTAAAGCAGTCAATACAGGCCGTCATACATATCTTCAGAGCTGAGAAAGATCCACCCTGAGTTGGGGTTCACCCTGTGCCATCTCGGCAGGGGTTTTGTCGGCTAAACAGTGTACGCATGATATGCTACGGTGACTCGTGTACTCGTGGGCGTGCTTTTTGTGCCAGCGCACGAGTATAGGCACATCAGCCCGTATATATATATCAACTCTTTCGAAGGGGCTCTTTTATACAAGCCTGTGGAGCCGTTCGCTATCCATCAGCTCAGTCACGGTAATCCTAACAGCAGCATTGATAGACAACCAAACATGCCATACCACTCTCTTGCCACAGTGAGATCTCGTTGCCCCGCGACACTTTTTCACATCGGGAGACCATAAAAGGCCAGGCATACGTTCAAGCAGGGGGCCAACAGAGGGTCGCGGGTGGGGAGCCCGACGAAGCACGAAGTGGTGCCGCAGCACTGTCAGGAACAACAAGGAATCAGAGTCACAGGACATGGCAGACACGGGACGCGCTTGGTTTGTAATGCTCGTCTTGCTGGCGCTGCTGGCACCGCCGCGCAACGGGGCCGACCTCGAAGACCATAGAAGTGAGATTGGGAGGAAGGGTATATTTCCAGGATACACCATCGTTTTCGTTCTCTCGTCGTCCTGGGGTGGTGCCGGCGGCGGCGGCGGGTGGCGGTCCATGAAGAGCGTGGCACGATGATAACGCTATGCGAGTCGAGTACAAGTAAAAAGCCGAAAGGCAAAAGAGCAATGGTTGGAGCACATGACAGCCATCTGTTTTGTAGAAAGCCAATTCTTGTAGTCCACCCCCTCCATCTCGTCGGTGTATAGCTCTCGGGCCCACTTGGCGTACACGAGGAGGTAGAGGAGGAAGAAAGAGGAACAGGATGGCAGCCACCAGCCGTCGCCTTTGATATCCTCGACTCGCCTTCTATGCCGTCGCGTCCTATGGCAGGGCAGGCCTCGTGCCTTGTCCGCTTGGCATCCAGCCGCTATCTAGCAGACATGGAGGGGGGGGGCGGGCATAGCAGTACATCTCGATGTTGGCGGGGTCCCTTTTCCGCGCTACAACTGAAGCCCTTCAGCTGCTGCAGGCAGCGTCGGCTCTCCGAAACACATCACCATCGTTGCATCACCATGTCAAACAAGCCGTTCATCCTCTCCGCTATTCGCGCGGCACCCAGCCAGTCAGCATCGAGGAAAGGCTGAGGGATCCGCCCCTCAAATACGATGGATCGAGGCGTACAAGATCACCCCCCAACCGCCACCACCAAATGTCGCTGCTGCTGCTGCGGCTGCCGCCATCGCCGCCGCCGCCATCACGGCCACCACCTTCAACTCTTCGCCCTCCTTTGGGTCTCCCCCAAGACCAAGATCTCATTGACCCCTGCAGCCCGTCAGTCCGCCGATGATTCTTGTGCGTCTTTGCGAAAACGGTCGGCAGCAGAAGGAGCTGAAGAACCGTCTCGTCCCCTCACCCCCTTTTGGCCTCTTCGACCAGATGAAGGCAACAGCAGCAGCAGGCCCTGCAGAAGAAGGACGCCGGGAACAAGTCCCCTGCGGAGCCTCCTCGCGGAGCGAGCGACGGGCCGACCCGCTCGACGCCTCGTGTTTGAAGAGTATCCCGCCCACCCGAACTGACTACGCCAATGTCAAAGGGAGAGGGGCGGGGGGCGCGTGGCAAGCCGAAGCGGCGCTGGGGGATGCCACTGCGATCCGCATCTCCGTCGAAGCTACGATTTCGACAGACAGAAGTCGTCGCAAGAACTGCCCCCTTCGTTCGGCCCCATGTAGCGCCCCATGTCCCCCCACTCCCCCCGCTAAAGGACCATCGACGAGGGAATGGAGCACGAAGGCAAATCCCCTTGGGGACGGATGAGCGCCGACGCGTGCTCGCGAGATACTTTCTTTATGATGCAAATCCACGGGCAGCATTTGTCTTCGGCCGGCAGAAGCCAGTGGCAGTGACACCCTTTACAACATCCGTGACGCGTCCATCGACACTGCGTCGGGGTTGTGCAGCTGTATTCCTTGCTCGTCTTTCCCTAGTACGGACTACTCGGCGCCATCTCGTCGACGCTACCGCCCCATCATAGGCAGACGACGCGAGCGAATTTTTCGCACACAGCAGTCGGCCTCTGCCTGCTGCCAATGGTCCCCAATGGTTTGGTGTTTCTACTTCACTAGACGGGTGAAGAGAGCGAGAGATGGGGAGAGAGAGAGAGAGAAATGCGCCCACAGAGGTCGAAGTTGTGCCGTCAATTACCAAGCCGGAGAAGATTGGACCTGACGCCTGCGGAACAGCAGCACAAGCAGCGCCAGAAGGTTGCAATTCAAAATAGGGTTCACGATCCATTGAAGTGTAGGTACCTACCTACCCATCGTCGGCATTTTGACAGGTGGAGTTTGAATTTCGGAAAACGGTTTCAGATTATCCCCATATTTAGTTCACTTCCGTCTGATAATGGATGACATGTAGCTATATACGTCATATACGGGCACTTCGAGCAGCCACGATCTTGCAGATCGTCCGTTGTGTGACCCAGCAACGTGGACTTAGCACAATGTACGCCTACAATGGTCCATTGTCGGTAGACACATCAACGCGTTCTTCACGCGTTTGCTTCAACAGTTTATCGGCAGCAAGCCCGAGTTTCTCACAGCATCGACTTGGGGACAGCGCACCGGGCAGAACCTAGTTATCTCGCCAACGATTGCGAACACACAGTAGTTAGCACGTTGCCTCGCCTTGTGAGCGTCGCCTAGATCGAAAGAGAGACACTACCCAAGTGTTCGCTTTCAAACACTTTTCCCTAAGACCGGCCCGGCTGACGATCCGATTGTAATTTCAACTTGAAACCCACAACTTCCTTGTATGCTCTGAGCTGTTGCGACCGCCAATATCTCAACGACTTAGCACGTCACACAAAGTGCTCGCTAAAAACACATGACAATTTCATGTATGTGCTTGTTTTGCATAGCTACCTAGATATCGTATCGTCTACAATCACTGCACAGCTGTCATTACTGATATTAGAGCTTGGCGCCTAAGCTGCCGAGCTCACGAGCCACCAGCAATTATCACTAGTCACTACAACATCTATGTGTGGCCATTGCCGCTAGCTACAGCTCGAGGCTCCGCGTCATCTATGCTGTATTAGTGCCCGCTACGTCTATTACGAACGCAGCATAAACCAAGCAAACAATTACAGCTGCGTCTACAGTTAGTCAATCGCAGTTCCGGTCCCCGCGGTCTCAAATCAACCCCCATCGGGATACAGCCTGCCGGTGGACCACAGCACCAGTCGCGAATGCTGATGAAGTCGAACTGCGGATCCCACCGATTCAGCCACTACTCACGAACGTGGAGAGTGGAGTCCACTGCTGCCGCTATATAGTGTACACTACACTACCGTATGCCGAACACAGCGTCCGAACCAAGCCGAATGATAGCTGCTGAGTGTTTAGTTCATAGTCGAGTTGAAATTATAGTCAACTGTGAGGAAGACCTTCGTGGGGGTCGGCTGTCCGTCCTGCAGGCAGGCACTCGGGCCTAGGCAGACACCATTCCAACATCGTTTCCGCTAACCGAGCGGCTTTTGCGGATGGCGGCGATCCGCCTCCCCCAAACCCCAGCCTCACCCCCGCTCTGTCGTGACCCCTCATTGGCTGATAGCAGTTTAATAGCAGCGGCGCGTCCGAGACAAGGGACCCTGTCGGGTGCCGGCCCGGCCGCCGCCGCCTCCGCGCGTCCACGATGCCCCGCGGTGGTCACGTTTCTCATACGGTTACACTCGCTAGCGTGCGATGGTCAGTGGGCACACGTTTCGAAACACACGGACTAAAGCGGCCCCACCGACGGCCTGCATACACGAACAGTTAGCTCTCTTAGCTCTCATACGCTCCATTTTGCCGGGGCGTGCATATCCTCGACAATCCAACGTGTGTTGCGGCAATAGGGCGATTATCGCACACAGGCTTTCGTTGGCGGCGGCGGCGATCATCCTCGAAATTCATGGGGTGTTGCCTGACCACCATCAGCGTTTGTACGAGTCGTGTATAACTGACTGAAGGGGTGATGTCCTTCAACATCGACACGCAGGCTATCTATAGGTTCGCACACATGTCAACGAAACTTTGAGGAAGAGACTGAAGGTGTCAGGAGGTGACACACAGGACAAGGTAACGGCGAGATTCAATGAGAGACAATTTGATCAGGTGGTGGTCCCGCAAGGACGTTGTCTGTGGCAGCAAGATGAAGCAAACGTCCGAGACCGTGTCAAAGGTGTCGAGGATCTGCACATTCGCACCGCACTAGATGAAAATCTCGTAGAAAATATTTTATAACTTGGAGACACCGCCAGGAAAGCTAACTTGTCCCAGACTATAATGCGTAGCTATCGTATTCGCCAGGGTGCAGTCATTGTTCCCTGCTGAATTATGAAACACCACGTCAATTGCTGCGCTCAGTAGCGCCAATACAACTGTATCACACTCGGTGTGATTCTGTTGCCGTTGGACTGATATCTGCAAAACTCGCTCGCCTCAAACAGTAGGCAACTCGACGCACCAAAGGGACACTTATCATTATATATATATATATATATATATATATATATATATACCGGATACCTCGTCATGGAAGGCAATTAGATACATTAACGACAATCAGTGTCAAAGTGCACCGAATTTGTTGTTCCTGTTCTCACCAGAAGTGCAGTTGCACTTAGATCCTTGATCATTCCATTATCTTACCATTTATTCATGACATGGTTGACAATAACCGTAGCGCTTCCCCGCAAAAACCGCTCACTCTCTGCTGCCATCTTCCGACTCGTCTATTCCATCCTCTCATCTTATCATGCGCTTTTGTTTTAGCCTTAATAGACCCGTAAAACATGGATCCGCTATACCTGCTTCGTCCTGACAGTTCTTGTTTAATCATACGCAATGTATTCTTTCCTCAATCCGCCAGGGACCCATTCTGGCTCTTTGTGTACCGCCTTTGAGTCAGGATTCGTTGCCAATGAATGTTCGGACTTGGCTCTTTCTCCCTGAGTACCCCCTTTCCCCCATCCATTTCACGGCACCGGAAGCGCACTAAGACAATCAAGGTCTTCTCACCTTACTCCTCTATCGTCTGATCGGGCAAAGCTATTCCCGGCTCAGCCGATCAAACGGCCGTCGATACTGACGCCAGGACAACGCCAGCACACAAGCAGGTCCGTTCGAAGGAAAACACAATCAAATCGAGACTGTATGGCAAGGCTCAGACGATCGCCTTGTCATATATCCCCGTAGAGCAATGTCAGCAGAATAGCCCTGTTAGCCAGAGCATCAATAAAAAACAAGCCCCGCAGATAGATGCTCAGATAGTCAAACTGTATATGTCATTTGCCATGTCGCCGGCTAGGTAAGGCGATCATCGTAGGTGCAACGCATGTGACGAAACCGCGCGGCACTTCAAACATTTACCATTCCAATGATGAGGAATCAGTTCCTCCCTTGATATCGCTCGAGATCCTCTTTTGAGACGAACTGTGCTGTCGTCTTTTTCGCATAATGTGGTCTCTCTCTCTTCCCACGATCCCCCAGGTATAGTCCTGCTCCACAGAGAGTTCGAGATTATTGTCTATCCGATGATTTCTATTTCGAACCTAAAACCCCGACCGAGCGTGGATTCTGGCCTCCACATTTGCTGTTTTCAGCCCCAAGTCGTTCCCCCCATCACCAGTTGAAGAGTTAGCCGTTGCCTAGCCGATAGGCCATCGGGTTTGGAGCGGACATATCTGAGCCTAAGAAAAGTCTCGGTCTTTTCGGACAATATTTTTGCTGAGGTCGTTGTTGCCCTGCACTTCTGGTGCTATTGCCGGCCCCACAAACGGCACAACCCTGCCGAGACAGCCCGGACAAGGTTTTCCGCGGATGACAAGATGGTACCTGGATCACGCCGAAAACCCGAAAGCCACACTGTACCGCAAACCGCCGGCCGTAGTCGTCTTAAGACTCCTCGTACTCCCTGACATTGACAGTAAGCAGCAATACCGCTGTCTAGGTAATAGTAACTACGGTTCTTAGAGGCCGCAATGTTGACTAACGGACAAAGTGGCCAAAGGATGTGTTCAGCCTGCTGTGAGATAAAGAGAGGACTAGGGTAAGGCTCCCTCGTTACCAAGGACTAAGGAGAGACTGAGGCGCTCGAAGGACGATGAGAGCCCCTGGACAGCACAGCCTGTCTAGCAGAGCCGTCATCCTGGTTCGGCTGCTGCCGACACAGCCTGCAGTGACAATAGTCACGGCTCCTCAGCTGGCGCAACTGCAAGACCATGATAAGGCCTTTGTCTTTTGCGGAAAGAGGAAAAGGCGGACGCGGGACACCCCACAACCCCTGATGCCCGCCTCCAATTCCCCCGAAGCCGTTCGCTGCTCGCTCATCTTCTTCGTTCTTTTACGTAGGGCCTGCTCGCTACATTTTCCTCTGCTGGCAGCTTGGCCTTGGCCACCACCATCATCGCCGTCAGCCCATCGGCCCTCAGGAGCAGAGCGGGGCCTGCGCTCAGGGCTTGTGCTGTATTCGTCCCCGTTCGCTGGTTCGTGCATTGCTTCGTTTGCAGGCACAGAGAGCCCGCGAGAGCCGCTCTTGCACTGCCCGAGGCTCCGGAAGTGCCGGAAAGCGGAAACAGCGACTTTATGATCATCCTTCCACCGCCTGGCTCGCCTTCTCTTAACAACGAACGTCCTGCCGTCCCCGGCTGCCCCGTCGTTCCCCAGCTCCGACATCACCACGAACTTGGCGCAACTCCCCCGGCTCGAAAAACCCCCTCTGACTCCCCGACGACCTAAAACCTTCATCTTCGCAGCTCTGGCAGCCGCCCTTACCATTCTCCTTTTCCACTGGGTGTCCCTCCCTTGTTCTTTAGAAGGGCAAGACTGTCGCTTAGTACCGCCTAACGTAGAAGGACTCGCGATGCCACCAGCCCATTTTGCTGCTGCTACTGCTGCATTCGCATCCGTTTATCCTCCTCGCGGGGGTGGAGGCGGTCATCCCTTGTGATAGCGCGCCTTCGACGGCCGACGCCATGTATACATCCTAGAGGCTCTGAAAAAAGGCTTCTTGGGGCTCCGCGGAGTCCGTCGTATCCCTCGTTGTGCTTCTATGTCCTTGAATTCGTCCATCGTTTCTGGGGACAGCGGAGTCCGCTCTGCTGCCGCCGCCACCTCCGCAGCCCCACCCCCGTTTCGTTGTCCCCTTATGGACGGTGTCCACACTCTGTTCAGGGCCTGCGCACAGTGAAGCTGCCCGGTGCCTCTGGGCAGCCAATGATGACGCCGCATTCTCATTTGCGTCCTCAGGACCGCGCCGGTCCTTACCTCTCCTCCTCGCGCTCTCGTTGTCCATCTGAGCCCCTAGTCATTTCGGCCTTTCAAGGAACATATAGGGATGCCTTTCTGTGAACTCTTCCATAGGAAGACCACCGGTCCTCCTCCTCACTGCATCTCCTAGGCCTTTATGCAGTGACCTGGTACAAGGTCGGTACGTGTGGTGAGTCACTCGATTTCGGTCACCACCGATATCAAATATATGTGTGAACGAATCAAACTTTATTAGCAAACCCACACGTACAATACAAGGACTGCCGTCCTTCGTGACAGATCACTCGTGAGTCAACACTATATAAGATAAATATACATAGTGTCACCCTTTATACAGAACCACTAGTATGCACGACGAATTGCGCCTCAATAGTTAACCATTCTACATATTACATTATTACAATAGAGCAGTGGAAGACGCGCCAATCTACGACTCGTCAACAAGCATGTTCGAGAAAGGGCGACCTCTAGTCAAGGTTAAGGTTAGTCCAGCCACTACGATTCCCCGGTGCGCCAGTAGGTCCACGTACGCACGTCTCCCAGATAAGCGACTCAGTAAAAGCAACAAATATATGGACAAGAAAATAAATCGAAAAAAAAGTGACATTCGCATTTCGTTGCAGTGGTGACATTATGCACGCGCGATTCCCTCGTGTTTTCTTTCCGGCAGAGTATACGGCAGCGGCGTATCTCAAGAACGACACATGCCCTTTATGGACCCTGTCGCCTCCAGCCTCGTAATGGCTATCAACAGTGGCTGACTGGATCGCAGCGAAAAGACGGGCTCGTCCGGTGCGGATTGGGCGATATCAGTTTTCACAGAAGGGCGCCGACAGCCACCGGGTCGGCCGGGAGCGCCATCATGTGCCTTTTACGCAGTGCGATCTGCATAGCAACCGTTGGGCAGGCTAGCAGGCGAGTATTCTATGACTGAATCAGCGACGCAGCAACCGGTCGGCCGGCGCGTGCCGCGTCAACCTTTACCTGCATAGGCAGTTTTCTCTCTATTGGTCGATTGGTGTGAATCGATGAACTTTCAAAAACAGCACCGAGAACAACCGGTTGCTTGCATATTGATCGTCGTTGCTCGTCGGCTTACGTCGTGAGATTCTACTAAGCGGGATGGAAAAGTTCAGACCGTTGACGCATACAAACACACACACAACGAGACCAGGTCGCAGGTCGCCACCGGTACACAGCGTGGCGTTACTGGCAGATATTCGATATCACTTATCTGCTGTGAAACTGACTATGGCTCTGCTGGCGCGCTCCAGCGGCAAAGCCAGCAGAGTATGGGGTAGACACAGCACCGTTGTACAGGCTATGGGGTGAGTCACTACAGCTGGCCCTTAAGATCGTGCCAGACGACCCGCACATGTATAAGGTGTAAGATACACTGCAATGGCTGCAGGGCAGGCGACCTTAAAATGTAATATATATATATTACATTTTATATATAAGATATCTAAAACCAGGTTCGAAGTCGACAGAATATTAAAGAACCTTTTTTTTTAGAATATCGTGGACCGTACGACAGGACAGTTCAACCAACGGAGGTTAATGCCAGATTATAGGACATATATAGTTTAGTATGTTTCTGTTATATATTAATCTTCTAGAACGTTTCCAAAAGTGGTATAGAAAACGCGAGCTGAAGTATATAGACAATTATGCAATACACTAATAGAAATAAAAGTTTAGGTTAACTTTGTGCGACATTCGTCCAGTTCTCTAATATAAATGTTTAGTATGTTTTATTACCACTATTGTGAAAGAAAGTGTGTTTATTATTCAAAAGCCCGCACCTTCCTACAGCAGGGTGCGAGACCCGTTCAATCATTGATAAGTCTGGTCCTGTGGTCGGCGGCTGGCTTCAGCAGTGCCTTCACGACTGGTATTGCAATTCTGTTTCTTGTTATTTTCCAGGATCTCGAACCGAGCCCCGGAACCCGTTTGGTCGGATTGACCTATGCCTGCTGGTGGTAGTGCCAGCTGCAAAACTTCAGTTTACAACCCACCCCATATCAATTCGGCAACGAACTCCTCTTCTACGTAGAGCGGCAAGCCATCGTAGTAACGCCATAACCGGCTATTGTGTGGGTAAGTCCTGTGTGGCCGACGAGGAATTGCAACAGCAGAACTATAAAAGTGCGACCTTTCAATCGAGCCTTCGCGGCAGCCTCTATGGCTTCGAACGCATGTCGGCCATTCTGTAACAAGTTCTACATTCGAGTCAGTTCCGGAGAGAAGGGTTTGCCAACGAGCAGCAATCAGTGCTCCAGGACGAGAAGCAGGGATGTGCCGTAATATATATACATCTGAATTTCTCCTCACTACTGAGCAATGGGGCAGACAATCGTCACGAGCTGCTTCTCCTATGAAGAATAGTCTCCACCTGTTCGTAGCAAAGTATAGTGTAGTTTTCACTCCTCTTCACAAGTTCAGTGTAGCACCATTTACAAAAGAGACTGCGTTCGCTGATTTCAGCCATAGCAACAAGTTCGGCCTATTACGGACCTTGGCCTGCTCTCAGTGTTTCCGTCTGCTTGTTCGTTTCTCCGGCTCTCTCTCTCTCTCTCTCTGGCTATTCACACAGATCCAACAGCGCACCGTTGCGTGGATGGCTTAACTAATGCGCATGTAATGATTCCGAGAGGCTTTATGTTCTAGAGAACACACCTGGCTGTCGCTTATCCTGCCCTCGTACCGGGCTGTTATAGCACCGGGCTGTTATAGTAGCTATGCTGGCTTTGCTGCGCCGTATACGAGCTCCGATCGATGAGCCTTACGAAGCAAGCACCTGCTGGCCAAGACCCCGATCCCCCTCGGCGTTTCCGGCCACCACCGCTGGTGCTCCATTAGTTCGTCATTTGAGAGCCAGTCCCTCCGCCCTGTATTCTGCGAGCTAGCGATGGGGAGTGCCGCCGCATCGCGCCTAGTTATCTCATCGCATTCGGACTGCGACGCCGGGACAACACCCTGCTATCGTCTAGGGCTGGAACGGGTAGAACCCACGGAGTGCGTCGCCAAGCAAAGGCACGAGACAACCCGGGTCACAGGCACCGAACACGACACTTAGGAAGCACGAAGTCCATCGTTGTTGGCTCACACAAGGTCCAAGCAACAGCGAGGATCCATGTCAAGGCCGGCCGGCCGGTCGGAGCATCGGCGGACGATACGCCTTGGGACGGTTAGGGGCCCGCTTATCGTCAGCGACCCATTCATGGCAGAGGCCGGGCAGGCCGAAGGAAAGGCTTAGCGCTCGGAGGGCCCAGACACCCTCTCAGCCACCGCGCTAGTTAGGCCGAGTCGAGACCTAGGCCGAGTCGAGACCTAGGCCGCTCGCTGACAGACTCCGTTGTCGGTAGTCGCCATCCCGCTGCCCTTCGCCTCCTTCTCTCGCATTTGGGCCAATTAGTCGTATTAGTATGGTGAGTAGTATTTTATCTAGAGCACGTCCCTAGGAAAACTGTCTTTCGCTTGTGATGCGCTTGACATACTGTCTCCTGCAGTGATGACGTGCGAGCAAGCTGCAGCCGAGCATATATAGTCAGCGGTGTATTGCTTACAAATGATGGATGATGGCTCCGCCTGTGAATCGATCCTTTTCCGAGATATGAGTTGATAGAAATCGGCTTGTATGGAATGCTCGAGGTATTAAATATAGAGTTCCAACATCTATATGAAGTGAAACGTGCTAACAGGCTCAGTAACACCGAGTCTGAGAGTTCTAGTGGGCGAGAAGCTGTTTCCATCGACATTTATCCGCACATAGTTTGGCCCGCGTACAAGGGATTGTCTGATACATCCTGACGTCGCATACTCATGCGAAGAGAATCTACCCCCCGCGCCGCTTTATAAATTATGTAAAAAAAAAGACAGTACACGGAGTGCATTGCCTTAAGCCGAATATTCAGTCAATGCGTCTAGCACGATGTAATGATGAGGTAGCTGGCATGCTAACGGAAGGGGCACGCCAAGAAAACCAGTATATCTATGTAGATTCGCGTTAAATTTACCGCCAATACAAGGGTAATGATGTGAAAGAGTTTCTCCAGTGGATCCCGGTGTGGACGAGTATTTCGAGTTAATGCTGAGATAGAGGATTGTCTAGTTCAGCTCACTTGAGTTGGGCGCGGCCATCGATTCGAAAGACGGCAGCCTACAGATCACACATATACACCTACACTGTAATGCCATTTAGACCTCAAGTGCTCTCTGTTCGGGGCCTGTTGGGATGACGGGGCTTTCTCTGTCTCTGACCTCCATCGGTCTTTAGTATCTCTTTCTCTCCCTCACGCTGCAACTCTCCCTCGGCGAGCGATCCCTCCACGAGGCACTCTCCGTGCTAAGATGTCACTAGAGAGGGCTTGGGGCGTGCTTTTTCCTTTGGGGAAGGATACATAGCTTGACTGACCGACGAATGGACGGGCAGGGCATGGCCAGCAGCAGGCCTCACAACCGGCAGACGCTCGTCTCGCCGACGACACGCTGGCCCTTAGCGATACATACTGCGTCTGAGCAGAGGCTGTACAGAGACCACACACTCAGCAAGTCAGCCAGCCAGCTAGCCAGCCCTCGAACTCCCCTGCAATCCCCCCAAAAGTCAACCCCCGCCGACCCGTCCCACTACCGCTAACAGCAGTACCACACTAGGAGGGAGACACACGTCGCGATCATCTGATCAAGTCAATCTCCATCAGCGATCTAATGGACACACACTCGCTCACGGGTGCCATTCCCGTTGCCTCCACGAAGCTTGCTCCCCAGCCGTTTCCCCCCGTTCTCACCCCTGCCCGAGCTTTGCCCGGAGAGACCCCCGTAGATGGCGAACGCTGTGGCAGCTAGACACGGACAGCCCTGGCAGTCCGAGATCAGCAGGCTACCAGGCCGCACGACCGGTCTTCGTCTCTCATCAGCCTCTTCTGGTAGTCCCCACGTCCCCAAGGGGGAGCTGTTTGACTGGTTAGGAACGGGGCAATGCGAGAGAAGAGGTGGTACCAGTAGCAGGCTAGATGGCCAAGTGACACCCTCGTTCTTTGCTCGTTCGGCTTTGGCACCTTTGCACCGTACTCTGTCTTTGACTTGTCTCACCAACCTCTACCATCTCTAGCACGGGTGCAGCTCGCAGTACGATGGCAGGCGGCGAGCAAGCAGGCCACGCACGGCCTCTTCGTCTTGGCGTTCTTCCTTGCTTCCTTGTCTTGGCTTCTTTGCCTTCTTCTCCTAACAGACTTCAATTATGCACACATCGGCCACACGAGCACGAAGGGCTACAAAAGCTAACACACTCTAACGTTGTACCGCGGTATGGTCGTGTTGGCGGTGGTAGCGGGCAGCCTCAGCAATAGTGGTATCAGGACCAGCAGAGGCCATACTCCAGCCCCTCTTCCGTTTGCCATATCCATGTGATGCCCTTCCAACGAACCATCGCTCTCTCTCTCACACTCTTTCTCTCTCCCTCTCTTACATTACCTCGAGCCTGCCAACCATGCCACGGCAGCGTCCCTACCGCCACAGCACATTGTGGTAGGAAGTTCCACGAAGGCCACGAGCAGACGACCACAACGATCGACAGTGAAGGCCCAGCCGTCGGCAGGGGTAAATACGAGAGAGAGAGAGAGAGAGAGAGGTCGTCCGCTGCGTGGCGGTAAAGCAACGCATCTCGCTGCCGACGACCTGTCACTTTCCTCTGGCCGGGGTCTCGCAGACATCCGTTAGCTACCCTGCTCCCTTTTCTCTCGGCCTCAGCCGCTTTTCCTGTTCTGACTCTCGGCGTCGCAGCCGGCGGGGCTCTCAGCTCACTAGTGAAGCCTGTGCTGGAGGTTACCGTGCTGTAAGTGGCCGACGCACCGGGCGGGTGTACACCGCACGAACGCCGGCTGCACAGGCCTGCTCTAAGCGAAACGATAGCGGCGCTGAAGAGGCGGCGGTTAGAGGCGGAGGTTGCTGGACGCCGCCCTCGAGGCGCTCGAGGCCACGGCCGTAAAGAGAGATGGGTAAAGGCAGACAGATATCGATGAGTGCCAGGCTGCACGCTTGCCGCTTCCCGACGGGATCTTGGAAGCTGGCCTTGGCACTGCTATCTCCCACCAGCGGACAGCAGCCGCAGCGGCTGGAGGAACAAGCTCAGTGCGTGAGACAGAGACAATAACCACCGAGCGGTGGATGCCGGCGAAAGGTTAGAAGGCTCTGGCTTCGACCCATGCAGTCTCCAACATAAATGTATATATTCCTTTACGTTCCACGTAGCAGTGTCTTTTCTAGCTCTCGCCTTCGGCTCGCAGCTTTCGCTCTAGCGATAGAGACCTGGAGAGAAACGAAGTCCCAATGGAGCTGGCCAGCATAGCTGACAACGAAGGTGGTCAGAAAATACACAACGAAGGCTTCCTCACAGCGGGAACGATGGAAGAACGCTATACGTATGTATATCGCCATCGAGAAGCTACAAAGCAGGGCAATCGAATGCGAGGAGGAGACAGGCAGAGAGAGAGAAAGAGAGCAAGGGTGGGGGGTGCGGGGGGGCCGAGGCAAGCAGCATCCGACAACACAGAAGACGCGCAGCCGAAGAAGCCAAGAACGACGAAGAACCGCCACCGCCATTTCTTTTTTCCTCTCACCGAGAGAAACACGGGGGAATAGCAACTCAGCAGGAAGACCGGTGCCATAGAACGCCATGAAAAAATAGAACGGACGGACGGACGGAGGGAAGGACAAGCAGACAGGCAAAGGCAGGCTCACACATCCGAGCCAACTCATCCCAATCGTGCCTATCCGTATAGGCTACCCCCTCCGCGTCTTCTATTCCACTTCGTGCTGCAGCCACCGCAAGCTACTTACCAATGCACCCACCACGGTTGTGTCCGTCCCCTCCGTGGCCACACGGCTCCCCAGACCTCAACCCCGTCACGCAGACG
Source organism: Stratiolaelaps scimitus (assembly GCA_019614645.1). NCBI lineage: Eukaryota > Metazoa > Arthropoda > Arachnida > Mesostigmata > Laelapidae > Stratiolaelaps > Stratiolaelaps scimitus. The sequence continues at coordinate 1,907,503 of JABWDB010000011.1, read as the reverse complement.
CATAACGCCTACACACGCGGGAAATAGCCGTACAGCTGCGCAATCCACTCGTCAGTCAGCACCAGTACTGCTGGACAATACGGAGAGAGCGTACGCGCCCGCAGCGAAGTGAATTGGCAACACGAACCACCTCGGCTAGCGAAGTACCGCCAGGCGATGCTGGGAAGTCGTTAGCGTTAGCCATCTTTGGATTCGCTTGGCTTTCCGAGAGGCAGACCGCTCGGGTTGCAGGCCGGCCGCACGACTGGACAAGGCGCGAAGCAGAGAAATCTTCACCGGCTACGTCGTCCTCGCAAAGAAGGGGCACCGCTTCGCGCCCGGTGGCTCGCTGCTGAGTCCCGCGAGTCGGTGATGGCCGCGCCGTCGCCTCCGCTGCTCGACAACGATCGCCGCATAGTGTGCTGCCGGTGGCCGCGTGCTCGGTGAGTCGGTCGGTGACCGTATAGCGGTGTGGGGGATAATGAGGCAGCAGCTGGTAGTCAACCACCGGCAACCACCGAAAGGCTCAGTAGTTTCACTTCGCTCGCTCCCAGCTCTGCCCGGGATTCTGCAAGGGGTGGTGAAGCAGCGGGACCTTGCGGGGGACGGCAAAGCATCCGTCGTTCTTTTCGACATCGCCGCCATCATCATATCCAAGCGAGTCGACCGCCGACCACTGTCCGCTCTCCCACGACACCAATCCCCGCCCCACAACGTTACCGCTCCCTCTGCGCACCACTCATGCGTTGGACGAGTCCTGTATCCGTCCGCTTGCAGCTGCGGGACGACTGGCTTTATCTAAGAGGACAGTTAGGCGCCGGGCGTCGATGGCCCCACCCAGCCAGCGCCCACCGATGCAACGAGCTGTGGCTGCTGCAAAAACATCCAGGCTCAACTATATCCATATATATATATATATATATATATTTATACATATATAACTCTTTTCGTTCCAGCCCCGCTCCCTCTGTGTTGTTCGCTATTCCTCTCTCTCTCTCTCTCCCCCTCTTTCTCTCTCTGGGTCTATCACAATGCTCCGTCAACCACACACTTGTGGTAACACGGCCAGCACCTACCCGTTCCTTGTGTCTGTTCAGCGGCTGATCTCCTTCCCGGTCAGCAACACGCGCTAAGGAAGCGCCTCACAGTTCCCCATTGCCCCGCATGATTTCCTCACGGTGTGTAGGCGGGGGTTGCTAGGAAAAACTGTCTCTCGGTGTCTCACTCGCATATTCAAGCGGAGTGTGTAACGAAAAAGGACGCAGCAAGACTGCAGATCCACCGTAGCGCAAAAGCCGGCCGGCGGATGTGCAGTAGCAAACAGCAACGACAATCTCAACGGAGCGTGTCAGTTAAGCAAGCTCGGTCTCTTTCACACCCACTGCTAGCACTGCGACTGCGCTTCGCCGATCGCCCTCTTCTTATAGGTTAGGTTCTTCATGCTCCAACCAGGTGGGGCATACCTGGACCTAGTCCGATCTTCAACAAGAGGCTCTATCATTAACAGCAATAACGGATGAGTTAGTCGGTGGGTGCCAGAGTTAGAGGGAAACTACCAGCTATGCTCTAGGCTCTTTAGAAAACCAAGAGGAACGAAACCTTCATGAAAAGACACCACATATCGCGCGTCATCCTCAAGTTCCCTCAATCTTCTCCACACGGTCACCCCTACTGCGCGCTGCGCAGTGACGCGACATCCGTGTCCACTGTCTGCATTTTGTCTGCCCATGAAAACAACATCGTATGCATCTATATATATATATATATCGCGGACTTTTTCCCCGTTCTCGTCCTCACCGTTCTCCTGCATAGCGAACGAACTAACGCCGTCTGCCGTGCCTCCAGCGGTGGCTAGAGACTCGTACATCGCAGTGTCACACTCGCGGCAGGACTTCGGCGAAATGACGAGCACGATGTGTTCACGATGATATTACGTGGGGTGGTCGATGGAGGTCGGTGCAGGTAAAGGGGGCATTGAAACCATAGGGGGCTGCTCAACATGCGACACACACACTCTCTCTCTTTCTCCCTCCCTTGGGGAAGCGGACAAGAGCCGTCGTCTCCGCGATTGAATAAAGGGGACGCTGTGCGCGTTCGTTGGCTGGTTATCACGCAGCGAATGTCGTTGACGCTCAACGGCGAGGTGGACGATTCCAGGGACAGACTCGCCGGCCAACGGCGGAAAGGATCCCCTTTTCGCCACACGGTGATGCAGTGTTAATACAGTAGCGTTGTGTTATAATAGAAACTCTCTCAGCACGCGCGTGCCCGCGTGGACGATCCGCCGAGACGGTACGAGCCGGATTCGACCGAGTGGTCGAGGCGAGAAACATACGAACTAGCCGGTTGGCGGGCAGTCGTAGAAGGACATCGCTGTAGAAACCGAGGGACGAACGTCGATGGGAGACCAGTGCCGCTCTGTCCCATAGTAGTGCCCGGTGGAAGGACGCACTATCCGCTGGCGTGCTCGCCGCCTCCAGGCCCTGCTGCCCCCTCCACCAGGGCAGGCTCATCGGGAGGCCTGCTCCGCGGAACCATAACAATTCTTCGTACGAGCCGAGCAGCCGAGAGCGCCATATATGATTGGCGCGAACCGTTTAACTTTACAACCGAGACACGACCGACACAGTTGGAAAGATGTACGGGTACATAGAGAGAAATATACCCTCTCACTAGCTCGGTCGTTCCGTATGCTACATGTCATATATGAACTACAGTGCCGTGTCGCATTGTGTCCAATTCTCTTGACGAACGACAGTCCTCGCTCGCTCTCGCTCGCTCTCTATCTCTTTTTCTCTCTGACACTCGCCATCCAGAGGCCATTTGCGACGGCCAGTCAGGGTACCATCCCGGGCACCGGCCGCCGGTTGCGTCCACCCACCCAGGCCAGAGAGTCGGCCCACGAGGGCCCAGAGGGCCAACCTCCATCCGCCGCCGCCGTCGCCACCGCCGCAGATGCCGTAACATTCCCTCGTCGCTTGTGACCAAGCTGATCATTGCTGCTTCATGAGGCGTACCGAGGCACGAAACACAAAAGCCAGTCGGGGCTGTAGTTGTAATAGTAGTCGTCGTTGTAGTTGAAGTGCTATAGTCACTAGCGTCGACGACAGTGGCTGGGCGCTCCGTGTCTCGGGCCGTCCGACAGACTCGGGCTAGAGATCGCCCACTACAAACTACGGACTACCCATTTCTCTCTCCATGCGGCAGTAGCGGCGACAGGCCATAAACGACGGACATAGGCGTGAAATATAGCAGTGTGTGAGCGAATTGGATCGCATAGCAAAGAGACCCTGCAAGGGGGCCTGCCCGCCGACGGAGGCAGCCAGGCCAGGTCACAGCAGGAAGAGACAGACAGATACACATACACACTGTTTGCAGGCGGCGACAGCACAGTCCTGGAGGAGGAGACGGCCTCCTCTCTGACGACCGCCATCTACCATTACACTCAGCGCCAGGGAGGAGGATCTCCTCAGACGGAGCTCTCTCTCTGTCGCTCTCTCGGACCGACGAGCTCCGACGAGAAATGGAAACGAACTGCTCCTTCCGTCTAAATGTTCGCCAACCACAGCAGGACACTTGACGCTCAACATCGGTCCTCAGCACACACGGAGCGACGAAGACACTCGGTCACATTCGGGTACTTCGCTGCGCGGTACGGCCCAAGCACGACGGCCGACTACAGGTTCGTTGCTTGGGGCCAGCGGTTGGACATTGGCTGTTGGCTGTGACCAACGGGCGCGTAGTAGTCATCTCGGCGGAAAACACGTGCCGTTTGGCCAACAAGTAAAGCGAGGAGATGTCCGAGTCCGCTCCCAATTCGAGAGCAAACGGGGCACACGCATGCATCACCATGCCTCCGTAGCACTTCCACGATTCGTGCCGCGATTCAAAGCGCTCGAACGTGGCGCTCTGTAGTGGGATAGCTTTGCGGTGCTAGAGGCGTGCCACAAATCGCTCACTCGTATCCCCGCCTGGCCGCTGCGGCAACCGTCGCCGGTGAGCACCGGCGACAAACAGGGAGAGAAAAAGATATTTCTTCGACTTATTCAGCTCATGTGAAGCCCTGCGACCTCGGTCACGAGGAGAGACCAGCACTCTACATAACACGATAATAATAATAAAAATACAAAAAAAACGCAGTCTTTGGGTTGCTTGCATTAATCATCGTAGTGCGGCCTTGTTATGGTGGAGATCATTTTGATGAAGCAATGGTAAACGGTGCTAGGCATCGAGATCATGAAGGTCAGCTGAGAGCAGAGAAAAATGAGCTGATCGAGATAATTTTAAGAAACTAATCAGTGAAATCCATTCCCTCTGCATGGTGGGCAGGTGCCGTGTTAAACATCGATCAATGCACATTTTATTCACATGACTTCACACAATTATGCTATACTACTAAAATGGTTCCATAATTAATATATTTGTTGCGGAGCGTACGTAGGACATTGAAATCAAATAAAGGTTGGCAAGTTCTACAATCAGATTGGAACAGTAACACAAGGCGCTGAGATCACTATACAATTACCGTCGGTAAAATAGTGTCGATCACCTAACGAATACGGTCGACTCCTACAACGAGCACACGTTCTGACTACTCTAGTAGCATGAAGCAGATAATCACGTCTCTTTTTGCTGTAACAAGGGGTGAAACTCATATTGATTCCACACAGTTGTTTCTCAGCTTTCGGATAGCGAGCAAAGCCCCCCCCCCCCACCCATTCCCCCGGAGGCCAATATTTACACAGTCGAGAGCTCATAGCAAATCAGCTGTGAGACACGTTCGTCCATCGGCACACCCTTTTATGCAGAGTATATTCATTCGAATTTCATTCGTCGTTTTGTGTTGAGGATCCATTTCTCGAACGACTCAGCTACTTGTCAGGTTCGCACCGGCTCCTACCGAGAGGGGTATCGCCTCAGAACTCCCCAGACAGCTCCCCCCTCTACCCCGCTCTCTCTCTCTCGCTCGCCTTGTGCCTAACATCATTGACGTTATCACTATTCTACAACTACTATTCACTGCAGGGGAGATCAACGAGAGACAACACCGGGAGACTCGATAGGAGACTCGCTATGTGCTTGATTGTCCTCGAACAAGATCGCCATTCGTGGGCTGAGGCGGCATCTCCGTTGCTTCTTGCTTCCCATTTCTGATTACTTGTTACCATTAGCAGCACAGTGCACCGTCATGGGTGTGCTGGGTGCCGCCAGCGTCGTGTTGGGCTTGTCTGCTTGCTCGTCCGCCAGCCGGACCGCGGGCTAGACGTCCACATTCGGTGTATGCGAGGTAACGGCACAGGGGGCTATGGGGCAGCACCTACAACGAACCTCAAACGCCCCGCTCGTACCACGCATAGACACTCCCCATCGGCGCAAAGTCGCCCCCGAACACCGTCACCTCATTGGATCGTCTCCATGGCCTGTTCGGTCCTGGCCCTACTCTCTTATTCGGCTACCGTAATGGTATTCAGCAATTACTACGTCATCAGGAACAAGGGAAGATACAAGAAGCAGTGGTAGTTGCAGTCTCGAGTCCTAAGTCCTTAGCTCCATCGTCGCAGTGTCGGCCGCCGGGAGTGCACGACGAGAGGAGGAGAGCAAGAATCGGTAAAAGCGCGGCCTGATCCGGCCAGGGGGCCGGAGGCGCTAAACACCAGGGAGGACATCACTACCCAGGACGACCCATTACACCCCCCCCCCCCCGCCCGCAGCGGCCGTCATCCAGCGTTGGCGTGGCTACCGACGAGTCCCAATGTTTGGCACACCGTACAGGAATGGCTATTCCACAGGGTCTGCCTTCCGCTGCGATGGTCTCCGTCGGCAGAAACGCCACTAGTCGACAAGAAAGCCTCCCTCGACGAACCACCAGATACCACCATGCTAGCTAGCTCCAGCGTGCTCCGGGCCCACATACACAGAAGCGATAGCGATCTGCCGAGTCTTGCTCTTGCGGAGTCCCACCGGTAGAGTCCCGGGAGCAGCTCGGCTCCCGCTTGTCCTCAGCGCCCCCATAATCGTCCTTTCGTCCCGTCTCGCCGGGGCGGCAGCACCGGCACTGAGCACTTATGTGCTGCATATCTTGTCACAGACGACGACTGCAGTCAACGAGAGAGAGAGAAAGAGAGAGATACAGAGGAATAGCTTGCCGTTCGTATTCCCGCGCTCCTTGCAGACGCACGGGCACAGTCGTTCCCTCTCCTCTTTCGCTAATACTAGGTACCTCGAAGTAGACCACACACCACCGCTATGCCAGTGAATCCACCGAGCATTGTGCCGCCTTGTCCGTTCAGCGTTCTCACATGTTGTCCACATCGAGGGTCATCAAAGCTGGCCAGCCAGACACACACACACCGAAACCCCATCGTCGTCCATGCCCCCCCACCCGGTCCCTGAGCTTATTCACCCCTCCGTCCCTATGCCGAATTTGCTCCCGGATCGAGAGTAAAGTGCCCCCCTTCCCGCACCACGCCGCGAACGATCAGGGCAGGACAGGATCGCGAGTCGAGATCCTGTACAGGCCGGGCACAGGCACCTTTCACGACTACATAGGCGCAATACAGAGTCATTCGCATCCTCCATGTCTGCGAAGTAGGGGGGGGTAACACCCCTTGACATATTATATATATATACATATATATATATATACCGCTTCACTCCCAGGGGAGTAACCGCGCTGCTGACAGGGTCCGGCTGTTGGCAGTGGCCGTTGCGATGCTTTCGTCTGTCCTTGCACGTTCGGCAGTGGCTGATGATCACAGGACGAGACCTGCCAGCGGGCGGGACGTATCTCGACCATGATCGGTTGGGTTATAGCTAGATAGGGACGCTGGAGGGAAGAAAAAGAGCTTAAGACTAGCCGAACAACCGAGCACACACAACTACGCCATTGAGAGCTGTTAAGGGCGCATAACCAGAAAGAAACGAAGGCAGTGCCGTCCATTGCAGCGGCTGCCGTCGCCGCGTGGTCGTCAATGACATTGGCGGCACTGGAGCACACTCTAGTATACATTGAGTATACCCCCACTGCATTACGTCAATGCAAACGCGCGCTGCGGACCTACACGAAAAGTGTCGCCGACGTCCTCCCTTTGGCTGAAGCCACTGTGACGTTCGGGCGGTTAGCAGCCTTCCCCGTTCGCGGAATCGATAACGACCACGCGCATCGGCATTTCAACTGCATCTACTCGATATACACAATACTGCATGACGGCAGTGAAGAGGCAGCGAGAGAGAGAGAGATGGAGCGCGCATACGAGACCGCGGGGGAGAGAGCACGGAGAAGGCCGGTGAGAAACGACTGTCAGTGGCCGTAAAGAAAATGATTTCTTTTTTATATCCATCATATATTACTCGAATTTCCTTTCATTGTGCGACCTGGTACTTGTACAATATAATACAAACCCTCCAGTATCGAAGGGATTATGAAAGTTGTAGCTAAGTATTAAATTCGTGCTTATCCCACCACAAGGTACGACTCCTCGTTAGCCGTCAACTGTAATGGCCGTCGAGTCAGCTGCTTTTGTCATAGACAGACTTCGCTATTGATGGAGGCTCAATTCCTCCCTGCGATACCCCCGGGGGTGTCGTCACGGTCAGCTGATAGCCGCCGCCGCCCCCCCCCCTCACGCGGCCTGAATTCACCAGTGTTCTTTCATTTTTCGTCATGTTTCACTGCCTCCGTGTCGTGGCGATGAAACGACGCATCGCGAAGAGGAACAGAAGCAAGAACGACGATCACCAGAGCAAACAGGGGACTGCTGGCCGTTGCCTTAGCTCAGCCCTGCTCGGCATGGTCAGCCATCGATGGCCGCCAGAGTGACCGGGGTCTCGGGTTCGACAAGACGACATATTGCATCTTAAGCTTTGTCTCAGCTTCGTCTGAGCAATGATCGTCATCTGGCCCTTGCTCCGATCACAGCAGACCATTTCCATTCCTCCGCCCTCCACATCGGGGGCATTTCCTTTCCAACAGCCTCTCGCTAACCGCAGTCGCGTTAGGCGTATCCAGTGACCCACCGCCGAACGGCGGATCGCGGCGGGCCGAAGGCCTGGCCTGGCTCGTAACACCCGCCATATCCCTTACCGACACACACACACACACACACCACCCGTGCTTGCACAGCTTGTACCGATATCGCCACCAACATCAGCACCACGATCAGAACAATTTTACGCTCTGATAGCCAATGTGTTCAGGGCTCTGGCGAGCCGCTACTGTGGCTGCTGTTGATACGGGGCTACGGATTCGCTTCTAATAGCTCTAATAACCATCTCTCTTTCTCAGGCTCACTCTCGTTGTCTTGCCCGCCTTTGCTCCTGGCATCGCTGCTACTGCCACCACAAAAGTCGCATTTCCGCAGAGAATAACCGACCCCCCCCAAGGAAGAAAATGAAGACATGAATGCCCATTACACGCTACGGACGCTCTTGCCAGCAAGAGCGTCTGCAGTCTGAGCTATCTGCCTATCGGATCCCGTTGTGGCTACGGGTCCAACGAGAGACAGAGAGGGTAGTTCATTTTGTTTCCTCCACCATTGGCTCATTGCTATCCATCGTCGCGACTGAGCCTATCACGACGATGGTGCCTCGGCCGTGCTGGTGGTCACAGCTATTTCAGCCTCTGCGAAACTCTCCATTTGAGCGTAGACACCGCGGAAACAGTAGTCCATGAGGGGACTTCGGTTCCGGAAGCCTGGATGAACGGGGTTTGCCGGAAATGGAACGCGCAGGGCCACTGTTCGTACGGCTGATATCTGATAGCAACGGGTCTAAAAGAAAAAGAGAACTGATTGTCGAAATGAAAATTCAACATTATACACACACACATATATATATATATTTATATATATATATATATATATATGTGTGTACATATCTGGACATATATTTCAATTTCTCTCCCACATTTATGTACATCATCCCATTTCCATATCAGCAAATACTTTACAACGATCACAATACTATCACTATTATCCCGATTGAGTCCGTTAGGATGACATCATAGTTCCCTCCCCCCCGCGTCGATACCCTTCATCCAGTGACATGTATCCTATCGACGCGGATTCTGCCCTGATTCATTCTTCATGTTCACCCATGCGTCATCCAAAACTCAATCACTCACTGGTGCTGACACTGAACGACTTAACGGTAACCTAATATAGTGTTTATATATATATATATAGGCGGAGGTCCAACTGGAGCTGATTCGTCCATTGCAGCAAACAAATTGTGAATAGCCAATAGATAGATCGATTGATTGATTGATAGGTGACAATCGCGAAAACCTGTGACTGTTCTGAGCTGCACGTGCAGCGTTAGGTCACAAGGGTCACAACATGATGTTAAGCTATATTACATTAATATAGAGTAGCCTCTTATATTATGTAAGTATAATCGTCTTATTCCACTCTTCTAGTCTGTAAGTCTCTGCCTCGGCCCTGTCCCAGAATCAGTGGAACGCTTCCCGTGATCTTGGAACGCTTCAACGACAAGGAGACATCAGATACGAGACTCGGGTGTAGCCACTATGACTCAGCAGAAACAGACATCATTCAGATGGACGCGAACGCTCGCGCCTGCCGCCGCTGATCGTTCCGCAACCGTCTCGGGCAGCTCGTCACCGTAGTAGCTTTCTCCGATCTGCTCGTTAGCCCAGATCAGGTCTGCGTCAGCGAGGGGCTGTCCGTCGTGCATGACCCACCAGGAGTTGGACTGGGTTATTTGTTGATTCGGCTGGCATATACACACATGAGGCGACATCGAAACGGTGACATCGGCAAGCCTAACCTAACCTAATACTGTAGGAAGAACCGAACGATAGGGTGAACATGCGGTTCACCCATGATTCAATGCGGATCCTATGTAAGATATCCCCAATCCCCAATTGTGGCATTCCCGTCGGTGAATTTTAGGAGACCCCATCAGCACACGTAAGGTAACAGCTACAGTACTCCTGTTCGACAAATGTCAAAATGGTACGTTACCATTTTGCCGTCAATGGTGCACCATTGTATATACTGTTTATTAAAAGCGATTCCTCTCACAGATCGAACGGTATGCATCTCGTTCTTACTACACAATATGAGTGCAGTATCTGGGACGATTTGACCTGCGACCCCCCCACAGACAACTGTCCAGCTGGCCTCTACACTCAACGGGCAATAACCGACCAAGTGCAACGCTACCGAAGACATTGTGGATGACATCCATGACGTTCCCGTCATCTCTCTCTCTCTGTCCCCCTCTCTCGGGGCAGTTGCATTTAGATCGAACAGAGCACGGAGAGACTAACCGTAAGAAGACCATTGCGCCGGAGGCCGCTCTGATAGGTGTCGTCCAGAGTGCCAACGGAGACCATTACCAAGGATCTCGAATGGTCCGACACCACCGGCGGCAGAGCTTTCCACGCGAGGGAAAAAAGACCGGAACGAGTCGTCGTACGGGTGTCTGAGCAATCCGCACGGAGTATACCGTTGAGCAATATCAAGATAGATATCGGATCGCTGTTACGGATCGCTCTGTCTTCCCGACCCAGGCAACTGGTGAACGTCAATCGTTATGGGATTTGGACAGGCCCCGTTTCGACTGTGTGGCTCTCATCGCAATCTGCGAATCTCTGATACACTAGCGACTCTCTACCGTTGAGTCCGCCAAAAGCTATTAGTTCCTTGGCAATGCCTGCCATCGTTGATCGTCAGTAGGTCAATCGCTTCGTGGACACGTTGATCACGACGAATCACGGCACACCTAATGAAGCGTTTTGCTACAATGGAGATATATGAGCGAGCAAGTCAGTTGGGATTATCCGGTCGCGATGTCCGCGGCTCAGGAAACCGGCTGCGTCTGATCTATGAATCTGAATTGATTCCTTAGCAACGACATTTGTCAGGAAGACATATCCTGGTATATCGGCTGCAGAACCATTCACAATGTTATGTGACTCAGCTCCCTGCTACCATCACAAGCAAACCAGCTAATTGGCCATCGAGAGTCTCACGCAGGCGAACAGCAGTGATCTCTATCGAAAAGCAGAGTTAAAAAAGCGAGCGAGGCTCAATTTCACCTCAGCCACTGGTAGTAGTACTCACTCGGTAGACACCGTTGGGTGCGTCAAGCGGGTTCGATTGCTCTCGTCGACGTATTCGATTTGTGCCCATGCATTTCGCTTGCATGGGGGTAGGCGGCGAGCGGCGGTGCCATGCGGATATGCCCACACACATATATCTATAGGGTCACTGGGATATAGACCTCGTGGAAAGTTTACATGATAGAATAATACACGCAGCGCCGCCGTACAGCCGCGTCGTCGACCCCGCAAGCAATGTTCGGCGATCGCAGAGCACAGATTAGCTTCCGAAAAATATACGATGCAACGGCGCGATGCTCACAGCTGCAGCAGCAGCAGTAGCCACAACAACAGCAGCAGGAGGATCTACAATGTTCTATTTACGGGAGCGCTCGTCTATGCTGCCGCTTCTCCGGACAACCACCCAATGAATCGGATGGCTGGCAACGGCGTCATCAGCGGTGTCAGTGAGTGGCCCGCCGCGGTTGTTAGACAATTTCGTAGCGGTTGCCGTGACGATTTCATTTTCTACGGCCTACCTGCAGACACAGTCATCACGGGACAGCGATGTATAACAAACATACGAGCGGCGTCGGTGATTTTGACCGAACGAGCGGCGTTTACATAGAACGCGGACGACGTCGACCCCGCTCGGCAGCTTTAACCCACACACTCTGTTGTGAGAGAAGCCGAGCCAGAACCAGCCTAAGCGGCAGCAACAGCAGCAGCAGCAGTAGCAACAACAACCACAGCAGCAACACAACGAAATGACTACAGGGCGAGCGATGGCTGAAACAGTGAACAGGTCCTATGGCTGGTCCCTGGCTGACTACCGCGGCCTCCAGACAGATCGAGTAGTCATGCGTGTGGAGGCCCTCCATCGCACCATAATCGGGTCCACACTGCTGTTGCCCAGCCTTCGTAAGTACAGACACACCAGCGGTAACGACAAACAAACGGCTAACTAACGGCCCCACTTATATTATGGTTTTGCTTTACCTCTCTCTCTCTCTCTCTCTCACTGTCTCTCTCTCTGTTCACTATCCGCGTATCTTTCTACTGACACGTCCCTACAAATTTCTCTGTCTCGGCAACAAACATAGCAGCAGTATTCTATATATCGGATAGTATCTGTAGATCAATTGAAACAATGGATTGCTCGATGCGGCAACGATTTATCACCATGTATCTAGTGGGGGCATGTGTTGTGTTGCTGTTTTTCCAGGGCCTCGAATATTGAATACGCGCTCAGGTTGATGTTTTGTGGGAAATTCATCCGGTTCTTAGTCAACTACATAGAATCGTTCGATCTAGGCGTTCGATCGTGTGCCAATCACTAGGTCATTAATTGATATACGCGCAAACAATCAGCGACCACTTATTGGAAATTGATCAACGAAGCGAATTTTGATCGCTTCCGACCACGCCGCCGAGATTGGCTGTTGATGTCATATGATCACTCTCTTCCGGCAGTTTAATTACCGTCATTGCGTTCGGTTTCATTTCGAGGCGACGATAGAGGCTGAAGATCAAACACTTCGATAATCTGCTGCGCCCATCATCATGAGAATTTCACCTCTGGGATGGTCTCTCATTGAAGAGACATTCTTCAGCGCCGTCGTCACTTGCTGGAAATCCCGGTAGGCAATAGCTGTCAACTTGTCATCAGACATCGATATCTCTATTTCTCTAGTTTGCGTTTCAATTCTCACTGAAACATCTCTGATATCTTGATGTCTCGCAGCGATGCACGCAGCAAATCGGACCTATTCCCGCAGGGTCTGGTGTCTTCTTCTCGTTCGACATCTCTGAAGCTCAAGGGAAAGATTCGCCGCCGGAGATCACCACGGAGCTATCCACCAGCAGCACTCGTAACTCGGATCGTCTATCAAGTTATATAAGCCTGCCTCAACAGACAACTAGAAGGAAACAGCAGCGTGGATCAGGTTCCCTTTCAACATCAACTACGATGGCACAGGCAGTCGAACGTTCAGTCAGGCCTTGTCTCGATAAATCGTTTCCCATCTTGGTCTCGGCCTAGCGAGCGGCCGATCTGCGTTCCATCATTGAACGGGTGTTCCAGCGACGGTAGATGATGGCACCGACTCGGATCTCACTCGTAGTTGCCGCTTTTTGGTAGGAACACTTGGTCGGTAACGCTGGGCCAACCTGGCAATATGGCGATAAACCGTAGACGAACGACTGAGCAATGATTGCGGTTCTTGGCCCGGTGTGTGTGTGTGTGCAATGTTCCTGTTCGATTCGAACTTGCATGGCGAAGCCACCGGCGTTCGTCGCTGTCACCTCTTCAGAGATAGAGCGAAAACAACCAGCACAGCGGAGCTTGTGGCGCTCGCCAAAGAGTCCGAATCTCACTGTGGGCTGGCGCCTCACGGGCGTAAAAGAGCGACCCTGAAAATTCGCGAGCGAGTTCAATGATATACTCTGATTGTTTTAGCATTATATATATATATTATTATCACTAACTGGCTAATTGCTTGTAATAAATGACTGGGGCTACCATCTTACAGAAGTCGGCAACAACACCTCCCGTTCATATGCTCCATAGGATAAAGCGCACTCCAACAACGTCCGAGTGAATATCGCACAAGTGACTCGCGTCTATGTCCAATGAGGCATGTTGATCCGGTGAAATGAGAATCGAATTAATTTCTCATTTATGTATACTCACCGTGCTGCTGCTGCCGCCGCCGCCTCCTCCTCCTGTTTTTGTGGTATATCCACTTCAGGCAATATCAAGGATAAGAGCTATATGTATAGACAATATAGCCAGAATAAGAAACCCTTTATGTTCAGCTCTGTCCACGATGATAGCGCTACATCTCTGGCGATAGATGGACACCATCTAGGCACCAGGGAGGAGGCTCGTGGTGGGCTCACACACACACACACACACTCTGCTGTCCCTTGAAAAGAAACGCGCCCGTTCATCCTGAAGGCCTGAACAAGGGAACGAAGAAGTGAGAACAATGGACTCGAGGAAAAGCTCCGTTACACAACAGCACTGAACAAGATCTAACGACCTCCGCCCTCCAGAGTGTCTGCAGCAGTCGAGGGCAGCTCCATCTATAATAGAAGGCGGCCTCTACCTCATAGGCTGACTTGTCATGTCCTACAGGTTGTGTTCGGAACGCTTAAAACGCGGATGGGCATGCTGTCCTAGTCGAGTTGGTGGCGTTACCACACAATGGGGTGGAGGCAGATCGGTTTAAGGGTCTGTGGTTGTCTTGGCCATTGGCCGTCTTGCCACACAAGGCCAGACGGGACACAGGCCACTAATAGTCTGCTCCTTAATGGAAAACAATAGAAAGTAAAACTAGCTGTTTTTACACACACTCATATATATATATATATATATAATTAAAAGCGGCTAGTATATATGACTCCATTGATAATTATGTGAAGCGGACACTCTCGGTCTTCGACTCGTTGGGCACTTACAGCAGTCCATCAGGCAAATGAATAATAATCATAGTATATATATATATATATATATATATATATATATATATATATATATATATATATATACTTATATTCACCTGATGGACTGTTGGCAGTGCCCAACGAATCGAAGTCCGAGAATCTCCGCTATAATATATATATATATATATATATATATCGAGAGCCTCCTTTAAAGATATAGAAAGTGTTAATTTTCATCATCAAACATCAGTGTCACTGCTGCCACTATGGCTGTTTCCTCCCAGCACCAACAAACCCCGAACAAGCCCCCCACATGACCCCCATCCACAATAGCGTTAGGTAACAGCGGGGTATTACATCAGTAGTGGTAACACCCGTTCATCAGTAGGGGGCAGGAGTAGTTATTTCGACGAGACGGCGTCATCACCGGCCACGAGCGTGGTCAAGTGGCTGCTCACCGTTGCCACGGACGCGCGCAAGCAAGACGCAGCGTCACGCTGTTGCCCAGCGGTTCGGCCAAGGCGATTGTGTTCAAAGTGTTGATGAGGCGACGACGACGACCGGGGGGCCGGCGGCCGTTCGTTGTCAGCCTGTGGGCGCTTCGATGGGCGACGCTGGTTGAGCGCCGACGCACACGGACACACATGGATCGCCAGCCGCCGCCGCCGCACTGCCGTCATTACAGCACACAGATATGCGTGTATGATATATGAGTGGTCGGCTCGGTTGTATTGAGATAGTTGACATGGGGTTAGTTGATCGTTGGCTTCCTTGCGTTGTCTGCCACCGGGCGGCCGGCCGTCGCATGCGCACCTGTGGCCACTATAGCAAAAGTTGATCGAGGCGTTTGTAGCGAGGTGTCGTAGCGGGAAACCGTAGCAATAGCTGAGTTTTAGCTGAACGCGCCGCAAAGCGAACGAAAAGCGACCCGTTGAACTCCTAAGCGCGCTGAGGCAATGTAATGTCCACCTCTGGCAGCGTGTCCTTCTAACGGCACAGCGGATACGTACGGTCAGAGTGGCTGGTCGACACCACAGGGCCGTTTCCACGTTAAGAACGTCGGGGACCACCGCGCGAACCGACCGGTTGCACTAGCTCGGACAGACGCCACAGCGACACAACAGATGTCTACAACAGACACCTGTTGGGGGGTGGAGGAGGAGAATACAGCTTTGTTGAGTGGTGCCGCTCGATGGCCGACTGTGAAGCCAAAGGGAAGCCCGGCAAAGAATAAAAAGCTAAAAAGTGAAGAACTCCTTCAGACACCATAGACACACAAACACACACACACAGCGAAGCACATCTGCATCACCCACATTACGTGCCGCCTTTGTGCCCAGCAGCACAATTTGCTAGCCAACAGCCGTCAGCAGTGCAGGTAAGTGCAGCGGCGTCGTGGACGTCTGACTGCTGCTACTGCTGCTGCTGCTGTTGTTGTCTGTGCCCGCTGCGCCAGCTCGCGCACTAAGCTTCAATGTGAGACTCACGTTTCCATCATTGCCACGTCGCCATCGGCGGCTATTTTCTACTTTTTTTTTTTTGCTCGAAAATGACGAAACGTTTCTCGACGACAACGGCAGCACTAGCAACAACAACAACACCAGCCGCAATCCACCCTATCTAGGCTGTAGAAGTGGCATTGCTGTAGACGGTAGCATTGCTGTTCTGTTTCGCCAGCGCTTGGTGTTTCATGCTAACCTCATTTGATATGTTCAAATTCGTCATAACGACGACTGGAAGCACTCGGAGGTCTGGTTCGAATCCAGCAGGGAGCAGCATATGGTCGGACGCACTACACCGAAGAGTAGCTCCGATCTATGGCCGAAGCAAGCGCACCTTCAGGGTCAAAGAAAATACTACAGAAAAGGGTAGCCCCCACGTCGGTGGAGCCAAACGCATATGATGCGCACATGTTGTATATGGTAGATGTGATCGAAAAAGGTATTGAATCTATAATAGAATACTCGCAGGATGTTTGTAATGCAGTCGTATTGACCCAGATGGCCGCGAACGTGTGAAAGGCGTGGAGTTGCACTGTCGGAAACAGAGGTCAGGACGAAATTTGCTCCACGACACAATTACTCTCCGAACTGGATCTCTCAGTTTTTCTCAGACTATTCTAGTTCGTTTGGATCCTCTCGGGCAAACTGCTTTCGCTTGTCTCTAAGATGTTGTAATTTATCAGGATGCACCCCCCTGGAAAAAAGTTCTGTTTGCGTTTTTGATAATGGCGAGCTTGATATAGAAACGGTTGTTATCGCAGCAAGGGGCGGAGAACTCCAATCGCTAGGCTGAGACCAGCTCTCAACACAAACGATGTTGTGTCCACCTACGTAGGGCACACTTCGCAGCCTAAGGCAATAGGGGGTCATGGACACATCAACTATCGTATGGTATGATCTTTACATCTATCGCCACAAGGCCTCCATTGAGCCTTCAGGGTCGCCCCAGGGCTGCATTGGGTTGGCCTGCTCGGCTAGCTGGTAGATCGCTGCCTCTGCCAGCTGGCCTTCGTATGCTGCCAGTCGTGAGGCCAAGGAGGCGGCCCTTGTTGGCAGGACGGTCGTCCTGTGCCAATGAGAATCGGAGAAGAACCGGCTCGGCCCGACCGCCACCATTGGAGATAATCCCTCTTCTTGGCGTTCCCCTCTCCTCCCTTCCTGGCTCCCTTCCTGGCTCCCTTCCTGGCTTCCAGCCTCCAGCGAACGCCAGACCGTCGAACTGATCATGCTTGTTGATCCATCACCGAGATCTGCGCGGGTGACTGCGCTTGTCATATCCCACCTTTCGTCGGCCAGCCACTAACGTTGGACCCCGACGAACGGCGGGAACCCCACTCTTGACACAAACATATACACGCACTCACCCACCCATACAACCACACGGACACGCATCTCGCTGCTCGCCCGGCACATCGCTGCCTACGGACACCGTCGCGTCTTACCGTCGACGTGAGCTCCTGCATCAGCACTATACCACAGCACCATCTTGCCCGATCCCCGTGGCATCCTGATCAGGAGGACGTTGTGCGACCGCGCTGGACTGAGTGCATCCCCTCCTACAAAGCTCTACTCTACTCTCAACATCTATCCTCGTGCCCGAGCGTTCCTGATCGCCCGCTAGGCCAAACAGCCCTGAAGCAGCACGGCGCGCCTTGCAACGCACAACATCGCGCCGGGTGACGGCCTGTCCGAAACAGACTTCCTTCGTACCCCCCGCCCCGCTCAGGGTTACCGACAAACAGCCACCGTGTTGCCAGATGGCCGTTGGATATCGTTCCCCGGCAGACCGAGAGTCGCGCCACCCAACGTCGCAGGTGTTGACGGTATCGTCGTTGGTCCCTTGGTACCGTCGAGATATTGAGCGGCAGCCATTTGTAGACGCACTGTAAAGCTGCTCTGGAGTCAGGTGACTCCGATGAGTTGACGAAGCCATTACCACACGAACGGCTCCGAATGAACAATAAGCACCAACTGGTGTCGTCGGCTGATATCCATGCCATGTAAGAAACCACTGTTTAGCGCCGTCATAATGTCCATATATATATATATATATATATATATAAGTATGTGTGTGTGTGCTCCTCACATGTCTTCAACCGTCGAAGCCAGAACTACCAGATGTGTTCGCTGGCAGCGAGCGCAGCGAGGCGTGAACGCAAATCGATGACAAACGATGAAAGGATTTGCAAACGGCTGGCGCACAGTTGATTGTCATCGCACCGAAGCAAACACTTCAGCAGCAGCAACAGCAGCATGTACATGGAACATTCTCATCATCTACGACAGACTTCGGATCAGCTAGTCTCGTGGCACCTAGCGGTTTCATGGGGTTGGGGCGACACGGGGGGTTCCCGAAAGGAGGAGTGCTAGTAATGCGAAGCCTTTCAGAAGAGAAATGCTACAAGAGGCTAACTGGCAGACACTAGCGAATAGCAATAGTCAACGTTACTATAACGATATCATTATTATTATTATTAATTGTTATTATTATTACTACTAAACTAAACTCGGGCTAACTATTATTATTACTAGTACTACTACTATCGTAATCGACAAATCCTATCCATACGGCTGTTACGCACCGATCAGACGCTGCGTACTCGCGAAACATCGACACAACAACGCGAACAGAGATACGAAGGGTAGGAATGAAGGCGCACGGAGCATTCTTGCTACACCGACGGTTCAAGCCGAGTGAGCCGAGGGTCTCCCGCTATAGTATAACACGAGTCGACAGGCGGCACTAGCATTCGATGGCAACGGGTGAACCGTTGATGGAAACGTACAGCCGATGCAATGTGCAGCAGTTCAATAAGTAATAAGATATTAACATCGATCGCGTAGTGTTCATCCTATATTGTATCCATTCGCAGAGCGGAGTACAGGGGAGCGCTCGTTCGACTATCGACTTCGTATCCTCCATAAGGACGAAGGATATCGATCTGTGTGTGTGTGTGTGGGGTGTTCACTTTCTTTAGGGCATGATTCTTATGTTCATCCTTCCCGAGGACGAATCGAGAGGAGGCAACCCCTCGCTATAGCATTAGCTATAGCGTCATTAAACGACGAAATAGAGGCTATAGTGGCTCATTCGGTCGAAGGGGACTCGAGCAAAGTTTTCAACTTAGGCCGCCTTGCACAGTGGACTTGCATTGCTGCCCCCGCCCGCGCAACGCCCGTCCAAAGCAGTTTTGCCGGCTTCCTTGTATTCTGAAGAAGGCAACCAAGCCCGCAAAGTAGAAACCCTTCGTGGTCCCGCCTTACAGAACATACAGGCCGGGAGGGCGCAGACTGCAATTCCTTATCCCTTTCTCACCTCGTACGATAGAAGATCTGCGTTCTTCAGCTACTGCTGCTCGAGGGTGGGGGGCGGGGGGGTACAACGACGCACGACCGTTTCCTCGCTGAACATGTTTCCATTTGCCAGCTACGAACCACGGCGGTGGTTCCTCGACCCCATCCAGTCATGTACAGCAAGCTAGCCGTGTGTAAAATTAGAGATGGTCGCCGTAGTCGCCCGCCTAATCTACCTGAATAAGCCTTCGAATAAGTGTTCGACATCGGTGTCACCGTTCGACGCCTACCTCTATCTCCTGACACGAGCTGAGCGTCTTACATCGATCCAATCGTGCCCCATTCGTTTGCACTTCGCGCGCACCCGCCGTCTAGCTACGATACCCCCTTGTATATGGGGGAGTTAGCTGATGTCAGGCGTTCCGCTACTCTAGTGGCACACGGTGGTGGTCGAGTCGGCAACCACTCTTCGGTCGGTGTCGAGCTTTCCATCTTATTCCTCAATGGCAAGAACACTTACCGGTGGTAGTAGCTTGGGTCGATCCAGCAATGACTGTGCTCTTCGCGGCATGCTAGTCTACCTACCTCTATAGCAGGTCTGGCGAGTTGGGAGCTTGCACCGACCAACCGTCCCATCCCCAGACATGGCTGCACAGCAGACGCCCGCTATTTTACACTCCACCACCCCGAAATGTGCAGGACCCTGTGCTCTCCCCTCTCGTGCCTACGGAAGAGGGACGGAAAGAGGGCGGGCTACGTCGCAGACACGACAAGTCTCCGGACTGACTATGCAGTGTCACTTGGTTCGACACCAGGCGGAAGACATCACAGGCGAGGCGTCGCGAGGCAACAAAGGACAACGCATTGCTCCTGAGCTAGGTATGGGCGCATAGTAGGCCAGCTTCACATGTTGAGGTCTACAACCTCAAACCAGCCGAGCATTCGACTGAATTCTACATCAGTTACAACTCGAACGAGCAAACAAGCAATCCCGCCGTTGCAGCAAAGGGGTTGTGGTGGAGGCAGGCACGTACGGCCGATTCATCGATGCCAAGCATACAACGTAATCGACCATTTTCTACTCATTGCGAACTCGAACTCACTCACTCACTCACTGATCTGCAGGGCAACGTCTCAAAGAAGGACAACAAGGTATCTGCCAAATGTCCTTGAAGATTGTCAGCTCCTTCGTCTAGTAATTTTAGATAAGGCGCAAACCACGCTCGCAGGTGAAAGCTTAGCAGAAATCAGTTACAAATTCAACGCAACCAGTCGCGTGGGCAACCAGTCCAACCATGGCCACTATCGCACGACAAATTACTGAACTCACTTACCGTTAGCTGGCAAGGCTGCGACGGATTGATGAAGTCGAGTCCGCGTTGTCCGTGGCCGTTGAAGCAGTGGTGGATGTTCTGTGTGAATTTCCTGTGCACGGCACTAAGGGCGTACACGCACAGAGCGCTCTTCTGGGTCGGCTTGTTGTGGGAGTCGTCGCTCTCGTCGGCCGATTTGGCGAAGACCACGAACAGCACGTCGTCCTGAGCGCTGATGCCGAGGCTAACGGCTAGCTCGGAGCCAGGCTTGCCGACGTAGGCAGCCTGTGCCAGATTGTAGTCCGTCCCTTCCGGCGTGCGACAGACAAGCGCCACCTCCGTATAGGAATAGTAATGTACGTCTCGTTGGCAGACGCGCACCAGCTTCGAGATGTAAGGGTACGGCCGATCCGTTTCCTTCTTCTGAACCGTAAGCAAGTACGAAAAGTCCTTCGAGGTAAATCCGAACACGTAGTGAATTGGGAAGAACTCACGTGCTAATGAATTGACGCTCACTCGCGTCCCGGTCGACACCCCGGTGACGGCGATATTGAACGTGTTGTTATTGAGGTCCAAGCTTCGGCTGGACACAGCCGGTACGTCCGATCGATATGGACCGTTGTTCGTGTACGAGACACCGACATACAGGACCCGCTGGTTGTTCGGACCCTTGCCGATGAAGCCGACAGTTGACGCGGTCGCGTTGTTAGCCACGACCGACTCGTGGGCCGGCGAACGAGAATCGGCCACGTTGTCCAGACGATGCACCGAGCAAACGCCCTGAAACAGCGAGCCGCAGGAAATCAGTCGCGAGTTGACGTAATCGATCACGAGTACCTTGTTGTAGTAGTCGAGCGGCTTCCTCTGAATCGTCGGGCACTGCCGCGTCACCGGGCACCACGGGTCATCGCCCTGCGGGCCCATCTGCGCGACGCTCTGCAGTTCGAGGTTCTCGTCCAGCTGGTAGATCTTGTTGACCGCACCGACGTAGATATTGCCCGTGTGATCGTACATCGTCTGGTGGATAAACCGCTCCGTTGTCGGATCTGTGAACGAGATGTATTTGACCTTCTCGTGACTATGCTTCTTGGGGGTGCCTTCCACCCCTGGCAGGTCATGCGTCGTGAGCATGACGAGCAGGGGCAGCAGCAGAAGGCTAGGCAATCGCCAACTCCTCCGTCTCGACATGGTGAATTGCAGCGATGACGACAAGCGACAACAGCCGACACCGCCAGCAGCCCCCCTCCTTCGAGCACCTACGCTTCCACTGTCCTCGGTTGATCCCTTCAACGGATCAACGCTCTCCGACGTACAACTGCTCGGCCGTAGGGCTGCAGCGCAGCTGACGTCGTCACCTCCATCCGCCACCTTCTGGCCGCTACACTTCTGATCGCGAATCATCATCGCCCGCTGGTGTTGGCCAGCGTCGGCTGCGGCCAGCGAGGGGCCAGCGCCGAGCCGCGACAGCAGCTCAAGTCGCTCCCGTTCGGCTCGTAGGTGCTCAACGTTAGTTAGATGGAGCTGTTGCGGCGGTGCCGTTCCGACTTCTCCCTCTGGAACTTCGTTATCAGCCTTGTCGCGCTGTTGATCTGCTGGTTGTTGTTCTTCAGGTTGTCGCCATCCTCCTGTTCTCCACGAGGCCTCATCCGCTTCGAGCTGACGAAGACGGAGACGCGACTCGTCATGATCATTGCTGCTTCGCTTTGCAATTGTTGTCTCTCCCACACGGTGAACGATGTGTTGCTGTCCCACTGCTGCGATCGCAGCAACGCCGTCGGCATTGAGACGCTGCGGACAGCGGCGCCTATTCGCGTGCGTGACCGACGCACGCAGGGGTCCAAAGGGATTCTGGGCGGGGGTGGTAGCTCCGTCGGTCAACGGCCACCCGAGGCGGGACGCAACGCAGTCCGATGTAAGGCAGTCGCATGCGCCGCCCTCTACGCCTCCTGCTGAGCGGTTAGTGCTCATCAGACTATCGTGATGATGGTCATAATCTACGACCATTGGTGAGCAGCGGCTAGAAACGGGACTCGTCGCTGAAGTGATACTCCCACCGCTCTGTAGCCCAAAGGACCGGCAAGGCCGCCATTTGCTGTCGCCGCGAACCTCATTTGGCCGTCCCATCTCAGCGACGCAAGCTCTGACGCCTCCGACGGGAGGCGAGCACTGTACGCTACTGAGATGGCTGATATCCGAGTTGGCTCGGCTCACACAACACTCCTGAAATCGACAAGGTAACAAAAGCAAGGAACATATTAATTAAACTAGTAGTAGCATATTTTATTGTAAGACAACTATGCATATCATATAGTGAACGATGAATCACCAATGTAAAATCCATACACACATAATAATAATAATAATATCAATGTAAGAGCTCATGGATTAAAACAAAACAACTTCCGACTAAATATAACCGTCGTCTTTCGCCGCAGTATTTCTATTTTATATATATATGCTACCCACATTTACTGGCACGTCACCAGACAGTGTCTCTGCGCCGTTTCAAGACACCGCGTCGCCGATTGTAAAGCGCAGCCTGTTATAACACCCAGTCATGACCGGCCCCATTCCTTTGGACAGGAGTATGAGACACGCCTATCCTGATTCCCGCTAGGAAGCCTTTCTCTTTCTTTCCATACGCCCAGAGTGAGTCACTGTCAATCTTGGAAGTCCACAAGGATGTTCGCTGTAAAAGGCTGACTAGTCGAGATATTTTCAGCCGGCTGCCGTCCGCGCGCGATGCAGACGTTGGCAGCGAACCAGCAAACGAATAAATCAGCCGGCGACGTTCCTCGTGACGCGCCTAATGGAGGTACGGGTAAACAGAGAAGGCTGCACCCATTCAAACACACTGGCGAACAAACCGAGCACCGACGGACACGGAGATTACCAAAATACTCTATAAGGTGTCCACTTATTTGACGCTGCTGCGTATTCCTTATCTCTCGAGAAGGCCACGCCGGGGCGGTAGACGACACCCGACAGAGTGCACTGGCCCGCAGGCCTTCTGGAATCCCCGGAACATAAATCTATTCAAGACAAGCGAGCGTAAACAATAGGTTGAATTCTAGAAGTGCGACAGATGCTGTGGATTCGATCGCAATCTCGCTGAATCGATCCTGACCTCATATGCTGATCCGGACCCACTTCCGGATTACTTCCACGTACGAGAACGATGCACTAAGCAGGCTTAAAATACTGGAGAAAATTATAATGCAAACACGCGTTCCTTCGGGTAACCCATTACAATATGTTTTTTTTTTTTTTTTTTATAAAGAGGAGGTATTACCATGCCAATGCATGTCAACACCAGGGCCGCGAAGTAATTACGGGTTACTTCACGCGAATATGTGTACAGTTCATATCTCATTGATACGTGAGATAATATGTTCTGCCTTGGTTCCATGTTCTTGCCATAGACGCGATGCTATAGGGGACAGTACACGAAGATAGCTCAGGGAAGATTTTCATATTGCTCCTCGATCGCCAGCAAGCGCCAGGGTTCGCAAGTCTCCCCAGCATTCATGCAGATTATTAGCAATCAGCTGTCGCCGATCAGCAGGAACGTAGACGCATTGGCCGCGCCTCGATCGCTGTACGAGACCACAACAGGATCGATCGATTCAATCGAGAGGTACGCCCCGCGTGTCGCTATCCCGTCCTGCCGGTACCGACGCGAGAGTGCAGGGCAAGCCACTTGCCAACGGGAGCCGACGATAGGAGTCTATCGACTCTATTATAACAGAAGCAGCTCTCATAGATAGCACTCCACCTATTCAACGCGGCGCTTATCACTCTGTAAGGCCATTACGAACTCAGCTGGTTGTGTGTGTGTGTCGTCGTCGTCTAGTGACACACGAACGCATGACGGAGCAGGAAAAGTGTAACCGTAAAGTCAAAACGCATTTCAAATTAATTCCCACAGGGTGCAGACGATACGGGCCAATACAGAGAACGTGCATTGATTCATTTACTCGCTCATGGATAAATCGGTCGGAGACCCAATTGCTTCCATTAGCTCGTCCGATGTGGAGTGCTTTCTGTCGCCGCCATCCTTCGTGGGCCTTTAGGGCCATCGATGATGGTCATCTTCCAATGATCTCTCTATTAGTGACCAACATCCGGCAAACATTCTATATATTGGAAATGTGGCTATATTTATGAGCGCCTATATATATATATATATATATATAGATATGTGTGTGTGTGTGTTTGTGTGGCTGTGGAGCAGTTGTCCTGGCTGGTCAGAAACAGCTCTTCCGGTTTCGTCACAGTAGAAGGACCCGACAAGAGAACCGCTTTTAACAACACAACGCTCACAAGAAGCCCCAATGGTATGCACACAGGCCATAGCGGCGCGGGCTGGGGGGTAAGAGGGACTTTGAGATGACCGGATGAGCCAATCCATTTTGGTCAGTTTTGCAAACAGCCACCCAACTTTGTTGGGCCAATGTCCGGCTGGTGGACCGGCAGACACCCCACCCATTGCAGCCAACGTACCTATTGGGCTAAACCAATCTCCCTTGCCGGGTGTGCTTTTTGCGTTGATGCGTTGAGTCCGGCCCAGCTCAGCTGCACTCTGCGTTGGCTCCTACTACTAGTACTCCCTGGTGGCGGTAGTGGTTTTTCCCCTTCAACAACGTTTTTACCTCTTGGGAACGCTCGCCGTAGCGGGTTCCGGCATGGCTTCGCTAGATCGGAGCCCAAAGCTTCGTACACACACAGACGCTCAAATACATCTATATATATATATATATATATATATATATATACAAATATATAACGAGAGAGAAAGAGAACCGAACAAATAGGCACCACTCGAGCCTGCAGCCTACCTAACTCTCCACCTGAGGGGCGAGTCAGAGAGGGAGCGGTGGGGAGAAGGGAAATACACGAAAAAAAAAAACAGCCCTCCGTAAGTTCCCAATGGCCAAACAGGCCCATTCCCGTCAAATAACCACAACTCTGACCATGTCCTATGCTCTTCTACCCGCTGTTGTGCTATTGGTTGGCAGCATGTTGCCCCCCTCGACAACGCCACGTTGTCTGCAATGCTTGTGTGAATGTCGGCTGAGGGTTTCCCCGGCAGAGGAGGACCCTCTCGCCTATAACAGTCGGTGGAATTTTTTTTTCATAGGGGAGGACCGAGAGGAGCCGGCAAGTCATTCCGTCCAGTGTACCACTGGACGTACCCTGACGCTGCAGTGCCACCCTTTCGAGGGGAAAAATCTACTCCGCCTTCGTGCGCTTCAAGGGGGCCACTGTGCACTGTGTAACGTATCTCCCGGCTGCGCTATCCCAGCATCCAATGCTGGCCCGAGCGAGTCAGCGTGGCAGGCAGGCAGACAGACAGTCAAACCGGCTTCTGCGCGCCCTCCCCAGAGAACCAGCCCAGATGGTGAACGCATCTTACATAGGGACAGACAGCAGCACAGAGCGAGAGAGTGGGGGTGCGCCATACATTTAATCCCGTGACGTAGCGGCCCCTCGGTCCTATCTCTTCCCGGTTGCACGGAAGTAACGAAACAACTCGAGGCAACATAGAGCAAGCCCATCCAGGCAAGGGACTCGGCAAGAAGCTCTGACATGGCTGCAGCGGCGCCATGACTCCGAACAGACCGACCGACCGAAGACTGTCTGGTGTCTAAGGAGAAAACGGGAAGGCCCAGAGGGGCCTTCATCTCATCAAGGCCTGGGTTAGTAGGGTCGCGGTTGTGGCTAGGGCCTTACTACGAATGAGGAATCCCCAACAGACATCGACGGCACGGCGATACGGGGTTGTGACCGAAGCGGGGGTTGTGCCCGGGTCATTTGCGCAGCCAACGAGAGGAAACACAGAGGAAGGATACGAACCAAACAGCCGGCGCTACCCACGATGTTTAAGCGAAATTGAATTGGATTAAACAACAACACCGTGACCCATACAGCAACAACGGAAGGCGAGGCGCCACTGCCTCTATCGTCAGCTGCAGCGAGAGCAAATTACGTTAAGAATGACAATAACAATGAAATCGACGGACGGGAGAACCTCGCTGGTAAAAACAAAACAATAAGCAGCGTGGTCGCAACCCAGGGAAAGCGGGAATTCCGGTCGTCATCTGAGTTACGAGGGGGCACTGCGAATGGTGGCAGAGCTGGCAAAGTCAAAGGGAGCCTGTGGAGTCGTACGCGGGGTCGTACCATCGCAGGGGGTAAGATGAACATCGATTTAATTGCGGTGCAGTCTGCTGTCGAGCGACTTTCGCGAGGTAGAATCCCATCATGATGGGCTAACGGGACTCCACAATGGAATAGAGAAATTTCTCCAGTGGAGCTGTTCTGTTGCCGTTTCGTCCGGGGAACAGCTCTCATCAGCTGAATATTGGCACTCTGAACCCGAGAGCGCGCTGACATCGTCGCGAGGACGAGGGAGATAATCGGTGACGAGGGATAGACATTGAGCTGTAGTAACAGTAGTAATATCACAACGAGGTGCTGGGAAATAGAAGCTACAGCCGCAAAAAAGATGCCGACTTTGGGCATCAAACATTTTCAAAGATCGAATGATTTTTCAGGTTTGCAACATTACAGCGACTGAGACGTCCGCTATTTACGATGTAATATTTCCGTGAAAAACAGCACACAGACACACACACACACACAAACTAGGCACCGGCAAAAATAGTCTATCGAACTTCGTTTCTGACGAGGCGAACCACGAGGCCGCCGTCTATGTGCGTACTTGCGACGAGGTACAGCTCCCCCTGGACGAAACTGGCCTGGGTATCGCTTGCCGGGCAACCCTCAAAGGTAGCCGTTTTTTTTCCGCTAGTGCCTTTTGAGCACTTCTTCCAGTACGAGCTAATAGCCACCGCCGTCGTCGTAATAGTGGCAGCCAGGCTATTCGAGACGATACAGTCGAGCGTAATGCAGCAACGCAAGCATGACAACGTAAGTGCGTTGTCAATGACAACAGTTTCAGCCCCGTCAAGCCACCTCATCGCCCATCTCATGGGAACCCCTATCTCAGTCCCTCTTGTGCCTTCACTGAAGAGGAGGATATGAAGCTATAGGAAGCGTTGCTGCTATTCTTTTAGATGACGACAAAGATGACGACAATCACATTGCAGAGCCCGAGGCATACAGCCGCCGTCACCAGCACCGCCATCGGGTCTGTGGTTATCCGCGACTGCTGTAGCGATATCAGCACAAAGTGAACTAAGCGCCGCGCCGCAACGGCAGTGGCGGCAGCTCAAACCACCACTTCCTGGTCTCCCTCTATCGCTCCCTCTCTCTCTCTCTCTCTCTGCCACTCGTTCTATTTCGAGATCTTCTTACCAGACTGAAGATACGGACCAACCCGCTGAAGGGACCCATAGAGTAACGGCCGGCAGGGGCCGCAAACCTTGCTGCTGCAGCAGCGTCCGGAGCCCTCCCGACCAAGCCCGTAGCGCTGAAGTCTGCCAAGAAACGCGCGATAGAGAAGGCGAGAGAGATAGATGGAGCGAGAGAGAGAGAGAGAGAGAGAGAAAGAGAGAGAGTGTGTGTGTGTCGAGCTCAAAGCAAGATCCCATCACAGCGTCAACGGCGGAAGAGCTCGACACTTCCACTGGCCTCGAAGAATACGGCGAGCGAAAGGGGCGAGAAGCGGGAGATGACGCTCGTTGCCAGTGCTGCTGCCTCGCTAACGTTGCTGGCTGGCGTCAATGTAAAGCGTAAACCACTGCGCCTTTCGATGGCGGTGCGATAAACGCTTTTTACACGGCCATTCTTTCGGAAGCCACTTGGTCGCTCCTTCCTCTCTGTTCCTCTATCGTTGTCGCCTGGCCCCCCCTGACTGCAGGACTGTCCAACAGTAGCAAGCATAACAGCCCCCGGGGCTTGGCTAGCTCCCGGCGCCAAGGTTTTTTTCTAGGCCCATCCAGCCACTGGCCACGCCACCCGTTATCCCTCTGTTCACCAGAGACGCCTCTGCCGGTCCAGTCGTTTGAAGAGTTGCCCTGTCATCGCTTACCGCGTCGGCGTCGTTACTTCGACGCACTCGTGGTCATGGAGAAAACCCCCCGGCCGACGCACGCTTGCCCACGTTGCCCAGGCAAAAGAAGCCAGCCAGAGAGGACGAAGAGCACCACTCTCAAGTGTTCAACGAGGGGAGAGGAGGACCTTCGGGGGGGTGCGGGGGTGCGCAAGGAGGAGAGGGGGACGGTTACGATGCTCCTCAAGAGCGACTACGCAAACGGTCCAATGGCGCAAAGAAGAAATTGCCGCCGTTGCTCGAGCTACTAACACCGAGCAGCCGCGCCACTGGCGTTGTTGAACAGTTTTTAGTCGCCATCAGCGACTCGACCGAACGGCCGCTGGACGGCGCTGGCGGGGACGGCGGCGGCGGCGGCGGTAGCGTGAACGATCTCGCACAAGGCAATGATGGCTGGCGTAATCGTTTCTGCCACAGCAGCGGCGGCGGCGGTCGACACAAAGAATGGGCGCTGCAAAACAGGCCAAATTACGCCAGCAGGACATTACGACGGGGAGGTGCTCATCATCATCATCGTCATAATACCGAGACTGTCGTCCCTCATATGGAGGAACATACAGGACATCGGTGGGCAGGACCAGGCTGCACTGAGAGTGAGATGGTCCACTCACTCGCTGGAAGGGTTCATATGTTAGGACCTTATTTTGAATTCCTCGATTGTACGCGGCTCTTCCACCGGTGAACTAGTGCCGCTTTGGAATATGTATATATATATCTAGTGTGAAAGTTGCACTCATCCAGTATCTCCGCGAATATATATATATATGCGAATATATATATATATATCTACGACAGTACGACGATGTTTTTCGTGAAACGATACACGTAAAAGTTTACGCAGGTCTATCGTATACGTAAACGAACGGATAAATGCCGGAATACATTATGTAGAGAAGCAGTATAACGATTAACTGCAACAATAGTAATCATAACATATAATTCATTCATTCACACATCGATTAACTAATAAAAATTCAATTGATTTCAATGCTTCAGATCCCATCTAAATAATAATGGCAAAAAAAAACAGCTATTTAT
This sequence comes from Stratiolaelaps scimitus, assembly GCA_019614645.1. Lineage (NCBI taxonomy): Eukaryota > Metazoa > Arthropoda > Arachnida > Mesostigmata > Laelapidae > Stratiolaelaps > Stratiolaelaps scimitus. The sequence goes on along the minus strand of JABWDB010000011.1, from coordinate 1,877,848 downwards.
TATGCCAAAAATAGAATCATTTCAATTCAACACAAAAACATATATACAACTCCATTAAGCAAATAGCGGCGCTACAATGTTTGTATAATACGTACGTATAATCTGCCATCAACCGTCAAGGTCCAGGCAGCCCGACACAAAACCGCTTCCGGAGTACCCCCAACCGCCCACCCCCCCGGCCACCAGCGCCCCATTGTCACCTTGCACCGCCTTGCAAACTTTCCTCAAACAGCAGCAGTAACGAAACGGCCAGCGTGGGTAGCCACCACTTCTCACGTTCTCATTACGATTATTCTCATTCGAGTGGCGGACACAGGCTGCCAATACCATGCTGTTGGTGTGTGTCTCTGTTTCCGAGCGGCAGAGTTTGCGCTAGTTAGCCGGCAAGCCGAGAGAGGCGAGCAACGCGGGCAAGGAAAACCGGCCGAGAGCAGCGAAACCAAGCGGCAATATGGGCCGGGGGATGGACGAGGAGAGGGGTCATACATGTGCAACAATACAAACGCCGCTGTTGTTGTGGCCACTTAACACGGCGGTAATTGCCACAGCGGCGCGGAACGTCGCCCGTTCCTCCGACCGTTCGATGTTGAGGAGGCCGCTGCTGCGCCTGCCGCTATCGTTCTGCCCTCACCATGGATATAACACATAAAGAACGAACGATACGTAGAGTATCTATGTAGCTATGGCTAGGCTGGCAAAGACAGCCACAGCCAAAGGAACACTAGGCATGGCGACAGTAGCCGCCAAAGAGAAGGTAGTGCAGACGTAATCTAGACACTTCACTGAGGCGGCGGTGGTTGTCGTCGGTCGGCTGCGACGGTAACGAGAAAGCCGAGAGATCCCCAGGAGGCCCGGCTCGAGGCTGGTCATGGCAACGACAGAAACCTGTGAACGACGTGGACAGTGGCAACAAGTCCGATCCCTAGCGCCGTTCACTTCTCGGTGTCGCCAGCCGTTTTCGACGGCTCATCCTCTTCCACCGATGCGAGAGGATTATTAGCCATTATAGACCACTGTCGCGTCCGCGGCCGCCAACAGTCGCCGAACGACAACAGCCATCCAGCCAAGAAAGCCAGATAGAGGAAACGCTGCTCGCTGTTTTGTCCAGGAATCGTTCGTTACTGGCTCTATCAGCCGAAATGATTCGTAAAAGGGGTGGCTTGTTGTCGCATGATCCCACTTGGGGGACGCCAGTGGCGCTGGCCTAAGCGGCAAAGCGAGCCAAAGACATGGCTGATGTTAGGCGCGGATAAGTTCAGTAGGGTGTCGTCTCGAATGTCGAATGCACTCCGCAAACTTAGTGTTATTAATATTGGTATTATAACCGTTATGTAACCGATGTGTATGACTATGATGTTGTCTAGCCTGCTGTTGGATTTACGGTTGTGGAAGATGTAGTGTACGGGACAGTCACATGTATTTGCCATAGCGTGAAGATGACGAGATAATTTCTCACAATTCGTTCAGCCAGCGTTTCGAACGGTGCAAATCACCAGTGCCGCCAAACGAGATCACACGTCGAGGCGGTGTGTACATATATATATATATACACTATATTTGATACTATGTACGTGTAGCAGATCGCAGGTAGATATGGGGTTCCATATGCCACTAATACCACGTTTGCTTGAGTAGAGAACGACGGATCTTCTCGCACCTTTATTAAATCGGGTAACACGAACGGCATGAGGGACAATGGTAGACTATCCACACATCATGACACTGATGCCGAGATGACTGTGGTGTTGCTGGGTCGTGTTAGAATGTGGTTTAAATTTTAAGTTGAAATATTTCTCCACCTAGTGACCCCGTACTAGATTCCGTTTGAGGACCGCAGTAAGAGTGGTGGCAATAAACGCCGACCGACTTCTTAGCCAGCGACGGTTGAACAGTGCGGCCTCAATTTGAGTCCGTACTACGATTGATACTACGATGGCGGGCTCTTGTCTATGTAGCTACTGGCTTTGCGATCGTTCGCCATATTTTAAGATATATATATATATATATAAGGGAGGGAGGGAGAGATATCATAGGCTAGTTTACAACTGACGAATTGAGAACTGACATATGACTTATCTTGTTATCGTTTTTAGAAGGCAGCGCGCACGAATATGGACTTTGTAGCAGCTCACCGGCAAACAAATACAAAATAATCGTCCAGCCAATCTACTTAGTTCGCCTAAGATTTCACATCTGGTTCGAGCCGATAGCACATGTTGAACGTGACACTTTCGTCTACAGTCTGGTAAAAAGCAAAGGGTCGTCCAGTGGCTTCGGCCAACCTTCGACGCAGTCTTGCGGCAAACCTAGACCGCCTATTCGCCATATAGCTTAACCGCGCCGTCGTCTTTGTATCGGCTTGCCTTTGGCTCTACTTCATAGGACTACGTCGGTCCACAGTCGACTCGATACGTTTGCTTCGAGACCCTCTCGTGAAGAGGAGAAAGCCATTTTAACATAAACACGACACCAGCCGCGTTGATCGCTGGATGCAGCGCCAGGTTGTGGCCATAGTCTCGAGATTATTAACAGCAGGTAATCGTTATCTCGTAGCGCGCGACTAGCGCCACAAGACCGATATGTCGGCACACGTTGAAGCCACTACATTGAAAGCCAGCATTAACCAGCCGATGTATACGAGTCCAAGAGGATTCGCCATGCCAACGCGTATGCGACAGAACGCAACTCGTGTAGCAAACACTATGCCGTTGAGATAGCCGCCATCAGACCGCGTTCGCTTTGTGGAGAGTAACGAAAACATGGGCGAATTAAGCGAATCTCTTACAGCGAGAGATAAGCGAAAGTGATTCGTCTCCGAACTGGCATAGATCCACATGTCATTGGACTACGCCACGAAGGTGACTATATAGACAATTCTACAGGAATCTGAAGCTCACCGATTGCTGCAGTCAGCTTACGCTGATGAGATTACGATCGATAATTGATAGTTCGAGCTTGATTGTTCGAAAAGAGCAACGAGGGTATGCTTTTGTTGAATGCCCGGCCATTCGAATTGATATGCAATATATTGTGTGACAAGGCAATGTCTGTGTGGTACACATTCAGAAGCTGTTTGGTGTCAGCAGACTGCTTTCTCATTCTGAATCATACTTTCCGTGCAGTGTCGTACCAAACGCGTTTACGACGTTACTCGGTCAGCGCAGCTGGGATTTCACGAACACTTATCCAAGGTAGACGAGGTGAAATAGAGCAAGGCAAAAACGACCTGTAACTGAACGACCTGTGACAACCCTCTACAAATTCAGGCGCGCCTGTCTCTGCCTGCAGAAGAAACACCCGACTGTAAATGTCCTGCATCGGCCCTCCTATTGAAAACAAACTCGTCGAGGTTCAATTGTATCAACGCCCAATCATCCCGTAGCGTCCCGCGCAGGACGTCTCTTGATATCAAACCACAGCTCACAGATGAGATCTCGAGCCGATATATTAGTATTACAAACCTTGACGAATCTCCCACTCGCCCTGATCGGGGTGGTCTCCGCGCAAATGGCTGTGCAGTAGATCGTGTAATATATTTCATCACAATTTCGGCGCTGCCTCAAATATTTCTTTACGATGCTAAGCTAATTACGCCCCTGCTCAATACCTCCCTCTCACCCAGTTTCATCTTTGCTGGCTTTGCAAGCCAGCAACGTTGGTAATAATGGATGCTTGATCCGATGAACACCAAACAAACAGGGTGAGCTTTAACAACTCGCACAAATAACATTACATTGTACAGATATTAGCACATACAAAGGGCGTGCCTTGAAAGTACTAGTAAGTACTAGTACTTGAAAGCACATTTCAGGTAATCCTAGCATTCAGCTTAGCTTGACTGTTACGATAGAGAACTCGTTGTCATTTTCTCCATGGTAAGCTGCCTTGCCTTGGGTTGGTGCTGACCACGCACAGTCGTACATTATGAGGGTTTTTGCCGCTCTCGTTCGAACTCGAAACACCACTTCGTTGACATCTTTCTTGCCAAGATTCATCTTTCGTAAAGGCCTACGAACTGGTTATATTACCCCGTATGCTACAGTATCTTCGCTAAGTAGAGGCGACGATGTCCAGAGGGTACCAGCTGGTCATCACATGGGTGAGGTGCGAGAATGCGGAAGACCCCGAACGAAGCCCTCACGTCCTCCAGGTAAGTGGCAAGATCCCTCACGCGAGAAGTCGAATGGTTAACGTGTGCCACTTGCCGCTTGGCTCCTCGCGACGATTGATCACCCGTCACCGTTTCGACTTGGTACACCATGCCAGCGTTTCCGCTTGTACCCCCATAAAGAGGAGGGAGGACGGTCAGGAGACTTCGTTCTAGCCGCAGCAGAAGCAGGAGCAGAGGGTGATTTGCGACAGGATTGAATTGGGTCGACTCCTTAAGAAGCCAGTATCCTGACGATCTCCTCAGCCTGCCTTCGATCTCCCCATGTCCACCACTCGCTCAGATTTTCTTGCGCGTGGGACCTATGACGATTGAAGCTATATGAAGACGTTCACTACTTCATTTGAATTTACCCATATTGTTCTGCTTCGCAATGAAGAGGAAGAACCGATAAGGGATGATCAAATGTCGACGTCGCTTGGCCGCCACAAGCAAGTTATCCCTGTGGTGGCTTTTCCGACACCTATTGCTTGAATATCTAAAGACAAAATGATCGGGGGGTGCACGCTTTTACTGTCTACACTTATACTGAAAGCCACGGTCGAGCCTTTCACCCTGTTGCTCTATGCAAGGTTTCCATTCGTGCTGAGCTTTGCCCTTTGGACACTTGCGTTCGTTTTTGACAGATGTACCCCGCCCCAGTCAAACTCGACCACCTGATCATGTCCTTAATAAAAATCACACGAACAGATATCAATATTTTTTTCTAACAAATGGAATGACCATATTCAATTCATTGACTAAGTGAAGAAACAACAGGAGTAGTGGTATTCCATTGTTGACGAATCTCCCTTCTTATGCAACATCTCCTGTATCTTTTCATAGAGTCAGACTAGAGGCAAGTACAACACACGGTCTTCGTTGTCCCGCCGTTCAATCCAAGCTGGACCCATATCTATAGCAGACTTTCATTCATAGCCATACTCAAGTGGATGTGATGTAGTGTGTACTGGTGACGTTTGTCACTTGCTGTCACCCTTGATGGTCGATTCTGATTCCCAGTATGATGACTCTCGTTTTCGTGAAAGTTATTCTAATTCATTACTGTACGTCGCAAATCATTAATTTCAGACATCCTGCAAACAGGATCAGACGAAGATGTTCTACAACCCAGCCGGTAGTCGTCATCACTCTCAGCTTCAATTCGTAGAATACTCCGGGCTCACCAGGTCGTCGATAGCCTGCAATGTGACTCCGCTTGCGCAAGTCATCCATTGCTATGCGTCAAACCAATACGTCCCGAACATTATGGTTAGGTTAGCATCTGTTCTAGGTCTCATCATTGCAGTATATTGCCATAATTTTAAAAGATTACCACCACCACCACCAACACCAGGCAACACAACAGCTCACAAGAATAACGCAGCTGCACGGAAGCTGCCGATGTTAATGCTCGTCGGCCACAAGCAGCCAACTCGGAACAGGCAGAAAAGACACCTAAAAACGCATTCTCTATGGGCAACCTTCGCATAAAAGGCAACGTTCGTTTCGACCAAATCGAAACGAAGCGCTGCCACACGCTCAGCAGGGAGTGCCATACACGTCGTGCATTGATTTGCATACGAAACGCTGTAGACCAATCGGCCACAGCTTCTTCCCCGAAGGAGGACAAAGTCACACGGCGATCACCATAACAGCCTGCGCCTCGTAACGCTACGCCAAGCGCGTTCCGTCGTCGCTAGCTATCCAACTATCGCGAAGGCGTACGCCGGCTTCGTCGGAATTCATTCACACATGGAAAGATGACAACTTGCTGTGGCAGCGCCCGCGGCGGATCTCTCTCCCCACGCCGAACGCGTTTGTCCCTTGCTAACCAACTCATCAGTGGCGTCTGCTTGCTGCATGCAGCGTGCAGCTGCGATTTGGCGATTCGTCTCAACATTACATACATAGTCAAAAGGGTCGAGGCTGGAGCGGGGTGGGGGTGCGGCAGGGAGCCAGGTAAGTGCCCTTCGCGAAGATCGCCAGGGGGAGTATCAAAATCGTATATAATCACCTTCGTATCTAATCTCGTAGGACGAGAAGAACGCACTCGGAGACGTTAGCGTAAGCATCATAGGTTTTATGATGGGAGCAGCGGTGGCGGCAGAGGTCACTTGTGCTGAAACAGGAGACGACAGCAGCAGCAGCCAGTTGTCGCTGCTGTGGCCATCGAAGCCGTGGCAAATGGACACTGGTCACCTGCTGCTCGATTCGCGTGCCGTGACCTCGTGTGCAGGCGTCGCGGGGAGCAGGAAAAGGCGCTGTTGTTTCGAACGCATCGATAAATAAATCATTCTCCTGATAGCCAGCTCCGTTTGGTGGCACTAGCGACGGTGCCGGCGGCGGCGGCGGAGCCATCCGTGCGCCGAACCAATCCCTTCCAGACGCTTGTGCATAGGCGGTGACGGCCGTCCTCGAGATCGGAAGAGAAGATGGCGATTTGGCCGCACAGCGATTCCAGGTAGGGAGAGCGAGCGCGCAAGAGTCACAACAGAGGTAGTAGTTCGACAACTCGGGAACTAACAGGAGGAGAGCTGCATCTGTTGCAATAAACAGTTCCGAAATGGCGTCGATTCGCGAAAGTGCCGCCGCACCATCCATTATACCGGCAATAGCGGAGAGCAACAGTGACCGATCCCGGCAGCCGACCGCCGATCGGGGAGATCTCCGATTTGCTCGAGACGTCCTGATACATGTATCAGAAGATATTGAACAGATAGAGAACGCGCGATCCGAGATCAGAGAGAGAGAGAGAGAGACAGAGAGAGAAGGGAGAGGCCAGGAAGAAAAAACGAAGAAGCCCGGTGAATTAACACGATTCAGTATTGTGCCACGTTTGTTTATCTGATGGAACCTCCGCGGTAGTAGCAGCTGCTATGTCTTGCTGTTGGGCTAGTCGTGCTTAAACCGGTGGATTTCACTTTCGTATAGGTTGTACGGCTGAAGCAGCGCGACAGTGACATAGGCGAGGAGTGATGGGGCATCTTTGTCTTACTGAGTGGACCCCTCACGACGCACTCACAGGGATTGAGGTGCATGCAAGAGAGAGAAAGAGAGAGAGACTTATGGCTGTTGTTGTTGTTGTTGTTGTTGTTGCTGTTGTTATCTAACCATAACTAATTATCTATAGTAGATGATGCCAGTCCGCGTTGACATCTCAGCTTATTGTGTTGCAGTTAGCCTAGTCCAATGGAATCATTTCTATTCGACAGTCGACCGTGACGCACGGAGAGAACAAAAAGCAAACACGGATCAAAGAAGTGATTCGGCTCGAGGACTCGCTGGTGTGAGTTCTTGAGACACTGTCGTATCTCGACATACATACGGGCTATCAGAGCTATCAGCAGCAAACCGGGTCATCAATCCGTTTTCATCACGCAAACGAAGGGGGGGGGGCAGTGAGCGGGTCGAATTGCTCCGGGAGCGTAGATACAGAGCGTAGAGATTCGTCTCCGTGGGTACGTGTCACTCAACGGACGTCGTTGCTAGTGGCCCATTTGCAGGTGTAGTCGTTGCATGAAAACTGTGCGGGGAGTATTGGCATCAGCAGTATGGATTGAACTGCACGGCGGAAGCACAGAGAACTATAGGTATGCGTGTGTATTGGCGCTGTTAACTGATCATCTTACACGAAGTAGCACAAACAAAGACAGCACCCCACGTGACGATAACGATCTCTCGAAATACAGCTCACAGTGAAAAAAAACAATATATATATATATATGCACACATGTAGGTGGATAAAGCAAACTCCTACAAGCGGTTAAACATGAGGATAGTGGACACCGTACTTCTAGCGACCCCGTCCCCGAAATTGTCATTGGTGGAATGAGTGTGTGAATATCGACACATCGTGAAACAACAGCAGAGATAGAGGAGACGTTCGCTGGCGAATTCGTTGCTTGTCCCGAGCTGGGATGCGCTCGTTCGCACAAACCAACGGCAGGCGTCAGCGCCCTATCCCCCTTAATTCAACCGATGACGCTGGCGTGATCCTGTGATCTATTTCTCTTCTCTCCGTTTCGCCTTTCAGACAAATGAACGCTGAGTTGAGCTTCTACAGCTCAACTCGCTCGATTCTTCCTTCTCGGCGTCGTGTGTCTTCGCGTCCTGCATGCTACCGTATTTCCCACCGCGGTGGTCATCGTCTTTTTGCAAAAGGTGCAGCTATAATTCCTCGTGTTGATACCACCTTCGTGTCGGCAGTGTAGAACACGCACATCTCCTCCCCTCGGGGCTGCTCGCTCCCGGTGGCTTTTACAGTGGCCGTCCCCTTCTGCAGCGAACCCCGAGCACACTTCGCTCATTTCCCCGTTGAACGTGTCCGCACCCCGGTGTGCCTCCTTTTTTTTTGCTGCTTTGCTCATCTGGAGTCGGCAGACCCCCGATCCCGATCAAGTCGATGAGGAAAGACAACCCTACACCCTGTTCCGACAGCGTTCGGAGCGGCCGGCTATCAGCAAGGCACGGCTCGTCTCGCAGACATAAACTGCAGCAGAGTATATCCTCCCCTATAGCGAGCGGTGCCGATGAGTGCGATGCCTGGCCCCCGTTTCAACACTACACTTCCCTTCGCTCTTCAACGGCTTCGCTCTGAGCAGCATTTTTTTGTTATATGCCCCCCCCCCTCCCACCACCACCCACCCCGCCGCCTATGTATTTCTCCCACACGTACATACGAGTGCACCCTATTTTCCCATCCGAATAAAGTCCCCCCCCCGTCCATATCATGGCTCGCCGACTTTTTCCCTGACGACGCAGACGAACTAGCTTCTCTCTCTCTCTCTGTCTCTCTCCCGTTTTCATGGGGCCCGCGCGGAGCCAACGTCGCAGTGTAACCCCAATTCCTCCTTCTCGTCGTCCTTCTGCCGCTGCTTTTGCTGCTGATTCTGCCGGTCCTCAGCGCGCCGACATCATCAGCCATGAAGGGGCCCTCCATTGCGCTCACTGCTCAGGCTTAGAAGCAGGACCACAAGCCATTCCGACCCATGTCGTCCCGGTCATGTGCTCAAGCGCTCCCTTCTCAAACTCGCCAGCAGCTCGTTCTCTCGAGCAGCTCTCCGCTGGTGATAACATTTAACGTTTAACGGTGCTGGTGCTAGCGGTCGTGGTGGTGGCCGATGCGGTGCTCGAACCGCCGGTGTAGCAGAAACCCGGGGCAACACGGCCCGAAGAAGAGTCCCTCTCTGTTCCGTGGCCAGAGCTGACTGGAGAGCAGCAGTGAAATGTTAGCGCTCCCCCCCCCCCCCCCAAACATTGCGTCACCCCTCAAGTCCCCAAACCTCTGATCCCTCGAGCGATGAAGCGACCTGCTTGAGGCAACACGCTCTTCACTAGCAAGAGCAGGGGCTTCATTCTCCATTCGCCTTCAGCGGTTAGTGCCGGAATTGCATGGCTGGGCCCCGGTCACTGGCCGTTTTCAAACCTCAGAGCGATCATAATAGCTGCAGCATAAACTCGTCGTCATCCACAGGTCGAGCTTGCCGGGATACTCTGTTCAACCTGCGGTGGAGCACACTCGACAGATTAAAGCATATATATATATATATATATATTGGCCAGCATGATGCTAACCCGGCTAGCATCGAGAGGGCTTGCCTTCGAAGATTTCAAGAAAACAGACTCCAGCCCAACGCAAGGTGAGAAAGTTACACCGCGGGGAATAGAGGTAATGGCGCCAATGTCATATAATAGCGTACGGCCGAAGCGTACACGTCACATTACGCCGAATGAACACACGCGAAGACATCGCTCAAGTCACCTTGAACCGCCTCAAGAGGGCTGCGCTATAGCCGGCCACGGCAACACCGTACAAACAGGGCAATATGCACGGTTATTGAACGCTAAGCAGATTGAATGGACAACGCTCGTAAGTGCAGATCTCGAAGCAGCTCGAGATCTGCGTCGCGATCGCCGCAGCCGCAAATGAATTCATCGTTGTTTTGATCAGCGTTCTATTCTGCTTGCTTCCAGCCCCCTTGTTGTCCTCCTCTGGTGGCATCGTGGTTCGTCTTCGAATCGATGGCACGGCCGCTCTTCACCAGAGTGCTGGAAAGAGGCAGAGAGAGAGAGATTGTACATCGCGTAACACAAATACGTCCGCACAGCGCGAACTAGTCGATCAGCATACGAAACCGGTGCGGGAAGGGGATCGAAAATGTGGCCATTTTGTCTGTCGGTATTATATCTTTACAGGAGATGCGTCGGAGCGGCGCAGAACAGCCCGCGGCAGCTCCAGCGGGCGAATTCGCTTCGAAGACATTTCCGCGTTGAACTTCCAAGAGCAGCTTCGCAATCACCGGTCTGGCTGCTGTGCCCGGCCGTTACGTCACGACGCCAGCACGCGACACGACGTCAAGTCCGTGAGCTCCTTGCCCCTGCTCGTTCACTACCCCAGCGAGCACCAGTATCACTCTCACACACACACACAGAGCAGACATCGCTCAGAGCCTCACACAGCGACTCACACAGCGAAGGCAACAGTTGTAGTGGAACATTATCGTCGCCGGAAGTCCCGTGCCCCCAGAGCGTTCTCCTGCCCCCCCCCCCCCCCACGGGCGTAATCGGATGTATCAGCTGCCAGCTAAATGCGCACTTCACCCAGCTTGGCTAGCCAGCGCAGCAGCCCCGCCGCTGTCAGCGGCAACTTTTTTCCTCATGGCGAGACGAGCAGCGGGATGTCAGCAGCGACAACAATTAATACAATTAGCGGCCCCCCCGGCAGCGTCGGCTCAGCGGCAGCGGACACTGGCTCTTTCTCCCGAGTTCTCTCTCGCTCTCTCTCTCTGCCTTTATCTAGCGCTTCGCCGCTTGCTGCAGCCCCGGCTGCCTCGCGTCATTCGCGTTTTCTTGTTGCTGCTGCTGCTGCTGTTGTTTTTGTTGCTGTCGTCGTTGTTGTCGCTACTCGTGTTATGTACACAGCAGCAGTAGCAGCAGCAAGCGCCAGCAGAGCCAGAACAGCGCGGATGCTGCTCTCCGCGACGACTGCTTGAAGACCCTGCTGGCGCAGTTCTCACTGAAGGCGCTCCGTCTGCGGCCGCAGCCGTCATCTCCCTCAATGCTCTCGCAGGACACCGCCACAGCCGCTATGCGGCCGCCGCCCATGATGATGACACGTGGAACGCGTGGGCGGCCGGGGGCGGGGGGTTCTTGCGAGTCGCTGGGTTCTCGGAGTTTCTCGGGGGTGCTTTCGGGCCGAGGGGCTCCGAGACGGGGGCGTTACACTCACACGGCACTCATGGCAACCCCGCCGCCTCGCCAAAGGTACGCCTAGCAGACAGACCGTTAGCGTATGTCACACAGCAGCGTGACTGTAGCTGCTGTGGCTGCGCGTTTTTTTTTTTAACTTTGACTTCCTTTCTTTTTGCAAATTATGCCGACAAGACTGCCACTATTCAGTTGACGATTGAGCGGGAACGCAACCCAGCATGACGGCGCGCTAAGGAGAGACGAAACTGCTCCTCATTGGCGCCGAAGCACGGCCTCCGCTTCGGAGCAGGACGCGGGGCGAAAGCAAAAACCGCGACAAACTTGTTGGCTGAATGGCTGAGTCGAACTATACGTCGGGGACTGCGAACACCGGCCCTCCGTTAGTCAGCGGTCGGCGTTTGGGACAACTTCACTCCAGCCCCAACAACTTCCCCGAGCCACCAAAATAAAAAAGAGAGTAATTACTCGGAGTTCTTGTCGCAGAACGGCGCATACGAGAGCCACGCAGGATCCATGAGGGCCGAGGAACGGACGCAGATCGGCTAGCAGCCCCGGGAAGTCATCGTACAACATTGAAGACGGCGGCGGGCGTTGCCGAGTTCGCCGTTGGACGATGAGATCCAACATGAGGAAAATTGAGCGAGGTCAGCCTATCATCAGCAGTCAATGTACGACACAAAGTGATACAACGAACATCCGAAATCTTCTTCTTCTCAGCCGCTGCTGGAGCTGAACGAAGAGACCAGCTCAAGCCACCGATCGGAGAGTTGGTAGAGTTGAGGGGCGAGGCGTCTGCCCGAGCATGAGTCTGTGTGTGTGTGTCTCTATATATGTATGTGTGCACGAAATAAAGACGAAGTTAATCCTCCGTAGAGTTCATTGCTCACGATCGCTAGCCGTGTGCGTCTGGGCCACAACTTGCCGGCCGTGCGATGCTGGTCGAATTCACCAGCGTGCGATACGGGTATATATATATAAGGGGGAGTTAGAGAGCCAACCAACCTCGTCCAGAGTCACTGCGAGACGCAAAGCAAGCGACGGTCTCCACCAGGAACGACCTCCGCCGAGTTATCGTCAACTACCGTTCGCAAGGAACAGCTGGCTGGCTTTGTCTCAAATTCGACACAGCAGTCGAACAGTCGTTATCGACGCCTCGCCGGGACTTGTCTGCATTGTGCATGTCTCTATTTATGTTTTGGCAAAATAACCGTTCGTACCGTCATGAGTCAAATATATATATATAATAAATATGTCAGATATGTATATATATATATATCTGACATATATATATATATATATATATATATATGACTCATGGCGGTACGAACAGTATAACACGATAGATTCTCCTCATATTTTAGAGCATTATCCAATCAACACAAGTTCCTAGAGTGAGACTGCTTCCAATCAATGGAATCGCACATACTGACATACTTCTGATATCTAAACACACAGCTTTGCAGGAAGCCTCGTACGACGGACAACCCCTTTTTTTTTTAGAGGAGGAAATTTTTTTCAAACGCACGCTTACCACCAGAGACATTAACCCCTATTTAAACGCAAGTGTACAACGCTCGGGATCGAACCCGTTGCTGCACCCATGTCTGTGTTTCTCCTCTGGTGGTGCAAGGCCGAAGTACACGAATGCACCGCGATGAGAGACACCAAAGGAGTCGACATACGATGCCGACCCGACACGAGGCAGCAACTCACTAGCATGCTAGAAATAGCACGGAGATGATCATGGCATTGGCGGCCAACGCCATTGACTAAGCGGTGCCTCAAGTGGTCGCGCTGTGACGATCGGCGAACGGGCTCGCATAATCAAACATTGTCAAATGGATGCTGAGTGCAGCAGTAGTCTACGCTTGAGAAACGGGGCAGCTTCTCGACGCCATAGCGGCCGCCGGATCGCCTACGAACAACAATAACGACAACAGTTTGGAAGGCGACACGCACATCAAACGCATTGTTTCACCAGAACAACATGACCCGTTCGTTGTGGCAGGCTGTAACATCGACGGCGCCGGCAGCTGAATACGGATAACGTACCCGGATCTAACCACAATGGTGTAACCAATATTGTAGAAGAGCGTTATTTTTCAACAAAGATAGAGTGGTGATCAACTGTGTGCCAATGCCGCGTCTATATATATATATAGTATTATTATTATTTATATATATATATTGTTATATATATATACAAATGTATGTATATATTGTTATGTCTGACTTCAGGCACAGGCGAAACCGTTGTTATTGACTCAATTGAGGTCGATTTCTTGTTATCGTTCGTATGCCACAAAGTTCGTTGGGTATAGTTTAACGAAACGATATCATATATATATATATATATTTGTAAGTTGTAAATATGTGAGGCACGTTCTGGGGGAGGTTTCTTCATTAACTATTCCGCTTACAATTTCGTTGCTGCTCATCTTGTGTAAGTTGGTGTAAACTTGCATTGAATTGCTAACGATCTCAACAGAGACAGACGATGTGAAGAGAGGACGTCGCGGACCCGTCCTACCCTGTTCGCATGTTCCAGAGTATCCGGAATATCTACATTACCCCACCTGTTTTCGAGTATTTTAAGAAGATGGGGATAATATATATATATATATATATATACATATATATATATTGAGAATGGGTCAGGCGATGAGAGAGAGTGTGCGTGTGTGTGCGCGGAAAAGACCCATGTCGTCCTCGCTTTTAGCGGGGCCTTTTGAGCCCGCTGCCCCCAACGAGACCCTCTTGCCTTCAGCCGCTGCTCCGCCTTATGTCTGCAAGTATTTTCGCTATTTGGACGCTACACAACGGCAAGCGGACGCTTGCACTGAGACATGAGACTCTACGGGACCGTATGTAAACAAATAAATTCGACCGTATAAAGGAAAAGGCCATGCGGGCCGCGACAGCTCTTTCACCTCGCGGCAGCAGTCATCCTGAGCTTCTGTGTGAGAGAGAGAGAGGTTTGTGGCGTGGGATTCGGATCGTTCGCTTCTGCTGATGTAGTAGTCGCGGGGGCAGACGATTCGGGTCGCAGTTCGCTGCGACTGTTCGTCGGCCAACGAGACAGACACCGGCTGGATCGTGATCATCGCCGATGAAGGGAGCAGGTAGAACATTGGCAGCAGGAAGAAGTAAGATGAGGCAGCGACCGAGTTGGGATAATAGGTAAAGAGCGGTCGACACCATGTGGCGCTCCTTGGGACTTCTTTCCTGGCGTCGGTACGACAGACTCACACAGACACAAACAACACTCCCTGATCGTTTCAAGCTGCTGCTGCTGCCGCCGCCGGCGTCCCTTCACTCCGAGATGTGCTCTGTGTCTCGTTCACGTATATATATATATATATATATATAGAGAAGAGAGAGAGAGAGACTGCCGTGCAGAGCATCAAGGCTACTGGCTGGAATCTCCGGTAAAGACCAATATCGGACAGCTTCTACACAGCGAGACAGGCAGACGGGCCCTGCTGCCGATTCACTCAGGGTGCACGGGTCTGGCTGGCTGGCTGGCTGACTACCATGACGAGACACTGGGCATCCACCTACCCACTGCGATGGGACTGTATAGAAAAGCCGAAGGCCCCGAAATACGACACAAGCAGGAGGATACACCTATCGGAACCGACGGGAGTAACTGCAGCGTCCCTTCTTCGTTCTTTCTGCTTTTTCCTCTATATATATATATATATATATCGTACAACAACTCTCTCTCTCTCACTCTCTTGTCTTTCATTCTCATAACAGCAGCAGCAGCTGCAGCTGCAAAGGGCCAACATCCGCATTGGCGGCACAGAAGTGGAAGCATGTTGGGGGCTATGACGGGCTGCGGGGGGCGCAAGTGCTCCATTCAATCTGCTCCTGCTGCCGGTACCGAAACTGCCGCCGCCGCCCCCCCATCGAGGCACTCCGCGCCCTGACGTTTGGTGTTCTCTCTCTCTCTCACTCTTGTCACTGACTACCATGCCAGCTAGCGTGTCTCAAATCGCACCCCTATATCTGATACTCCCTTCAATCGCGTCATCGCGCGACGTCGATGTGATCACGACGATGATGACAATTGCAGTGGAACGACGGGCGAGAGAGAGAGAGAGAAAGAGATCGGAGATAGTAGATGCGGCGACCCCCGATTCCGAGTCGGCCTTTTTGGTACAGCCACCGGCGCGGCGACAACCGCCGACTATCTGCTCTCTCTCTATCAAAGTGTCGACCTTTTCCAGTCGAGTCGAAAAAGGGGGAGTATTGTGCTGCTATTCAGCTATCAATGTTACTACTATAACAGCTATGACGATGGCCACTACTTCGTCGACAACAACTACTGATGGTGCTGGTACTCTACTCTGGTGTACACCGCTCTTCATCAGTCTACATAAATATAGAAGGACAAAGACGGCCCCTGATTGCATCCTCTGCCTGTCTGACTCCCTCACCCTGCAGTCGGAACCCAACGCCGAAGCTCCAGAGCCATACGCACACGAAAATGACAAAGCCGAATGATCTACTAGGAGATGGCGGCGCGTGGCGCGTTCTTTTCCAAAGGTCCACGTTTCACGTTCAAAGTAGGCGTGCGCTCGTTTCGAAATACGCTCGTTCGCTTGTTCCCTTACGAGTCGGTTAGCTCTTCTCAAAACGTTCAGCACATCATGTCATCGGGCGGCAGGAACCATTTAAAACGTACACAAGAAAAACATACACTCCTCAGCTTTGCTTAGGCTGGTCAACCTCGCCCCTTCCCAATGGTTCTCACGTGGTTCTATATATATATATATGCATATCTCTTCACGCAATTCTACATCGATGTGACCTATCCTAGCACGCTGTATCGCCAGGAACAGTTAGGTTTGTTCATCTTTCTCAATCTTATCGGAAGCACAACATTCGATTGACTATTGCTCCTGGCAACGACGAAGTCTTACCACGAAGAGACTGCATCCGTGACCAGTCATTGTCCGTTCGGATCACACAGAACGGCTTGATAGCGTATACGTGGCACAGTAAGCGAACATGTTTGTTCGTTTGCTTGTTTGCCTATTTCCAAGCTCGTAGTTGAAGGCGCTGTTTTTAGTCATCAACTGCCACCAATACACGTGGCGTGTTGGCGTGTTATCAGCTGAATACCTTGAGCACTTCTAGCCTCCTCCCAGTTGGACCTGTCCCGCCTCCCTCCTCTCTTTATCTCTTGGATAGTGTTAGCACAATCAGTCGTCACCTGTTCTACTAGCGTTGTTCGGTAATTTTGGCCATCGCCAGGTTCCCAGCAAGTGTAAGGCTCATTCGGCGCTAAACCACGATCCCCGCCACTCGTACACGTGCTGTCTTTGCCCAACCTGTCGCCGCCCTACTATGATGGGGTTATCCGGGCAGAAATTGCTGCTTGGTCCATTCCTGGAACCACTCGACAAGAGAAAAACCCGCTCGGTGTGCTCTATCTCGTCTTTTTCATCCCCGGCATAGATCTCGTGCGTATATATATATATATATATATATACATACTTGTCGTGCCCGATTTTCTCTCTTGCCTTTGAAGTCACTTTCGACACCTCCACGTCGACGTCTCTAATTTCTTCCCTGCTCGAGTAAAACCAGGAACAGGAGTTTTCCCTCCACTGAGGAGCAACCGTCAAGGACCGAGGCGCTCTCGTCCTCAATAGGACCGGGGCCGAAGGCTCAAAAAACGCTACAAGTCATAATTCACCACGAGTCCGCAATGCAGCACAGACTAGCCACGAACCGCCACCAACATTGATAGCCTCGTACACGGGTCTGCCAAGTTGTCATCCTACGAGATCCAGTTCCCTTGCTGCTGTAGGCGGTCCTGGAAACTTTCGCTCGCAGGGGACCTCCTCTGTAAGCGAAGCCGCAACGACCCCGCACCGCCATCTCGCTGGCCACTGCTAGTCTAATCGGACTTTCCCTTAAGGGGATTTTCACGTTGTACTGTTGCGGCTGGTCTCGGCGCCACCAGACGCAGACTGAACCGAGACCAAAAGGAACCGAAGCTGTAAGGTCTGCCAAGCCGTGAGCGAGAGGGATTAATGATCCTGGCAGTTCCCGCTATCGAGTGATCCCGGGTACCGCGTGTACGAGCCGCCCACAGAATATGTCTACGGACACAGCCATGCCGCGAAGCTCTGCACTATATACTACCAGCCATTGACGACGACAATATGACGGACAATTTTAACACACAGATGTTCACCGAATTGCTTCCGAATGCCATGTTATTATCTTTGCAATATATTATGTATAATCCTTACATAGTCTACGAGGCATGTCTACTAGTTTAGCTTCGTTGCGATGAAAGGTCTCCCGACCACGTGAATCGATTGCGGATGGAGGTTGACGATATCACTGTGACAGGAAGGGTGGCGCCGACGAATGACCGTCGAATTGACAAAGCAGCAGACCTCGCACAGAGAACCTGTTTCGAAGATGTCGTAGACACTATGGACGCTTGCCACCTGGCTTAGCAGCGCTGCTTCTCCCGCCGCTTGTCTTCGATTCAGTGTATCATCATGCGACGATAATTCATTGAGGTCCATAAACAATAGAGAACGAGAGGTGGCGAGAGAGAGAGAGAGAGCGAAGCACGTAAGCCATTATGATGTCAATTTTACAACAACATTAACCACTCAACGCTCTACGTGCGGCTATCAGAGCGATGCCCATTCAGAGGTAGGTAGGTGTGGTTCGCCGCCACCAGATAGTCGGCCTATTTTACAGCTCAGCCAGCTTATAAACACACAGACACTTTCAAGTGCTCACAAACGCGATTACGTCGTTTCGGCGGCTGTGACAAGAATACGACTAACTAAGCTGGGCGCAACGCGAAAAACCTCGCCGCCTGCCCGCACGATGAGTTCATCAATAAGGCAATACGGTCCGGTGTTAGCATTAAACGGCCGAGTATTCTTTTCATGATGTGAACTTTCCAGGTACTCTGGCACCCGCAGCGGATGCTATCCAAGGCTCTCCTTATTGAATTAGCCACGTTAGGTTTAGCTAGCTCGGTAGGTAGAACACTAACAAACACAATGCCACATGAGCCCTTCAAGGTGATTCGATTAGTACCCAGCTAGATGGGTTCGTGTTACGCTAACTTCCTTCCAAAACAAACCTGTCCCTGTCTTCATCTGCTAAATCTTGTGCAACAACCCAGAAAAATACCGCCTATCCCGAAACTCGTTATCCATCATCGTCGTCTTACTCGTTCTCTCCGCATCTTCTGATGCGATCTGATAGTCATCAGCTCATTTGGAGCGCCGAAGCGCGATCTTATCGGACTCGGCACGAGATTTGACAATCGCAGCTATAGTAGCAGCAGTCGCCTTGAGGCTCCTCTGCGGCCCGCGCCGGTGCGCGATCCGAGCTGCCGTTCGCAAACAGCTGCTGTACATCGTCTCGCCGAGTATACAGCATCTCTCCCTGTGCATGTATCAGTGGTGTGTGCACGGGAGCCGGCGTCGGAGGTTTGCGTTGGCACTTGTCGTTACGCGCGCCCTGCCGATTCCCCGGATGATTCGGCCGGCATCTCCCGCCGCGAACAGCAATTCCTCTCCCCGATGCCGTCCCAAACGCACCCCGTGATGGCGGCAACCCGCCCAGACCGCACTGCCTGGCCAGCCACATTAAGCCTTGCGGCTGTGCCTTGCTGCGCTAGCTTCTGCAGAACTGGGCCCTGCGCAGGCCCAGCCTGACTCGAAACCCGCCCAACAATGACGGTGGGACCCCTCCCTCCCTCCCTCCCCCGAAGCCCTGCGCCGAGTTCGCCGCCCGCATGAGAGAACCACTGATGACAACGACGACGACGACGACAGCAAAGGCGGCGGCGGCAGCAGAGAAGAAACGAACGAACGAACGACCAACGTCGTTTCGATTCTCGCTCCCTCGTCCGCGTCACCCTCCCCATCTCATCCGGAGTTGGGAGGCCGGGGACATCGCGGATGGCGACGGTGGCAGCTCGGTGTGAGCCGGAAGAGCGAAAAACAAAGATGATTTTCTCTTCCCGCGCAGCCCATTTCCTCGATTCTACCATCAGCCGGGATTTTCGTCGAAGGCGACTCTCTTTCAGTAGCTTCAGATGGCTGCCTGCTCCCGACGACTGTGCGACGATTCCCCGCTACCTCGGGGTCCGGGGGGGGGGGGGGTCCGTTTCGTCCGCTCGAAAACACTTTTGCCGCACGGCGGGGCCACCACCGCTGCTGGCTGGCCGCCGGAGCTCTCCCCGAAGCTCGGGAGCTTCGGAAGGTCCACGAGGTATCTGGTGGCAGGTACCCAGTGGTGACTGCGGGGGCGAAGCAAGCCAGGCGTCAGAGTGTGGGCCGAAACAGGCACTCGATCGTGGTTTCACTCTGTCTACTTCTGACATACGCCGATTTCACGATAAATACGCGCCAACGGCAACGTACTTCGAATAGCGGCGATTGCCAATATGCTTTGACGACCGCAAAGTGCCAGGAAGTGGGAATCATCGAGCGGGGCCGGGTGGGACCTTCGCGGCGTCCGCGGCGCCATCAGCGACGTCGTGTATCGCCGGGTGTTTTTTTTCCTGTCTCTTCTCTCGGAAACGAGGAACGCCATTGTACTCCCAATCCAAACCATATTCTAGGGAGAGCGAACACGGGACGCACGGCTGGGAAAAATAGGTATTGTATCTCGGTGTGTGTGTGTGTGTGTGAGTGTTTGAGTCTGTATATACGAGAAATAGAGGCGAGATAATGCTTGAGGCTATAAAGCCGAAAATGACGACAGTGTTAGATGTTCACTGTCACGTCACTGGTTAAGTTCGGGACCATGTCTCGGAGATATGACGTCTGCACTGAGCATGGGAGATATCTCAGTTATCGACAAGGCGCAGCTGTAGTATTTTGGAAGTTTGCGAGTTCGCGATATTGGGGAGGTGCCGATTGCTAGTTCCTCGTCTTCGTCCTTAATTAGTTAGTTAGCATTTATGTAGACTTGTGATTCCTCACAAGTGGCCTTACAGCCACCAGTTTGTCATTCGACTCTTGCCCCGTTTCGAGGCTCGTAAGGGCCAGCATGCTCCTCCTTGCTTCCGAAGAACTCGCACAACCGGCTGAAAAACAGCGCATCACACATTCGACGCTCGAACGGATCGTCGCCAAAGAGGCGAATAACGGAGAACAATGGTCCTGTCTGTTTCGTCCGTTCTAGCAGTAGTTCCTACGGCAGCACTTTATTTCGAAGATCTCTACGGGTAGGCATGCAGCGTGGGAAGAACTACGTATGAATCACTTGGGGCAAGCATCCCAACGTCTCTCCACGCTGTCGTCAGTTACGCGACGTCGGGTTCGACGTAGCCGCACACGCTAGTACAGTTTTGTACAGATCTCTTGCGTTGCCCCCGCCCCCGATGTCCCGCCTTGACAACCGCGTCCTGGCTTTCGCCTGGCTTACGCAAATGGTAGTCAAATTCCTGCCGCCAACGACCCCCGCTATTGTTCCCGGCCGCGCCAGGGCCCCAGGGCCATCGACCACCCCCACGGCGCGTCTTTGGGCTTCAGGCACAGAAACGGTCTAGGCAGAGGAACTCTAAATCCTCCCGTTGAACCTGCCGCAGTTTGCCGGTTCCGGTTCGCCTGTCACCCGCGTTTCTGCCCCCGCACCCCCGCCCACCCCCGACAACCAAAACACTTTCCGACGCCCGACGAAAATGAACATCGATCGCCCGCGCAAAACGCTGTGCACAGTCGATGTCGTCACTTAGAATCGTCAACGGTGACATTTTCGGTCGTTTTTGTTTTGCTATGTTTTTTGTCCTCTTGGTTCATTTTTATTCGCGAACGCCCGACCGTCGAATCTCGCTGTCGGTGTTGGCTGCACCCCGGGGCTGCACCTCGGAGTGGCTCCAGAATGGGAAGCGGTGGCAATGGGGGCGGACACAACGTAAAACTGCCAGGGATACCTAGGTTTTTCTCCAACACAGCTGGCTTGACCGACTAACTCGGTCACTCTCGGACTATCTTTCTATCTCTCGCTCTCTCTCTCGTTACAGCTGCGGTTGTGGCTACAACCGGCAGACCTGCACAGACCACCAACAACAATGACAGCTCTCCAGAGCGGTGTAGAGCGCTCTGTATTGGGGAGCATGGGCCAACCGCCGTACACCCATAGACCCCAGGCCAGGCTAGACAATGAACAGCACAGACCGCCCTACCTCGTCCACGAAACCCTACCTGATCCTTCCCACTTCTTCACCTCTTTCAAATCAACCTCCACCGTCAGGGGTTCTCCGCCCAGGGATTCACTGCCGAGGAGGGTTCAGCGCTGTTGCTCGACGACACCCCAAGGGTGTATCCGTATTCCTCCCGCTGAATCGCACTCAGCCCAGTATCCCACTGTCAAACTACTCCCAAATGTGCGAGTTACCACACGCGAAGAAGCTCGTCAGGTCCCCACGGCCATAGAGTATGCCCCTTCCCCTTCTACACTTCTTCCTGACTACCTGGCTCAGTCCCACCGTCGCCAGCAGGAGCAGCACCGTCTGGGGGCTGGACCCAAGAACGGCGGCGGCGGCGGCGGCGAACATGAGGACTGTCTCGTGAGAGACAGAAGAGATACGCGTTCGTTTTCGTATTAAGGCGGGACATGTTTGTACACAAATGAGATGAACGAAAAAGATTCGATTGCTGCAGCTGGCGTTGCTAGCGCAGCAATACCCCAAAGGACGCCATCCTCACGACACAAGCTGGTGGGGCAAATCAGATATATGAATCTATACTACCGGGTTCCGCAACTGCAGAGCCGCCTGACTCGGGGATCTATGCACAGCGAAGTCGTCGTTAGCCGTAACAGCACGCCGGGCGTGGCAAGGCAGGTCAACAGACCTAAAGGGACGAACTGAAAAATATGGAGCTAGCCACGAGCGATTCGAACGGCGTTCATCTCAGATGAACGCCCAACGAGCACTCGATCAGATCAATGCAACTCGAATAGAATCCACACCGTCCGAGATTCATGTATTGGCGGCGATGAGGATATTTCCCAAGTGCGCTCCGGCCGCACCCATACACAGCTCAAGCGGTCGACCACACACACACATCTGGCCGATATACGAATGTTTCCTCAGGAGCGACGGCAATCGCAACTGCCGCTAATCGCTCATTGCAATGACACTTGATTATAATGATAATAATAATAATAAACAGCACCAGCAGCATTACGAACGAATTGTGCCGCTCTTCTACACCCCGTTCGATCGGAGCAGGATGAACAACATCGGATATACGGAAAATAACTCTGTGAGTAAATTGCTATTGCGAAAAAGTGAGTTTCCATAGCGATGCGTACATCTTGCGGCCACGTAAACCATCACAGAAGTAACGGAAAAACGATGTGAGACAATTTCGTCGGCGGGTTTGAGTTGGACAATAATAAACAAGCGCTGAATAATCATTACAATTAAAATGTAAAACGCAAAATACTAATAATGAGGTGTTCCCGACGATCGATGAGGTTTTCACTGATGCTCGTAGCTCAGCTCCGTTTGCTTAGTCTCGTTGATCTGTTTAATGAACGACGAATTAATCGACAACAGCCGCCCCTTAATTACCGCGAATTTTATTCGCGAGATCAGCGCGCAATGGCCTTCATGCCGAGGATGATGAATGCGTAATAATTCAGGCAATTACATACATACATTAAATTCTATGTAAATCTCCAGCACCGTGTTCAACGTATAGTATAAGCATATACGCCAGACATAGCGGTGGCATCCCATTATCTTAAGTAAGACCGTTAATCCCACGCTTACATTTAGCTGGTACCACGTAGCGCACAAAAAGACATTTTGCCTAATTACGTTACTATATTATTATTATTATTATAATTATTAGTACTATTATTGTACACCGTGTACCGACCCTTCTCAAATTTGACCAAACTTTAAACGAGAATTAGATCTCATTACGTGCAGTTCTTCGATTAATTCGAGCAGCTCGATATATTCTATTTCGATATCGCTGTCAACGCCACAATAACTCAGCGGTCTCCATCTATCGTTCGTTGTCTCACCGCCGGTAGAACCTTGCTCTAAGCGACACGCTACTCTTTTTTAGCTTCCCCACGAATGACAAGAAAAAAAATGACAACTAAAATACTTTCAAATACTCACGATCGGTACAGGCGTTGTACAGCCCCACAGCAGCTGCTACAACGCCTGCAGCTGCTATTGGATGCCTTCACAGCAATGCTATACGTGTTGTGTATGTACATACAAATGAGGAAGCTGCTTTGGAAACATGACAATGGCGATAACACAAAAATCGTGGAAAAACAATCGAAGCAAGAATTGGTATAACTGTAAAAAAACAATTCATACATTATGATTATTATTAGCCTTTTTTTTTGGTTCCGAATACCACCGCCGCCATCCCTCAATATTGTGCCCAGTATGGCCACCGTTCCCATCTATAAGGACATATATATATATATATATAATATATATATATATATCCTACTTTGTGTGGATTTTATTGTGTTCGATTTGACGCGTCTCAAGCAACGCCGTCCCCTTGCATTCGCAGCTGTCTCGGTTACCTGTCATTGCGACATCGTTTAGCCAAAGGAAACCAACGACCACCGGAATATTTCCACACTGACTCATTGACGGCAGCAAAAGTCACCCGCGAACGAACGGCATCGATTGACATTGATTAGGCTGATCATGACTAGTCGAATATACCGTATGAATATATCGTCGTACTAGTCGCCTGAACATGAAATAAAGACTATCAGATATTCACAGGGCATGTCTGAGTAATTATATTATTATATTACTGCCATTCCCTATACATATATGTATAATATTTATATGTATAGTGGTTTTGTTTCCCGTTGCTCAACAATCCACCTAAGACATTGGTCATATTCGGTAGGACAGTCTACATTTCCTCTATTTCATTACAACACACTTCGTCTATTTTTTTCCTTCCAATTTACGGGTCAGCCTATGATATTTGCTCTTTTCCCACACACGCACACAATCCGCTCGGTTTCGCTCTGGGGTAAATGTACCCATAGCAGCCGGCTTGTAGCCCTTCTGATTGCTGCGGGTTAGCTGTTGGCCAACCAGTCCCGCGGGTCTCTCGCTCTGCAGCGATGATTCTCGACGGAGATCTACTTAAAATACAGCTAAAGCTATCTCTCTATGGATAGCCGGACATACGCGCAGCTGGTGCGTGGGGCCGTTCGCGCACAAACACTGCTGGCCACTGGCCGAGGCCAGAGACAGCAATCCACGGCTATTATATATATGCTCCCCAAGTAGTGCTCTGCGTTGCCCGACGAGTGGTCCCCCTCGCGAGTCGCCCACGCTCTCGTCTCCCTCCATCCGTACGCGTTGCAGGTGATGCACTGTGGAACGCTGCAACGAAAGTCCACGCCGGACGATTTGTCGCTAGCAATAAGAGGCTCTCGAGACGAGACCGGACGGGTTGTTTGGTCGCGAGCGAGAGTGGTTCACCACGCGCACACATTATCTATTTAGATAGATTGATACAGGTATGATATATATATATTTCGACAGCTCGACGTCTGTCCACGATGATATCGTTCACGAAACGTACTGAGTCGAGAGAGAGAGAGGAAAACAGAGCTTATACTATCCGCATAAGAAATGGTTAGCGCAAAAACACGCACACTTGAGACGTCGAAGGCGGAGAAAAACGGGGGCATATGGAGATTTTGCTTGCAACACACTTGCGACGTGTATACTCGACTGAGTTACCGGCTCGCTCGCTTGGGTAGCCATGCCATGATAACGAGAACAACAAAACTGACTCCTGCGGCAACTGCGAACGCGGCAAGCGCCGGCGATAGTGAATACCACCATCAACAAGGTACTTTCTATGAACGGTGTCCGTATCAGTTAGTGAACAAACAAACAGCACAAACTCCGACCATGTTGCGGGACTGCCACATACCTACTGTCTCTCACCTTCGAGCACGATCGTTCGTGTCTTTCGGTGGATGTTTTTGGAACGCGTAGCTGACGCGAATAATTCTACTAGCGTTCATTGCAGTTGCACTTGCAAGGCTCGATAGCGAAAAAGAGCCGCATGCTTGATGGGAGAGAGGCAAAATCTAGGGAAGGCTTCGGGTTTTTTTGCAAGGTAAACGTCATATCCCGAAAGTGTGGTAACATATTCTTTTATTGCGACATACGGTCTGCTGACTTCCATCTGCTCACTTCGGGAAACAGCCTGCTACAGCTCTCGTGACGCCTCTAGCTTGCATCTTTGACGGGCCGTGCAAGGGGCCAAGATTGACCATCAGTCGCTGGTTACGGAGCACGCTCTCCCATCCGTAAGAGTTTTCGTCCTTGCTTTTCTAATTAGTTGATTAGCGGAACTGCAGTTTTTACAACGCTTAGGTTGTCTTATATGTCCTCACCAGGATGCAGGAATCGAACCTGCGGCCTCCGCCCCTTCACAGCCAGGCACTTGGTCACCGTCCAAGCCACCCAAACGCTGGCAACCAAATAGAATATATATATAATACATATGCATAAGATTTAGTAAATCTAGCCTTTTCCACACGAGAATCCCCAAGCACACGCGACTCTCAACGCGCTGTTGCGAACATCTGTCATCATCTGCAATCACGAACGACGACAACAACAGCGTCAACAAATACTATGCAAATAATTAGTCCCGTGTTTAACAACAACAATAATAACAACATCATGCCGCCTTTTTAAGTCAAACATCTTGTTCCCTGCTCCGTCCGATAACCTTCGTCGGGCTGCGCGATTCGGTTCGTCGGGACAGAGACGGCGGCCGAGGCTCGTTCGTTCCACGGACGCAATCGACCATCACACATCAGCAGTCCTCAGCGACTGTGCGTTTGAGGCAGTCCTCATCTTTCGTGGCTTAAAGCATCATCGCTGCTGCAGCAGCTAGAGAAAATGCCAACAGCGCTGTTCTGCCACCATTGCCGTTGCCATGCCTTCTGCTCGTCTGGCAAGACGGGGCCAGCAAGCGGACAGACGCTTGGTTCCAGTAACAAAGCGACGCGGCCGGCGCAGACCCAGGCGCTAGCGGTTCCAATACTGCTGCTGCTGCTACAGCACTGGTGAGGAGAGCAAGGCGTGAAATAAATAAAATGAAGTGAAAAATGTGCCAGCCATTGTGTTGTGGCGCTGGTTGTTGTTCTGCTGAAACATTCGAGATGCAAAACGAGATGGTGAGAAACGAAGTCAATGCTTGAACAATGATTAGAGCATGGGCGGGGGGGGGGGGGGGGGACGGCGATGCAGATCATGGGATCGTGTTATGCGATTGATAGTGGCTAGAAATGATTATTCAGTGTTCCTATTAAAAATATTCGAGTGAATACATGAAGAATGGGAAAACGAGATTGGCTCGGTCGGAGCACAGAGCCCTGCGGACAACCCAGTGTTCTATTGGCTCAGGTCACGGTCCGAGGCGCTTACAGCTGAGACCTGAGAAAAATAAACCTTGATTTTTTGTTATCGACACAGAGAATGTTATCCGGCAAACAGCACTCACCGAGCCTAAGCTATGGGCTGCCCCTGTTGCTGCTGCAACCACAACCGTCAACTGGGTTTCTCTACCGATTCGTACTGTGACAGGAGAGAAAAAGAGCGAGAGAGATCACAACTCTACGATATCGTATCCAACTGCTGCTGCAGACTGCGGACACCGGGTCACCAGACAGTTGAATTTCACCCCACCACAACGAAACGGCCGGTAAATGGAAGAGAGGGCCAGACACAATAGCACAAGCAGCGCAACGCCACGCCTAACGGCGGCTCTTCGTCCTGGTCAGATACGGCCCGACGCACATGTGTACAGCCTATGAGAACACACATGCCGTTGAAGATTTTCCCGAGCAGCCAGCCGGTGTCTCCGACATGATCCGATCCTATGTCTGATCATTTCCCCAGAGGGGAGACAGGAACGATCAGCCCCGCCCGGCCCGACCGTGTTAGCTAGAACTATCGCCAGAGCCTATCCAGATGACAGATCGATCGAGTGAGCCATCTCACGTTCGTGGACAGGGCGGCGATCGTCCTTCCCGAGTCTGTTGTGAATTCCGACCTGGCAGTTCTTCGGGTTCGAATGCACACGCCCTGTGCAGTGGCCCCCGAAGCCGGAGACGTTAGCGTTGGATCCAGAACATGTTGCTTACAAAAGGAGACATGTGTTCTGAACCACATAGACATACTCTAGCAGGTTACCGACGACGACGACGAACAAAAATAAACGAAAGCACACCAACCCTTCGCCGCCGCCACCAGCCCCCGAGCTCCCCTGGGAGCTCCTGATCTAGTGAGCGTATACATAGACGCCGCTGTGCAACGACTCTCGTCACCAACGTCATCGCCGGAAGAAGCCGCTGCAGCGGTATCATTCCAGCGCTGGACTATTCGGTGTGCGGGAGAGAGAGAGATGGAGCGGGGTTAGAATGTCTATGGGAAATTCACTTGCGACCGACGTCGAGAGACGACTGGCAAGCGGAGCCCATCCCGGCCTCGAGATCCACGCCACTTCGGCTACTCAACACACAGGTGCCTGAACGTGGTTGACAAGAGGTCGTCAACATCCGCTCAGGGGTACAGATCGCCTTTTTCCGTATGAGGCCAAACTCATGAGATCTTCTCAACTGCTCAAGAGGGCACCCTTGCTTAGACGGGAACCGCGCTGCTACGCAACATGATTTCGAACTAAATAGAAAATCTAATCGACGGAGCGCCTACTCATATCCACACACATCTGAACGAGAAACAGCGTTCTTATAGGCGAACGTTCACAGGTCTGCTGCCAAACGGTAATAATATCAGTTACTCAACCCCTTTCAACACGAACAAAAACAACAACAACAATTTTCGCCATCTCGTACCTAGAGAACACTCTCCCGGAAGAAACGCCCTTGGTGTGCACCAATGATTCAACGCTGTCCAGCCGTCGACCTCTGTGCGAACCGAGTCGCGCACGGAAGGCTGCGCCTCATAAACCCCTCCATACTGACGTGTGCAACGGTGTCCATCGGCATCTTCTGTCTGTTTGGAGCGCTATCTACAAGCATCTGCCTTCACCCGCGACCCCGTTGCTGGCGTTGGCAATGCCCGCTTGTATACCACACACTCTCCACACCGATGTTTCTACCGAACGAGAACACTTTTAGATGCTCCGCAGCTGCTGCTGGCCGGAGCGCGGTGGAGCACGCTGTACCGCGGCCGCCGCCGCCGCTATAATCGAGGGGCTCCGCGGCAGCCAGGCAAGCATGCGAGCAACGTTGGACCCGAAAGAGCGGCCGTCGTACAGTGCAATCTACAATGGACACCGGCACACGCAGCCGCAGCCACCTCCGGGTTACAGCCGTCAGTGGTAGTGGTACATATTCCGTTTGCATTGGGGGCTCGCCACCTCGGTCCCCAATCCCTCACAGCGACGTCGTCGTCTACAGCCGCGCCGTACTACACACAGCATTCTGTTGTCGACACTTCGTAAACTATGATGATATTTTCGACCGACAGCTTCACCGAGGTCTCGGAATTGATTCGCATCATATACAGCAGCGCAGGGAAGGCAGTGGGGCGCACATTGTGTATGGTGTTGTATGGCCGACCACCGACACTATCACTACCGCCGCTACCGCCATGGCTGTCATTCCGTGAACCCGATCCACACAGCCGGTGACCAACTTAACACTACTACCCAAGCTACAATAGCTGTTACCTCAGTCGTTCTTGTATCTCCGTGTGTATATGTGTATTCCTGCATCGATCAGTGTATATCATCTGTGTGCACCAATCCACTAAGCGTCACATTAGCCAGGCCGGCTTGACCCAGCCCAATACGCAACGAATGCTACTTCGCTGGTTGGGTAACCCACCGAGACCCACCGCCCTCTTACACTGCTGCACAGCTGAGGCATCCTGGAATCCGCTGTTCCTCGGAATGACGGCCTTCCGGTCCCGAGGCCCACCCCCGACGTCAAATACCCCCTCCCCTCGACACGATACCCCCTACTCCCGACCAACCGACCAACCCCCGAATACATACCTCCGACCACTAAGACGCTTCACTGCTGATGCAGCCATGGCTGGTCGTTCCTTTAGCCAGCCAGTCTGCTCGCTCCTGTGTTCAGTGGTAGCGCCAGCACGGATCCTGGGTGCTTTTCGTTGGGCAGGCTACCCCAGAGAGAGCACTCTTCACACACGAACACAACAATTCGACTCTATCCACCACTGCTTCGTCGGCTAATCTTCCCGTTGTCACTGGCACACTCGTTCACTGATACAGACACACTCACCGAGACGCATACGTTCGTTTGTTCACACCCACAGTCTCACTGAGACGAGCAGTCGTCAAAAGCTCCTCACGAGACGGGTCAGGCCAGGCCAAGCCGCACAGTGCCGCTTTCGTTCCGAGCTGATGGATGATGATGATACGCAATGGCAGGAGGCACACGAACTGGCAAGCAAACCACCGGGAAGCTGGCCTGACAGCAACAGCCGTCGTACAGTTGCTAGCTAGCTGTTGTTCTGGCGCACACAAGCACACGACGATTTGACGGGTCCAGATCGACAGGCAGCGAGCGAGCGAGAGAGAGAACAACGAAGAACGAGATGGAGCTTCGTCGGCTAATCGTTGGCGAGTTTGTTTGGCACTACCGAGCGCAGATGGAGAGCCAGAGACGAGGGTCCTGACGTCGTCGTCAACGGGCTGCAACAGCACACTCGGCTCCCAGCGAGTGAACGGGCTCGCCTCGGGCCTTAAACCTCCAGGCGAACGTCTCTCGACGCAGCAGCAGCGGCTACTCCTTGAGCTGCTTCTGGACAGCAGCAGCAGTTGAATCCCGTGGCTGTGGATAGCAGCATCCGTTGTTTGATACCGAGCGTCGACGACAACTCGTCTCTCACCGTGGTCGCACCTCACACCCCACCGCTGCCAGGGCCGCCAGCAACAACAACGGCGGCAGACACTTACTCACTTCGTCGTTCTAGCACATCGCTGCTGCTCCTGCTGTTTCTTGTAGAGTATCCCCTGCTTCTGCCATTGGAAGGTAGTACTGCACTGGCTTCGTTCACCGAGCTGTGGTCAGTGTGTGCGACACTGCTGCTGCCGCAGCTGGACTGCCACCCTAGCCGAGGCTGGGACGCGAGACAATTTTGCTCCTCATGTAATCGGCTGCGGATAGATTGATAGATGTAACGCTGCGATTTCAGCCGCTCGCTGGCGGATCGGATCCCGACCGACTCCCAATTCTATTCACCTACTGCTGGCGGTGGCAGCACCATCAGCGGCCACGGCAGCGGCAGCAGTATAATAGTGATCGCAGCAGTAGCAGCAGCAGTAGCGGCAGCACATAAAATCCGACGCTCTCTCAACCGCCATCAGACCTCTGCAGAGTCAAAGCAGCATTTGTGTTTACATTCGTCCCATTCCGAAACCAGCCGCCAGGCTTTGCTAGCCATAGAAGCTATGCTGGCGCCCCCTGTCATAGAAGGTTCGCTCGGATAGACGGCCAGCCAGCCAGCCAGCCAGCTAGCACAGCAAGCGGGTACGGAGAAACGCACGGGAGACGACGGCTGGGTGAGCGGCGGTAAACGTGAGCAGCGGCCGAACGAACGACCCGAGCGCAAGCAGCGGACAGACGGACGGACTGGCAGACCGACCGACCGACAGCCACAGCATCACAGCATCGCTCAAGCCATGGCAGCGAGCCGCTAGCCAACCGACTCCATTGTGCTCCATCCGCACAAGCAGCAGCCAGCGAGAGGAGAGAAAACCCACAGCATTGGCGGCGGCGGCGGCAGCAAGGAAGACCCGGTAAGACGGACGGAGGAAAAGGTATTGGGCGCTAGTCGTTGTCAGCAGCCGCCAGCCGATTCTGTCTTTCGTTCGGCGGCGGCGGTGGCGGTGGCGGCGGTAGGCACCGGGAGTTACGAACCGCGCCTGATCGACCGAGAACAGAGGGACGGACGTCGAACAGACCGACCCGAGAGAGATCTCCTGCTCTGCCGCTAAAGTGAATGGATGCTTGTCTCGCTGCCTCCCTCGCCGCGGCCGCTGCGGCTGCCACCGCTGGCTCTGATATGAACAACGAAGCAGACAACAGCATCCAGAGCAAGCCCCGCTATGTTCGTTCGTGCAGTAGCGGGCGCCGCCGCCGCCGCTGCTGCGCCCGCTCCTGCTGCTGTTGCTGTGTGCTTGGGGCGGTAGGACCGCGCTCTCCTGTTACCACCACCAACGCGATGGGGGTGGTCGTCCAGGGGTGCGATGGGGGATCGAGGAGGGTTGCGAGTATGGACTCTCGCGGACTCTCAGTTCTATCTGCAGCAGCAGCAGCAGTAGTCGTGGTAGTAGCAGCCTCCGCGTCGCTTGTGCTATGCTGGCTGGTTGCGGCGTTCGATGCTCTGCTACGGCTGCTGCTGCTGTTGTCAGTGTATCAGGATGGCCGGCACTGGAAGCCATCCCATGCTGGCCTGTTCCCCGCTGCGTTCTCGCGCGCCAAGCCCAGACAGCGACATACCAACACGGCGGAGGCATTGCTTCTTCTTTTACGGCTGCTGCTGCTTGCTGTGTGTCATACGAGCTCTGGGGAGCGTGGCGAGGTGTTTCCTTTCAGTGGGTGGGGAGGGGTAATAATGCCGTAATACGGATAAGTGCCGAGAAATATCGGACGGGACGACGCTTGCTGATGATAAGCTGCGAACGAAATAGCCCGATTCTCTCGTAGGAGGCTGCTTCGAGGCGAATGCCGGCCAACGGACATAACGTCATCACCGTTGCGAGGTTGTAGCCGAGCGTGCCGCATAGAAGGTCGAGGAAAATGCACGATCCGACGTGGGTGTAGCTTACGGAGTACGGCGATGCGGAGACGATTTTTTTTGCAATTCGAGGGGGCCTCGTCACTGGGTACTCGACCAGTTTGGTTCGATCTCTTCGCGTAGGGATTTCTGCTGAGGAACAGCTCGTTCAGATGTCCACACGAGAGCGAACGCGTACACTTATCAAACTTATTCGATTTCGGCAAGTCGACGTGATTAATGAGTTGCAATAATAAATCGGATCTGGCCATGATGCAGGAGGACAGAGGGTGACGCTGCGAGCAGATGGAGTAGTTGTTATCGTTCATTGTATCTTCCATATTAATGTGGCCTATTAATGTGGAGCCATAATTTGACCTCAGATTACTGTAGAATACGAGTTTAGGATGGACACCACCGTACGATGTTCTGTTTGTTAGGAAATAGTTCAATATCTATGTCAGCTTACTATAAGATTTTCTCCCAACTTGTATCGATTCCACAGTAACAAGTCGGATCTGCTCGATGTTTCTAGATGGGAGGTGCGTATATTATATTTGTGTATTTGAACAACATATATATATATATTTTTTTTTTGAACTGACCCTCAGCTGCTCCTCTATCTGACAGGCCTCAGCTCCTAACCTTTTAGGTATTACTATCAGGACCTGTTTATATATATATATATATATATATATATATAGTTGACTCGAGGCCATGCCAGCTGTTCGTCTCTTCGTCAACCACATACGTCCCGTTTAGATGTCGCTGTTATAAGCGTATTGTGATATGTTCGGGTAGAATGCAATTTCTCACATATGAGAGTACAATACGTGTCTAGTTTTCGCTGAGTTCATAATATCGCTGACTCTGTGTACCTCATCATTCAGGTCATTGCTTTCAGAATGTCAAGACACTATATATATATATATATATATATTATTTCTTGTTGGTTTGTGTGTCTGTGTACTGTGAAACGAACCTTTTCAGCAAGTTTATTATAGCGAAATAAGAGACCAGCGCAGACAATGATCACTGGACCAGCAGCCGTTCTCTACACAGACGCCCACCGTTATTATCGTTCTCTTTTTCTGAGTATTATTTCTTACTATTATTATAGGCTTTCATTTGTCGCAGGGCAGATCTGCCCCCGGCCGGCCGGCCAGCCGCCGTCGTCGTTGTTCGTGTTTCGTTGGCTGCCCAGCGCCAAATGTACCACAAGCCATCTCCACCTACACCGCCATCCGTTACCAATCAATAACGCGCGGCCACGCTGCCTGGGTATTAATCATATTCCTCATTCTCGCTCGTGAATGTCCTTGTCATATTGACGGCCTGCCGCCCCTCTGGCCTCAGCCCAGATCTCGTTAGGTTGATCGAACGGGACTGTTTGAGTTTACGCGGCGCGCCTACCGCAGCGTGGCTGATCTAGCGGAGAAGGC
Source organism: Stratiolaelaps scimitus (assembly GCA_019614645.1). Classification (NCBI taxonomy): domain Eukaryota; kingdom Metazoa; phylum Arthropoda; class Arachnida; order Mesostigmata; family Laelapidae; genus Stratiolaelaps; species Stratiolaelaps scimitus. Next base: position 1,844,235 of record JABWDB010000011.1, on the reverse strand, counting down.
ACGCAGGCACGTAACGTAGGCGTAGCTACACCTACGTACAGAGACCTGCAGTGATAGGAGACAACGATTGCGTGCAAGCAATTAATTTCATGGCTGATATGGCCGTGTCAGGCCATTGTAGTAGAAACGGGGTTAGGGCTGTAAAGCGACTTGGAGGTTTTCCTCAATCTGGACTAATATTAACACATTGTGTATTTCGCTTTTTGTTCGGTTGTTTACGGTCGTACGACCGGGCCAGCCTGCTGGACCTAACCAAGATAAGGAAATTGTACGCAGAAGCCGCGTCGATCCGCATCTGATCAGCGATATATATCGTAGTTTTCGCCGAGCTTCGCTGAACGCCACCGGTGACTGTCATTTGCCATAAATAAATACCGCTGGTTTATTGGGTAGGCTACCAATGCCGTGCCCCGTGATTGATTGATGGGACGGTATGACGACGGCCAATAAATGAACTGTCGAATGTATATGTAGGCTTTTAATAAAAAAAACAAACAAAAACAACTTCCCTTTGACATACGATACTGGCAACCGCCACCTGTGGGGTATCTGCGATGCAAAATACGATGTAATTGGCATCGATAAATCCTCGGGGGGGGGGATCCTTTGGTGGGCATTTGGTTGACTTTTGTAAACGGTTGTTGCTAGCAAGTTAGCAGCAGCTACGCATATGACAAGCTCGAATTGCCAACAAGTATTATATATATATATATATATATATATATATATATATATATATTATACTACTAAGCTAACCTGCTATTAAATACGTAACAATTGCACCGTGATTTTTACCTTCCCCATACAATTCCATTTATCAGCTGAGATGAAATCATGAAAAAATATACAACATTGCATCACTAGTATATTAACTCCTTTAGTATCACATTTAACCTTTTGCAAATCTGCCTATGACCATTTAGATACATATGCATGGTAAATATCACCACAACGTCACATATACAGACGTCGGAAAAACAAAGCCTCTGATTCATAGCTGTAAAAAACACAAGGCAAGCGGCGCCAGCCACTGGCCATTTACGAACCGAGCGAGCGTTTCGTCCACGATGAAACGCCAGGAGCATTGATGCGGGAGGAGATCGGCGCTAGAAAATCCATTGGTTCGCGCCGCCACCCGCCCGGCCGTCGTTCGCGCCGCGATTCTCCGACAATTCCCCCTCCGCCTTCGCCGCCGCCGAATCGAGATTACTCTCGATTGGGTCGCCGTCAAGGGACGTGCCCGAATCAACGCGTCCGAGATGTCATGCTCGCATGCTGGCTGGCTGCTACTGTTGAGGCGGCTGCCGCCAACCGCCGCTTATATCGATCAACACCGTGGGTCGGCGTGCCGGTCGACGGTAGACACTTGTGAGCTCGAGGCGTATCTAGCTACGGCAACAGTTTGTAATAGTTGCGGTGGAAACAGCAGCAGCAGCGTTCGTAGTGCCCGTCTCGTTGTTCGTAACATAATCAATCGTCCTCGCCACAGAGCTGGCCGGGATTGACGGCAAGAACGCGACGATTGGCGACTAATCGACGATCGCTGTAAGATCCCTGGACGTCGAACGCTAGCCACTATGGCAGAACGATGCGATGTGTTGGATTGAGCCACCGCCGGTGGCTGCGATAGGCGCCAACAGAGGACTCACTGATGTACTCACGGGTCGAGCGTGCCCGGCCGCTTTCCGGATCCCTCTGTGACACCGATCTCTAAACAGACAAGGACCGCGCAGGAAAGGAGGGGGGGCCCGATCCTGCTCGTGTACGATAAACCCTTACGACTTAGTCGTCTACACCCATATAGCTAGATGATCTGTATACAAACGCATACCTTAGTATTAGACGACGCCATGGCAGCTCAGTCGATTAGACCACTATGACCATGTGTGGTGCCACGCTCAGTACCATATTGGGGCTTCGCAGAGCCAAACGGCGGGAGACCCTCGAACGCTCGTATAAGCTCCAGCTCTGTAGCATGTCTGACTAGTGCTCAGCTAGCTCTCATAGGTGACGTTGGCTTTGCGTGTTCATCGACGACGCCGGCAGTGAACGACGACGAATTCAAATGGTTAGCAGTCGTTGAGTGGTCTTGGCGAAGTGGAGCACGAGATTGAGAGGGATGCGAGTGGCAGAAACAGGCGAGATTGGGGGGGAGGCGAGAGGGCTGCGGGATCTGGGTCCAGCTCGGCAGGGAAAAAAAAGAGAGCAAAAGGCTCTTTCTTTCTAAGCGCTCAAGCATCAAGTAATGTGTAAGCAATGGAGCGGTGTTTGTTTCCACGCGGGCTCGGACGATATACAAATGGCGTCGTTCATCACAGCAGAGAGGCGGCACCGATAAGAATCGGGAGAAAAGGGAGTCCAGAAAAACACCTATGAACATAGGATCCGGGGACGAGCGTAGAGAGCATAGACACATATACCCATACATAAGCTACCCATATATATAATATATATGTATATATATATATATATATATATATATATGGGGCGACGGCGAAACCAAGCCGTCCACAAGTAAGGCCCACCAATCAGTGCCCAAGCTGGTCAGCCGGTGGTGGAGTCCACAACCCGGACGACAGCGGCAATGCCCGGCCCATGTTCTAGGATGCCACTAGGCTTCGTCATACGTTTGGATGCTCGATCGATTGAACGCTAAATATATATATATTTTTTTCAAACCTAGGGATACAAACGAGTCGCTTGTCGTCGGTTTGGTTTGAGTTCGTTTTTTCGTGGTCCAGCAGCAGCAGCAACAACGGCCACGAGAAGGTACAACGGATTAATCGCTGGAACCTGATATTCGAAGGAAATCCGAGAGTTGCCATACGCTTTCGTTGGCGTTTCAGCGATCAACAACATCTGCCGTGTACGTAACACGCTTGCGTCGTCGGGATACGAAGCCTGCGGTTCGCTCTATGGTGCAATCAAAACGAGATACATTTCGACGCCGTTCTCTTAACAGCGTTTACACTAGACGATCTATGGTCATCTACGATCTCTGCGAGCTTCACATCTGAAGATAGATCAGCTTGATCAGGAGATTTCCCGAACGCATAAGGCTGCTATTGGCCTTAACCTGCGTTGTGTGTTAGGTTGGGGGGATTCGGCGGCGATGAGTTGGCGTTTATCGATTCGAACGAGGCTCGCCTTCGACGTCACAAATAAACAATTGTGGAGCAAACTAACGGAGAAAACACGAAGCGGAAAAACAACAGCCGAGTTACGGCACCGCCCTTTATACAACCTATCATCGGGATCTCTATCCTGACGAAGGTTTAAATGTCCAATCCATTTCTAAGCTCGTCTCTCCTCATCCGGGAGAATCACATCAATCAGAAAGATATATATATATATATATATATATATATATAGCCACCATATGCAGTGCGTTTCCGCTCATGACCACCACTGGCCTCCTACGGCTGCTCCCCGCCCGTGTCGGCCAATTGACCCGCACCGAGCGCGCTGCAACGAGAGCGTACACCAACCTAACGGAACCTAATAGCTGCCAAATCGTTTCGACACTTCTCGTGTAGATTATAGATGAAGCTGTTTTAGCAGCAGCAGCAGCAGCAACAGCGACGATCACAGCCGTGCTATCCGATGCGGATACCCTGCCTCTGTGATCGTTCGCTCCGAATCGGCGGAGTCGGCCGAGTCGGCTTCGTCCGAAGCGATAGCACCGAGTCGTCGGCATCGAACGCCTGCGACTGCTGCCATTCTTGGCCTTGTTCTCTGTCAAATTGATTCGACTGCCTCCTGTACCGAGGCAGCCGCCGCCGCCGCCGCGGTCGCTCCCGCTCTATGAGAGCTCTTTCCGTCCGTTTCGTCTGATCAACGGCGCGGCGCAACATACTGAAGTTGCTGAACAGCTTCGAAACAGCTATTCGTCTGCCATTAGCCGAAGGACTGTTCATCGGCGACTTCTGTAACTTCTGACGGCGGGAGCGGCATTTCCTTCGGATCAGGACGTTTGATGGCTGTTCGGCGGGACAGCTAGTCGTCGTCGGCGTCGTCGTCGCCATTGGCGGCCACAACAGCGTCTTGCGTTCTCGAGCGTCGTCCCCAACCGCACACAGGTTCCGTGAGCATGTTCAGTCGACGTCGGGTGATTCAGATTGCCAGCGCTAGAAACGGGAGAGGACACGAATTGCTCACCATCCGAGTGAGAGAGGGTAGACGAATGTTATCGTCGCTGAGCGAGAGACGAGCGCGTCACAGGCGGCGGGATGCGCCCATTGGCACCGGTGGTTGACTCGGCTGGCTCGGTTCATTGGCAGCAATTCTACGATACTGCTTCGCTTCGCCGATCCTACCTGTTCGCGCGACCTCTGTTGGATGGTGTCGTTGTGACGGAGCTGCTGACGCCGGTACGGAGGAGCAGCACTCCGTGTTCTAGTCAGTTGGGCTAAGACGGTAGGACAGACCGCATAGGAGCTGCTGTGCTCTGCAGACCTGCTTTCTGCTGTGGTATGCTCATGGTCATGGACCAGGTTGACAGAAATCGCTTGCCTGCTAGACACCGAGACTGACCGAGTTGATAGTATGCGCGACAACAACGGTGGCAGCGGCGGCGGCGGCGACCGCAACGAAACAACTCGTTTGCGTCCAGCGGCTGAAAACTGGCCACAGGGTTGAAAACTGGACAACTTGCAGAGAGTTGCTTAAACCATACTATTAGCATTTGTGTAGTATGCGTGTGTAAGGGCGGTTTAGCCAGATTCATCTGGCACTAGCTTAGCTGAGCGGCTGGTAGCAGCACACGAAGTCGGTCAGGGAAGACTGCGTCCTAAGCTATAGCGAGGGAGGTACCCTATAAGATCCCGAACGGCCTTTTTCTTAAAGTTTCGGTAGTCAGTCCTTCGGTGACGTCGCTACCGTCGGCCCGTTCAAGCCGACCAGCGTTGTAGTTAGTAGATACCGAGGTTGCGGTCGACGCCGATGCCATCTAAGGTTGTATTTATCAGGGCTGGACGAAGTCGGCTGACTAACATCTTTCTACTTCGGTATATGGCACACACAGAAACCGCCCCTATCAGGGCGAAGCGCGTCAGATGAAGGTCCGCGTGACCGCCTCAGAAGAACAGAGCCGCTACATAGATTCCCCTAGCCCCCCCCGAATGCGTCAAATCAGATTACTTGTCGCCTAATAACTATCTAACATCTCGATATCGTGTGTCGAATTTAATTCACATCTGGATTGTTAGGCTAATTAAAAGATGAACGAGGAGATGTTCAAACCGTTAGCGTTTCGCTGTACAGTGGATCCCGAACACTTACCTGCAAGACAAAAGAAAATAAATTTATCAAGACAATTTATCAAGTCGTATTATCATACATTTGTGGAAGGGAATATTCGACCTCTTTCAGCGCGGTTTCATCGGCGCTTCTCGTGAGATGACCTTTATTGAAATGAACGCATCAACATAATTCTCAATTACGAATTGAACAAGTGTAACCTTCCACAGCACACATGTGTCACCCGCTCCGGGTTGGCGCCAAGCTGAGCAATTGCGTTAGCTTCTTCGAGTGAGCACGCAGATTATGCCGTAATAGAATTAATTAATTACCTAATTAACATTGCCCCGACTACACTTCGAATTCCCACAGTGTTCCTCGTCGGAGACGGTATTGTGGCATAAACACTTCCTTAAACCAGAGCAATTCCGCCACACTCGATGTGTGCAAGATGCACGGCATATGATAATAATAATAATGATTAGATACGAATTGTAATAATAATAATTAGATACGTTTTTATATAAGACATCACGCAGAGACGCCAGGATCAAGATAAACAGCGTATATTGCACCAAGTTTCTTTATCAAATCTGAATATATTCACCCCTCCTTCCCACCAAACGAAGTCGACCATATCAGATTCAGGTGGAGTGGCCACAACTGTACGTTCATTCGGGTTTAATCGAGAAATGTGCAAATTGAGTCATTGCTCTGCCCTCGCCAAAAAGACGTCAGCTCTTGGGTGGCGGTTCGACGTTGCCTAAACCTCTGTCTGTGTAGTGAAAAGCCGGAGGTCACAGGTTCAAGTTATCCCAGTCGACCTGGTGAGGACATTTATTAAAGGTAAGGTAAAAGTAAAGCTTTATTAGTTTATTAAAGGAGCTGCAATTGTTACAATGTTTAAGCTCTCTTATATGTCATCACGCACCGGGGCTCGACCCCGCCGCTTCTTGCTTTCGACAGCCAGAAACTTAGCCGCCGAGGCCACCGCGCTGACGGCGCTCTCTCCTCCTTCATATATATATATATATATATATATATATATATATATATATATATATATATATATATATATATATATATATATATATAGATTCTTTGCAAGAAATCTGCACTTTCGTTAATCAACCAATAGAACGTTGTGCTGTGTAATCTTTTTTAGCTGAGCAGAGTGAGCTAAAAAAAGGCAAGATTGAATGTATCGTTTTTCGCTCGTCAAACGGTAACCGCAACTGACCGAACTCTGACAGGATCGTGACACGTAGACAATGCGTGGGTGGTAGCTATTTCAGGGGCCACTTTAGGCGCTGGATTACAACGGGAAGTTGTAACCTGTGTAGTAACGTAGTTGTGAATGACGCATTGTCGTGGGCTCTCGAGGGCAACGGGCAGCAGCAGCAGCGGCACCTCTCAAAGGCGTTGATCTGTGATCACGTTCAATTTGAGTGAGGCTGGTACCTATACATCGTCGTTTGCGGATGATGTATCAGTGCGTAGAAGACTTGTGCACAAAATTGAATGAAACAAATCTGATAAAGAGATTAGGACAGGAATCATATATATATATATATATATATATATAATATTTGCACAATACTATGAAGTCGCCAAGTTGTATTTATATATTATACATGTTATTATTCTTGTTATGTCAAATATGCGTTTTTATACAGAGAAACATGTGAAATGCGCACAGTATATTTTGCGCCTATTCGAAGTGAGCACTCGAAGTTCTACTCCCAATATTGAGACCAAATATTGAGAAGATGGGCTCGAAAAGAGATGGACCCGCGTAGCCGGGTAATCGAAGCGCTGATCCCTCCCTTGCCACAGAAGTGCTTTACATCATTAAGCACTTTAGCGTCGTCACTCTACGACGGACGTTCAGTGTCCCCAAAAAGTAGTTGATCTCTTTCTCGCATTTCCTTGCAGCGTACCTCGTAAATACATATATATATATATATATATATATATATATATATATATATATATATATATATATAGCGTTCGAGCAATAGGCGTAATAATAGTAACCACTGAGATCGTCGGTATATTACACAATACCCATATACAACACAGCGATTATTATGCGGCGATAGTTGTGGCATGATCCGTGTTGACGAACCGCTCCCGTGATGGTTGGCAGTCTGTTATTCTGGAAACTCGCTGCTTGCGTCTTTCGAGGAAAGCCATAGCTGTAACTGTATTGCTTGAGTGATTCTATATATTCTACTCGTTGCTTGTTGTTCGTTGACTGCCTTCTCTTCCGGTTCGCTTGCACGAGCAGGTCAGCGTCGGACGACTGCCGATGCTAACGCGACGCTGCAGTATCGAGCTGTGCATTTGATCCCGTTCGCTGGCGCGGTGGACGGAATATGGCTAGACGACAGCGTACTCGGATACGAGTCGTGAATTTCCAAAGGTGCCTTTCGTAGCATTTGCCGTAATCATTCGGGTTACGATTGCGGGGCAGGCTTGCGGCATTTTAGTTCGCGACTGAGTCGGTCGAAGCGGTCGGACCGAACAAACATCAAGTAATAATAATTAACGCTTTATTTCAAAGGTCGGTTAGTAGCTCTGAATAATCTATTGCGGACGGGACCACGTCGCGCTGGATGGCCGCTATTTAGGCCAGCTCTAAGGACATCAAATAAACAGTATTAGATACAAACCTATCGGCATACCATGGATTTACTCTGTTTTACCCATTGCGATCCGGGTGGACTTGGCCGTCATTAAGCGAAAGAGCAAGCTCACCTCCCTCACCAGTGGAATATATATATATCAGGTATATGAGCCGCCTCTAGCATTTCTGTTGTCTTGGTTCAGTGTACGGGCAGGATAGGACGATCCCGATGATGAAATGGTCAGACACGCTCATGTCCTCAGTTTTTTCGCCTACCACCTCGTCCACCCTCTCTCTAGCTCTATCAGAGTTCTCTGCACGGCTCTTCCGCTCCGCTGCGGCTCGACGATATAACTTCGGGGAGGTCCATAGCAAGCTGGCAGAAGCGATACCGAAATCTCCTTGCCCTCCTCTAAAAAAAAAATAGAAAATAGTAGCTGTACCGTGGCCCGCGATGTGCGTCGACTCCCTCTTCTTCTGGACCGCGCACCCTTGCCTCAATTTTCGATAAGGGAGACACACTGGCCGTTCTTACTCTCACAGTGCAATAGTAAGCCCCACAGTTGGATCCCAAGTTGGGAATCCAATCTGAAGCACCACGGGGTGTGTGTGTGTGCGCGATGGTCGCGCGTTGGCTGTCCAAGCCGAGTCAGGCTGTTAGCACAGAAGGCAGGGCTGGTAGGATCGTCGCCCTGAATGAAACGGCTAGTATCCAGGCGAAAAAGAAGCCGAGAGAAAAAACAGAAGAAGCGGCCAGAATAAGGGACACGTTGGTCTGTTGTTGTGCAAAAACGACAAACTGTCCCCGATCTTCCTTCTCGGGGGACACAGCCGTGGGGGTGAGAAATTTGCACGACTCACTGGACGCGCGAGAGAGAGAGAGATGGAGAGAGACAAAGAGAGCCTGTGAGAGAGAGCAAGAGAGAGACAGGAGGCCCGCGCGGAATCCTCTGGCGGTGCAGTCGTCGCAGTCGTGCAGGAACGCATCGCGGGAAAGATTGCCACAGGCAGGAAACGACAGGGAGGGGAACAGTATGTTCGGCGGAGGAAAAACAGCCCTTGCTCTGGGCTGGGCTTGGACGACCAGCTATAGGCTCTCGCTTTCGGGTGCTCGCTTTCTGCAGCCATGGTGGAATGGGCTGGATGCGGTCACATCCAGCCGTCTCCATCTCCTGGAAACAGAGGACGCGAAGAATGGAAGGAAACTGGCGATGGAACGGTCTTCTTCTGTTCGCAATCTACCGCAGCCGGGGGGCGCAGAAGCCGGCGGGGGCGTTTGTAGCTGGGACGGGCGGGACCGAGGCGAGACGGGCCAAGTGCGCATCATAGACAGACCCGCGACTATAGAGAGAGAGAAAACAAGAGGCGGCGAGATAGTGTCCGGGGTGGCATGAGGCGTAGGCGAAAAAAACGAACGACAACGTGGCAACTGTATCGTGACTATACAGAAAAAGGACCATCGCTTTCATGGACTGACCATGGACGGGGACCGCGGACGGAGAAGATATGGGGGCCACAGCGGCCGCACCCCCGGAGATTTCAGGGGAGGGGGGATATATGATACAACCGGGCAAAAAATGAGAGAGCCCAGATGTGGTTGCTTGTTGTGGCTGGAAGACGAAGCGAGGCGAGTGGCCATGGCCGCATTCGTGGCGGAATTGGCTTCCACCTCCCATAGTGGAAGTATTACTGTTAGTGAGAACCGTAGTAGCATTGTGTATAGGACGAAACGAAACGGTGTCTATGGCGATGCCGGACCCGGCAGCGGCCAAGTGCCCAGCCTCGTGTCCTCTGTCAAACTTTGCCTTCAAGTTGTCTCGCTTGGAAATCGGCTCGGCGCAGCCTGCCGGCGTTCAAGGTATAATGCTTGTTCAACTTCTTTCATGTGGTCTATTTACGGCAAGTCGTGGCGGTTTGAGTTGCGAGAAGGTTACAATTTATTGTTCCGAAATAAAAATGCACTATACTCGAATGTGTCCCATATACCCACATTTACTGCTAACTGTATGCATGTGCTCTGAGCTCGGTCGAATTGAAAATCGCTTGTTCTTCATGTTTTCACTTTGCACATTGTCTAATCTCCCGTTCTCGCCATGCGTTTCGAAGACACGAGGAAGAAAGGCACTGCACGTGCGCATATGCCCACCGCAAGTTTTGTGCTTGGCGCATGCTGGCGTGCGCACCCAGTCATCTCACCATTTTGTGCACCCAACACTCCACGTCAGTTTTCTATGGCCCGAACCTATACCAGATCGACTCGTTGGCTCGCACGTACACACACGCGGGCACGTACACTCCCAGACGTCCACGTATCTTATCTAAACGAAGCAAAGAGGGTTTCATTGTGGTTTCTCGCAGATGTATTGCCGTTAGCGTCAATACCTTTGCATTGCTGCATCGCGAACGTCCTTCGGTAATCGGCTGGATCCTGCTCGGTTACTCCTGCTGCTGGCCTCGTTATAACTTGGTCGTAATCACAATGGCGGTGACCGATGTTCCGATTTAATATTTGGTGACTGTCGTCACTCGACGCTCGGTCGTCAGCGGCCGATTTCGTCTCCCGACCGTCGTCATCGGCAGCTGCAGTAATAGCTGCAGCAATGCCTCGGCAACTGCCCATTCGAATGAGCTGTTTGTTTCGTTCGCCGCTGCCGGCACCGCCGCGACGCAAGGTATTAAGCAGTCGTAGCGGCTCTTGAGTGGTTCTAACAGTCGAACTGACGAACCCCTCAGCTGTCAGGCTCGTCAAGAGCTGACGCTTGCGTGCTTGCCTTGGCGATTTGTGTCCCGCGCCGGCCAATCGCTGGCTGCTCCTTCGCATTAACACCACGAGCGCCAGGTAGTAGAGCCATGCTGTGGACGTCGAGTGACGCCGGATAGCGCCGAGCGTCGAGCTTGCGTTTGTGCGCGCGTTTTTCGCTCCGACAAAGACAAGATGTTTATCTCAACAACGGCGAAAGCGGCGGCGGTGACGGCGGCTGCTGCTGCGGGGGTCGTGGTTTGGCGCGGCCAGCCGATGCTTGTTTTGCCAGAACCTTGTTAGTCGCGCTAGCAACTTGTCGAAGAACGCCGGACATTAACGACAGCAAGCGAACGACACAGCAGCAACAGCAACAATTCACCGAGCAGAAATTGTTTCTGCTTCGGCGGCGAAAACCGATCCGCGGGTGACGGACTGCAACCGGCCGCCTTGTGTATCGATAATTCCGTTTCGCGATGGCGCTCGTTGCTGACGAATACCAGAGCCGTGCTGTCGTTGATGGTAATCATAACTTAAATGTTTGTCTTTCTACATGACACATTTGTCATTATTAGATATATATATATATATATATATATATATATATATATATATATATATAAAATGGGTTGTCGATTAGCGACGCGCGTGTTTGTCAGGGCTTGTCGATCACAACGTCCCACGACGTCGCAACAAGTTCCGCTAGGGAATGTCGTCCACTTTGAGGCCGTTAATTATTATTATTATTATTGTATGTATTCGTGCGTTAATTTTATCCGTATCTACTCCTCGCCGTCCGGCTCGATCGCGATAGATGAGCATGACAAAAATAAACGCTATACGAATGTCAGCGCCTGGGTGACGCTTGGACGGTGGCTAAGTTGTGGCTCTGGCTGTAGTGAGCAGCCGGAAATCGCTGGTTCGCGTCGTCCTTCGACGCGGTGAGGACACACAAGAGAGGACTGACTAAGCATTGTAAATATTGCAGTGTTCCTTTAGCAAACCGATAAACAGGTACCTTTACGTTTACCGAGGATGTTCTGTGATTAAGCACAAACATAACACAACAGCAGTCCAACGAAATCCCCAGCTCTGCTGGCAATCGTGGATGGGTCACGCAGAGGAGAAAACATGGCGAGAAAAAAAACTATGAAAATTGTCGCTGAAATTGAAACAACGACAACACGTGTAAGGTCGATAACAGCGTCCGTGAACGACTCAAGTAGGAGGTCTCAAGTGGCCTTTCGAAGTTTCGCTGTCGTTTTTGTTGCCGAAAACTCTGCTGTTCAGCGAACCATTAGGCCGGGCCCTGCTCAGGCTGGCCTGGTAGGCTGCCGGTGGCATTTGTCCAAAGTTGCTGCGTGCTTTTTTTCTCTTTTTTGTTCGACTCGCGTATTTCATTTGGCCAAGCTGTCAGCCATTTGCTGCGCTGCGACCCCCGGAGACGCGTCGGGCAACTCGCCCCCGCTTCTGTGGAAAGTTTCCATCTATCCCACAACGGTTTGTTTGCTGAGCCGCGCTCTGAAGCCCGCGTTCGTCGCTACGCGCGTTTAAGTCTCGACTGGAACGTCGTACGAATGCAGTGAGTGGTATAGCTTTAGGCAGCAGGTTTTTATGGGCGGCAATTAATCGACATTTGAAGAAAAAAAAAAGGCCCGCGCACGCCACATTAATCAGGACCTGTATACGACGAGTACATTGGCCGGCGGCATCGAATGAGAGACACACCGAATGGGTCGCTCATCCCTAATTACAATTAGCTCTCGATGAATGGGCTTTAGCCTTTCTGCTAGACGATGGTGCCCAAATAATAAATAGTTGCTTGCGCAATGTGTGCACGCAGATTAGATGCGAATATAATGCTCACACAGATTCATTGACAGTGGTGTTTTTTTGCAATCTATTTCATCATTATCATCATACGACTGTATTGCCTTCTCACTCACAAACACCGGAACACACGCTGAGGTAATTTATTACGCTTAATTATTGAGACTCTCGAATCTTGAATCTATATCTTCAGACGGACGCCTCCGCAAACGTTTCTCAGTTGTTCTCCGCGTTATAGAACAATTAGCCATGCGTCTATTCAGCGTTCCTGCAGTGTTCTCCTGAATCGCCGAGTTTTCCTCGCAGCGTTCCGCTGAATGGCAGCAACCAGGGAGCGAGTTGCTTTAGGTCGCGGCGTTCAAATTTCGAAGCTCGAAGAGGTTGCGAAAACTCGTGTTGATGTCGACCGCCCCTAATACAATCGTAATGACCGCAAACAGCTGCTCTTCCTCTTGCTCTCGCTTAACGCAATTATCATTCGCTTGGGAGCACAGCAGCGGCTGCTACTGCTCTTGTAGGCCACTGTTCGCAGGGCCCACAGCGGTGACCCCCCCCCCTTCAGAACGCTTGACGATACCCGCCGGGGATAGAGGTCTGTGAGCCACCATCGGGCAGCATGCCCTCCTCTCCGCCGTTCGTGGGCCATTGGAACAGGTTTTCTTATTTTCATGGCTTCGGTTGTCCTCGCCCACCATCTTCTTCTCTCTCTGTCTCTCTCTCTCTCTCTCGCTCTCTCTCTGTATTTAGTGTCTAAGATTATTCTTCGACACGGAGACACATACACAAAAACGTCCTGCCTCGCCTGCAAAACGTGTTTGACTTTGCAAAGTGCGGTGTCGTGACGGCGGCTAGTTCACGCGCGGGCTTTTTCCCGGCTCTCAAGATCGCTCCGCGGGCTGGGCAAGCAACTCGATTGCTCGGGTCTCGAGATCCTCGACAGGATTCACACCTGTTTCGTAGACACAAGGGTGTTTTGCCTATGCGGCGAGCGTGCTGTGGCGGAAGGGAGTTGTCGAATGAGCGATGACTCATTTGTCCGTGCGGGACTCATTTGTTTGCTGTAATACCATTCCAAAATCGAAGCACATAGATATGCCAACCGTGTTGGCCCACCGAGAGCCACCGCTCTCGGCGTGAATGTGAGTACGATTTGAAGGTGAATCCACGGCAAGATCGATGGCACAGCGCGCGTGGTGTGGTACCGAACGTTGAGGAGACACCATCACGCTGAAGTAGATTCGTCTCCTCCGCTAGCTACATTCCCCCCCTCTCTCTCTATCCCTCTCTTCATCTTCCACTTCTGCGACGATCAAGTCCCCGGTCGGTCGTTGAAGTTGGCTCCAATGGGTGCAATAATAGGTAACACATCCGAGTTCCTCGCCGTCGCTGTTGTGAGGGACTGATCCAACGTTCAGTCCCTCACCCTCGTTCGCTCTCGTCTCGGACGTTAGCAACGACGAAATGATGATGACCGTTTGAGGACCGGTAGAATCGCCGCCGCGTTCGTAGTCTCTCTCATCGTTTTGAGAGAGTCGGTGGAGTACGAACCCACCAAGGATTGGCACTGCAGCCACCCGGGAGCAAGCACCCGATGGACCGGTTGGCACCGCGTTGAACACTCGATCTACACTTTGTCGTTAATGTTCGCCATGTTGTTGCCAGCTCGGGATGGTGTAGCCGTCAAAATGGTTGGAACAGGATCGGCAAAAAAAGTGTGCGCCCTTGTCAGTCAATCCCGCCGGGCCTATGCCTCTTCACATGTACATCAACAAACTACCCACACACAGACACCTATCCGCGAACTGATCGAAGCAGATCTTTAGACCCGATTCGAGCCCCTTGACAAACACGAAAATGCCTTTACATTTGGTGCCAGCTATCACCTTCACATGTTCGCGATCCTCTGGTCCTCCTTGATAGGGTCTCTTTTACACTGGCGCCTTTGCTTGGTTTACCCAAGTGAGTTCCCGGCTCTCGCCACTCGAGTGATCATACTCTCGTCTTGATCTTTACGCCGATGTTTCTGCAGCCGATGCCGGCCCCGCTGTGCCCCTCCGTAGCCAGCGACGAATTCGTGTCCACGTCAATACGCCGAACCATGCCGGATAGCCTGTGTGCCTTCGTAACGACGCCCCACCAAACGAACCCATGGAATGAGCCTGTGTATCGCGTGCCCCGTAAGCGTCTGAACCATGAGGCGGCGGCTAACCAGCCCTACAGAGAGCGAAGCACACGGCCATAGGCTAAAGCGTCTCGAAGGTACAACGCCTCCGCCCTTCCGCTATACCGGTAAAAGGCAGGGTGCACGAACCGCCGCGCATCCCTGCAGAGAAGAGACAGCGAGAGAGACACACGGGGGAGAGGGGATTGAGGTGAGAAATGGCGGCCCCCACTCGAAAACGACCAGAGCGAGTGAAATTGCAAAGAAGACCCATAGTCAACCGCGATCGTCAGCGGGGTCGGCAATGCTGGCTGTGGTGTCAAGCAGAGAGAGAGATAGAGAGAGAGAGAGCAAGAGGGGGGCCCTTGAGCCAGGGTCCCCCCTGTCACTCAGATGTTCTTTTTCTTCGTTTTCTGCATCCGAACCCCACTGTGCTCATTTCGTTTCCGCTCAATCGAGTAATGGCACCGATCACGATAGCAGGCGAAGGGGTGCGTTTGGGGGGGGGGGGTTGATGTGAGATGGCTAACAGGGCAGGGTTAGACAACCGCGAAATCGGGAGCGGGCTGACAGTCACCCGTACATTCGCACAAGTCGTACAGGGAATCCATTCGTACAATTCGATCGTCGAGTGTGTGTGATCCTTGGGGATGCCGTCGCGTCTCGCCTTGCTGCCGACACCCTGTGCGAGGCACGAGACGCGCTCCGCAGTCCGTGTGACTGTGTGTGTATATGCATGAGTGTCTGTAGGCGTGCCTACAACCTCAAGGAACAGCACAACGACAATCTTATGTACGACGCCTTTCGCTCTACCAGGCGAAGCTTGTAGTGTGACGGTGTACAGGGGTGGTGGAAGATACGAGACACAAACCAAATCGATCATGAGATCACAGAAACATATGTATGTATCATATACAGATACACTACATCGACAAGATCTCGCAGACGTCTCCGGAGTGACGAAGCCAGTCGTGACCGGCTCGTGATCTCGTTGTGCCGATTTCGAATACAGCTCGTTCACCGAGGGCGCACTCGACGGGGGCGGGCGGTATGGTCGGCCCTCGGGCAGTGCTGTTTTTGCTTATATCGTGTACTGGGGCCACAGCGTCGCACAGCCTATTGAGCTAGCGTGCACGAAACACGCCTTCAGGTCTCCGCCCTGAAATCTCAAGAGCTCTCCAGCGCGTTTCCTCGATCTCTCGGTTCCCTAGGGCGAAAAATAGCACTTCAGCCGCAATAACGTAACGGGTGAGAAGCAGATGTCAGTGATCAATCTGTGTCGATGATTGCGTCAGAACGTATGAGCGTGTCTAGAAGTCGGTAGCCCTGCAAAACCTTCCTGTATTGCACGGGAATGGCCTTCGCGAGCAGGCGGACACCGCGGGAAAATTGGTCAGTATCGGCTAGCTCATCTAGTCCGGCTGTGTACGCCTCTTAGGCGGCCTGAAGAAAATAGCCCGCTGGCTAGTCACAACAAGGGAGAACATGTACGGCGGTATAATAGTCGGCCCACTTTATACGAAGTCGCGATTGAAGAAGCAAACGGCAGGACTGGGGATTTGAGGACCCCGCCTCCCGTATCTCGTTCAAGAAATGGGCCCGTTCACCCATGGGGTCATTTGGTGTGCGTTCGTTCGTTCGATAGGAGGATATCTCATGATGTCACGATTCACGGGCCTCGATTCACGATTTCAAGGTGTCACGTGATAGCTCGATGCGGCTTTTATGGACGTTCGAAAGTTCGACTGCAGAGGTCGGATGTGAGAAGGAAAGCGCGCGCGCGATCGCGCGTACGCAGTTGTTCTGCGTCCATTAAACGAGCCCATTTCACTCAGTAATCTGGAGAGTGAACACTGCGAAGGCTGAGGCGCGAACCAACAATTACGAAATTAGGCAGCAAAGAGGTCACGAGAGACCAAGTCATACGCGCCATACGAGACGACTTCGTGTCGTTATAGCGTGGTTACTAGCGATTCAGGAAACAGATCCTGTTGAATAATTTGCGAAGGATATGTACAACCTTGTAATAAATAAGATAATTCTCCAAATCATATATATATATATATATATACAAAAATATTTCTGATTCTAGGCAAGTGAGCTATAAAGGAGGCGAAATTATTCTCTTGTCAGCATTCCTACCACTGTCGTCATTGTCAAGTATATAGTGTACATAACGCCACCAAAAATAATTGCAAAAACAAACGCGAGCCAAACACAAGTTACAGTTTTCTTGATAAACACTTTCATAGGTTAGAATATAGTCAAAGGGCGTCAAGTCGTTCTCGGCTCTGGCTCGCCTTGTATTCCGATCCAGATCACCGATCACAGGTAAACTAGTGTAAAATCGCTATTATAATAATAATAATAATAGCGGAAATTCGTCGAGCGTTCGTCGGCTCCAGCGTTAATTCCACTCGGCCCTTGCAGAGACAAAACGGAAAATAAGATCCGCGGTCTGAATGAATGCCCTCACGTACACGAACTGCTTCTTCTACAATTCGGGCCCTGATTCGGTTCGTGAGGACCTCGTCGCATCGCGCCACTGTCCGGCTCCGTCACGGCTTTCCGTTCGACGACGATCGGCGCCAAAAAAGCACAGATGTGTATGCAGACGAATATGCGCAATAATCAAATGTTTGTTATTTACATACGTTGCTCTGTTTTCGCTCATGCGATGTAGGGGGAACCCCATTGATCGTGTCGCATCTTATCAGATCGGTACACGCACGCGAATCATTATCACGATGGGTAAAGGTGGAGCGAAACAACATTCGGCTAGATATCTCATGAATAGTATTCAACAACAAGAACAACAACAGGAACAGCAGCAATAATAGCAGCAACAACAACAGCAGCAGCAGCAGCAACAACAACAGTAGCAATAATCGCAGCCACGACGTCACCGCCACCACCGCCAGCAGCGGAGTGCACTCTGGATTGTATAGTGTGCATGCGAGACCGTGGACGTTCAATCTTGGCTGTAAGTCATCCCGGAACATTGATTTTTAATATGCACGCGAGAGAGACAGACTCCGAGCAGAAGATTGGTTTTAGCAGGTGGAGGAGGAGGTGGTTTTGTGATCCACGTCCAGCCCTCCACCCCACGCCGCACTGGGTAGGCCCACCTTTATGTAGATCTCAATGTTTCTGGAGGTGTCCGATACGCTCGAAGAAAATGGCCAACTCTCAAACAAGGAAGGTATTAGACGTACGAGGCGTGCGGTCGAACTGTGAGATCCACCTGTGATCTCGTCGTTGTCGACCCTGAGGTAACACCGTTGACAAAGTCGTAAAGAATAGTAGCGTGCATCTGACGAACGCCATCGTGTTTCGTTGAGAGGTGTTGCAGGCTTGTAGTATTCATTGTGAGGGGGCGCTTCTCTTTGTTGTATCAGACGATGAAGATATAATCATTGATGCCTTTATTCTATTCTGTTGCTGCTGCTGCTGCCGCTGGCCCTTGATTGGTGACGATCTCGCCGTTTATACTCGTGACATTGTCGCCCGTATGAACGGGTAGCCCGCTGCTATGACAAGAGCTGAATGACAAGACGATCAAGAGATTTTACAGCGGGTAACTGCACCGAGCGGGGGACGGGGGGGGGATTTGCATTGGAAATGGTCTCGAAAATACCAGTGGTGTAATAGGGCAACTTGTTCTACATAGACATTTCGCTAGGGACGTACGCTGGGGCGGATAGCGCTCGTGATTCATTTACTAATGCGGCACGAGTTGTCAAATGCGATAGTGCTGCTGGTAGTGGTATTATCATGGGAAGGGTATTCTCGTGGCGAGCTGACGGATTCCCAGGCCCTCGTCCATTCGAAGACACAGTTCTCGACACTGATCCGTGTTATGGGATTACTGCGAAAGATGTCAAGAGAAATACCGCTGATACCGCGGCGGTTTCATCAGATCTGGTTAATGGTGAAGCAAATGAAGAATTAGACAAATGAACAAAAACAAATAAACCGGAAAACGAGTTCTGCTTCGTTTCGAACCAATAAACGGCAGTGGGGTTTATTTAGTTCTTGGCTGTGCGGGTTTGAACCTCGTCTCTGTTTCCTGCTAGCTCCGTTGCTTGTGCTGCCGAAACAGCGAAGTTGTATGCATCGAATGTCTTCAGGGCTGACTCGATACTCAGCCTTGGACATTTAACGTTCGCGGTAGTGCTTTTGCATTGCTTCGTAAGAAGGATCGTTAAATGCAAATGTACAACTATGAGAATCGAACCCGTGTGTGCACCCCCGTGTGTTTCTCCTCCGGTTGCAAGTCAAGCGCATATGAACGCATGTCACTGTTGAGGAGCGCAAGGGCGAAGTAAGGCTGGATGTGTCGACACAAAGCTACGAATGATGTGTTCGCCTGGGTTAGCTCGATCCGTTGTACGTACCTGATCGACGCTAAGCTCGATACGGCATCATTCGCAGCGACGTGTAGAAGATACATCTAGCATCGCTTCGCCCCTGCTGTCGTCAATGGCCTCTCGTACAATGTGTCGGCCATCTTGCGGTCACCGAGAAGCTGGTGCGGATTGCAGCTGTCGTCATTACATCAGCCGCTGCTCGGTACTGACGTTCGAGTAGATTTCGGGGAAGTTGTGGCCGCATGGCACGGCTGAGTGGGGCAGCGTGCTTACGCCGAACGAGACGGTTTCATGGGACAATAAGCGGGCGAGACCGGGCCGGACACCTTGGGGGAAACGCCCCGGCCCTTCCGGCACTCGGCTGGAACAATGTAAATCATCCCCGCTTTCCAGGTTGATCTGGGCGCTTCGCAAAAGCAAACGCACGGCATAGCGAATGTTTCGAGCAACACACTGAATACACACTAGGAAACATGGGAAGTAATTAATGCCTCGATGAAATGACTATCTCATCCTGCCCTGTCGTATACATTATCTCACAAGAACAATAGAGATTCGCTTACGTACTGCTTACGTCAGGCACAAAAATTCAACCCACTAGAATTTAAATCTACACAACAACAACAACAACGACATCAACAAAAGCAGCAGCAACAACAACAACAACAAAAATAGCTTTTCATCAGTTGTTTGCCCGGAACTGCACTCCACCTTAGATCACATCTTTTCTCGGTGGATGTCCCACAATGATACAGGCGACACCTGCACATATCTACCTATTCAACGATGCTCAATGTCGAGTGTCTCTCGACTTGGGACGGTCTGTGGGTGCATGCGGCTCGCAGAGGGATTACCCACGAGTTTGACAGTTCTCAAATTGAGCGGGGAAGCTGGGCTTAGATATCGAAAACACACAAAGCCTCCTCGACCCCCCCCCCCCCGCCACCGGCGCCGTCCATTCTGTCCGTGCCTCCGACGGACGAAGCAGCGGAGATCTGTTGAAAAGTTCGCTTGGCAATTCCTCCCTTTATTTATTAGGAGAGCAGCTAGTTAATTTTTCGGCCGTATTTCGGTTCGTCTGTCCGCCGTTCGTGTCGTGGCTCCCCGTCAGAGCGAAGCGCCGCCCCTCACCGTCACGCCGCGACACCGCGACACTCTGGGCGCGTTAGCATAATGGCTTGTTACGATTTGACAGCGTTCACTCGGACGATCGAGGTTGAAAATGAGAGAAACGCAGGTAGCGAGCTAGGGAGCGAAATAAAAACGAGAGCTATACACGAGGCAACGGTATGGGAGGAGAGTGTAGAGTGCGAACAGTTTGTGTTTGTTCATGTTCTTGAAAAACTCAGTGCCGGCTAAGATACGGCTGCTGCGTACCTCGAATATAAGTATGTGGCAGAGGTGTGTGTGTGTGGGGTGAAGTCGAGCCTCGCTGCAGCCGCTGTTGATTGAGCCATTCAGCTGTGTGCACTCGATCGAGGGAGGCCTTCGCCATCGGGAGGATGGGGTCGGATCTGCAGAGATCGTTGGAGTTGGTATACGGTATACAGATCAGTCTGATACTGGTGGCAGGAGGCTACCCTTGGGGAGCCAACTATCCTCTAGAGATAGAGAAAGAGAGAAATACGAGTGAGAGAAGAGCCAGTGCCGATGTTCATGAAGTCCTCATAGCTGCGTCGGGATCGTCAGCTAAGAACCTATACGGTACAATATCTCTCTCTCTCTCTCGTGCACTCTTTTAGCGACGAACGACAAATAGCCATGCAGACACATATGTAGACATGCGCGGCCGGCTCTCCTCAATGGCCTCCTGTATTGGTGTCTGTCGCGAGGGCTCAGCAGTTCTTAGCGAACAACGAACTCAAGCAGGCATACTGATAATATTGTACACCGTCATGGATCCCTCACTGCCTGTGCCTCTCTCTTCCCCTAGTTCGTTGCAAGGCGCGCGCAATGGCGCTAGACTACATACAGTTGTAGCTCGAGGCCCCGAGGTTCCTTTGCTGATTACCTACCTGGCGAAAATGCTCGTGGCGAGCCCAGCGCATACTCCTTTGCTAAAGAGAGATAGAGAGAGCGGCGGGTTTGGACCTGTCCAAGTCCACTCAGGGGAGAGAGAGAGACTTAGCTCGCTTGCAGCTTCCCCACCCAGCACTTCGTGAAGAGACAGCGGCTCTCTCTCTCTCTATAAAGGTCGAAAGCGAGCGGCTGCCGTACGACGACTGCGCGCGCATGTGCCACTCACATTTGTCTCTATGTAACTGTGCCTGCCGACGAGTTGTTAAAGGGGGTTCGGTGCCGGCGGGGCGCCTAGACAGCTTCTCGACACAGGAAGCTGAAGCGAGATGGGGTGGACGTCAGGCCAGCGCCGTCGAAAGAGAACAGATCAAGTATCGTCTCTTCGACATCCATGGAGCTCTCGCGCGCACGACCCAGAAGTCGGGCAGACCGATTCCTGCCTTCATAGATCCATAGCAGCAGACGCAAAGGTAGTCCGAGCAGTAGTATTCCGTATATGGCACACAATAGAGCAGAAATGTGAATCACATCGCACCAGCGACTCGGCCATACATAGTGGCCCGGTCGGCTCGTACAGGCGGCATTAGAAACATCCACAGAAAGCGCATGGGGTATCTGCCTCAGCGGAGCTTTGCACCGGGCAGGGCTCGAGACGAGAACGCCGGCGCGTGAGCACGCTGCAGTTGGGCTATGTGCACATACACGCACACCCCGCAGAGGAGAAGTTACGAAAAATCTAGCGTGCACTGCAGTGCGACGCTGTGTTGCCATGAGCTCGAATGAGCTGTAGTATATGTGTGAGCTTCAGCGGGCATGCACGCTGCTTTTATACGCTTGTTCTCTTCTGGTGCATGGGACGATTTGGAGCCATCTCTCGATTTCCACTATACTCAAGCAGTGGTAGTTGAACGAGCTGCGGCTGCTGAATCGCTCCGGGTGAGGTCTGCCGGCGAGGGCTGGCGCTATCGGACGAGGGAGCACTGCGACGCTCGACGGTCGGACCGGGTCTAGACGGTGCGCTTGAACGAGGGTCTCTTGCCAATGAGGATGGAGAAACTGTGCGAGATTGCGCTAAAATACAAAAGGGGTTCAAATGGTTTGTTCAAACCGGGGGAAGCAAGCAAGCTGGTGGCGCAGGGCGGTATGTAATCTCGGGCTGATTCGGGTCGGCTTGTCGCTCGATGCTACTGCAATTGTTATGTGGACGCGGGTGAAAGTACACAGTACGCTATAGCCTGTACATATAACGGCTGCCAGCCGGATGCAAGCTCCGCTCGATAACAGCGAGGGTACTCGACTGACTTACAATGGGCGACAGCTTAGAAAAATCAAGGCGATGCGTCCAGATCGCGGACGGATCTATCCACATTGTTGTCATTAGGTTTTTGTCCATGTATTGTTTTTCTTTTATTGATATCGATCGAGGGTGCACGGCGGTCATAATCTAGATAAGATTGGGTCACAATGTAGATACGTTTGTCGTAATTATTGTGCATTGTATAGAGATGGCGGCAAGCGCCAGAGGGAAGGTCGTCTCCGTCATTCCGGCATCTGTGCTCATTGCACACAAACTGGCTATTCGAGCGGAGTTCAAGAAAAGCCGTCAATTCCATGTCCAGCATTATCGAGGCATCTCCGCATCGGCCTTTCGAGCGATCGACTGGCCGAACGACCACGCAAGGTAAGGGTCAACCCTTCATTGGTTTGTTAAAGGAACTGCAATTGTTACAATGCTTAACAAGTTCTCTTATATGTCTTGATCACGCAGCGGGACCCGAACCTGCGGCCTCTGGCTTCCTAGAGCTAGAGACTTATCCACCGTCCAAGCCACCTAAGCGGTGACGTAGTAATCATATGATATCAACTGAGAATTGCCTCACCAGCAATGATTGCTGACTTGCTGACGGTGAGTAACGACGATATGCGTTAGGAATTCATTAGTACTTCGGTATGACTAATTATACAAAGGAGCATTGACACGCACACACAGACACGCCGTTTGCGTGGAGTTTAATGTCGACTTCGAGTCAGCGCAGAAAATTTACCCCATAAAAAATAGGGGTTTATCCCCATGGATAGCATCGAATGGCAATAAATATACCTACTAATCACAGGCGAGCTCACAGTAATCTAGAATGAGCAGCTTGGTCGAAGGCGAGGCGATACGCAATTAAAAATGTTTAGGCCGGCTGCCACAACGTGTTCAAACGGGTAGAGCGATATGTATCGACGTGTTTCCATAGTTTCCACTCATACGTGCTAAATGCACCGCGTTCAATCTTGGGCGGATATCTTTCCATCGAGATGAAGCGCACGACGAGCAGGCATACGACGCTGAAACCAATGCGGTTTCAATTGCCCGCCTCAACCCGTCATTGTTCGCAATGTCTAGCCGCATATAAGCAGTACTCGTATATTTCTCTCTCTCTCTCTCGTCGCTCTCTCTCTCTGATTCTTTGTTCCCGTCCAGACGTTCTACTTTCGATGATACAAGCAGACACATCGGAGCTGCTATTACGAGCCACAAGCCAAACCAAATCATGATAGGCCACAAGCCATAGCTCGGCTTGCTGGTGCCAACCGACCACGTCAAGGGTCGGAGGTCTTGTTGGGTCCACGATCACGGTTGTATCATACGTTGACCAATATCGAATCGCTCTGATCGTCGAACTGTGGGCGTGCGACCAGCCCGCAGCGGGGTCAAGGGACGATTAGCCACTGAGAGGGCGACGCTTGTACCTTTTTTTTTCTTCTGATTTTCATGTACAGCAATTATCGTATACTGATATAAATTTTCCTGTGTTTGGTCAGGTCCGAGTTCCGCTACGTATCGGCATGTTTCTGAGGAGAATTTAGGCGTTGCAAAAAACACTGCAGTCTTATTAATTATAATAGGAAAAAATTTTTGAATTGCATTGTAGTGTCTCTCATGTGTCTCACCGCCTTTCTCCCGTCTTATATATATATATATATATATATTATATATTTTTTGTTTTTTTGTTTATAAAGAGATATAACATCATGTGGCCAACGAAAAATACTCGTCAAACGCTGTGCAGATATACCATGGTGAGGTTCCACAGGAGTAAATGCCATAGCAACAATATGGCTGTCCAGGGCCGAGTTGACTGACCAGTATGCATTGCTGAGTCGCAGCGAGCAGCAAGTCCGAGGCTGAACGCATACAATACGAATAGAAGCGAATGGTACGAGCTGACTAGAACCTGTTCGGCTTTTCGGCTTCGGATCGCTCCGTTGCATCTTGATGTCAATATTTATGCTACATTGTCTGCGATGGCGTATTTATAAACGTTGGCTATTTTTATATGTTAGATATGTAGAACGCCACGGTGACTGGCCGTCGACGACTTCGCTATGGCCATGCCATCCGTCGGGCTTAGGGTGATGGAGTGCTCGCGGGAAAGTATTAGCGAAAAACTAAGCAAGAAATGGCGAGATGTATTCAGCAGCACGAGGCTGACTGAGTCCACTCATGGAAGCAATGGAGCAGTGTGTAAATAGCACCATGAGCACATATCATATCATGCGGAATACACACAGGCCATAGACACTGGATAGGCATTTAGCAGGTATAGCTGGCTGGCGGGCAAGCGGTCACGCTGGCTGTTACAGGAGCCGAATATGAAGCTCACCACGTCGTTGCACCCAATGTGTGGGCTATATAGCTTGGAAAAAGGGTTTGTTGGAGTGTCGTCAACAAATGTGTGATATAAGATGACATATTTTCAGCTTGTGATCTCTCAACATCGATAATATCATACGTCCGTTCCTTTCCTCTGCCTATATATATATATATATATATATATAGACGAGTTGCATGCGGACCCTCATGTAGGGACATAGAAATATGAAGAGCATGAGGCCTCAGTCATCCTGTTTTCTAAGGTGTTCTATATGAAGCTATATACCGTTGAAGGATTTGACATCGATTCTGCTCAGGGGCATCTACCGGATAAGTACATGATATTCGTACATAAACGAGTATGAAGCATATTTGCCGTCCGTGTTATTTGCCAATGAATGATGTTATTGTGTATCAGGTATTACTATGAGGTGTTACTATCTACCCTTGGGTATTTCGCTTGCCCCGTGTTATCCCATACGACCATCGCACTTAACTGATTTTCGTTATTACATTGAATTGTCACTGGACGATCTGTCTCATCTTTACTCTGACATCATTTCACCATAGACTTTCGAAATGGTAGCCAACATTCGCAGCTCACCTCGCTGTGTGCCGCCCGCTCACATGTGCACACTGGTCACAACGACAATCGATTTGACGACAACTGCTCGCACGAATTGACGGATGACGACGCTGCAGTCAGCGGAATCAGCGACTTCAGTGTCGCGTCTATGTTGCTCCTGCTGCTGCGGCTGCCGCTCCTGTCGCCGCCGTCGCCGCCGTTGTTTACGCATCGAAATGCGCCCGCTCGCTTCAGTGTCTGTCGGCGATAGGAATTCTCGACGCTGGCCTCCGTAACGGGACCGGCTGATAGCGCTCGCATTTGGCCGCTCAATCAGACGGCATCAGCATGGCACGGGGCCTAGAGAAGAAGCAAACAGCGTAATATCTAAGGGGGGCGCAACGTTATACGGAGGACGTCACAGAGCATCCCTCAAACGAATCCCACAGTTTGAATGGCGCGACCTCCGAGGCGATATTTTTTACTTGGATAGTTCGATTTCTTTTTATATCGACACAGAAGAAAGAGAGAGAGAGATCGAGAGAGATAGAGAGGCGTGGGGATGAAGAATTTGTTCAAGTGTGAGTGCTGGCCGGCGACGAAGACGATTTCGATAAACGTACGCTGATGACGGTTGTCGCCGCCAACAGAACGGCGGCACAACGCCTACCCTTCTGTTGGCTGACTCGCATGAGGCTTTGAGGTCAGAACCAACGCTGAATGTCGCGGTAGTCGTGTACGTGACGCTCAATGTGTGGCCTATCTAATTTATTATAGTTCATTGGTTTCATAAGTGAAGGCCAAGTAGGCTCTGAATGGCTCCGCCGTATTTACCGTAGCTAGCTCGCTTGCTTGGTCTGCCACCCAGACCATCGAAGCGGAGCTAGCTGGCGAGCCCTGTGCGCCGACTTTCGCCTGCGTAGCACATATCATCGAAGAAAATGGCGTGCATGTCACACCGACTCGTTCAAGAGATGCCACCGCGCCAGCTACAGCAAGTACGTCAACCGCCCGAAGGGAAGTACCTTCTAGTTTGATCCTTCTCTACGCGTTCTGTGCGTAGCCGCAGAAAACCGATGCTTCGGAGAGCAGAAGTGAAATGTAACGCAGCGAAAAAGTGGGACGAGGCGGGGGGGGGGGTCCCCTCATTTTCTTTCCTGTATGCGCGCTTGTAGGCGCTTTCACTGTGCTATAGTAAATATTCGTTGAGTCGCTGCGCTTGTTTGCGCCTCTGACCGATGGCTGACGCTGATGTCGGCTGGCGATCGAGCTGAGCTGTTCATCGTCATAGTACAACGACTATTACACATGCTGCTGCTGGTGCCGTTCGTCGTTGAGGGCCATCACCGCCAAAAGAACCTCGCCGCCAACTCGCCAAAAGAACCTCGCTCTCCCGCAGACGTTAGCGGTCAGCAGTGGCCGATGTAGACCGCAGCGCCGGGCGCCGGCGATCGACCACTGCTCCGATGAAGCTGACGGCGTCGTCGCGGCCAATACGCCCGAGCCGGTGAAGTCGAATGTGGCCGATGCCTACAATGGCTGGTCGGGGGCGGGAGTATCTGAAATCGCCGAGCCAAATCGTCGACGCGTTCGGGACGAACTGCCAACATAGTACAAGCGATGATGGCCTGCTCAGCCGCCACCGCCGCCGCCGCCACCGCCGTGGACGCCACTGGCGGGTGAACAATCGCGCCCGCGCAAATACTGCCCCCTGTTCTCGTGCCGACGCTTGCCTCTTCGGCTGGCCGAAGACAAGCGTTTGGGGGGGAAGGATCGTAGATGAGGTTGGCTCGTTCGGTCGGGAAGACCGACTCTTGAGTTGAGGACATTGCCACACCATGAGTGACGGCAGCGTTCCGCAGAAATATCGTATCTTCCATTTCTGCTGAGATGCACCCCATCTGCCTTTGTGTTTCTCGCCGGACCCTCAGCAGTGGCCAGTGCGCCACAAGGTGCGGTTGATATAGCGCCCGTGTGCGATAAAGAGATGGCGGCGGAGGCGGCGGCGGAACAACGATGCTATGGCCGACGTCGGTTCCAATGTGTGTGGACGGGCTGACCGAGACAGTATCTTCGTAGGAAAACAAGAGTGGCCCGCATTAATTTTGGCTAGAAGAAAAAACCGCCTGGTACATGGAGTTTCTGTGAGCGGGACGTTCGAAAGGTCGGGTACTCATGCCGTATATATACACACATATATATATATGTATATATGATATTGTGTGGTATATCTATTATACAGGCACTGCATATACGAAGGCACCAGCGGTTTTGTCAACATTTCATTCGTTGAATTTGTTGCCGTTGTTGGCTGGTCGACGCAACAAATCTCATATGCGTGGACGTGCATCGGTTAGATAGCAAGTATCACAGTGTACACTACTGTGATTCACCCCCTCGGCCTGCGCTGCTGTTTGCCATGTTCTCCGCCAGACAGTTGCGTGGGATGTTGGGCGGGGGGGGGGGGGGTGTCGTTCTTCTGCTCAGCGCACTTGCATCCTCTCTGTCACGCCAGGGGTCCACATCGAGGAGATCCAACGGGCGACACGTCGCCGAGTCTCGCCGTTGTGTTTCTACGAGCGTGCGGAGATATTCGAGTTGCGTGGCTGAATGTCTGCCTTACGTCTCGCTGCTCCGAACAGAAGTGTATTGCCAAGTTGCATTTTGTACCGGCACTCCGTTCGTTGTCGAGCCGTCTGCTGTCGAGTGGGAGACACTCGCTGCAGACGGCTCGCCCTTGAACACGGACACCCCGTGGCTGGGCTGGGTTGGTCTGGCAGGCTGGCATCGCATCGCGCACAGTGCTGCTGCTGCTCCTGCCGCTGACGCCGTCGCAGTGCTCCGCTGTTGTGTCGAGCGAAGTGAGACGCGTCGGGCTGCGTGCGCGGCTCTGGCGATGCTCAGTTAGCCGAACGAACGGTTCCTCCCGGACGCCTCCAATATGTCGAGCTGGCGAACTGACACACCGAGCGCCCAGCCGGCGGCCTGTTGGACGACACCGCTCGCCGAGGAATGGCCCATTCTCAATGGATGGAACGAAGCCCTGGTCACCACTCTCAATGGCAGCGTTTTTGGGTCGGGGGCTCGGACCGAACTGCGGTTGAGTTTCGCGAGCCGTCGCGCCCGCCGGCGGCCGAGGGACGTCCATCGTGCGATATGCGCCCCGAGAAGAACGACCAGATGGGTAGAAGACGAGGAGAAGGAAGACTGCAGGAACTAGCCGAACCCGAAGTCTGACGCGTCGGCCACGCACCGAGCAGGAAAACCGCAGGGGGGGGGCTTGAGTGTCGGAAGGGCGCAGGGCTGTCGGGGAATCGTCCGCGCGGGAACCGCCCAGAGGACGGCGACGTTCGAAGAGGCTCTCCCGGTCCGCCTCAGCGAGCCACAATGCTGCTGTAGCAGAACCTTGCGGCCGACTGGCGTTGGCGGCGGCGGTGGCGCCAGCTACTAGCGCCGCCATCACGCCGTCGCCGCCGCCGCCGCCACAGAGCACCCCATCTCTTCGAAAAGGTCCAGGCCGAGGGGTTGCTTGGTGCTGAGCCGAGAGCGATACGGGAACTATTGCTGCTGCTGCTACTACCACTACTACTACTATTACTATGCGTGGGAACTACACTACGCTCGCTTCGTAAAGGCTCGCCAACCTCCCTTTGCCGACCGTTTTTCTCGTTTTTTCCTGTCCGATAATAGCGAGTGTTTCGCCTCGTTCCTCGGCATCGTCGGCTCCCGGCGTCCGCCAAGCGTTGCCGCTGGCCGGTGGCTCTTTCATGTGACGCCAGCGGTGGCGGGGACCAGCGGGACAGTGAATGGGGCAGAGGATCGTCACCCGGTCGTCCTTTTGAAAAATGACCGCGTGCTGGAGTTGAGCATACGGAACGCTCCCGAGCCCTCAACTCGTCCGATCTCTCTCTCTAGCTCTCGCGGTCCACGCACGCGACCACCGGTGGTTCTGCTGCTGCCGCCGCTGTCGTAGCAGCAACGACTGCTGCTCGGGTGGAAGGGAGATGGGGAGATCATCTGGCGGCTGCCATCCGCCAGTGAGCGAGCAGGATCAGTGGGGCTCACCAGCATCGCGACGACGCCACAGGACGAGGGCCATGGCGGCGGCGGCGGCGGCGACAACGGCCAGCCAACGGCAGTGGCCGTCGATGGGGGCCTGCCGCTCGGATTCTGCGTCCTATTCAGTGGCCTGCCGGGTGCCTGCAGCGAGCGAACGTATCGCCACTCTGAAAGCCACTGGTGATGGTGAACAGACGGAGGAACCGGTGGTGCTCGTTCGAAGGGTAGAAAGTCGAGACAGGCGTCTCGAACGTTGCCGTGGCCCATTGGGAGGCCGGCGAACACGACGAACGGCGACTGCACGAGCGGATGAACTCGACTGCGGCGGCGAGTCCGGTGCAACTGGTGCGTTACTCTCGTCTTTCATCTATGCGACGGCCTATCTGGGCGTACGTATACAGGCCAACATAGGGAGGACAGCCCTACCCGTTACTGATAGCAGCCAGCGAGTGATACAAACCACGCGCGCTGATCTCGGACCCCTTGCCTTTTTCCTGCTCGCCACCATTTCATATACCTGTACGGTGCTTATGGGCGGAGTATCTTGAAATGCGTTCCGAGGCTGGCACATGAGTATATGAGCACACACACACACACACACCATATATGTGTATATACACACACACATATAACTATATATCTATATATATATACCGGCCTTTAGTTGGAAGCGCACCTAAGACGAGAAGCAGTCGAAGTACCAGCCGAGTATAATAGAAGGTCTGGACGTGAACACACACACGCACACACACGAGAAGAAAAACCAACCGTAGATCGTAGGTAGCCGTAGTGGGATCGAGCGTCCTGACGGCCAATCGCGACGGGTTCCGCGCAGATAAAGCATCAGCCGCGGCCATATAAATATGTATCCCCTGTTATCGTTCAGTATAGGAAATAACATAGTGCATAGAGGGATAATATAAGGATTATACAACGTTTCCAAAGAAGCTAAGCCATGATAGACACACACACACACACACAAGCAACAACCCCTCGATGCAGAGCTGCATCGAATGAGTAATGCAGCTCTCAGGACAACGAGTGGTCGGCAAATTCTTCAAGTCTACAAATTGCTCGTGTGTAGCGCCTTTGCAGAACATCGTTTTATCGAGGCTGTGTAGACCTTGATCGCTACAATGCGTTGCTCGACGTATAGCGGTCTCAGGGTCAGGCACGGCCTTGCAGTGGGCACTTCAGAGACGATGCAACGCGCAAGCACGCTGCTATGCCGTGCGATCATGCCAGGGCAAATTACCACCTAACGAGCGACGGATCGGCAGCTACCGAGCGCATCGGGTCTATAGCACGGCAGGCCCTAAGGCAGGCCCCATCACTTTTAGCGGGACTCCTTAGCGGGGGGGTCGGGATCAGATAATGTTTCAGCGTCAGTCAGACTTCCCTGGCGGACCCTGGAACGACCCAGGAAAACCCAACCCGGGTTGGGTTTTCCCAGCTCCCCTTCGCGGCCCCGAACTCCATTCATTCTCGCGTTCCGACATCGCTAACACGGCATCGCAGCACTCGCCGGCGCGCCTCCATCTCCTGCCGCTGTACGCGTTCACTCCGTCCGGAGTGATCCGAGATCCGATCTCACCGTTCGACACCTCATCGTTGGCGTCAACGGAACCGGTGGGCTAAGCGATGTCTGGCGTGACCTCGCCCTCGGCCGTGACCTCGATGGCGGGGGCGAAATGAAACGGGGCCGGGTCTTCTCAAGCATCGACGACTCAAAATGCTTCCCAGTTACTCCCGTCTGTGCAGTATAATTCTCTCAATCTAACTACCCCGTGTATCTTCGCCTCCGTTGCTCCATCCTATAATATCGATCCTGAACGGTACTACACCCATCGATAGATCCTCTTGCAACTGGCATCACCGCAACGGCTGTACGTCATCAGGCGGAAATTGCTAGTTATGCAAAGGGCGTGCACCGCATGGAGCGATCTGCACCACAGCTATACGACTGTATTTAGAGAGGCGTGAGGTGGGTGGGGGCAGAACGTCGGTGTTGGACTCCTATGCAAATTCTATTAATAATAACAGAAACCCTGTCCCATCTGTGCGTGTGTGTACGCAACTGCGCAAAGATTCATCGCTTGGTTAGGGCGTATGCGCGGCGTAGCTTAATCCGCGGGCAACTATGGGCCGCTATCGAATGATTATGTTCATATATCGGTATTCGTGATATAAGCGGCAATGTTTGATAAGACACGGACGAATGCAATTTTGCTAAACATAGATACAGCGAACAAACGGACAAGCGATCTGTCGTGCGAACGAATCAACGCTATGCGGCTACTATCGAGTTCGAGAGAGGATTCGTTCAGACGTTGCCGAACACACACACTTACATATACGAGCCTAGCAGTTACGTGAAGCCGAAATCACGCACGTCGTCAGCAATCGAACGTGACAGTTGACGGACGATATCAAGCCTTTGCCGCGGATGTGTACGATCCTTCTCTCTCTCTCTCTTATCCCTCTCCGTCAACGAGGACATGTCGTGCACCGTTGTTTACTTCAAGTTTCAGCGCCTTGATGCAACGCTCCGCCGATGCATTACCAGGTCCGCTGGCCCAGCCGCCTTTCGCAAACAGGCGCAAAGGCCTGGCCGTGCCATCGCGTCCTGGACACCCCCATACCGAGCCTCGCTCGACTCGATCAGCGTGAGACTATGTATAGGCGAGCGCACACACATGCATGCGTCTATCTGTGTCCATGCCCGAGATGGGAGCATAGATGAATAGATATTAGAGGATTTTCCCAATTTGAAATTGTCAATGCTTCACAGACGGGGAACGGAGAGGCTAGCCAAGCGCGGCTATCTGCCGGCCGCATCTGGATGAATGATAACGGCAAACAGATTACTCCCAATGCCAATCTACTGATAACACTGACCTCGACCACCAGCCGACCTCTCCCGTTACCCGCTTATCTATCGTATCTCAGCTGTGGGAGCAATGGCACAACGCGATGCGACGCAGTCTGGCAGCCACAGACGGCGAGATAGGCTATTAGGTTCTGGCTGCGTATCAGGTCGCATGCAGTCGCGTGCATAGCAGTGGTAACGCCAACCTCACAAGCCTGCCATTTCTCTATCGGCGGCGATAGGACTATCTCCGCTTTGATCTCTGGCCCTGAGAGCGGCCTAAATGGACGCAGGTGGTCGCGCCGCTGACGCGGCCGGAGCGAGAGACGGGGGCGGCAGCAGCCTCTGTTCGTCATCTCCGCAGCCGCAGCCGCCATTGTCCGATGGGGCAGGGGATTTATGGCTGATTGATCGACGAATGCATGCATGATAAATAACATGTAATAGGATTTGAATCTAGCAGCATGTCGAGGTAGCTCGAATCGAGGGAGAGAGCGAGGGATGAAGGGCGAGATCAGGGCACGCGCACGTTGGCTGGCTGGCTGGCTAGCTGGCATCGTGGAATATTAGCAGCCGCTGCGATAACCATTGCACTGGGCAGGTATCTATTAGTATGTTGGCTATTATCGGAGTACAACTGATCGAACGAGCTCGGCCAGCCGGGTCGACCTCAACCGCAGGGGGAAGCCGGACGTCCGTTGGAACCGAAGCGAAACCATAGTGAACGGCGGCCTGTATCTTTGCTAGCTCGCAGTGGCCACCGCCTCGGACACGAATGACATCAACAGATGAAGTTGTGTTCCACCGCGAAGTTGGAGGAGGCGGATAATCTACTTGAATCATCGTACCAGCTGTACGTACGCGCCGTACGTAGAGGCAACAAGTGTCTTTCACTTAAATAGGAGCTTAATATCGTGTTTTGTACAAAAGACCCCTCCTAAAATACGTATTCTACATATTACATTATATAGTATAATGCGACGTGCCGGATTGCGCACGTACGTTATGTATTAACATGTCAGCAAATCATTGTTACTCCAGGAGTCATGCAGGTTGATGTCTGCCGTGGAGGATTCATTAGAATAGTTTGAATTTGCATTCTCTCCGTCTAGCTCGCTCTCGGTGGCAACCTCTGCATTGACCTCGGCGATACGATTCACCCCAATCGCCTATGATTCTATAATATGCTGGTATTTATATCATGTATATATTTATATATATATGTATATATTTACATCATGTAAACACTGTGTATCAGAGGCCGGCTGAAAGATTCGCTGACACTACTTGTGCAGGAATAGGGCGCTTGCGGGGCGTAACACATCGATATTTTGATTCGTTCAATACAAATTGTATAATTCCAATTCCTGGATCGGCGGCTGAACTGTGGAATAGGCGCTAGCAGGCCGGCCATAGGCGGCCTGCAGGCTGAGCCTCTTCTACGAAGTGACATACTCAAGCAATACACCGCCCATGTCGTACGAGTCGGGCGAACCCAATAACCGTGTGCGCTCATGAACCTTTGAACGTTCTCAGAATCAACAAGTGTATAATGATTATTGGTTTTAGCTAAAATTGTTACTTGAGATGTTTTCCTGTCCCGAAAGAGAGAGGGGTAGATTCGTTGGGCATCGAGCTCGTGTCGTTGCCCACGCATAGATCAATTTGAGCGTGTCTAATAATTTTATTTGGCGCTTATTTGTGTCTCTTCCTAGGAGATACATGTAAATCTCCTTACCTTCTACAACAGATGGGTAATCTCTCTCTTTCTGTGTATATGCTCCCAACGAATAATCTGTGTTGTATATTAAATTATATAACCACGCATCGGCACTGCACAGCAGTTCATGTACATAGTTATGCCGGCATCTACGATCTTGTTATTATTGTCATTAGTATTGTCATTATGATGACGTATGCATATTATTATAGGCATGATTGTTGAATCTGCGTCTTATGAATAATTTACTAAAGCTTAAGATGCTCATGTGTACGATACGCTGTAAGATATGCAGGTATGTAGCCGTACACACGTAACGGTGATACGATATTTGTCGCCTACACACTTAGGGCAGATAATAGTGTCCGACTTGCGAACACAAGCGGGTTTATAGCTTGGACGGATGCTGTATCAACTGTATCTGCTATAATGCTATTTCTTAGCTGTACACGTAAAGGTAAAGGCTTTATTGGTTTATTAAAGGAGCTGCAATTTTACAATGCTTAAGCTCTCTTATATGTCACACAGCAGGGCTCGAACCTACGGCCTCTGGCTTCCAATAGCCAGAGACTTAGCCGTCCGAGGTCAATTTTCCGGGCTGATTCTCAGCCTCAAAAATTAATTAAGAAATTACGTCCGCGGTACAACCGCTTGACTTCGGCATTGCTGATTCATAAGACAGACTACCCATTTTCTTAAATGCAAATGTGCTACTCGGAGATTCGAACCCGTGTAGGCACCTATTTACGTGGCCCCTTCCCCCGATGGCAAGGCAGGAGCACACGGACGCACCCCGCACTGTACACCTACATTTTCCCTAAGTGCACACTTACGGATATTGGATTATAAGTATGGCACCCCACACCCCTTTAAAACACTGGCGAATATACTCAAGACACGCTATGTTTTCATAAAGCAAATGCGTGTGTGTGTGCGTACATACGAACAATGTGCCTCCTTGCAAAGACTCCCAAGTTCAACAGAGTGGCCCAGTCGACTGTAAGTCATCATGCGTACAAGAACTGCACACGTTATATACTTAGTATGCTTATCGTCTACGTATGGTAACATTGTTCCGAAGGCAACCGCCACACATCGATCGCAATCACAACCGCACACCGGCCGTAGGTGGACGCGCGTACAGGTTCACCTGAATCCAATCTGTCTAACTTCTATTAAATTAAATCTCAACAATCGACTTCGTTCGTATTGTTGGAGCGTGAGCTTAGTGGCGGCGAAGGCCTTGGCGACTAACAGCGACCGACCTGCCGAGGCGATATCGCTGAAGACTACTTCGATTCGAACGCCGAGTATAATCGTTCTAAGCAAACCGAAATTCCATCAATGTGGCCCCCTCTGTCTATCGTCATTGCCAACGTCTCCCTGCGTAGGTTCACGTGCGTGTGAGTCCGTGGTGAGTTCAATATGGAGTGTGCCCACGAGCAGAGCGTGCGACGAGCGCGGCCACGATGAGCCCTTCGGGAGGCGGTCAGGAGGCTGCCCGCTCATGTGTTCCTCTGGCGGCGTCGCTGTTGCCGGCCACCTGCCGTCGTGGGGGGGGGCGGTTGGGAATTGGGACAACGGCAGAGAGTGACTTGGGACTTCTGGGGACTACGATGCGGCCCGGGGGGGCCGCCGGTCACCCCGCCAAGGCATATAACGTCGTCGTCGGCGGCCGCGGCTCCCGCGGTTCCAGCTTCGTTGTCAATACAACTGCACGTACGGGGGGGCGCAACGGACGGTGTGGGCTGTTCTGCCACGATGTCTGTCTCCAGGCTCGAAAAGGGTTCGGGGATGCGCCCTGTGAGGACCCAGCCGAACTAACTCCCTTCCGCTAGCTGGTCGAAACGGCGAGTCGGCTGAAAGCGTTGCTCGTTCCCAATAGCCCACGGCCCAATGCCGCAACCCCTCGCCTTCCGCCACTGCGGCTGCTGCGACCCGTTGTGCGCGGGGGGGAGGGGTCAATGTCCCTCATTCAATTCCCTCACACAGAGCACCCATCCAGCGTTCGTGGTGTGCGGCCCTGCCGCGCGCCACAACGCGCTACCG
The DNA here is from genome assembly GCA_019614645.1 of Stratiolaelaps scimitus. Classification (NCBI taxonomy): domain Eukaryota; kingdom Metazoa; phylum Arthropoda; class Arachnida; order Mesostigmata; family Laelapidae; genus Stratiolaelaps; species Stratiolaelaps scimitus. Next base: position 1,808,343 of record JABWDB010000011.1, on the reverse strand, counting down.
TTCTACCGACGATCCAGCCAGCCAGCCTGTCCACAGCCCTACAAGTCTACAAAGGAAGTGGATAGCTAGGTAGAAGGTCCTTACAATAGAGTTTAATACTATACAGACGGTGGACGGCGTGCAGCAGGGCCGCACACCTCGAGGTCCACCCCGGCTGGCTGACTGGTCTATAGGGAGTTCAAGGGACGAGTCCCTATGTAGGTTATGGCGACAGTGGGCACTATTAGGACGCGGCGGTAGTCGGGTCGGGCAGACTCGGTCGGGGGTTTGAGCCGCTTCTGTTCGGGTGCCTTCTGTGACCGCCGCTTTGCGAGGGCCTTCGCGGTAAGAGGAGGGGTCGTGATGCTTGGTCTAGCGGTCGGAGCACGCCGGTGGTGGTGGCTGTGGCGGTGCTGATGGTGGTAGTCGCCTTGTGTCAGTGCCATAGCTAGCTAAACTATATTAGCTTGGAAGAACTCCTTGGAGGACGGCACAGACGCCGGCCGGCCGGCCGGCCCACGTCCTCTGGACGTCCTGGGAACCAACGCCCTTGCCAAGCAGCAGGCAAACGACTCAAGCCAAACTGCAGCTAACAGCTGCTTTTCGGCAGAGCACTCTCTACACACCTGCCTGCGAAGAGTGAACTACGGCAGACAGAGAACAGACTATAACAGATTGTCCTCTACTGGATCCCTCATAGAGACATCGCGGTAAATGTTAGTTTCGCGAGCGCTATGCAGGTTCGCGAAATCAGGTCATCCCGATATTCCTTGTACTAATGCCATAACATGGATAAGTGCCGAGAAGTGTCTTCTGATCGGTGGGAAAACGGCTGGGGGCTTTCAGCCGCCAACGAAAGCAAAAAAGGTCATGCCTGTCGAAGGGGAATGCGCGGCAATGACGGTAGCGTGCTGGAGATAAAAGTCGCGTCGGCCCCAGAAATCTTCGATCTTCGAGAACTTAAGCATGTATATAGCAGTTCCGTCAATAAACATTTGTTTGAATTTGAATTTGAATTTGAATTTCTAAGTCTTCTTTGTGGCCAGAATGCAGCGGGTGAATAGGAGTCAAATTGCACCAATTCCCCGTTATCTTTCCTTGATGGGTAATGGTTTTTTCGGGGAGGGGGTAAGCTAGCTCCGAAGACGCCCGCAAGAAGATTTTCTTACATCGATGGTACGCCCAAGACTCCTTGTCCGTGGAACTGGACACCCTACCAGGCCTTACAGGCTCTCTTGCTCTTTACTGGGGTTCGGCTCGTGGTGCTTCGGACGCGAGGACCGTCCATGGCCCGTCATGCTTCCTGGTTGTCGCCTGGTTTAGCCGTTGCCGTTGTTGTGGCACTTTGCCCTGTATGCCTTCTATGCAATATTGAAGTCGGGTTGCATCGCGCTCGATCTCATTTCGATCATTCTCTCTCTCTCTCACTCTCTGCAAAACAGCGTTTCCCGCTCTTATAAGGGACGTACTTCACGTTCCTCTCATTGCAGTGACGTTTCCTGCATTATATAGTCTAACTCAAGGCCGCTCTAGACTGGGCTTGTGAAAGCAATGGTGACTGCAGACACAAGCTCACAGTGACTCAGGCCGCGAGGGCTCAGCGAGGACAAAATTGGAAATTCGAAACTCTCTGCAAATCTGTCCCCGGCGAATCCTGAGCTTGCGCCTGGTGTTGCTGCCACACACGATGATGGCGTGGAACCAGCGCGCGCGCGCCTTAAAGCCAAATGCAACGTTGGGAAGAACCGATGCAGGACGGCAAGCGAGGCAAGCGAGGGTGGTACAGCCAGACTCAGCCTATTCTCTCTAGGCCGAAGAGGGCACGGACGCTACATCGTGGTGCCGGCTCGTTTCCCAATGGCACGCAATGGCAAGATGGCGAGATCTCGACGACATCTTGGACGACGACACAGAAGACGACGCAGGAGGGCGTTCGGCCCGGGGACGGGTGGGGTCGCTCGCACGCACGCCCGCCGCAAGGAAACAGCCAAAGATGGAAGGAAAATCGAGCTTGAGCGGGTTGGGTCACTGGGTACGCGCCTCCCGAAGAACAGCGGCCAAATCTCTTCCCCTTTAGCCGTTGACAGCTATTTGCTGCAGGCTGATTTCTCTCTCTCGCTCTCTCTCGATCTTCTCTTGCATTCACTCTCGTTCTACGCCTCTGCCGGTATCCGGCTGTTGTCGCCGTTGTTACTGATGACGTGCGACGCATTCAAATGTCTTCATGGCGTCGACGACGAATCCACGTCGGCAACGCGTACGTGCCTATAGCAGCTAAGGAATTAGATGCATGTGTTGTAACGGAAGAGATACTTGGCTTGTTTGACTGCACTGATCTCTCTCTCCTCTCTCTCTCTCTGTCTCTCTGTGTTGATGTCGGGCCAGGGTCACCGAAACGAGACGACGGATACGAATGCGAATTCGTTTTATGGATAATTCGTTTTATATTGTCTATGCCGTACGCGCATCTAGGTAGAGCGTCTCGGGACTTGGTGGACAGAGCCCTTGTAAAGGTCACTGCTGTGTCATCCGATAAGCGAGTGACGTGCTGTATTCTGTTAGTTTCTTCTGCAAATTTATCATATTTGATACACGTACGTGGATGTTATTATCATTAGTATGGCAATATTTCACTATTAGTATTATTATTATGGTTATTACTATGTGAAGGGATGATGTGGGTTCACTTTGTCGCGTTATGAACGCCATTCCAACGAGTGCTACAAGTTCACGTTGTACATTACCTGGCCTACACGTGATAATTACTATATCCTTCATCCATACGTCCATCACAAACCTCAATAGATAACCTCAATGAGTACACAGTATACGTTTATTCATTCATTTCCAGTAGCTCAGGTTCCGAGCTATGGTCCGCCTCGTCTCGAGAGAGATTCTATGCTTTTGCCTTTATTATCGCTACTACTTCTGTTGCTGTTGAAAGACGGCTGAAAATAGTGTCTACCCGTGAAGCTGCTAGACACAATTAAAAGACAGTCCGCTAGCGCCCTTTGGCTAAAGGCAGCCAGCGACGTTTTGACCACGAACAACCGCAGTACAACGGTTACACCGGAATGATCGGACCATCGTGCGTGGCTCAGTCGTCCGAAACGGATCAACTCGACATTGCCCGCCGGCACGCGCTCATGTTCTGCGTGGCCATCTCTGCACCACAGACACATATATTTCCACTCACAGGCAATTGTTCCACACACACACATAAACGCACAACACGCACACACACGTGAATACAAGAGGAAGAGTTTTTCAATCTTCGTTAGCGACCATAATCGTCTGTTCCATCTCATCACAGTTCCCCTGCCACCAAGTGGCAATTCTCAGCCTGCCGCCGAGTCGACAGCCATCGGGTCCAGCCACTTTGCCTTGTTCGCTGCCAGCTTACGTCTTTGCCAATTTGGTATCCTCCCGTACGCTGGGTGTTCAGTACCGCCACGGCGGTCGATTCGCCGTCTCGGGTGAAAAACAATGAATTCGATCGGACGCCACCATCTCCACCCGATTGAACGGCGCACGCTGATAGCATCTCTTCGTTTTTATCTTGTACGAGATGTTGGCCCCGCACCGTCGAACAACCACAGTACAACGGTTACACCAACACACACACGCACAGATATATATATATATATATATATTATATATAATCGTACTTCGACAGAACGTACCGGCAACGATCACCCTGTGGCGCGAACAGCGCACCCTTATGGACAGCGGGGACGCGGACAAGCACGTGCTCAACAACAATCGCCAGCAGCATGTTGCAAATCGGCGCCGAAGATCACATCGCATCACCGCGAATCGTCGGTGACGAAGCCGGCCGCCTCGGCCGTTCGGATCAGTCGTCCACGGACGCGATGGTCTGGCCACCCGGCCATCACGTCTGATCCATCATTAGCTTGGACCAGCCGGCGAAAGGCGATTGCGCCGCGCGGAGCTTGTTGATGTGCACTAGTGGAATTAACAGCGGAACAAAGAGAATCATTGTACATACATACGCGAACACACAGTGAGATACAGGGATGCATACAATGATCTGGGTGCGTGTACACCGGCCTGACCATCTCTGTCCGCTGACCGAAGCGGCAATCCCGAACGGCAAAGTTTGACAATGCCGATGTAAGGGGAGGGGGTGCAGCCGACAAATGGCAAAAGTGCACCAGAACAATAAGCAAGCGCCCACCGATATCACCCGATGGTGATACTGTGCGTGCCGTGCACGTCTAGGGGGAAGATAGCACCAGGGGCGCAGCAGCTCAATGCTCTCATGAAGCGTTCATGTGTCCTATCACATGTGCGACGTAGGCGGCGGCCTATCGTATATCGTGCCTGCAGTCCTGCAGGCCTAACGATCGATCCAAAAATCAAATTAATCGTTCACATTAATCGTCCGCGCACCAGCCCGACGCGCTTGTGTAACAAGCAGACCAGCGACGCAGCTAGTACAGCGTCGACGGCCGTTCGCTGCGGCAGTTTTGCTCTCTCCGAATGAGTTGATCCGAACATCTGACGGCGCGTTCATTATTGATGATGCCGATTAAGCAAGTAGATGATGAGTTCGCCTTGCTGGACTACGTCCAATTCGCTTTAGCCATTCGAGATCGTGTTTATGTGTGCAGTTAAGCAGTTAGGTAACTTATATAGATACGTGGATATCATACCACCATATATTGTCTTATCTATTGTAACTATTTAGTACTATGTGCACGATAGCGATCGTCTGGCATTGACCGGTCGTCTCGCCAACTGACAGGCCCCAGTCTGAGTTTTGCGCTTGATGCATATTTAATCGCCTCTATGTCGACTAATAGCGAATAGTTATTGTAATATTGAATTCGTGTTACATAACGAAGTGACAGCATATACGAGTTACCATCTGCTTGTGCTGCATCCTCTATTCGCTTTTAAGGCACATTGTGTCATATCCGCTGTCACAGTGCTGTCGGCCACTGCGTACACATTATAGAATCGTACGGATTGTTCATGGATGGGTCGTACGCTACGACGCAGTGTGGTTCAATGTAGTGTATGCGTTTCTCGACATAGGCACAACATTTTGTCGAACAGCGGAGCGAGCCCACCCGAACTCTGTTTGGCGAGTTCAAGTTCCGTTAGACGGACGACCAGGGCACGATTTGCACACTGTGCTCATTCGCGTTCGCTGCAACCCGTCATTCCGCGCACGATGTGCGTACCCACGACATGTAGCATTGTTGTGAAATAGCAGTAAACAACAGACGCTTTTGTGCACCGATATCAGCCAGGCAAACATATTTCGCTCCAGAAGTGGTCCGAGCCAAGCGGCGAAGTTCACTGGCGTCCGTTTGCGAACGACGTCAGGGGCGGGAAATGCCAAAATGGCTGCAGTTCGAAATATCAGACCGGTCAGCCAGCCGGCAAAGCAGCCAGCCGGTGGCCGTCACAGCTTCGAGTCGCAGTGGAGTCTGCGGGGCGGCCGGAGACAAGGAGGAGGAGACGCTATCAAAGCGGAAGTTGGTCTGTTGGATGGTCACTTCCGTTTTAGGGCGTACCAGGGTGAGGGTGGGTGGTCACATAGGCGTTCGTGGAGGCGGACGGCCCAGCGGGTGGAGCGAATGATACAGCGATGACTCTAGTGCTCGTCGTGTCAACCCGTGCCGCTTCAGACCATTGCCTGTGCGACTGCTGCTGCCGTCGTCTACGTCGCGTCTAAGCGCTGCTGCTCTCTAAGGTTGAAGATGACCGATGTTGACCGAAGATGATGCCGAGAGCTCAACGCGAAAGAGGCTAACGTAGAGATATTCGGCCGGCGTTGTTCGGTCGATGGGTAGACAGCCTGCAGAAGGCGGCGTCAGCTTTTCTTATCTGCGTATCAGCCTAAGTCCAGTCCACTCAAAGCTGCTCAGCTCTGAACGGCCCTCCACTCTCTGGCCGATCACTACGGAATCGGCCATCAGCCATCACGTCTCCCAGAGTATAGCTGGTAATGAACGATCAGTGTTGCGCAAGTCATATCTGTACAGCGGAGAAGGGCGAGTCTGCATTGGCGAAAAAGGAAGCAACGAACGTCGGTGGCTGTTCCTGATCGCCGCCGGTGATCACAATACGCCAAGCACATTGAACGCGCACGGGTCGCGAACAAAGTTACCGACCTTACCTTCAACTTCTTGTTGTGGCCTGCTTTCACCGGCTGGCGCTGGGGGAAGTCGATGGGAATGGCGCGGTGGGGAACTTCCTCCTTCTACGAGTGGTCAACTTACCGATGGCAAGATCCCGTCAGTAAGTTCGCAATTCAGCCGCTGTTATCGCAGGCATCGAACGCAGTGACGCAATCCATCCGGCGGGCCATTTCATCGGTGGCGTCCGGTCGACGTCCCGGTAGCGATATGTGGACGTGGTCCCTAGGCATGCTATGTGAGTAGCGTCTTAACGCACCAGCAACCGGCGCACCAGGAAGGAGGGGACGCTACGGGCTAGGGATGTAGTACTTTTCAGACGGAGCTCCTCTCGCTTTTTGTGCGTCAGAGATGGCGGACTGCCTGCCACCTCACTCCCTGTTTATCTAATCGGCATCAGCGATGTCGTTCTGGTCAATGCTGCACCTATGCGTATGGGCCTTTGTCTGCTGGCAAACACCCCCCCCCCCATGCTACCATATTTATGTACCGCCTTGCGGGGCGGTGCAGCGTCTGTACCTCGAGTTCCGTTCGTACTTCGTATACACACGCACATCTGTAGGCCTATTTTCACGTGATGGACAGGGCTATCGGTGAGCCTAGCGAGAATCTTACAGATCAACGCGTCCTACGTTCGCCCTCATCTGGGCATAACGTCGACGGCCGCGCGCATTAGGCAATACAGTAACACGATCGGCAGTCTTCGAAAGCGTGGAGGGTATCCATGCGCCATTCAAATGAAGTTGAATGGCTGCACCGATCGATGCTCGACAGAAGCTGGCCCTCGATGCCCCAGATGCGTTTTGCTCTCGCCAATTCGCGTTTTTTCCCCGGGTTCCGGGCCTGCTCCCTTTTTCGAACTCGATTTCCCCTTCGGATCATTCCCTTGCATCCGCTTACATTGTCGCTGTACTGTACATCATTTGCCTGCAGGTTACATTGCTGTACCGCGGCGCATACAAAAAGCCGGAACTCATACAGGAAGCACTGCAACAACTCGCGACTACCTACCAACTGCCGATCGGCGTTCATTCGGCAGAATGCCACCGGTAGCGGGCGGGGTCAAAGCTTGCCTGGGCAAAACCGCCATATTACGCGCGTATATTACTCCGCATACATATATTATATATGGCCGTATCGTTCCGTTGGTTTGATGTCGTGATCCTTGAAGAATGAGTTCCTCAGTAGGGCCGACCTCAAAGCAGGGTCCAAGGCAGCGATTGGAAGAATCGCTGAGAAATTGGTCCACTTCGTCTTTGACTGTGCTGCGTCTTTCACGATGCCACAATGTTTTTTTTTTTCGATTGAACATCGTGTTTAGAATTCTGGTGTGTTGCTGGAAGTTTGTGCCCCCTTCTCGTCTGATGTCGAAAGGTCATTGACAGATAATGGATAAGATCAAGAAACGACCCGTTGTGCAAAACATTGGTAATGGCTTCGACAGCGTAACCGACTACATAGGGCCTGTGCCTGAACGTGATTGGTATTGTCAATATTGAATTCGTTCAGCGGTAGGCGGATGAATGAATCTTTGCGTTTGTCAAGTTGAGATCCAAATGTAGATGTTAAATGGATGAGGCAGGCCCAGCATTAGCCTGTTCTTCGAGACTTTTTCATGCTGTATTTAGGGGAAATCGCTGAAAAGTTAGCTCTGCCCATATAACCTTCTCTCTATGGTGAACCCTACAGGAGGTCGCGAACACGGGTGGCCCGTGTCTTTCCTCTGCGTAGCCGGTGTTCACAGCAGCCCTCAGCTACACAAGTAAATGAACTGCAAGCAGAGGCCTGGGCGTCTGCCCCCGCCGCCTTGCCTACACTCTCTATGGCAGCGGTTCCCATCGCAGTGGCTTTTTGTTCGATATGTGTTAAGTGGGTATCTGCGGCGAAATGAAATGGCGATGGTAGAGATGTTGAAACAAGAAGAGGACAAAAAAAGGACAGTTTTCCTCCCCTATTTCTTTTCGTCTTCTCGAATCACCGCCTCCCAAACCCCCTGTTCCGCGGAGAACTCGGAAACTTGAGTCGGAAGTGAGCGCTAACAGCCAGTGTAGCCTGTGGGTCCAAGTTACCAAGCCGCGCTCCAGCAGCAGCGGCGGCGGCGATGCCATTGCGGGCTCGTGGCTCGAGAACTCGGCGAGCGACCACGAAACACACTATCACCGGAACACGATCCACGGTAGATCTCACCGCGGATCTCATCGAATGCCACTACAGACGATGAGCAAGCAGCCCTGTCCGGGGCTCCGGAAGGAGTGCTCCTGCAGCAGCAGCGAGAGCTTGCGGGACACCGGGATGCGCCCTGAACGCCCGGACCTTGTTCGGATCTTGCCTTTTCCCTCAGAGCCGCTACAGCTAGTCCAGAGCTTACAGAGAAGCTAACGGAAGTGCGAAGAACGCGAAACGAATGAAGGGCAGTTGTAGTGGTGGCCACTGCCGGTCGCAGAGCACCAGCGGATGGGCCGCCTTGGACGGGGGGGAGTCCGGATGGCGACCGTTCCCGTCCCCTGGACTTGGAACTGCTGGACGATCGGGAGCTCCGAGGGTCTGAATTGAAGGAAATAGTAGGAAACCAACTAGGGCGCGGGGCTGTGTCGGGATGGAGGTGGTAAGAGGCAGAAGGGGGGGGATATACGGAGGCTACGGCAAAGACTCCGGCCAGCTCCCCGCCATCCCGGTTCGCTCCGACCCCTCACGAGACCTGGAGCGAAGATATCGCAATTGAAATTTCGCATCATGCCGCACAGCAGTGGCGGCGCCAGTGGCCGGCCGTAGTGCAGCAAGCATCACTGTTGCAGTCAGCGTTGGCGCTGCTTTTGCCTCCGCCTCGAACATGGCAAACGAGAGAAGAAGGTCCGAAGGAAAGTCGGCAGGGCTGAGGGGCGGAGGGACCGACACGAGGGACCAGCGGCTGGGGGATTCGGACGAAGCAGGCTTTGAGTCGTCGGTGGGAGACGGCGAAACGCCGGCCGAGGAACATCGGCTACCAAGATACCAGCGGCAGGGCGGCGAGCCACCGCACGCGCACCTCGATGCCCTCGGAATACCAAATAGCCACCGCTGCAGACACGAGGACTGCTGCACGGAGAGAAAGAGAGAGAGAAACAGGCCGAGATCGCAGCATCAGGGCTTTGGTTGCTCTTTCTCCCGCTGCATGGCTTTGATGCTGAGTGGCTGCTGGTTGCTGCTACTGCCTCTTGTGGCTTGAAGGACGTCGACCTGCTGCTAGAGAAGAGGCTGCCCGCTGTCCGCCGCCCGCCGACGCAGTGCTGAACCTTCGGACTCAGTCGGACACGGCGGCTCCTCGAGCCGACTCGAGGAGTCATCCCAGGCCAGTCTTCGAGTTGCACCTCAGCCAAAGCAACTGCGGTGGCAGGGCAGGAGAAGCGGCCTCGAAACGAATCCAGTCAGTCGCGAACTGGCCTTCTTCGGGGCCGACGAGGCCGGCGTCCTGCCGAGGACTGCGTGGGAGGCGCGTCCAACTTGGTGCACGGGGAAAGACTTTATTTCCGGCGGGAAGTACGTCCGGACGCCAGCCGGAATGAGTAGAACGAGATGCCGGATAGGCGACACGGGGGATCGGGGGATCGGGGGGGGTGGCTTAGGCTTTGCCACAGCAAAGCGCCGGAGTTGTAGCTCAAAGGCAGAAGCAGAGAGCACGGAAACTGAAATGAAGAAAGGCAAGAACGACAGCCGAAGCCAGCTCCCTAACAGCGGTGGCGAAGTCGCTGTCGTCGAAAGACTTTCAGGGGAACTTTTGCGCTTCTTATTTGAGGTAATGGGGACGGGGGCAAAAGGACGCAAAAGTTGAGGATTCACCAAGGGTTCATCCATAACGTTGTTGGAACGTTGTGGATCAGAAGCAACGACGGACCGGAGTCGTTCCAAAGGTAGGACACTGCTCGTACAAGGTAAAGAAGGCTAACCGGAGGCAGATTGTATTCGGTTGTATGCGAAGGCGGTACCGTGGACGTTAAATGTTGGCTGAGAGTTAGCCCGAAAAAGTTTACATTGTAGTCGGTTGGCCGAGTCGTTGATCCTGAGACAGTGGGTCCTAACGGCCGCCGCTGTAACAACGGGCAATCTAGGCCAATGAGACGTTGTCGCGCATTGCGCATTGCATGTGGCCGCCTACACAAAGCACTGTTTCGATCGAATCCCTCATCAGTAGACCAAGCACGCCCCAGTTTTCTTTCTAAGGGTGTCCACGTGGTCGTCGAGAGGCTATGCGGCGCGGACATCCGGTCCACAAGGACAGTTAAACATATAATAGGTAAGCATATCATATTGTGGCTATGCAATCATTGAACTTCGTAAGCAACGCGCATTTGAGAGTGAGCTCTCCAACAATAGTCTATTGAAAGAGTATTATACAAATATATATATATCAATGTATAATAGAGGTGATGTGACGCGCGCGCCACGCATGCCCCTTGCCGGGGGCGGGGAGTCGTTACCAACGGGCGATCAGTCGCTACCTGTTACGCTAGTTGAACGTATTCTCTCGTTCACATACTATACATTTATATTTATATATATATATATAATGAGTGGGCAGCGCTCATACGTCGCATCCGAGAGTGGGCCTCCTCACGCGACTCCATCTAATTTTGCCTCCTGACGGCTTCCGGAATTTCTCGTTGCTGCCACGCGAATAGGGCGCGGGCGGAGCAACTCTGCCGGGTAGAAACCGAGTCGGACAAATGTCTAGCAGAGAACTTCTTCTTCTTACCGATGACACATCGGCAACACTCGACGAACGCACCCATACAAGTGTACGTCGGCCGAGCGCGAAACCAATGGCTGGCGTCATAGTGCTCGTCATGGCTTACGTGGGTTAGCTCTCTCGGTGGAGTGGTGCGTTACCATCATGTGTCTCGAGTACTCTAACGCGTGCTGGCAAGCGGGGGTTGGCGGACGGCAGCAGGCAGTCAGGTAGGCAAGGGGGGTCTATGACGAAAGTTCTTGGTGACGACCGTCCACGATCGGTCGCAGAATAACGAGAAAGGGGAAGAGGAAAATAGAGGGAGAGTGAGAGAGGAAAAAGAACGAAATAGAAGTTTGAGGGACATCTATCTTCCCGTGGCGTTCGCGCCTAAAGCTGCTATTTCTCTCTCGGTAAAGAAAAAATAAACGGGGCCCGACATTTTGGCTTTTCCACCTTTCGTTATGGCCACTCGCCTCATGCTTCCGAAGGATGAAATGATATGTGGCCGGGTCGGCGTAGTAGCGACTGGTACGCCGGCGTTGTCAGCTCACTGCGGTTGGCGGCGTCGGACGCAAGGGGCTGAGGAACGACACGCGAGGGCTGCTGCGATTACTGGGTTCTGCTTTCGCCGGAGTTCCTGCCGTGCGAATACGCCGAGCTCGTATGCAGCGTTGACTCCCTAGACACTAAATAGGCTCGAGTAGTGTTTGCTCGTATGCCGGTGTAACCGCACAGCAAGGCGGCAGCCAGAGCGCAGAGATCTCCTCAACCCGAAGGACTACCAGCTGCCCCCTTGCCTCTGCCATCCAAGGCCTATCCATCACTCGGAATGGGTGAAATGTCGGTTCGACGTTAACCATGGCACTCGCTGGCCCTCTGGAGCAGTGGAGGGTGTTCGGGGCAGAGAGCGTGGTTGTGTTCGTTCGCAACGCCTCATGCAGAATTCGAGGAACGGACCACGCGTTGTAAGCAGAGCGGCGCCGCGGCGGTCATCGTCTACGATTACCAGAGGGACTCTTAAAGGAGCAGCAGCTAGAACTGGCAGGACTGCAGTACCGGTAGGGGAAGCTCGCAGGCACCGCACGCCTTGTAGGAGGAAATGATTCACGGAACGGAACCCTTGAGGAGCTGGTTGTCTGCTTACTGTGCGCCAAAGTCTTGTAGCAACGGAGTGAGGTTGGGGAGGGGCTTCTCCCCGCAGAGCGACTACTGGAACGACCACTGCTCCGAGCATGGGTGGTCTAGGAGTGTGGCTAGACTTAGGATAGGCTGATATTTGCCCCGTCCTTCGTGCCAGTAGGTTTCTACATTGTGCCGTTTCTGCATTTAGCGACCGAGTTGTTCAGGCTTCCCTCCCACTTCCCAGAGTACAGCGTGACGAAATAGTAAAGAGAGCCGCAGATGCGGCGAAAAATGGAACGAACCAGACGGCCATGGAACTTCCAGCCCTCGAGCTTCAGCAAACCGCCATCCAGTGAGGGCAGTCCCGACGTTAGCGTCGGCCTGCTAGCAGCGCAGTGGCTGGATGGCCTATCTCAGTTGCGCTGAGTCTGCTGCGTACAACCCCCGAACGTTCAGCTGGGCGGGTCATAGGTCTCATACGGCCCCTGAAACCTCACTTTTCTCGCTGAAAAATTATCATTGTCATTCCGTCAGGCGGTCGCAGCCTAGAGAGGGCTTATAATTACGTCGGCCTCGATCCGTCCGGGAGTTTCGAGTTCGGGTTTGCGCAAGGGGAACACCCGCCCGTTCGTCGAAACTCGCCCTTCCCGAATACGACAGAGAATTCAGAGCGCGCAGGCAAGATGTGGATGAGCACGAGACAGTATGACGCCCGCAGTGCGGCCAGCGCTGGAAGACGACAAAGACGGGTAACCGAGATTGGGTCTGGTGACTAGCCATGTGAAGGATAGTCCGTTGGCCTAGTTGGCCTAATTTTCATTAAGGTGGAACTTCAGGCCCGCCTGTATACAGCTCGTGCAGTGTACATTGAAAGGCCGGGGGAGGGGTAAGACAAACTAAGGCCGCCAGGGTAAGGGATAATAAGGGTGAAGAACCTCAAGTTAGAAAAAAAGGTACGTGTTCAGCTGAAGCGAGCGGAGTGGCTTGAGGCGTAAGCCTACTGTCGCTTGACCTATTATTTGCCTAAGTCACGTTTGACTGTGCTCTAGTCGACCTGCTACTTTGCAGCCTTCTGTATCTAATACAGAGTATACACATGTATTAGATTTCTCGATTTCACTGAGAGTTAGTCAAATATATTGATCGGTTTAAAAGACTTTTTATCATCCATCTTTGTAACGACTATCTCGATCATGTGTCCCGTCAAAATCTGTTCTAAGATATGAACGCATAATAAGTGCTGGAGGGCAGCTTAGCCGTCAGACTACCGGTCAACTTCGTAGACCTCCCGAACAGCTAGCAAACACATATTTCTTGCAGCATACTTTACGTGACGAAAAAAAGCTGGCCATACGATTTAACCAGTGATTTGCCTTGAGTTTACTTTAATTATATTATAGTACTAACTGAATTGCTTGGAGAGTTAGCTAATCGTCATCTCAAATGTGTAAACCCTCGAAGGGCGTTGTCTCCGCCACACTGCCGCTGGTTCAACCCGTCCGGTTTTTGTAGTCCCGCGTTCAGATGGTCTGCTAAGATTCTTCCTCGTCAATCAACTCCTCTCCGAGTTCATCAGAGTATTAAAGTGCTTCTCGTGAGCCTCGTTCCTCGCTCGTCATGGACGTGCAGACCACTTACTTGGGCTTTACAGCGGCCGTTCCCTATCACAGTTAGTCAGCCGGAGTCAGCCCAATATCATTGCACACCCATGGCACTACGCCAATCTTTCTCCTACTCCATGCGCGTCTCGCGCAGCCTCGAAATCGGCCATACAATCTCAACCATGACCGGCGGCGACGACGTCCCGCTCCCTCATGATGAACGAATGGAACAGTGAGCGCAAGGCGAGGCCCGCCACACCACGGACCCGTCGGAAGGGGCGTCCCTCTCGCGAGAAAGGCTTCTACTGGTCGTAAGGCAGAGTCATTTCTGACATACTCTGTCATTTAGCTGACCGCACACAGACGGACACACACAGACACTGCCAAGGCGGAACTATTTTACTGTGTTCCTGCAAAGCTGTGGGCTTCTTCTTCCCCACCCTAAGTCATGCATGTGGTCGGCGTTTGGCGGCCTGATGGTGGTGCTACGAATTGTCTGGGGCGCACAGAATTAGTTTCGCCAGTTCCAATACGCCAGGCTCGCCACTGCGCCGCCCTACGGAGCTAGCAAGTCGACCGGCTCGGGGGAACTCATGTAGTCGTATGGTAAGAGAGCGCAGCGTTTGTCTCTGAACACCGGAGATCACTAGGGGTTAGACTTGGCCGCCACGCGCAGCGGAGTCCAGCGCAGAGTCTCGCCGAATCCGAGTGACGGCTTGCGATGGATCCCGGGCAGAGATAATGCTGTGATGGCTCTGATTACAGCATTCCCAGTCGAGTGGGTGCGGCCGTGGCGGAGCGGTAACGCTGTTGGTGGGGAACAAGCTAGCAGTCGTTATGTCGGCAGCGGGGTTCGTTCGCAGACTTCGCTGCGTATAAGGCCAGCTCTGCTTTCTGGTGTCCGACGCAGGGAGCATCACCCGTTTCCCAACGGTTCGTCTATCCATCTGTTTCTAGGTGGCGTCTATTGCAGCGGCCGCAACGGATCTCAACGGGCTGAAGTGAACAACTCACCCCCGAGAAAAGCCTCCAGAGGGTACAAGAGAGTTGTTGGCACCCACTACTTGCCTGCTGTCCCGACATCGTGTGGTGGCAGCACTCCCACATGTTTCGTTCACTAGGCCCGGGGGCGGTAGCGCCCGTTGGACGTCGTAGCAGGCCGCTTTTCAGGGGCTAATAAACATCGGCAACGGCCGACTGAGGGCAGACGACACAGCGTTGCAGGGCATTCATATCGTATAATAGTATCTGTGAGACAGGGGTGGACGTCGCGGGTAGTGGCGCGGCCTACGTTGCCAGCCGACACTGGCTTTACGGAATAAGGCAGACCCTACAGAGGCAAAAGAAAGTGATTCCTAGGGGGCCGGCATGAGGGTTGCCTAGCTAACTAGCAACCACGATGGCCCGTCTACTGGCACCAGGGACCGGCCAGGCTTCGAGGGCATCGATAGCAGCTGCGGAAGCGAGAGACACGGAGCGAGCAAGTAGCGCGCAGAAGTGCTACAGCATGTGGCTGTATACTCGGGGTTAATCTTTTATCAAGCTGCAGTGCTTGCACTTCGACCAGGACGGATGGTCGCTTCGCTACGCGTCGTCGTTTCAGCGCTTACAGCCGGGAAAGCCGAAGACTAGCTTTAGGTGTGGTAGGACGAAGGATGGAGGGGTGCGTAGGCAGCCTCATGGGGGAAGCTTGGCAAGAAGCTGCCCCCCCGCCCCCCCGCGCGCTTCTAACACGACGTACGGAGAACTGGCAGACGATCCCAGCACAAGCAGAAACGTCAACATCGAGCGTGAGGACTGGGAGCATCGTGCAACGATGGCTTTGGTTGGAGGATACCGTTAGGGAGACACGAGTCGAGGGGAGCATGGCGCGGCAGCAGGTGCCGACAGGGGCGGTGCTCGGCGGCAGTCAGTGGCAATCTCTGCTTCATCCGCATCAAGCTCGGTTCAAGCTCCGTCTCTGCCGAGAGACCCACTGCCTGCCGCTGTCCCGTTGCAACGGAAGGCTTGAATACATTAATCAGAGGGGCCAGGCCCAGTTGAGCTGTTCGTGCCTCGAACGCGCTGACTGTCGCAGCGTACGCTGTAGTCGCTGTCATCATCTCGTTCTGCGTCGGCAAATCCCGCAGCTGATCCGAACGGGGCAGGGACGGGACAAAAAGGCGGAAGGGAGTGGCGATGAACGCACAAACGGACGTAGACGCTGCAACTCCCTTTGACAACGTTAACCTAAGCTACCCTCGTGCGCACATTCGTCCGCTAGACCGAATGAGACCGTTTGTATTCTCTGCTGGCAGAGAACGTATATATATATACATTTATATATTGTTTCACATGTATTTTATGTATATAAATATATGTTTGCAGTAACCATTCATGGACTGGCATGCAGAGGGATATTTCATAATTCTACGACCGCCGCCAGCTAGAGGAACTAACAACACGAATGATTTGTGTCTGACTGAATTCTAGCCAATACGAAATTCGCTGGCAGTAGGAACTTTGCAATGTTGTCGAGTTGCGAAGATCCGAAAAAGGATCGGAGCAGGGAACAGTCATTGGTGGAAGTGCAGGAACACGGTCCCTGAATACGGCGCATTAGCATCCAGTCCGCTTCGCGAGAGACCCAATGCACGGGAACAGCATCGCCAGTAAGCTCTTTGCCGCTTTAAGGATCCATCGCATTGATATGTGGTTCTCCACCCCCTGTTGCGGCCAGCCCCGACGACGATGATGACGACGACGATTCCTCGGGTGTTCGTCTGGTGTCGCCTTCTCCCCTGATCGCTCAAATCTCCTCTTCCACCAGTGTCTTCTCCGTCATTGGTGTGTTATTATTCCGAGCAGGAAACGAATCTTCCAGCTTCGTGCTGCTCCATCGGCCGCAATCATACATGCAGAAGAAGGACAAGCTGCGCACGATGCCCATCCAACACCCGGTAAGACGTATGTTGACGCGGGAGCAACGACAACGAGGACGACAGCAACGCGCCAATTGAGCAGGCCTGCCTCATCCGCCTGCTCCTTCGCGGCGGGCAAGCCAGCAGTCCATTGGTGTCCAACACCGCTAGGACGTCGCATGCTGCTGCACCGACGCGCCCGGCTCTGTAATTCCCACTGCTGGGATAGCGAAGCGCGCTGGCCGCTTGGCTTGCCGACACACCGGCGGATCAGCTGTAGAACGCGCGATAGTGCTCTATCTAAAATGCATGGATGCTATATCCGCACGCGGGGGAGTCGGACGGGACGAGCCGATCAGCGCGTGCATGTCGGTCGTCCATTGGCAGCCGAGCGTCGCATCGCTGTGATTCCAATGGTCGCGTCGAGCCCAAAGGCTGCTTCGGCAGAGAGGAAAACAAGACGACGAGAACTGTCGACGAAACGGCGAGTTCGGCTCGGTCCGAGAGAGAGAGAGGGAGTCTTGACGGGGATCAGAGGAGTGACGGGACTTTATCTCTTCGCAATCAATAGCGCAGCGATCAGCAGCTGTTCAGAGGCGCTGCTTTGTGCCGCGCGCGTACCCACTGGTGGATGTTCTCGCTGCGAAAGAGCAGAGCGGGACGGACGACAACTCCAATGTACAATAGCGCGATCAAGCTTCGATCGTCGCTCATCATGCATCCCCCGGCTAGACCAGGGGAACCAGCCAAAATGGGATAGGACGAGGAGACGGTCGAGAGCAGAACGCGGACCAGTAACAACGAAGCTACAAGGCACGGAGGTCCAGATACTCGATCATCGATACCGTCGATGCGAAATCAAAATCACCAATAAATGTCACACCCGCCGCTGGCCGACGTAAACATAGCGATGTTGATACGTTGAGAAATCGACACGCCGCCGGGAAGAGACGAGGGATTCAGTGAGGGAGCCGTCATCAGCGACCTCGAAAGACGTCCCGGTCCTATTGTTTTCGTCAGTCGCTCGTGATTTTATTCTACTGCGGACAAATTGGCAAGCAACGCAATTGGCCATGCTCTCTCGACGGACGGACGAGTCTCATCTGCAGGCAACCTCATGCTTGTAGAGCTATTGAGCAGCGATTCTTCGTAGCTCAATTCGCAACGACACGTATTCAGATGTTTGGATCCGTCGATGGGGCTCGGCCATAACCCTGCCCGGTGAGCCCTGTAGCTCCAATGGCGACGTGTTCAGGACTTGAGCAAGAGCCATGCAGGGTAGTTTGCTTGCCTTCATTTGCAGCTGCACAGATCGTGCGGAAGGACGAGCCGGCAACGCTCCTTATGCTTCGCGGAGTCCCGTTGTCGCGTTTTGTCATGGAAGTGCAACGAACAAAAAAGCACACGCTCGTAGAAGTCAGTGCGCCAGGCGAAAAGAACGAGGGAGTGAGCCTCGACATTGAGAGAACGGGTGGATGGCCGAGGATAGAGGGAAGACACGAACGCCACAAGCGAACACCGGGAGAGGAGAGAGAGAGAGAGACCCGAGCGACGACTGAGAATTAGACGCGAAAAGGGAAGGGACCTACCCAGCCTCGATGCACAATGCCCGAACGAGCGCAGCAGTCAAATCGGGATCCCCATCCTTCCAACTCGAGCGCGGCGTCTCGACGGGTGCGCAACCAACTCGATCTCTCTGCTGTTTCCTCTCTCGCTCTCCCTCCAGCTCCCATAGCTTTCTCCCTCTCTATCTCTCTCTCTATGTCGATCTCTCTTGCCGTTCCTCGTCCCGTGTCCCCCTGGCGAAATTCAAAACGCTGCATACTTCCTTCGATAAGATAAACAACATACGTTTGATCCGTTGATTTCGATTTGGATGAGACGAAGAGGCGAGCGTGAGATTGAGAAAGAGAACGACAACGAGAGGCCCAACCGACACCAGCAGAGCAGAGCAGAGGAGCAATAGGGGAGCAGGCACTTCGCCGAGCAGATGCCGGGAGTGAGATAGGCTGCTCGAAGTGGCCGGGCGCGGGGGTCAGCGGGGAATCTTGGGGGGTCAGTGGGGAATGTTGTTGGGGTCCGATGGTGCCTATATATGCATATCGGAATACATCGCGACGAGCTCGGGAGGAAGCAAGAGGAACGACTCCGCAGGGCAACACTCGCCGTGCGCCTGCGCCGTCTACCAGTTCTGCCAGACGACCCGGCACGCGAGACGCGCCAGAGCAACGGTAATGATGGAAAATAACGATGGGGATGGCCAGGTGGCAGAGCTTGTTTGCGAGCGAAACGAACCAATGCCATCGCAGAAGGCAGCGGAGAACGGGTGTTAGGGGTGTCAGGGAGACGCCGACCGCCAGCCACTATCGGAGATGTGGGAGAGAAGAGCGCACACGACGCCAGCAATGTGCGCCACAATATATAGATGAAAAGCTGCTTCATTGTTGCGGTGGCGGCATCTTTCCGGACACGGCGATCGGTGATAAGCGAGCGGTGGTTCGTTTCGTCCTTCGGTGTTTGCTGTGTTCTAGGCTACCAACCGCCGCAGGTAGCCTCCCCTGGTGAGGGCGTACCTGCTGGCAGGTAGTGGTGCACGGCACTCGTTCGTCGCATTGCGGTGTTTGACCCGGTGGCCGATTGATGGTCGCTAACGAGAGATAAGAGGTCCGAGACACGGCGTACATCTATCTGAATAAGAAGCATAGCACGGAGCGAGACAAGGCATGGAAAGGTAGACAGGTGATCGTTCGACTGCAACTGTCCTGAGAGAAGGAACTCGTGAGCGACCATGGCTACCAGAAGTTACGAAGCCCAGACGAATGCCACGAGGTGCTGTTGAAGCGGCGACGCGGTGAGCACAAAAAATCGGGGGGCCGCCGATTCCCCGCTAAGAGAACAAAATGCAAAGCAGCCTTCTACAGCTCTTATTCCTGCTGAGCGAATGGAACTCGCTTGATGGAAGTGAACGCTGCGCTAGCTTGGATCGAACATCTACTTAGATATGATGGAGCCGATATGAAATATACTCCCAGCCTTTGATAGCGCCCCCCCCCGCCGCCGCCCGCCCCGGAAAGAGCGAGAAATATGAGGTAAAGAAAGTTTTAGGATAGGATGACGCACTCGCGCTGGCATCGACGAGAGTTGATGTTTATCTAAGGGTTTCATAGAGGAATCTGTCCGGATATGTCAGATGTTACCGGAACGGTTCTCGAGTGAGGCTGATGTGCGTCCAGGTGTTGACTTTACAAAAAAAATGACACGGTGATAGTCACTCCACCATGTATCCCTTGTAACGTGATGGAACAGCAATATTCAACATTGCACTGCATAGACATATCTCGATTATTGTAGTTACTAGAACTGGTGGACTGCTACTTACGTCAATTCCGTTGGGGATTCTGCAAGCTCATGCTGAGGTCACCTGCAGTGAGCCCTCCTCCTGAAACAAAGCAACACGTTTAGCCCATTGATGTCATTGTAACCCTTGAAAACAAGTATTTATTATTATTATTATTTTCTGTACATTTTCACCAAACTTCATTGCCGGTTTATTCCCAGATAAAGCGTACCGTATAAAAACAACTCAGCCCCAAGTAAACGTTCATCTCAAAACTACAAAATCAATCCAATTTTGTCTGTCTGTGTGCCTGATAAGAAGTCTTCGAGCGCCTCCGAGCGTGTCACGTTGTACGGAGCGTAATGCAACAGTCAAACGGGACACCAGGCAACGCTCGGCGAGCTCATCTCGACATGTGGATCGGTGTGAGTCTGAAAAGGCATGGGCTGGGTGGAGAAACTAAACCTGTTACTGGCAATTGCCCCCACCCGTGATCGCTTGTCTGCCTGCCCACTCGTTTGGGGCTGATAGCAGGGCTCTTCGGCGTACCCGCAGTGGCGAGTTACGTTTACCAGACGTGTATTCCTCGACTTCGCCGGTGATAAAGGCCGATCCTGTCTGATGTTGATGTGGACGCACGGGCTGGCCTCGTGGAGCTGAGTCGAAGCGACGTTAGGCTCGTCCGAGATCAGGGAAAGGCGGGAGAAGATACGCAAATACGCAATCGGATCCCGGGGGTTCGTCTCACCCAGTGGAACCACCCCGCGCAGAACGCCAGCTCCGACGGCAGAAGGCGCCGACGAGGCTTTAAGTAGCTGGTTCTCTATGCCTCTCTCTCGTCGTCACGACAAGAATTCTCGTAATATTCATTCCCGCCTGCTACTGCTGCGGTGGCAGCGGCGACGGGGGCGGTAATACCCCCCTGAGTCGCCTTCAATTACTCCCTGATGCGAGAAAGAACAAGAATGCATGGCTACGATACGGCCGGCGCCGGCGCCGTCGACAATACACTAACCATTCCCTTCCAACGACTCGCTTAACGACGCAGGTGCAGAACGCCAGCGGACGGCTTCGAGGTGCAGTGTTGTGGGACTGTTGTGATTCTCGCGTCAGCGAGACGGGCAAGCGGATAGCATGACGATGATGACGAGGACTCTTGAAGCCCTCTGCCACGCAGCTTTAATACAACACTGGTTATTTTTTCGCTCGGCAGAATCTCGCACCGCAGATGATTCCCGAATTGGCTCAAGAACAGACAGAAGTGGCGGTGGATAGAAGTGATGCCATCCATCGATGGGGAAGCTGTGTTCAGCCCGATTTCCTGCCGCCGTCTTGCAGTGCCAGTGCCTACTTCGATGTCAGATGCTGCTGAGTATAATGTCTGTGTACTGTGCACTCTAGAATGTGTCTGTATATTGCAAGCCATACGTGTGCGTGGTCACAGAGAGCAGTTCTCAGAGCTCACCACGCGAAGGCTTATACGCCCTTACCATTCAACGACCCCGTGGTGCGGTTTCGTATAGGTTTACACCCCTCGTCCGCAGCTTGTCGGAAGGAAGCCTTGCAAAACTCGTACCGTGGCAGCGCAGCAAGCAAACTCCAACGCCAGTCTTCCCCTATCGAGTTCCAGGTATCCGTCCAGCCGAGTCTCATATTTTCGAATCTTGCCAGTCGAACGGTCGAGCAGTATTGCCGCTCAGTGCGACGGCGTTCCGGAGGTTCAATTCGGCAATTGAGCTGCCGTCTCCCGTCTGAGTTCGTGCGCGACGGCACTTTCTGTGCGAGGCAGGGCAGGGCACTGCACTCGTTCTCTTCGGCGAGCCGCTATTTTAGCGTTTTTTTCCGTTCTAAACTATAGACCGGCGCACCAGACTAATGCTGCCCTCTCCTGGTATTCGGACTCGTCCCAGTTTTTTTCTCCAGCTCGCTCCCTCCTTCTTTCTCTCTTGGTTTGTCTAGGGGCCGTCGACGATTGAGTCACCCACACTCATGGTGGCAAACGCCGGACCCTCATGGCGATCGGGGCTTCTACCACCACCGTTGCGGCTGCTGCTAAAGTCAAGCGTTTTTATGTCCCATACGCCGACCTCCCGTCGGTTTCCGCCGGCTGGCTATAAAATACAAACCTCCAAGTACCTCTCAACCTCAGATTGCGGCAAGGGAAGCGGCAGAGGCCGGACGCCGGCGGCAGCAGCGGGGCTCGTACTAACATAATAGTAGTGGTGTTCGCAGTCCAGAACCGAACCGGTGGAATCGAGGGCGCGTTGCCCGCCCTGCGCCCGTTCACAACGGAGAGTCCGAGCCTCCACAATGGTGCTGGCTGTTCCCAGCGGAGAGTCGTCGTGAGAGGAGGGAAAACGTTCCGTTGTTTAGTGGGGAGACAGGGTTCGGCCAAGGACCCACAAAAGGAAAGGGGTCAGAACAGAGCAACGTCTGTCGGTTGCGATCGGCCACCACCACTGTCCAGAGGGAGCAAGCCGCCGCCGCCGCATCCTACTCTCTTCCGAAGCACTGCACCGAGGGGATGAGGGCGGGCAAAGGGTGAATATTTCCGTCAAAACGATCGTCGTTCGGAACGACCCAGCGATTTCCTTAAGGCGAAACACAAGCAGGCGATCGGAGTTGAGGTTGGGCTAGTGCATTTCGGTCGGCAGTCCTGAGGGGTACTGAAAACCCGCTGGGCACTAGATGCGTCGCGTGATGTGGTGGTCATTCTCGGTCGAAGCAAAACGGCATAGCAACGAGCTCATTTTCTCTCGCGGTGCCTTCCCCAATGCCTGTGCCCTTCTTTTCCTCTTCGTTTTGTCCCATTAGCTCTCAAAGGAAGAAACCGCCACTTCGGGAAACCCAGAACGCGTGCAACAATATGACGGAAGAGGAGTTCAGGGCTCTGTGCACGATGGTCACAGAGATATGAGAGTCGTGGGCGAGCAGAGGCGAATGTACAGAGGCACAGATATATCGGAAGAACAGATTGCTTTTATCGCTGGAAGCCTCTCTATTGGCCACGATGGAAAGCGAAATTTTCATCTGTCGCGTCCACCCTCTGAATAACGTCACATCATCACTTTCTTCTGGATGTGTCCTCGAAAGATGAACTACATAATTTCGAACTGGTTACAACGTACAGCGGCAGGCCTCCGTCTCTGTGCGTTGTGCGTATGTGGCACGATCTCCTCACGATTTGCAATCTCTGTTCTCGATCGGTCAAAATTTTCCATTCAGCGTATTTGTCGGGAGCGATCACGCACATGTTTGTCCGGCGAGACGGCCTTGCTCCCCTATGTCTAGCTCAGTTGTGTGGAACCCACGCTGCGAGCACATTGTAGGACTCATTCAAGTGTTCCATTAAATCTGAGTGTATCTTACGCACAACAGCGGAGGACTGAACTCACTGAATTCGACGGATGCCTCTTGATCCAACTGTGGCTCCCATCTGGAGTGAACCATGACACGCGGTAGCCAACGCGGATAACCCAGATGCTAGAAAACACATCGGCATCTAATCGCTCCGTGTGGTCCTAAGTGCGTCCGCCGCCCCGTACACCTTCATACTGTTACACAACGGATGATAACGACACTCGAATATCTCTGTACACCGCGATGTATCATCACGCTTCCGCGTCCGTGCAAGCTTGATTCGGATCGTTTGATAGGCGACACTGATGCTCCAATGAGCTCTGCGATATCCGTGTCCGTAGTCCGCTTTGCAACGGCAACGGTTTTGTTGGCCACTTCCTCGTTTTCTTCCATAAACCTGTTCTGTCTGTGGGACATCCCGTCGCCGTGCCATCTCTGCCCATTCGCTTGTGCTAAGAGGGGCGGAGGGGTTCAAGGGAGGAGCGAGCCGAATGAAGAAGCACACACCCGCCTCAGTCCACGGACACACCTATATATCTTGTGATGTATGTATGAACGGCGGGGGAAGAGACCGGGACTGGCATTGTTGTCGATGCTCGGCCTGTCGATGAACAGCGAGCTGGGGCCGGGCGTGACGGCAGCCTAAATCATTCGTTATGGCTTGTGAGGTTATCGTGAAGGTTTTCGTTTTGGGCGCGTCGTTGTCGTCGTTCGTCGTAAAGTTCAGAGGTCGTAAACAAACGCGATGAGTGTGCTCGCGACGCCTTGCGCAGCCGGGCGATTGCCGGTGCCGTGGATTTCATCCATTTCTCTTCCCCGGCGGTAGAGGAAGCCGTCGCTGCCTCCAGTTTGTTCGGGAAGTTGTTTGCCAACGGACATCATCAGACACATCGCGGGTGGTGTCAGTAATGCTTGAACCCGCGAGGAGCCAGCACAGACTCCCCTCCGCTTCGCGCCAGCCTCCGAACGAACGCGGCCGTCGCTGACTTCGATCGGGCAGAGGTCGAAGCGGTGGTGGAGCGAGCTTCGTACATCGTAAAGGGACCACTATAATTCCCCATTTGAACGACAGGAAAGTACGAACGAATCATAGCATACGATGCACATCATCCCACACTACACGACAGTGTACATGGAGGACGGCCATTACGATCGGCTAAATTCGCCCGTTGCTACTCAGCATTCGATTGCTGCCGGGATGGGGGCGATCGGCGGCCCTCAATCGTTTCCCTTATGACTCATGGACGAGAAGGACTAACATGTACCACGCATACAGACCCTATTTGAGTCTAGATTATGCTCGTATACAATATGGCAATGAGGTGGAGTGCACATTTAGCTAATGTAGCAGAATGCAGCGCTTGATCCAAGGGCGACAGTTAGGGATGTCGCATTTTTTTTTCCTAAAGTTTGACTTCACCTTTTTCTCTCTCTCTTTGTTTAATTATATAACGTCCGAGGGTTAACACTCAGCGTCTATCTGTTGCTGTACTAGACAACGCTTGCGATGCGAGTCGGCTTGTTGGCCACACGACTTCGGCTTCGGCATTGGCCTGTGTCGTCACCTGACTCTGCTGCCCGGGGGTGGTCATTGTTTGCTGTGGTCGTTTTCAGTGGCAGGGGGTAGTCAGTCTTTGTGTCATTCTTTATCGATAGTTATTCTGTCCTCAATCTCCATTGATCTCGATTTCGCTGCATAGCGACACGCGGGGAAGCCGCAAGACGGCCGTCTATGTAGACATTGTCCAAACTTTTAAATAGGAATATTAATATAACAGGGTCCCAATATCAGTGAACATGTCCAATATATGCATCATGAGACGACACAGTGGTCGGCGACGACTGCGCTCTATTTATTGAGTCTATCTATTGCTGGATAATTTGGTATATATATATATATATATATATATATATATATATTCGCATGCCTAAAGCTTGTTCTTTTCATTCTCCATAAATTTTGGTGGTCGTGTCTGCTTTGCGGAGCTTTGAGACGACCCACCAGCCGTCGAATGTGAACTCAGACGAGGGGTCTCATTGGTTCGTCATCATATATACATCCCTCAGATCTCTCGCTCTATCTATCTCTTACGTTGTCTGTACAAGGTATATGTACGATCTGTATAGGAGTCGCTACGGGTACTACTGGACAAGCAACAGGCCCCCTCTGCTGTACAGCCCACCAATGCCAACGTAACTGTTATCAAATACGGCTCCAAACGCAAACATTTACATTGCAATGTTCAACATAGCCAACATCGGCGGCATGGTCTCTGCCGTTAGCTCTTCCGTAACGTATAGCTCTATACCATACCGTCAGCCAGCTATAGAACACAGCTCGAATGCACAGTCTCATTGGAAGTCACTGTCAGGCAGTTGCTCGCCAACCTACCACGAATGAAGCTCAAGCAGCATCCACTCCCTGGCAGAAACAAGAGGGCCGGCCCCGCATTTGCTTTGGCCGTCGGTCGTCTCTAAGTAGATTTCGTCCTCGAGCCCACCAAAGCCCATGCATGCCGAGCAATACCTTAATGCAACGAGCATACACCAAGCGGCTGGACGGGAAGATGACG
This sequence comes from Stratiolaelaps scimitus, assembly GCA_019614645.1. Taxonomy (NCBI): domain Eukaryota; kingdom Metazoa; phylum Arthropoda; class Arachnida; order Mesostigmata; family Laelapidae; genus Stratiolaelaps; species Stratiolaelaps scimitus. The sequence continues at coordinate 1,782,596 of JABWDB010000011.1, read as the reverse complement.
TGGTCAAAGAGAGAATGCAGGGCCGCTTTCGTCGTTAGCCTCCGAACTAATTAGCTCCACAGGCGACCAGCGAGTAGCCAGCGTTTCACAAATATCCACCAGCGCAGAATGAGCACTTATCTAATCGGTATCAATCAGAGGGAGACGTCGACCGTAACCACTCGGCTTGAGGCGGACCGCTTGTAACACGCATCCGGGTCTGGACTCGAAATTTCGCTTGGACAAACAGTCTCGAAGGCCGTGGGGCCTGAGCTCAGATATCGTTCACATCGACACCCGCGGCTCCCTTTTTTCTCCTTATTGCAAGCTTTCTCCCCTCTCTCTCTATCTATATTTATTAATCTCAATCAGTATTTATTTTTTTCGCTCTCTTTATACCCCCTCCCTCCGCTTTATTTATTCCTTTCTCTTAATTTATCCCCCGCCCCTTGCCGGCTAATTGTCACCACCTCGGACACCAAGCCACGGGATGGAACCCGAACGCACCACATCTATTGTGGCAGCGTTCAGCGATGTCGAGGCGCGTTCTGTTTCGGCTGGATAGAGAGAAATTCGCGCTTCGATGTCATGTATTATTCCATGTGTTATATTATGGCTGTCGATAAGTGCCCATAAGCGCGTCGTATGTGTATACGTTTTGCTTGTGGGGAGTTTGGCGGTGGTCGCGGATGTGGTGCGCACACTTTGGTGTTTGGACAACGACGATTTATAGAGGATTATCAGGTTATGAATACGCCGATTGTTCCTTGTTTATTTATATGTATTTAACTGAATCGAGTTTTAGAATGCTCTCTCTATTCATGTAATCGTATGGACAGCGTTGACTCAGCATTCTCAGGTCGTATTGGTCATTGTTTATGAGAACACCTACCTCGATTTCGACAGGCGCACACTGCAACTGTAGTCGAGATTGTATTTATAAGATTACTGCTGGCGCATGATCTCTGATTGTACCACTTCGACTCGAGTGACCTGATTAGTTCGGCGTTCTGCCATATCAACACGTCGCCCACCCTGCGTCTGTCGTTGTTTACTTTCTGAAAACATACATTTCTTTGATTACATCATATTGGAACATCTACTAGACAAAAACGGCGTTGACTCTTGCGATCTCGTCATTCGCATCTGCGATTGCCGACAACCTCTCATCCTGAGATATATTGATAGACACTTTGAATACGCTCTAACGGTGGTGGCTTTATGCCTGTGTCCGAGTCGTCCGGGCCCCGCGTTTGTGTCTCGTCGGACTGCCACCGCAACGATGTCGGCAGCAAGATACACAAACTGGCCGCTCAGATCGAGGAGGGATCTGTGCACGGCTGGCGGACACATTGACCCCTTCTCCGCTACTGCGACCACGGCCGTGCTGGAAAGACGATGACGATCTGCGATCAGTGGCAGGGAAGCTGCTCTGGAATAAATACAATAGGAACTAGAAATGGACGAGTCGACGCGGAAACATTGACAACTGCAGCGAAAGCATAGTTGCCGCTGTGCACTGCGCTGTTCCGACATTTACGCGGCTGGACGCTGGCAACGCCTATATTTTTCGCTGCTCACGCTATCTCATATTGTAACTAGTATACTAACAACATTGGTCAGCATCCCTGCATATCTCTCTCTCTCTCTATCGTTATCTATTGTTAAAGAAATATGCCTCTGTTCTCACGATACGAACCGCGAACTGATGTTATCGACAGAGTGTTCTTTAGAAGTGATAATTATCCCAAACGTAATGATCCACTAAAATGGCGACTCAACGTGGCGAGTGTTACCCCTATGTTGAAGGGGTTACCGATTCGGCTTTTAGTGACACCAACCGCAGGTGGTGTCACTTCATGGTTAGCGACGATCAGTCGAAGCAAATGTAATCGGGCTGGACCACAAACATTCATCCCCGCCGATATCGCTGCGGTGAAGGCGACCAGTGTTTTTGTGTTTGGCCAGAACACAACTCACTGTAGTCATATCAAGAATATATAATCATATCAACGAAAGACTCAAAATGCAACTGCTACGCGAGAGTTGGGGCTAGGACGCACGTTCGGAGATAGTAGACATTATACTATATATTCCGCTACATGCGGTCAGTACCGGGAACAGATGAGTTATACCCTTCAGCCGAGTTTCGGCAAGTTCCTCACATTGCGCGGCAGCGCGGAGAGGGAGAGAGAGATAGACGAGACGAGCGCATACGGCTCTCTTTCGTTGATGCTTCGTGACAGCTATAGCAGTCCAGAATTACAGGCTTCAGCGTCCTACACTTTGGGGCCCTTACCCCACCCTACTTCTTTCGAGATCCTCGATCGTACAGATCTATCGTGCCTTTGCGACAATCAATGGTAGCAGTGGGAGTATTCTGCCAACGGCGAACCGCACTATCCACCCACCTCTTGGGTGGGTAGCTAGCTAGCTCGATGTCGGTACGCCACACACATAGGCCACCGCAGGACGTCCCCTTCGAAAAAGTCTAGGGCCGCACCCCTACAATGGCGGCGAGCGTTTCGCGTCTCGCTCCAACACAAACCCAAATTCTCGTTCTTCGTTCCGCTGTCAATTTCCCCATCTCGCACCGGATCATGCCAACTCTTCCACAAACAACCGCCAGCAGGTCGCCGGTCGCCTGCCACGCACCCGTTCATCCCATTTCGGTGGGCGCTACCGTCTACCGTCGTTTCGACATCTCTAGGGCCCAAAGCAATACGGTGCCGGGACAGCCACCTAGAGCCAGCTAGCGACGGGGGCCGCTTCATTCTGCGGGTTCCGCGGCGGCAGGAGAAAGATAGGCAGGCCGTTCAGCAGACGAGAGCCTGGAGAGTCGGGAGAAAATTGACAGAGTACTGGTGGTCCCTCCCAAACTTAAGAGGAGACGTTGGTTGAAGACGAGGCCGCTGGCGTCCATCTGTCCGTCGGTCCATCGGCCGCCGACGAAAAGAGGTCCATTTCGAGCGGAAAAGAGGTTGGTCGGGTCGACCGTTTGACGGTTTGAAGTTGCGAGAAGGGACGCTCGAGGGGAGAGCGAGGGCCAGAAAGGTCGAAAAAGGCGGGAACAAGATGGAAAATCGGGTTGGGGTGCTCGTTCAAGCTGGTAGAACGTTTTAAGGAAAAGGAAAGGTTTGGCCGCTTTGCCGAACGGTGACGTAGGTGGAGAATTCTCTCCTCGGTAGATCTAGCCACCGCCAGGACTGCCATCCAAACCACCGTCCGCGTAGGGAAGCGTTGCAGCGACTTTGCTCCATATCGCCGTGACGGCTGAAGCATGAAGGAGACTTTCGTAGACGGTAGAGAAGGGGGTGGTGGTGGTGGTTGGCCTCCGGCCTTCCCCGTCGCGTTTTGCTGGCTGCTTTAATGCTACGCGGTGCAACGACCAACGATCAGCGCCCAGTCATGGCCGGCCGTGGTGACGGTAAAGGTATGGCGACGGCGCCCACTCGTCCAAAGGAAGATTGAGAAGAGGAGATGAAAGGGGTCTTTGCCCGAGAGGGCACGAGGTGGTCTTTCATATCTCTCTGACCTGGGCGGTTCCGGGCAGTCGGGTCTTTCCCGTGCGGCCGCCGGCTTCTACCGGCCCCTTCGTGAGAAGACCGAGACCATTGCAGAGTAGTTTTCCGCGCGCTTGCGCTACTTCGTCGCAGGCGACCTCATGAGGGGCCCTGATGGGGATCACCTCAAGGAGGCACAGAAGGAGAAGTTAGCCTGGCCTTCTAACCCCGATCGCGAGATTCGCTTGCCTTAACACTGCTGCCGTCAATCCAAAGAGCCCAATGGATGTGGGTGTAGCAGCCGACTTCGACGACGAATTCTAAGCCCCTATGACGCGCTGTGACCCACCCCCCCGGCCAAGCTGGCCGAACTTGATCCCGATGGTTGCCTCTGGTTCTCCTTCCCATCGTGGTGGTCACTTTGACCACTGGCGGCGAAGATCGGTGTCGGGGTCGCAGGCCCTCAGCGTTCATCTCGCCGTCCATCGGCGTCAGTGGCATCGTCGTCCGGAGGTCGGCTAGATGGGGAAGAGATGGCCATTCCATTTACTGCGCAGTGCGCCGGTGCAGTCCACTGGAGTGGAGCCATTTGAAGAAATAAAGGGCAGCAGGGCAGAGAGGCAAGTTGGACGGGCCGCCCTTAAGGGGTTCAGGTGCCGTCGACTCGAAATTGCATCGCTGTATACGCTGCGCAGTGCCGCTGGCCTTGAGGTGATGGGCGCCGTCACTATTTTCATAGATATTGGTGACGAGTGACAGTGTAGTGAGCCTGCAATTGACCTGGAGCCCAGTCCAACAGTATACTCACTGAGTGTGACAACGTAGCCAACCTCTCCCAATCTCGAAGTTTGTTTTATGGGTTGTACCTGATCTGTAGATTTAGATTTACCCGACGAACCCGGTGGCGTGGTTCGTCCGTGTGCGCCTTCTAATCACGAGGTGCACGGGTTTGCCCCCGCAATTTGCATTCAAAGGGTCCGTGTTATGACACAATGCCTAAAGCAGTACCGTGAACTTTAAAAGTTGGCAGAGCGTCAGCCCGCCAAATTAACTTTACCCCAGTGATTGCTGTGTGGGCCGATGTGCTGATCAGGAAACCACACAATGAGCTTGTATGACATCTGAATAAATTAATGTCTCTTCCCATTGATTCAGTCCAAAGTAATAGAGTCCTGTTGGCAACTCCATATCTCTCTCTCTCTAAGTATACTTTTAATTTCCAGAAAGTAATATTCTACTATTATATCTTCTCAACCCGTCCATTATATCTCATATAAACTCTTCAAGAATATATACAAAACATATCATTAGGGGTGAAAGGCTTACCCAATATCTTACCAAATTTCTTGGAATCGAGCCTTGCCTGGCCTATAACTTTAGTCGAGCGGAAATCCTGATTCAGGTGATTGGCCATCAGCCGGTATGTATCAAACTCCCTATAATTATAATACCAGTGGAGCGTTCTGGTCGTTTTATTTCTTGTATCATCTATCTACAATATATTAGTCTGCGCCATTGCCGCCGAGCCTACCTCTCAAGCCTTCACCATTTTGGAACTTGCGAATTTTCAATAGGCGAGCGTGGTTTGAACTTGAACCGCTATAGTGTACTGCCATACGCTGAAATGGGCTCGCGTCAATAGGGGTTATCCTAGGCGAACGGCAGCCTCAAGGTAACTCGACGCCCGTGTGAGTCTGCCCAGCTGTCGACCCCAACAATGCGATTGAGCCAATGTACCTTTATCTTGAACCCCCCTCAACTCTGGACCTTGTCTCGCCCAAACCTTTATCCCTATTCTCGACGATCGTCTCGTCAATACGCGTCAGCAACGCGCTGTGTGGGCTCTGTATGCTCTCATATGTGCATTTACCTATTTCCTCACATCAACCGCACAACTCACATTTACAAGCGGCCATTTACAGACACAGGAATCAGCGATGAGGCTTTGTTGATATTTGCCTCGTGTGATAATGATGGTGACGGTGGTGATGAATGAACAACGAGTCCTTCTTGCCTATGAATCGTGGCGAGTTTAGCTGAGCTATTGCTCAACAGCAAACCCATAACGAGACTCCAACGAGATCAACGAAGCGACCTCGCTCCGCAGCTCTCACTCTCTCTCCCTATATATATATATATATATATATATATATATATATATATATACGTGGGTCTGGGTCTCGCTCTCTCTCTCTCTCTCTCTCTCTCTACGACGCTGCGCCTCTACTTCACCAATATCATTCCGTAATTGAATTCCAATAGACTTGGTGTCTCCACCGCTGGCCGATGACTTTGTCCACCGAGGCCGGCGAGTGGAGAGTCTGCACATCTACATAATAGAATACCTATTATTTGGCTTTGACCAAAGATCGGGTGACCAGCGACTATGAATGGCCGATGTTCGACAAGCAGGATAAGGAAGCCAGGACCATCCCAGCGGTCTGGATTGTCTAGCTCTGCAATCGCAGGTGATTCCGGACTTCGGTGTCAGCACCCCTCGCCTGAAGTCCAAGTCACTCGACGGGGGTCTTACCGAATCCCGGGAGCGACTGCATCAGCAGGGCGAGGATCAGCGTTTGCCTACGGTTCGCTGTACGCTGTGGACAGAACCGGCGGGAGAGTCCATCCCCAAGGACTGTGGGCCAGCGGGAGCGAGCAGCAGCTTTTCAAAAGGAATGCCTAATTATATCGCCTCTTGCAAAAAGAGAGAGGGAGAGAGAGAGAGAGGGCTTCGAAAAGATCTCCTCGACAGCCTATATTCTGCCAGCACTCGACTCGGCGACGGTCAAATCAGACGGATCCCATCGGTCGCCGTCCGTCCCGGCCAGCAAAGGAGAATTTCTCATCTTGCGGGGTGGGTGCGTACCAAAAAGCAAAACCTAAAGTCTTCCTAGACCCCCCCCCCAGCCACAACACCCCCGTTTCTCCACCGGCACAGCGGTAGCTAGCTCCCGCATCGTGTCGTCGCAGGGAGTTGTCGCGATTTGAGTCGATCTGACTCAAGTCTCTTGCTGGCCGTGGCCTGCAGGTAGAAACGACGAAGGTATGTAGATGATGTAGGTAAGACCCCTCAGGCGCGGGAAGGTGGGCAGCACATCTTGGTAGCACTCGTGTCTAGGCTTGTGCATGGGTTGGCAAGCGGGCTCACTGACGGACGAACGGACTGACTTAAAGAACGAAATGTAGTCGTCGTCGTCGTTGACGAGCGCGGAGAGAAAAAGCTGATGACTTCGTCGCACTATCTCGTATAAGCAAGGAATAATAACCCTTAGCGAAGAGGCGGGGAGTACTACCCGGAATGGCGCCCCCTTTCGGGCAGCGAATTAGGCGCAAGTGGGTTGGCAGTGAGCGAGCAATGTGCTGGGGTAAGGGTCGACGGTACAGATGGACGGATTATTGGGGGTAGACAAAATATTAAAAATTCTAATTTTGAGGATTGCTCTCGTACTTCGCCTCGCCGTTCGGGCGTTCCTCCGCCCTTAGCTCGTTCTCTCTTTAGCGTTACCAGTGCGACGGTTTCTCGCCCACGCGTCAGCTTCCTGCGCCATCTCTCTCTTTCACTTTCTGCACTGCAACTCGCCGTCGAGAAGTCGTGCCTTCGCTGTCTACTGTCTACGCCTTTCCTTACGCACTTCTTTTGGTGCTTCGTCCGCTGTCTCGATTCTCGAGGGACCTGCTAACGTCGTCGAGGGCTCGCTGGCGACGCGAGCCCGCCCTTGCTTTTGGGTGCCTGCCACCAGACTGCAGAGTACAGGCAGTGCTTGTCTGAATGTGGGGGTATAGGGTAGTACCCATGGGAGCTGCTACCGTGGTGCTTGGCTTGGCCTGCCCTAGCCGCGCAGCGAGTCAGACAGCTAGCTAGCAAGCGCGGTCGGCCGGTCGGTCTGGCGTTCAGGCGAGTGGATGAGCCAACAGAGGCAGTGGTGCACCGATCATCATCTCTGCAAGGAAAGGATAGAGAGCGCACGACAGGCAGAGACACCGGTGACATCAAAATCACATTAGGAACACTCGGTGCCGTAGCAGCCGATGCGTCTGCTCTGCTTCCTCCCGACCTCGCAGTCGCCGCGCCTCCGCACCCCCGCACCTCCATCGACTAGCGCTCCGGCGTAGTCCCCACTCATCGTGGACGGCTCGACGGGTCCGCTCGGGGGTGACTCGCTCATAGGCTCCTTGCCTAGATGTTGCTACTGCTGCCGCAGGCTAGCTGGCATGGAGATAGCAAGCATGCTCTCGACAGACTCGAACGAATCCTTCGCAGAACCAACCCTTCTTGAGCTCGTACCCCCCATGTAGAACCCGCCGAAGCATCAGCCACCCATTCAGGTACTTCCCGCCACCTCGAAGATTCTCCGTGATCCCCTTTCTCCAGCCCTCTTTCTCCCGAAGCTCGCGCTGCCAAGAACGCAACGGAGGCTGGCGCTGTTATGTACAGCTTCTAGCAGCGCTGCTCTTCTACCAGGTGAGTCGATTCCGTGGTTCGGTTGTAGCCCATCCGGTAGCCGAACGTTCCGTTCTCGTCCGAGTGCAGCGGGGCGTTGTTGCGAGCGTTTTGTCCGTTGTCGGCGCTGCCAGCCGAATCTTGAATCCCTGACCGCAAAGGCAAACGAGTCGGACTGAGATAGCCCGAAACATCGTTCAACGGGAAAGGCACGATTCCCATACACAACAGAGGAAAGCTTGCCTTCGCCGATGAAGTAGTCTCAACTTGAAAATGGTCGACGTCCTCCCTCTTATCTATATTGTCCCGAAGCGCTTTTTCGTTTCGAAATAAGCACAGAGAAGCGCTTCGCAGATCAGCCACAATATCTTTCAGGACGCCAGCTAACGCGGAAAGCTATTGTGGCTGGTTTGTGTTCTACCGCTGAGACGGCCCTGTGTCGTTGTACCCTGTTTCGTTAGCAGCGGGAGTTCTCATGTGGCATACGGGAGCGCAGTTCTCAGCACGTTCTGCTCTCACAGCCACTCCGTGTATGCTACCTACCTGTGTGTAGTCAGCTGCGAAGAAATATGCCGATTTGACATCGTGCTTTTCTTCGCTTAGTGGCTGGTTCCCCCCTTTTCCATCAGACACTTCCCGCCACTTATCCGTGTTAGCGTATTGCGACGAGACACATCGGAAGGAACATCTGCACCTTCCACAAGCCTGCCATGGTAGGACTTTGTATCTCTCTCCCTCTTAAAAATTACTTCCCTTCAGTTGCGGCTGCTGCTGTATGCGGACACGATTAGGCTGGCATCAATGGGTTGGTCTTTGCCTGAAACTCGGCTATAGTCCATGGTTGCGTCGACAGCCTGTTTAGCCAGACAGTCGCTCGGTACGATGAGGTAGACAACGATTTTGCGGCACATTTCCATTTTACGCGACCGTGGGAGAAGCCGCCCAAATAAAGCAGCTCACCAATCCAGTCTCTCCCTTCTACAATATGTCTGCCCATGCCCTATATCCCAGCCGCTATCCGTTCGGCAACAAGCAATTGCGTTCCACAATTCACTCCTGCCAACCTTTCACCGAAGACAGCATCGAAATGGACGACACCCATCACGACTATTTGATTTAAACCTCGTCATTCTTCGCAGCTCGCCCCCTTTCCACACGATTTGGCGACGGTCTGCTGTCGCGTCGTAGTTTTCTCAGATCGTTGTGAAGCGAGCCTGTCTCGCCGTCGCCTCATTGGTGACTTCATATAAACTGATAACAGTCCAATGCGTTGGAGGGCTTTGTTTCCGTTCCACTCTTTGGCTGTAGCCTATCTTGTGCTCAGAGCAAAATGTTCTTTTAAGGCAAGTCATCCCCGTCACGCACCCGCTTGTTCCCTTCGAAAATTCGCTCCCAAAAATCATCTATTTATTTTTCTCTCTGCTCATTTCAGTCTCTCTCTGTCTCTCTATCTCTCTCCCTTTCTCATTGTGTCTCTGTTTGGTCGTTTCCGATGCTCGTGAGTCAGTTGTCGAGGATGTCAGCCCGGTGCCCGGTTCATACCCCCATGCCGCTTAGTGGTTTCTTGGCGATGCGGCGACTTGGTGCCGTTTTGTGCCGACCATTTTGAACTGTTCCAATCTGCCGTTGTTGTCGTCGTCGCCGCCGCCACCCCCATCACTGTCATCCCGGAGTGGTGTCTCTCCATCGTCGCCGCTTGCTCGCTTCATCACATCGCCACGGGCCTCCGTTGGCTCGATACCGTGGCAAGCCCATTGTGTCATCCACATGGTTCCGCCGTCCGTGGTTGTCCCTGGCCCTCGTCGGGTCCGAGCGAGTGGTCGTTCGTTTTTGAGCCGCAGTTGTACGAGGAATGAGTGTATCTCCTTGTTGGTTTGCGTGGATGTGTCTGTGTGTGAAACTCTCTCTCTCTCTCTGTGTGTTGCCATGTGAGCGTGCGTTAAAGGGAGGCGACACAGTCAACCGGCTCCGGTCCCAGTTCGTTCTTTTCTCTCTTTTTCTGGCTCTTCACTGGCCGGCTGGTTCTTTGCTTCCCTCGTTCGGCCAATGTTCAAAGTAAGCTTCACGCTCAATGAGGCCCATAACTCTTGTCCTGGGCCCATTTACCCAAGCAGCAAGCGGCAAACACCGCTAGCAGACGCACCGTCCCCCGTCGTCGCCAGCACCGGCGAGACTGAGGCCTGTGAGAGAAGCCTCCCTTCGGGGAAAGGGAGTTGGGTGTGGACCCTCGTTTTCACCCGTCAAGAACCTCGCGAAGACCGTGTCCCCTTTCAGTATCCGACCTCGCACCACGACTTCTTGGGCCTTGCTGCCCCATTCCGTAGCCGGTCCCGTCCCGTTCCAGTCCTGCTTTGTGTCCTTCTTCCTCTCTTGTCCAGCCAAGAACCCACCCCTAAGGAGCACTCCCCCCAGCGAACACGAAGGGCCTCCGTTTCGTGGTCCTCGCACTGGTCCCTGTGTCCTCAGCGAGGTCCTGAAGGGGTTCGGTCCTCTCACTCCTCCTATCTCATGCTCGTTCGTTCGCTCTTTCTCTTTCTCTCCTTGAGGCCTTCGCGAGGCCGCGTCGTCTTTTTCTTCTTCGACGACGTCCACGGCCCATTTGCGTTTGCTGGCCGCGTTCGTTCTTTGGGCACCAGCGCCTCGCCCGCACGCGTGTCCCTCCTTTAAGAAGCAGCTTGGCTCTTGTCCCATTGAGCGGCGGTGTGACGTTTAGGTGCTTGACCAGAAGGGTACGCGTTGGGTCGTTCCCGTTCTTAATTCAACACTGCTTGTACGGCACGGAGCTACCGAAAAAGAGCCCGCCAGCTTGTCCTCAGCCTGTCTACAGACACCCTTGCCACTGCCGACACCTCCTTGCTGATCGGGGACAACAGCAGCAAGCGGCAAAGAGGGTTTCCGGCCTTGGACCCTGCCTTTCTCTGGTGGGCACCGGCCACCTCGTCCCAGCGTCTGGTCTAGACCGCCTAGAAACGTCGCCCTCTTTTGTAGGAACGAGAGGACCGAAAAATACTACTAGCGGGAAAGAAGCCTCGAAAGCCCTGCTTCAATGTGGGTGAGACAGAGAGAGCAAGGCCTGCGCAACGCTGTCCAACTGTGAAGGAGGAAGAGGCGGCCGAACCCAACCCAATTCCTAGATCTTACCAAGGCCATGACGTGGGCAACATCAAGCTGGAGAGCGATATAGATTAGGTTCTAGACCAAACTTCGTCGCAACTCCCGCTATTAGAGTTCCTAGAGCTTCTTGTTCAGGTCCAACTAGAATGACCTAACTAATTGAAAGTAGGCTAAACTGAACTGGTCGCAGCAGCTTGTGTGCTGTGACACCCTTGTCGACCGATGTGTTTGGATCGACGAACAAAAAAAACTACATTTTTCCCCCCCTGCTGCTTGAGTAGGTCTCGGTCGAAAGCGCTGTCGATGTCCAATACGGCGCCATGTGTTCTCAATAGGCATTCGCCTCCCCCGTGCGAACACATACCGGCCCTGGGAGACGGCCAATGTTCGATTTCGTCGAAAGCGATTTGACAGTGCTTATGGCGTTTAATGAGAAGAAACACCATTTGCGGAATAGTGTTTCGCTTTTATAAATAAATATTATGGGCTGTCTCGGCACGCCTGCCTGTATATGGTGTCCAACGTCCCAGTGTTAGCAGCGAGCGCCATGCGACGACGTGGTCCCATAAATGGCTCTCCAACAGCTACCGCCATACCTACACCGCTGAATGCCGCTGCTGAAATTCAAAAGGGCCTCCACTGTTTCTGTTCAGCTTATGCAAACGGAACCAACCCTATGCGGCGATACAAACTTTGCACCCTCGCCGAGATGTAGGGCAGTTACCTATTGTTCGAATTCTTCCAGCTATATATATATATTGTACGACAACCGAAAACACCGCAAACTGGAGCACTTTGCATAGGAACGCTTCTCAGTGTGTTTCACCTTGCGTCGTTGCTTTTGAAAGCCTTTACGCCCTCCGTACAGGCTCTTAAGACCATTTCGAATCAGAATCAGGGAGTTGTCAGCCGTAGTTTTCTTGAGCTCATCTCTTCTTAGGGTGCTCATCGTCCTTGCCTCTCTCTCTCTCTATATATATATTTTATATGTATATATTATATATATATATATATATATATATTTAACATGTATATATTTATATATTTCTCCCTTTTTCTCTTTTCAGCGTCACCAGTTTCCGCCGGGTCCCGGCTGGGCCCTCTCACCCCGCTTCTTTGCGACCTAGCCGGCCAGCCATGTTGGGGCTAGATGCTGGCTATCTGCCTGCCTGTCCGCCCGCTCGCCCGAAAGCTGTCGGTGTAATTGTTTATGGTGGGTCAGGGGGTGGTGCACATTGCTTGCTCGCGCACTCGTTATTCTCTTCGTTCGTCTCCCGTTCTGACGCCTTGCGCCTGCCGGCACGCTCTCTGTCGCGCGGCGTGTGACCTTCGACGAAGTCACTCCTCACAGCAGCACCAGCAGCAGCTGAAGTAGCACCCGCATCGAAGCAGCGAGCCACTGAAGCCATTAACCCTAGAGCCGTTTATCTTGCTTTGGGCTTTGCTGCTGCTGCTGCTGCTGCAGGCGAGGCTGGAGCGATCCGGGATGGGGCGGAGCGCCCCTTGCTCGTTCGTTTTCGCTTGAGGAGCGCGGTCGCCGGCGCGAGTCGTCCTTGCGTTAGCGACGAGAGCGGACGGAACGGAGGGGGCACGGCTACGAACCCGCGAGCGTCTCTGCTATGAGACGCTGGCAGAACGTTGCGGCACAGTTAGTGCCGTTTGTCGTTTGAAAAATAGAAGCGAAAACCATTTTCAAATCAGGAGTCGACCGGAGCTTGCGACGGAGTCCCAACGCAGGAGAGGGGAGGACGGAGGGCGGCCTCAAAGCATCGAGGTCACTCCTGAAACGACGCCGTCGTGGTACGATGCTTGCTAGTGCAGGGAGTCGGGGCCGGGCGAAGCTGCCGGTATCAGTATCAGCAGCATCAGCAGGCGCAAGGCACAGTAGCGTCGCAAACTTCAAGCGCGAACTGCTATGGGGGAGGGCGAGAGAGAGAGAAAAAACTAGCAAGTTTGAGGAATACGCCGGGGGCGACGGGGCTGGCCGCCGCAGTTTTGGGGCAAATTCAAGAAGGAGCCGGCCGAGGAACCGGCAAACGAATCGAGAAAATCGAGGCCCCCGCTTTAATGCATCATCACATACATTACTTACATTTGGAAAAGCCAAAATGACCAGTTTGCCGTGTTACCGGACGGGGCAGAGCAGACCCGAAAATCAAAGGAGCCAAGAAATAGAGGCGGGAAGAGGGGCGAATGGGATACGTTTCGGAGAGACCGGATGGTCTTGAGGAAGAGCCGAGCCTGCATCGATCCAGCCTTGCAATGAGCCGTCACATTGGACACTGCAACCAATCTACCTATATACAAACGGCGTTCGTGCGCACACCATAACGGCATGCCACGGCATGGTGGCACGCGTGCTTTTGAAGTCACCGCGCGGCTTTGAACTCTGTGACCCTCCTGAATACGGGATATCACATGTAGTACATGCTCAACTCTGTGCATGTTTATCTGGAGCTCGTCATGTGGAGACCGTGTCCCGTACGATCTGTGGGGAGAATCGACGTCTTTGAAGTATTTAGGTGCGCGCCCACATGTTAATGCGTTATATACATATTTGACATTACGATGTGCCGCATATACGTATTGATGCATCTTACCGAATGCGTTTGCTCACGTATTCAACCGTATTTGAAATTGTCGGAAGGCATTGCTAGCCTATGCGGTCTCAGTGACCCGGTCAAATGCTTTGCAGTCGTCGAGGCACTCTATTCCTATATGATACTTGAGGGTGCCCGCTGTTCTGTTCTTCACTGAATGTGTTCCGTTTGCTCATCGCGCTCATGGACGGGAGATCTTGAGATCGTCACGGCAGCTACGGTCGTCTACTACGGATGCTACAGAATGTAGTCCCCTACGGCCCCGCTCATTGCTGTTGAGTATAGTTCCGTAGTCGTCCCATAGTTTCATTGTGGCTCCGTAAACGTTGGGCACCAAGAAGAACGCTACCATCTCCTCGTTTGAAGGTGCTGCTTGGTTCGTTGGCTGGTTGCTTGCTTGTCCCTTTCCGTTGCTAGGCCCCTCGTTCAAACTGCTGAGACCCCCACGCCGGAGGAGCGCACCGAGCAGGAAATTAGATTTCTGCAAAGCGGATGCCACCGAGAGAACGCACGACAAGCGGCGGTGGAGAGGATGCCAAGGGGTTAGTCTGTGGCGATTTCCTCTGTCCCTGCTCCAGGTTCGCGCGGCGCACTCCACAGCTACCTCCCCCGACAGCCGCAGCCTGCCAAAACCCGGAGGCTAAGAGAAGACGGCACTCGCCCGAAGGCGGGCAGGAAACAGGCTGGGGAGTGTGCCACGAAAGCCCATACCACGGATGATGTCGAGGACAAACCTCACAACGATAGACGAGCTTTCCTCGGCAAGAGAAATAGCGAAGCGGCTATAGCAGCAGCAGAAGCAGCCGAAGGAGTTTAATTACGAAAATGCTATCTTTCTCTCTCTCTCTCTCTCTCTCTCTCTTGAGCTCTTTCTGTAGAGAGACAGAGAGCTGATGCCACCAGCCACCCATTGGGACCGACTCTCCCAATTTTGTTGTTCCACAAACCCCTGTTTCCTCGCTGCAGTCTTCAATTCTCCCCTTCGTTGTTGCCGACTGACGACCGCTATCGGCCGATTTGCCGAGACTTCAGCCCTCCCCGTAGGACGTCATTCGATGGTCTAGCGACGACGACTCCTTCCAGCGGGTTTGGCCTGATGCGCTTTGCGTTGTTGCCAAAATGTTGGCATTGGCTCGCCGGGAGACAGGGGGTGAGGGCTGATCGAAACCGACTGTAAAGAAAACAGAATGCAGTGGAAAAAAAGTCCAAATTCTATGTGTTCCTTCGCCGGGCAGCTAAACCTGGACGAAGCTGCGAGCTTGCCGGTACACCGACGATCCAGCCACGAACGAGGACATTGCCACATCATCAACAATAACAACAACACCAACATACGCGATGATAATGGACGACGCCAGACGCGGATAGTATGCAGATGCCCGTTGAAGAAGAAGAACCACAACAACAACAACAGCAAGACAAAGGCGAAAATGGGACATTGTTGCTACTCATGCGAAATGCGCACGGTCGTGTGGCCGACCCGATATGCTACGGATGTGATTGTGTACGGGGCGTTCGTGTAACTGGTACATAAGCATAAGGCAGGACCGCTTCACGCGGTGGCGGGAATGCCGGCAGGGCAAGCCGGCAAAGAGATAGGACAATAGCTCTCCACCTGCATTCGCCTTCAGCTGAAACGTGCACAACAGTCACCCGACTTCGGTCTGTCTGCCTGCCTCGGTCACAGCCGTGAAAAATCCAAAGGTCACGTAGTCCGTCAGCGACGACGTCCAACGCTGACGCTGAGCTCGTGCTTGCTGACGCGAAGTCCTCGAGGTGACACGCGCCTTCGAAGTGCTACTTTCGACGAAGCCTTGCCTCCTCTGTGGGGGACACCTCGCCGGGCGCTGACGAAATGACAACGGTCGCAGTTGTCTTTGTGGCTTTCAACGGGATGTGGACGGGGCGGGTGGTCGTCCGTCGACTGTTTCTGGAGGTGGCCAAAATGAGCCACAGAAGCAAAAACACGCACGATTGTCACGTACCAGTATAGTTTTTACGTGATTTTTTTGTTGGTATGCTTGATACGTCACGGCTAAGAGAATTCCGGTGCTACAAATGGCTATAGCCAAATAAATCTTATCAACTTCAATGCAGTCCACGATATGTCCATAATTGAGTAGGACATTGGGTCATGGTAAAAGCAGTTTCAACTGCTTCGTGTTCATAATGAGAAAAGTTCTATCAGGTTATATGGACATATCTGTGACCAGCATATATATTGTGGCCGCGAGTTAGAGATGGTACAACACTCACGGACGGGTTTTATGCAAACGATTGAAAAATCTACACGTCCACCTCCCTATAATGCTGCGCAGTCAGCATTAACAACACACACACACACACATAAAAACACTCACAGCCACGTACACTTATTTAAAATCCGCTTTTGCAACAATGTTTCCGCCTGCGAGCGGAATACTAATCGCCGCATGAGGCCAGCCGATATATCAAGCGATATAGCAGGCAATCTTCTCTCTCGGCAACATATTCACGCTTGCATTCGCGGGAACTTGAGAAGCTGAACTACCTCCGATTTTCTCAGGATTCATTACCTGGAACGTTGCCATCTCCTTACCACCGCGTCGATTGCCGCCAGTGGCAAAGTTGACTGTGAGTGGCCATGTCTAAAAAATACGAGGCAAGAATGAAGAACAGAAAAAAAATATGCTAATTCCTCCCGGCCTCTCCTTCTCGACCATCATCCGAGTCGCATCTCCAGTAGCAGTCTCCCCCGGCTCGGCCCCGGCAGCGTCATTCCCTGCCCCTCAAGAGCACCTTCGCGCCACGCTACGCTGGTACCCTGCAGTTTCGAAAGCCTTCGAAACCACCGGCTGCTCGGCGTAGATTCGCAGACCGAAGTGGAAACGGATCCCGGTCGTAGCCGACTCCTGACCGACCGCTGCGAAAGGGAAGTAAATTTGATCACCGAGTGACAGCGGCCCCGGCTCCGACTCCCGCCAGGAGCGGGGCGGAGTGGATCCGCGTGCGAACTGTATGGCTTCACCGCTGCCTCGGTGGCTCGCTCGGCCCCTCGCTGATTCTGCAGTATGAGACTCTTTGTAAGGTCTGTCTAATCACGTTTTCCGGTTGAAACGGGGATGGGAGGCGAGACTGGGATGAGGCAGGCCCCGGGAATTGGCCAGCAGCAGCAGCAGCAACGGCGGCAGTCGCAGCAACGAAATCTGCAGAACTGCGGCTACCGCCGCAGAGAGAGTATGTGATGAAGAGCGAGGTCGGTTGTAGTAGTGGTAGTAGTGGTGGTAGTCATCGCCGTTGTTGTTATCGCCATCTACGTGCTGAGCTGTGAGAGTTTCCCCGGTGTATGTATGTGGAGGGGTACACGTCGGACGTCCGTTCACCGACCGGTGGTCTCCTTGCCGCCGCTGCTACCGCTGCCGCAAACTTTAGCTGCGAGGTAGACAGTCTGCCCGGGGCAGCTCTAGCGGTTAGGGTAGAAGGGGCATGCGATTCCTCAGATGTCCTCAACTTCGTTGTCGTTGTCGTCGTCGACTTCGTTCCCGTCAGCGGCCGCGGCCTCGGCCTCAACCGCGCTCTCGTCATCTGCACAGTTCTCCCCTTTCAGCGTTCGTTTCATTCGTACGCGCTCCGAGCGCTCAGCGCTGGGGTTCGCATAAAAACCATCTTCCTGCTCTCTCAGCTGCTGCCACAGTCCGCCGCTCGAGCAGAAGACCAACGGAAGAGGGCTTGTTCCTCCCATCCCTCGTTCGCTACTACCTCCGCGCCTTCCGCATGTACCCCTTCATCCAGCCAACGGGGCCGGCCAGATCAAACCTCGTCCGCTCGTACAGCCCGACCGAGCCCGTCGCAGGGCGACTGCAGTGCGGCGCCACTGCTGCTGCTGCTGCTTCGGCTGTAAAGGCCGGCAAACCTAGGCGACGTATGCCTGAGCCGTAGGTGAGCGCGAGGCGGTCGACCATTTTTATATTATACATACATAGCCGGCACCGTGCTGATGGTAGCACTGCCGTGCTGATGCGGCCGGCGTCGAAGTGACTGCGGTTCAGCAGTTGCCACATATATCAGTAGCCATCAGCAGCAGTATCAGCGCAGTAGCGTATATGCATCGGGTCGATTGGTCGATCGGCGCCCAGTAATGGTCGTGGTGGCCGGCCGTGGAAACATGGCTAGCTGCAATGGCGGCGCTAGTGATCATGTCTATGTGGTTGTGCGTACAAGTATTAACATCATACACGTCAACGTTGTGGAAACACTCCACATAGGCAGTCATGCAGGTGTCGGCAGCCGCCACATGGCTAGGGTGTCAGTTAAATGGTGGCTTGGTGGCACCAGGTCGAGCAGGACACCCCTCTGCGGGGACCTTTGTTTTAGTAGGACTATACTCGACTCGAGCATAAAGTCAGGCGAGGATGGTACATGCGAAGTCAGAAAGTCGGACCGACAGAGAGATTGGCTGTTCCGGGTAAATGATACCGTGAAAGTACAAATGCATTATCAGCAACACCAATAGTACCGATAGATGCTAATTTGATTATAATATCAATAATAAAGGTGGCAATAATAATTATAATAGTAATAATAATGTAAATGCATTTCCTTACTTCAAAGTAGGTGCCATCGGTGGCAATAGCAATACAGTCATGATATCTGAAAAGATGCGTATTTAAGTACAATGGGATGCGCTTGTGTTGTGCAGAAAGTAGACAAATCTATTTTTGACGAATGCGCGGATTTTCAACCACGAGACGATTTTAGGAGCACTGAGGGTTCCATAATGGAAATTGTTGACCTGAGCCCACCCCCACCCCCATAATCCCTAGAAATAATTAATAACTACTGTATGTTTGAACAAATCAGAGAAAAAAAATAAATAAAAAAAATAATGGAAATTGTTTAGTTGAGCTGTATATATATATATATATATATATATATATCAATGGTATTTTTAGTCGCTTACACGGGCCCGAACAGCTGAGCTTACCTGAAACAACATGAAAATACGTGGACGTTATTATTAATTTTTCATAATATTGGCTATTTTATTGAAACAAACACATCGCTTAGCTACGTACGAACACATCGCATAGCGAATCTGGCTTTGATGGAACGAATCAAAAAGTAATCTAATGTTACATTATAGCACTACACTAGAACATCAGAGAGAGAGAGGGAGCCATAACAGGAGAATACAACTTGAGAGTACACACAACTTGGGTCACGATCGTCACACACCTATATATATATATATATATATATGTATATTCAGTAGGTTGCAGGCGTACGCGCGACGGCCGACACAGACAGCCATACTGCGAAGCAATGTCAACCAGATACATCATCGTCAGTAGCAGTAGCAGCAGCTGGTCCACAGTATGTGCCTGGTGGCGTCGCACCCAATTTCTATTATGGGTCTCGTTCTCCTATTTGTGTCCGTGCCACAAATGACAAAAGCCACACCACAATTCGTGTGTGTGTTACTGTCTACAGTTATTGCCGCTACATTGCCACCGTGGGCAACCTATGACCTGCGGCCGCCAAGGAGGCGCAGAGGTGGTAGTGGTGGTGGACCATGATAGAGATAAGCTAGGTCGCGAGGAGGGAGAAGTTCTCAATCTCTCTCTCTCTCTCTCTCGCTTGTTTTCCCTAGCTTCCGGCGGCACTATGTCCTTCTCGGGCAAATAGCGCACACGGCCGTTTGCGGTTGGCTCTGTCCAGGTGGTCCAGTGGTGTGGCGTTTGGTGACGATTTGACGAGATGAGAGCAGTGGCGGCGGCGGAGGCAACGGCGCTCTCATGGGCTCTGGCTTGAGTGCCATGTGAATCAGACAAATACGCATTGACCTGCGACACAGGGTTGTTCTATGTGTCGCTGATGATTCCACTATCATGGACGACAAGTCGCACTTGTCGTCCATGAACTCTGCCAATGCTTGTGCATTGCAGCTGGGTGTAGCGAACGTTAGCGAGCGACAAAGGTGGCGATATCCAATAGCCGTTAGAATAGTCAATTTTGCGTTTGTGTCGATTTCTGTTGATTTTCACATTTTCACTTCATAATGAATCTGAGAGGAACGGTTTGCGGTTGGCTGTATGTAACACAAAATTATGATGTGATTCTTGTCAGTTTGTTGTCTTGTTCCAGCCACGGGCGAGTTACCCCCAGTGACTGGGACCATACTGTGTGTGACTAGGCTCTGGAACCATACTGTGTGTGATCTGAACAGGACACCCAGTGCCCAACGAGCACAAGCTGTCGAGTCACAAGCGCGTTCTGCTCCTGCGCCAACAGTTCAACGTCGGTCCATACTCCCTCGGAATTGTATGGGACAGTGAGTAAAGAGTTCTGGGCCTGTCCATCAAAGCCAATCATCTTTGAGTAGATTTGCAGATATGTACCACTGCTGTCGTCGGTTGTGAAATACGCCAGCGGGAGAACGATCAGCGAACGCGGCTAATAAACTACACTATGGGTTTGCTGTACAAATCGCAAGCGGTTGTTGTTACTCGATTGGTCCATTGTGTGCTTGACAACTGTCAACGAGAAAAAAGGCAGCTGGTCTGTCAGGTTATTGAGCGCGATCCAGCCAGCTCCCGGCGTCGAAAAATCGATAAATCACTGCCTACTGGCTGTGTAGGAGAGAAACATCTGCGAAGAGCGAGAGTGTTATTCGGGGCGTCCAGTTAAATGACTTTCGTGATATCGATTTTTACCGTAATTATTCCCCCTTATAAATAACATGGTCGGCATTTTTGTCAGTTCCTCCTGAGTATGCCATCGAACTAGCTATACAGACAGAACGTCTCTAGTTTATTATGTCCCATTATGGCCCATGGGCACATACTTACTAACGCACGCATATGTAATCTACATTCATTATATCCGGGCACACAATTGTTATTACCCTTTATTTGGCAATAAATCAAATAAATGAAAAAATAAAACGAACAAATGCATACAAGCATATTCACAATAACATGTTAAATGGTTTTAATTTTACTTATCATAGTGCTAATCGTGGTAGCCGCCATGTAGAGACACTTAATTGAGTGTTCAGTATCCGCCCGAAACTTGCCGCTAGTATTGTCCTTGCTCGCCACAACCACGTCAGGTGCAAAACTCTTCGAGCGGAATTGCCAGACACATAAAACCTCGCATCGAAGTACCCGTTCGTTTGGCCGACGGCTGACGACAAGCTGTCAATGATCGTCAAATCCCACAGCCGACCACAGGGGCGGCAAAAATCGATAGGACTGGAAGCAAGACCCCGGGGGGTCGGCGGGACTCACGCCTGACTCGGCTTGCTGGCTAGCTGACTCCTGACAGCGGCTGGTCTGACCCCTACTGCGAGGTGATTTTAGGTTCAACACTCTCAGGCGTTGGCGACCAGCCTTCTTTGTTGCAGCTGAAGTAATCCACTAGAGAGAGAGAGAGAAGTAGCGACACAGGCTGGCCACCCCTCCCAGGCGTTAACTTGCTAGCCAAGTACTACTTATCCCAGCAGCAGCGGAAACAGGAAGCAAGCGATAACACGAGTTGTACGTAGACCAAAACAGCATAAGCAGCTGTGCTGCGCCCTCGCAGTGGCTAGATCCGCGTATAACTGACGTCGTCTGCTGTAGTCAGCTGTCGACGTGTTTCTGAGTCGAGTGTCGCGAGCTAATGCATATTTGAACGCTATGTGACCTCCGCATGTAGCACAATCACTTCGTACTACTTGTGGGGGGGGGGGGTAGGTGGGTAGCTCTATCAACGTGCACATATATGCTTACTTTCGCTCCTCTATCTATAGTCTGCCCACAGTCAAACCACTCTTGTAGCGTTTCTTTGCAGTTGCAGCCAAGCGCGGACTGACTGATGTACACGCTGTGCTGTACGGCGATGCAGGCCGAGCGACTGGCTACGCCAACCTCCTATTCGAACGAAACGAGCGGCGCAGTCTGCTCAGACCTGAGCATGCGAGGTCTGAGCAACCACCGAGGCTCCGATCGGTTCAGCGGGAGACATCGGCATATAGCAGAGTTCCTACCTCGCGTCGACGGCGGGAGTTGCGGTGATCCGTTGAATTCTAACGAGACGTGGCTACACCCGGAGTGGGTGCAGGAAATGCAGCAATACACATTTCGTTCAACGCTCGACGACGTCTCTACCCGAGCGCCGAATGGACCCCTTCCTTCTGTCGCAGTGGAAGGCTTGAGGGCATGTACACACGATCGTACCGCCTCTTATAGCTGGCGTCTTGGCCTGCTCAGGGTAGACCATTGCTGCTGGCTGGCTGGCTGGCTGGCCGGCCGGCTCACCCTATATAACTTATATATATGTAGCGGTTGGTGGCCCGCTAACTAGGACGTTCCCGTCGTCGTCTTGTGAGGCGGCGGCGGCGAACGACGCGTGGTCGAATATTCGAATGGTTTGTCGAACGTGCAAACCTCTAACCCTCGGCGCACCTCTTCCCCTTCCACAAAGCCCCCATCGCCGTCCTCTGCTGCTGCCTGCAGCGATCCAGCTTCAGGCGTGCCCAACATAGGAGCCGATCAAACGCTCATTCGTCGAGAGCCGCCAGGCCCATACATCGTGCGTTCTTTCCTCGAGCTGAAGGTGGAGGCGCTGGCGAACGCCTCGTATACCCCGATTCGCTGTATACATAAGTATACAGCGTGTGGCCGTCGCAAGAGCGCTGAGCACGAGACGTTGTCGACGACCATCGACGTCGGAGCGAGAAAGCGAGCGAGCGAGCGAGCAGGCGACGGACTTTCGATGACCCCGAAGGAATTCATATGTTACACGTTATATACTCGTCTTTGGGCGTGCGGCGGGAACGGGGACCGCTGTTGGATTGAAGCGAAGAGAGTCGAGGGAGGCGAGCAGCAGCATGAGAGGGTCGTCGAGTCTTGTGATCGGATGGTTCTGTTGGCAGCGATAGATGAGTCGGAATAGTCGGGGAGGAGGACGCGTACACGGTAGGCCTGTGCTGTTCGGCTCGATGTGTAGCTAGTCCCAACTCTGCAGCTAGCCGAGAACGAGGCGGCAGGCAGGCAGGCAGGCTGCCCGCGAGCTGACGCGGGCATAGAAGGCAAACGAGGTTGGTAACGTAGAGATTTATATACCACTGTTCTGCTACTCCAGAAGCCCGAAGTCTGACAAAGGGGACGGACGGAGGGAGGGACGACATGCAGTAAAGATTTCACAATGCCTGTGTGCCCGAGATGTCTGCTTGACTCAGACGTCGTTTTTCCATAGTTCGCGTTTCGTCTGGACTCGCTCCCAATCTTGGTTCCTGCCGAGGGCCGGCCCGGCCCGGCCTAACTTGCCGTGGCTCGCACTCGCTCACTGATGGAGTCAGCTGTTATTTTTATTTTACCATTTGACAAAGACCGTTCCCTCTATTCTAAGGTTTCGTCTCTTCGGAAAACGAAACGATAGGCCGGCGCCACGCGGGAACAAGACATGACGGACGCATGATTCAGGCAGATCTAGCTCGAGTCACGCGCGACGGCCAGAGACGGGAGGACGAACGGGAGCGAGGGAATAGTATCGCTTCTGCTTTCTGTCCAACTGCCGCTGCCAGAGCCGGCGAACGACTGCAATGCGTACGGTGACGGTGAGGTTTACCGGCACGACCGCTAAGATACGCAACATAGATATATGCTATCGTATATAGGGGCATGAACACAAATGCCGAATCACACACGTACAGGTATATACGCATAACGAGACTGAGCGCAAAACAGTATACCTATGCAAATATCTCGGCTGGCGGACATGAGAAGCGGAGGAGCACGAATCTGTGAAGGGGCTGTATCAACAATGGTAGTCGTTTGAAATGAGTCGGGAAGCTGACCACCAATTGTACAACGACTGTGTATTATTAGGGCCTGGAAGCGAGGCAGCCGCCCCTGGAACATGTTCTAGCTCGTTCGCAATGGCTGCTACGGAGTCACTAGGGATGTCAGTCGTCAACGAGTGGCGAACCATTACGGCCCTTGTAACCATGGCACGGCTGGCCCGACATCCTCCATACTGGGAGGTAGTCGTGCATAGCTTTCTCATGCCGGGAGCAGTCTACAGTCGACTATACCCTCCGCCGGGGTCGGCGTACATGTGAATATAGTGATAGTATGCGAATCGTTGATAGTAAAAAAACACAGCCGAGTATACGTGGCCTGCGATCGTGGCTTGTCGTTAGACTCGTCCGACCTCGACTCGTTCGATGAACGTTCGAACGAATTCAACTGCGAATCGAATCAACGGAAGACGGCCGTGCGTCGGCCAGCAGCAACGAGCGGCAGCACCATCAGCACGATATCAAATACGAATTCGAAATTGCGCCCGCCTTAGCGCCCGCTGTCGCCCCCCCCCCCCCGGAGTCAGTGAGTCAGTCGCGCAGCGAGCCTTAGAATTCGACATCATTTGTGTGCTTTTTATACATAGAGAGTATATGTCTCCTTTTTATGTCCTTTCTACGCTGCTTCCTACCCGGCTCGCCAGCGCTATCCCCAGCCGCGTTCGCCCGCTCCGTCTGGCCTCTTCTGGTCGAAACATCTCCCGTCGCTGGCGAGGCAAGAAGGGCCTCCGCGGCAAGCATGCGCCCACCGGCGGTAGGAAGGCGAACGGCCGCCACTTCGCGTCAAGCCAGCGGTGAAGAACGGAATCAGAATATGCGATACGGCGAAGACGTCGGTATTCGACAATGAATGAGGGGCAGAAGTAAATCTGCAGCGACCACGCGCAGATTCCCTTCCGGGGAACGCGAGCGGGCGACACGGAGAGATCGAGATCGCGTTTGCTGTTGGCTGGCCGATCCTGCCGCCTGCTTCCCTGTTTAGCCGCGCGATCCATTCGTGCTCGCTCGAGTCGTCCTGATGTCGGGCTCCGTCAATAGCTCGTCATCCCTCACTGCCCCTCCCTCCCCCCTTCGTGTGGAGCTTCTCGAGGCGGGGTCCAGAACTCTTGCGACCCGGAAAAGCCTAGGGAAAAGTCGGCCCAGACACGAAATGCAGTGTCGGGCTTAGCTCTCGCTAAGCAATTCGTCCCCTTTGCCGACTCACACGACGAGTGATCGGCGCGAATGGATCAGTTCGTGGAGATGGGTACTGGCCAGTGACAGATGAGAGGCGGCCAACTGTGGTAAATAGCAGGCACGAGACATGATCATGCGCAGTATCTTGTTGATCAGTGTCCTATTTACATACGCCCATGGATGGCACGTTCAATGCGTTGAACGTTGGACATTCTGCGCGAGAGCTCTCTGAAATCGTGGGCTCGGCATCGAATAGTAATCGGTAGTTGGGGTGAACCGGGACGAACGTAACGCTCTCATAGGGTAGTGCCCAACGAGGAGCCTACTACCGAAAGCGTATCAGAGCAAACCAAGGCCGGGCCGCTAGTTTCCTACCAGTACGCTATCAAGGTCGAAGCTGGATCTTGTCGCAACCCGTGTATCTGTATCGTCCGCTCGTTCAACTCAGCCTGCCTCGTTTCTCCATGATCCTCTCCTCTTTCCCAATGAACTTTCTTTTTTTCCCAGTGAATTTCGCAGACCGCACAGCAACGAGGGACAAACAGACACGCCACCATGGTGCAGCAGCATGGCTGTCGTGTCGACATCGGGTCTTGCGCAATCCGCTTGTGACGAGGCAGTTTTCGCAACCGATAAGTTTCCCTACAAAAACGAGATTTTTCCACGCCCAGACGAACGCAGTGGTGCAGGCGGCATTTCGTCATGACCGCGATGGGAGGCCAAGTGAGTCTCTTCTCTGCGAGGCTGACCCCAACGGTGACGCAGCGTGACTGCCGGGACTGTACGGGCCCGTAGCGGATGTTGACGTGCCGCAGCTGACACAGATCCTCACAGAGTCACTACCTGACAACGACGCCGTCTTTCGACGCCGAAAGAGGCAGCATGTGCACATGGCGGGTACATATTTGTACGCTGGGTAGCTCTGGATATGTTAAACTGTGCACGATATTCGGCCGATACGTCATGAACATTCTCATGGTGAGTTGTATTCTTAGATTGGGTTGCACCTTGTCTTTTTCCTGTGCTATTTGTCCAGTGGAAAGGCTTAAAGAGGAGCACTTACAGCATGATACATATCTTTCTCTATTGCGAAGCATTGCGCCTCTCTCATCCAAGCCCTACCAGAGAGAGAAAGGCCGGTGGTGGCCGTTCTACCGTGCCCACTTGACCACCCCCCGAATTTCCTTCCGGCCTTAAGCAGTTCCACTTTTACAGGCTTCCTCTATCGTCGTTTAATACCACCCTTTAGATACATCGGCATGCCCGGCTGCACCGCTGCTTCAACGAGGTTCTGCCAGCCGCATCGCGTTGGCTGGAAAGCCCAAAGGTCGTCCAACCGGTCTAGAGTGGAATTTTATCGAGAAATGTGTCCTCCAGGGCTAGAAGGAGCCCCAACACCATCCCAGCCGGGGCAGGCTCGGTCGACTTTCGCCGACCGAGGTGCGACGGCGGCGGCGGCGGCGGCAGTCGGCACTCGGGAATTCGTTCTGAAAAGCAGGAGCAAAGTCGCTCCTGGCCAAAGGCCCCTCGCGTCTCTCACGCTCTCAGTGCGGCGTTTAGCGTCGGGTTCGGCGAGGCAGATGCCGGCCGATTAATCTCTCCGCGGGGACCATCACGGATGCGGTGGCCGGGATCGTTGCGTTGACTCCACCTACTCCACAACGTTGCTACGCTTATAGTGCACCACGAACTCGGCTTCTACCGTTGCTGCTTTCGTCCACCATCGCACTGCGGCCTCGTCTCGGATCGTGGCCGACTGCTCGGAGACTCCGCGGAACTCTCCTCCCCTTGTCCGAAGGTCGAATCGAATGGACGTCAAGTTTGCACTAACATCTAGGCTAACTAATTCTATACTAATATTGCCATCGGCCCCCCATCGGCAGGCAGCTGGCAGGCAGATCTGAATGTGTGCTCCAACGCAGGAAGAACGTTGGACCACTCGAATTTCGTCATTGCGACGCCGCAGTTTACCATGCAGCTGTGCTATCGCTACGAGTCGTTCGTTTGCTCTATACAGTAAATAACTGCTGCGATAGATTTAATGGCAGGGCACAGAAATCGACTGGGTTTTCTCCGTTAGCCTCTTTCTCTCTCTCTCCCTTTTTCTCTCATACACAATTTCTCTCTAGCGTTTCCTCAGCAGTGTGGGGTCCTTCCAATCTTGGAGCCTGCCTCCTGCTGGATTCTTCAGATCTACCTATCCATCGCCCGCTGCCTATGTCGTATGCGCCTTCTGGGGGGGAATCGACAGGGAGCAGCTCCAGGCCGCGGGGTATGGCTTCCGCACACCGTCAACGTCTGCCACAAGCCCAGCCATTTCGGCTTTATGGAGGAAAAATGCTAATTTAAAATAGCCACTGCCTCCACCGAAACCACCGGGACTCGGCGGGGCGGGCGGAGAAGCCGGGCAAACGTGAACCGGCCGCCCCTGAGCGAAGCCAACCGAACGATCCGGCTTCAACATTAGGCGCGAGCCTGGCGACCTTGCTTTGGCAGCCTCAAGGAGAACGAAATATTTAAAAAGACGTTACACAATATACCATCATTGGGTGATACCATCTTGAGAATGATGTCGTCGTGTAGCGGAGGCACTATTAGTGAGCGCACTCGAGGCCAGTTGGAGAATGCTTGAGAGAGCATGATCGCGCGAACTACGATGAGAACCTAAGCCAGAACGCAAACGTACATTCAGCGGGAAAGTAGAAATGGTAAAGCGTCCTCCCAAGCCTGCCCGGTTGGTCGGGTACATACCCATATTGCTATGCCGTAAACACATAGGTACTTAGATTACATGTAGACACAGTGGCGGACGTTTCACGTACACGCAGATGCATGTTGAAGCAGGGCCGCTCGCGGTGAGCGGGACACAGGATGCCGGGCGAGAAACCTGTCCTGGACCCAGTCTCGTGGCCTTGGTGCACAATTTCGTAAATAGGAGTGGTCGCGATAGTAATAGAAGCACGAAATAATCGTAATGGCCTAGAAAAAGAATGATGAAACTGCCCCTTCCCTCGCGACCACGAACAGAGGGTGGGCCGGAGAGCGGGGCTGAGACAGGGCACGCAAATTCGGCGATGAGGCAAAGAGAGGTTGGTAGGAGTTGCTGAAGAAAGCATCGAGGTCATTACGACTGGGGCATGCCTCGGACGAACGTCCACGACCGACAGACGCGAGCAGTCAGAAGGGGAACGAGGTGGTAGAGATACGAGGAGGTCACGAAGAAGACCATGTGCGTGAAAACCCTTGGGAAATGCCTGGCTGGCTGACGAGTCTCGTCCAAGTCTCGGCGGCCGTTCTCGACGACTGGGGGTCTTGGTCCGAGAGTCCCGGGCCCCAGAAGGGGCTCTGTGCAGCTCGTGGCCTCGTCGTGGCCAGGACTGAGCGGCCAAGACGGGCCAAGCACTTGGATCTCCATGCCGTGCTCCTCCACGAAGCGTTCTTTGGGTTCTGGCGGCTCCTAGCGTTCGGAGCCAGCATTACGCATGGCATGTATACGAACTGAAACAGCGACCCACTGAGAAAAATAGGGCAACAGCAAACCGTTATGGGATTCGTGGCAGACGAGGGGAGCTGGCGCCCACCGCACCGACCAGAACTTCGTAGCGGAAAAGCAGGAGACTCCACTCGGTGGTCCCTGGCTCGTGTGAAGGTCGTTTAAAAGTTTACTCCTTCGAAAGGAGAGATGAGGTAGCGAACCGAGATGCGCCAGAGAGGAAAAGTCAGAGATCGCGCAGACCAACAGACCAGGCCCCAGCCAATGGTTAAGGGAAGAGCCTCCGAGGGCGCGAACATACGATACTTATTTTTTGTTCTCTTAGCAAGCTGCTAATTGCCCCTTTGAGAGACGAACTCTGAAATTTCCCATGCACCTCCGGCCACCGGCGACCGACGGCCTCCGCCCAGCAAAGCTAGTCGGCAAGAGGACAAAGCATGAGAACATCAGAGTGGTAGCTCTGCATAGGAGAAGTGCCCCTAGATGCGTCTCGAACAGAAACCGGCAATTCGACAGAACGTCGCATAAAGATGTTGGTACTATGCAAAGAAAACTGGCCGAGAGAGAATTTTACCGAACTTGATGGCTTGATTATTGAGGCTTGATTATTAGGTCTTCCTATATATACTATCTCTACAGAGAATAGGCATATTCCCCCTTCAGGTTAAACCCAGCAGGTGCGAATTTGGTTTTTTCTATTTCGATCTGTTTACTTTTTTATTTTTTTTTTAATTATTTACGCATGGTTTTACACAGTGATACCTTGAGTCGAAATAACGGCCGAGCATTTATTTGTTAGCTGAAGTTATTTATTTATTTGTCATGAAGCAACATAGCAGCTAAGAACGCCACCATTTAGCACAGATTACAGAGAAGAAATGATCTGCATCAGTTCGGTCGCTTTTGAATGTCCTCGGAGACACTTAATGAGACGTGCGTTTCTCTTCCACCTCTAGCACTCACTTATGTTCTCGACGGGAGGGATTTTCCCCGTGTTCCGAGTCTTCATAAAGAGAGAGAGAGAATCTTAGGAGCATTGTTCAAGTTGACTGTCCGACGGGGGCAGGCTCCACCTACTCGCCTCATTTGATTTCGAGGCCAGCGAGCGACTCTGAGGATCATAAAGCACAATTGTGTGCTTGGAGTCCCTCGCGTGTTGATGTCCCTCACAATTGTGTGTTTGTCCCGTCGTTTATAAACATCTTCAATGTCGAGTGTATTTTCGTATGTTCTAAAGGCAGATTTACTGCGGCACCCTGTGCCCCATACCCGCAGATATGCCTACCGAGCTTGGTGTAAAAACAGACGGACAAACTTTGGTCCTAAACAAATAGAGCGGGGGGCCGTTCCGAACGATGAGAACGTTTTGAGAATGTACACGAGGTCTAATTCACTGCATATAACATTGAGAATTTCGTGTGTTCCCACACCCCCTGTGCGTGTGTTTGTGTGTGTGTGTGTGTGCGCCGATTCCTCTCGGGCTATTTTTATCAGCGCTACACAATTGCTTCGCTTGCTTGCTCGCCCCCATCGCCACCCCTGACCCCCTGACGTTTTACACACTCTGTCGAGTATCGAAAAGCAACAGCTTCAATGATCTCTCTCACTCTCTCTCTCGCTTCCCCTCCCTTTTTGCTATGCAACTATATGGCTTTCATTCGCCCATATTGAATAGAATCGACCATTGAGGACAATGGACGAGGCAAGCTCAGTTTGATGTCATTTCGATGTGTTATGTGCCGCTGGCTGTGCTGTTGCTCGCCGGCGCTCAATCGAGCTCTATGCGGTGGCAGACTTTGGAAAATCGCCAACAATTATATCCCCGAGAGTTTGAGGGGAGACCTCGCCTACGCCATTTCTTGCATCCTGAAGCCGGCCCTTGACCGGGAGTGGCAGGACATCCCGCCCTGCTGTCCGGGAGCTCCACTCATAGCCTAGCCAACTAGGCCCCTATGGACATCGAAACAACAATGGTCCACCACGGTACGGCCATCACGTCGGACATCAGGCAGTTGCCCAGCACACGCGTCCATATCCGAGCCAACCATATATATCTATATATATATATATATATATAATGTGCATCCCAAGTCGACGGCCGCTTCGCTGGCTGCTGGTGGCCACCCACATATTGCTTACGGCCATCGCCTCCTGCGAACGTGGCTCCTGCTGCTGGCTCTGCCGCCGCTTCCCGCCTGCTGCATACACTACAGAAGCCCCAGAGAGTCATCGACAAACGACTGGACCCAAGCCGACCCTAGCCTCTGCCATCGTATCCCATCCGGCCGGAGTGTGTATAGAAGGTCGCCCAAAGAGGGGGGTCGCGCATACTATACAGGCTCGTCGAGCGTGGTAGCAACCATCACTATACTCAGTCTGGCGTCTGGTGGAGGCGCCGGCCGCGGCGACGCCAGCGGCGGTGATTCCCTGTTCGTTCGGCAGCTCGGTTCCGCTCGGACGCGCGTGTAAATGGCCCGCCAATGGATTCACGCATTCGGCGGCGGAGGCAACCGACCAGCCAGCCAACGTCGGCTAGTCCCTATTGAACGAGCGATGGCGAGAAGAGCCGGGCGACGCTGGACGAGCGGCCAGAACTCATTGTTGGTTTAATGTCTAGTGATACCAGATGAATGGGGAGGGGGGGGTATGATTAAAGTGCTGAACGAACACTAGCAGTGACACACACGGTCGTGCGCAGCAAATGGGATTTATCTGGGACAATATATGTGTATATATAGGAAGAGATCAATAGTGAAGCTTTAACTGGTTGGCGCATGTTTTTGTGTCCAATGTACATGACCTATGTAAGACCATAGTTTTGACAGAACAACAGTGAAGGGGGGCGACAAATGCAATTCCAGCGATGCCCATTTATATACTATTCCTTGTCTATAGTGTAATGATTAGACATATACTCACTGAAACGCTTCTTTGTTGAATTATTTTGATTTTAGGAGAGAGAGAGGGAGAGCTCGAAGTTCGATATGCATTTGTAATCAGACTAGGCGTATCGGCACATTTGGGACCTGGCAGAATCCATTTCGCACGAGACATTGAGCAGTCCACACAACTATTATATTCACCCTGATCAAACAGAGGCCGATACAACGTAAGATAACGCTGGCCTGAACCCTCTCCCTGGCTCTCAATCTCTATGGAATTGATGAATGATAGTTCTGTTGGTTTCTTCAGCCAACCGGATCACGCTTGAGCGTTTCATAAACTAACCTATATTCGGACCGACCGATTTCGTTCTGCTCAGCAGAACAAGATTTCGATCGGTGGCTGAAACCATTGTCCATCATCCAGCCCGTTGCGTGCATTTACTGATTCCTCCCACTCATAGACGATTTTGTCCTTAACTAGCATCGATATGGCTGCACGCCCACTGATCGTTACGTGTAACATATTGTATGTTTATGCATACAAAAAAGGTAATCTTTGAGAGTGTATCACCGATTCGGTGACGCGGTTCACAGATAACAGCTGGTGTGACCTGTCGCAACTTGACTGACGAGAGGGCCAACGAGGAGAACGCTCCTCGAGCGACAACCTGCAGGCCCCGTGCGAGGATAGGACACGAATATCTATTACTTATAATACCCATCGTGACGCCTTGAGCACCCATTCGGACGTCTATGGAAATCCGTTTGAATGGGCAGGGTCCGCTGTGAGATATACACAGATTATTGATGTATCAGCCATTACGCAAGTAGCCTGCGTACACATGTGTGCACGCTAGCCGAATGTGAAGTCTTCCGTAGCGACGTTATTACTAATCGAGCATCATACCCTGTTGCTTGTCGCCGAGGGCAAGCCAAACTATGAAGATCGGGCGTGTCCTGCCTTCCACGCGATACCGTTCGCTCTCGCACAGTGAACCGTCAGTCTCAGACGCTCTCCATCGTGCTCAGATCGGATTCAGATCAGCCTGTGCTGCTGGCGACGATGTCGCGGCAGCGCGTCCGACGCCTGCGCGACCTCACTCGTCAATCGCGCTATTGTGCCTATATGTTTCTGCTGCCTTCTCCGCCTCTGTGGCTCACACATGACTCACACAGATCGCAGCGAGTCCACTGAAAGCTGAGGGAGAGATCGAGAGAGATCTCTCTCTCTCTTCCTTACCTTCCCGTTTGGCCCGCACTTCCACCCACTTCGTATGAGCAGCACACACATATCATATTGTGATCAATGCGTTCCGCATCAGCGCGGACGCATCTCGTTGTACGCTCCAGTGTCGCAGCAGCTAGACGCTGTACGTTACGGGGAAGCAGGCAGACCCCAGACCTCCGGCTCGGAGCCACGAGCCGGACGGATTCGCGGGCCATGGATCCATGGTCGGCAGCTAAGGGCCGGGGACTGTGGATGGCCGACCCAGAGCGCGCACGCATCAAATCTCCTCTCTCTCTCTCTCTCTCCATCGCTTTCTCTTTGAGCCCTCTCGTTCTGTCTCTATCTATATTGACGGGGTCTACTTTGCACTGTGCACCACAGCCTATTGTGCCTATACTGTATAATGGCCACGGGGAAGCAAGCGAGGGGAGGGAGAGAGAGAGAGCTCAGTGAAGTGCGTCGGGTACTTTACTGTGTGCACTGCTCAATGTTGTGTGATCGCGTCGGACAGAAGCGATCTGGCAGTCGTAGCGCAGATCCGGGCAGAAGGCGGGGTTGCCACTGGCAGCAGTGGTCCTTGGCGGATGGTCCGCCGAGGCCGATAGTCTAGGCCAATATCTATCATGTCATGAATCAGGTATCTTGTGTGGACCAGCGAGCCTATATATTATTAACCGCCAGACAGAAATCTCTAGTAATGCAATCGAGAGTGAGTAGATGCGACCAGATGACCAGCGCTCTTTTGAGATGCTGCTCAGACAGGTAAAGCGAGGGAGATATAACGTTCAGGCACGGCAGTGCTTCACATGTTTTGGTTGTGGTCAACTTTTCGGCTGTAAGTGGTGCAGGTCAAAATAGGGGTTGCAGTCTGTGTGTGTGTGTGTGTGTGAGCCCCCACATACTGATCGGGCTGTGCCGAGACGTTCCCGGTGTTCTCGTAGCGAATGTAGCAGGTTGACCTAAACGTTCGATATAGTCATGCCTTCGAAGGTCAGAGGTATCGAACGAAACAATTTTTAAAGGTTGTACGCTGCGCACGACGACATATCATTCAATCCTTCGAAAATGTCATGATACCCGATAACTCTAGAGGGCGATGCGGCGTTGTGGGGTTTGGCGTCGTTCTCAGTTGATTTTTCACCTCATGGGTGAAACGTATATCACATATGCGATGAGAGATTCTTAATCGATACGGTAGCCATACACATCTTTATTGTCGATTAATATAAGAGATACCTCGCTTGCAACTTGTTCCATTCTTTCTGGACCTTGCGTGTCACCTGAGGATACTTTTGCTTACGGTCTCGTTAACAGCTTGCGACGGAAGTGGCACATACTCCGGTAATAATGTAGAGATGTATGCGCATATAGATTTGTTCGGATTTACACAATATGGCCTTAGACAGGCAGGCGCCTCTTTCTGATCGATTCTTTTTACATATCGCGCACCGGACAACGGGCAGGGGCCTTGCCAACTAGAGCCGAGCAATGGCTGTCCCACACCTCCGCTCCGACCCAGTGGAGATAAGGTGCCTGATGCAGAAGGATCTGGACGCGGTCGGACGCGTTGCCGAATCATCCTGCCGCATGCCCGAGGGATCCGTGAGACTTATCAGAGGAGACTCGAATAGGGGGCCAGGGCATACTTTATATTCCGCAGGCGAAACTCACCAGGAGGTTTCGTTTCGGAGGACCAAGCTTTTTGCTGATTTGCACTAGAGGATCACCCGCGCTATAGTCAGCCTAGCAAGTGATCTCGTACGCCGGCCGGGGCACGGCCCACATAAAAATTCACAGATTTATGCAGACAAACCTAGGTGATCAACTCGTATGCTCACGGCTTGAACGGCTGTGGCGGTAACACCGGCTCGGTGTGCTGTTGTGACGCTTTTCAGTTCAAGCGTACAATTCATTCTCAGCTATTTGCTCTGGTCGCCAAGTTGTAACCACATTGAGTGGGGGACAGCCTGCAGCTCCAGCAGATGGTATACCCCGGCTCATTTATGATATTTTGATACATCTACTGCTACAACAGTGACATACACTTGATGTTCATCTTCACGAGACATATCTACACGCGGAGAGCCAAAGTAGACAT
Organism: Stratiolaelaps scimitus; assembly: GCA_019614645.1. NCBI lineage: Eukaryota > Metazoa > Arthropoda > Arachnida > Mesostigmata > Laelapidae > Stratiolaelaps > Stratiolaelaps scimitus. The sequence goes on along the minus strand of JABWDB010000011.1, from coordinate 1,748,256 downwards.
GGCAACGGCCCCGGTTAGAGACCGTCCATCGTTCAAACAGATCAAGGACTTCACCGCGCAGGTGGTCAAACGCTCGGACCTCGTCTTCCGTCAAGGTCCCCTCTAGCCGCCCAGCGAACCCAAGGGATCTCGATGTTAAATAATGGCTTCCATAATGACTGGGATTTAAATAAATTATAAAACAAAAAAAAACGCCAGAGTAGAAATTCACAATAAGATAAGATAGCTGTATTGACTCCGCTAACTCCGCAAGTTCAACACCTCGCAGTAGAAGTATATAGGTGACCTCCTGTGTGCATTTTATGTAGTGGACACAAACTATATTGCGAATAGGGTTATTATATAATAAATATGACTAGATATATATATCTCTAACTCTCCATCTCAGTGTCCACAGTTGACCACATCAGCCAGCTCTGAGTGCTGCACCTGCTGCAGGATGCTCGGAACGCTCAGCTATTATACATCCCTGGAATACGCACGAGTTTTCCGTCCTGCAACAGCGGCTTTCACCTCTCCCGTGGGTGGAAGAGATTGAGAGCCCCGTCCCACTCAGGTCCCGGTCGAGGCCGACGGTAGAACACGAGCTCATTCGACCCTATTAAACGCTACGAGCGCCACTGGAGTCCGATCCTGCTCGCATGTGGGCGTATATGACTTTGTGAATATGTTTTGGTTCTCGGCTGCAGCTCTCAGTGTGTGGTCCTATGGGGCACACACAAGGGGATCCGAGTGCTCTCCCCCCTGTTCGCGTCCCGCTCCGCGTCTACAAGGGTATATGTGTCCCTGCCCAGGGGTCAGAGCTGTCGCGGTCGTAGCTGTTTGTATTATATCGCATTCTCCTACGCGCTGTGATGTAATTGCAACATCAATGTAGTCGTAACCCAGTAGGGTAGAATTTCGTAGGCAGCTAGCTAGCAAGTGGGCCAGCGAACGAGCTGGATCCCCGGCGGCACCAGCAGCAGCAGTAGCAGCAGCTTAACATGGTGATATTAAATATTTAAATGGTTGTTTCCTTCATGGACGCACACGGCGGCGTTGCCCGGTGCTTGGGGCGACGAACGCCAACCAGCCAGGTGGGTGGGTGGATGTTTGTCGTTGGGTGGCAGGGCGGCAGGACTGCTGACTACACTGGCACTTCATCTCGGAGAGAGCTGACGGCAGGGCTTGATGAGGCCCATAAGGGGCTCTGGCAGGCTGGAGAGATGAGGTGGGTTACGTGGGGCCGGCATTGCGGGGTGCGTTGCTTGTCGCTGGGTGGATAGTGCGACAGTTGCTCGCACTCAGTTAAGGTCGTGTACAAAAACACATCCATAACGACGACGACAATAACAACGACAACGAGGTAAAGGGGACCGTAGGCAGTTAGCGACACGAAATGGAGACCCCAGGCGAAGCTGGAATCCTGCCAGGACAGCGTGGCCTAGAAGGCAGCGGTGCTTGAGCGCCTAGAGCGCAGCATGTCACATAACAGCGGACCAGACCACTCTACCATGCAGATGTCTCACTGACTAGCAGGGTCTCTTGGGAGAGAACCAAGGTAAGTGATCCCCTGAATCGCTAGAAGGGGAGAAGAGAACGAAGAGATGAGGCCGCGGCGGTAGCAACAATGTCCTTAGTATGCAGCGGCGGATCTTTCGCCGATCAGCAGGGCCTGTGAGCAGAGCATAACCTTGAGCCTCTCGCTAGGCACTGTCACTGACTCGGACTTGCTATTTCATAATAGTAAGCTACGATTACAAGCGTCCACTAATATTGGTGGCCCCCTGAGCACAATGACGATGCCGCAACAGTAAATATGTGAGCGTGCGTGTCGTTCGTGGACGAGCTCCAACGTGTGTGGAGGCCTCAGCAAACGTTGTAGACGAGTGTGCTAGCATCCATATGATAGACTACAGCTTCCGTCGCCAAGGCCGGAAACTATGCCGACGCGGTGGTCGATGCAAAACCCACGGGCGCTCCGGCACAGTGAAGCACTGGAGCACCAGCATTTCGAAGGCGCAGAGACTAGTTATGCGGGTTGCTGCATTTCCCCCGTTTGCTACGTAGATAGCCCCTGAAGCTGGATGTATCCGAAAGCCTTGGGGTCCTATGAGATGTAGGGGTGTCGGCGCAATGTGCCGCCCAAATGGCAGCGCACAAGGAAGAAGCATTTGGGGTTCTTGCCTCACCTCACCTGCCACCAGTACCCACGCATGTGGTGTCCTGGTAATACGGTCTTCCTTATTGTCAGAGGGAGAGAGAGAGTATGCTGATGTTAATGTGAACTTATTACACCCCCGAGCGTTAGGCTATATTTCAGCCCGGGAGCCAGAAGGAGACACCAGACTCATGGGGGGGGTTGGCAAGTCGCCCGGCCTGACGTGGTAGTAGGCCTCGTTCGGCGATGCGCGTGTGGCCAAACGAGCGCGTACCTGCTTGTGTGGCTGCTCGTTTCAGTGTGCAGGTGTACGACGCGATGCTGAGGAGTGCCCCTCGTCGAGAATCCCACCCTCGTAGTTTAGCCTCGTTTAGCCGCGTTTAGGGCAGCGGCTGATGCGGATGTTTTGTCGGCCCTGTAGCTGTCGCTTATGTAACAACGGCTTCCGGCTCTGGGTTTATGACCTAGGCAGGAAGCGACTACGTGCTATGCCTATTATGTCAGTATGATTAGAACGCCTGAACAGCTACAAATACTGCCACATGTTTGCGTATGCAGATGTATACAGTAAATGGATGCTGGTGGTATTTCTTGTATAATTTCCTCGCAGTGTTTACATATGGGTGACATTATACAACAGTAGAGCAGCTGTTTCGGAAGCAAATGATCGTCAAACGGGATTGAAGTTTCTTTGGAGTTTTCTTGAGCTGACTCCTTTTTGACACGTTTATGCAAAATACTTGCTTCGTAACGATAATTAGTCCTGCCATTAAAATAGGCCCGGTCCACGTAGCCTACATGATCCTTTCGAACCAATCAGCGTGAGCAAGCGGCGCATCAGTAGATTACGTAATGCCGCCAAAACACCCGTTGATTGACTAACTCTTACCGAATTGAATGTCAGCCGTAGCGTTTAGCCGCAGGAGATTCATCCGTGATTCTCTTGATATCGCCACGACGCAGAAGAGACGAAGGTCATTAACTTTACATTTACGATGATGGCCATTGTCTAATCATCAACCCAATTTACCGGCCAGCAACCGTCCACCTGTAAGGCTCAATCATCACCGTTCGAAACTGCCCGCCGCTCACTACACAACGCCTCGTACAGCAAGCAGCCCACAGAAAGTCCCACAGACGGACAAGCCGAAAATGCCACCTAAGGTGCTAATTATTATGACGACTCCCAGTGGGTCGTCGGGATCGTCTGCGCGGATAGGAAGTGACGGTTTCAGCGTGCCGGCCTTGCGGATACGCTGCTCAGACATTTCGATAACTGCATTTCGATTACAGTTCCAAGGCGTTTGGCAAGGCTGTGCACGATGCGTAACAGCGTCCATGCACTCTCCGTATATTCAACCTCGTGTATTTCCCTCTCAATGAAAGTGGCCGCGGTTGCCGAACGAACGCAGTGCTCGCACCGCGGACGTGGTGCACACAGGCAGTGTTGTGCGTCTCGTCGATTGGCCATGACCCGCGCGGGGTTGGAAAACAGTCGACATTCACGCCGCGGTCCTCGATTACCATGCGTTGCTTGCCCAGCCTCGTCAGCTAGCTGCTTGTCAGCACCACGAACGCCGTCGACGGACGAACATGCGAACCATTCACTATTGGCCGCAGCTACTGAGCGCAGCTATTTAACAGATCCGGTGGCGGTGGTTTTGGCGGCGTTGGCGGACGCGGCCGTTCATCCTCGGGCTCGGACCCTAGGCGTGTTTGGAGGTGTGCCCCCCTCCCCCCCCACCCTCACACCCCACGGAATTAGGGCAATTACGCTGAACGAAGTGAGGATCGAAGGGCCGACCACCTGTCGGGCTCGCACCCGCGTGCTTCATACGCGGACATACGCGGACTCGGCACCGACGGCGCCAGCAGGCCAAGGGGGTAAGCCTGGGTGCGCCTTTGTTGCAGGACTGTTGAAGGGGCCTGGGCGTGCGTTTGTATTATAGAATAGACAGCAGAGCATATGAGACGAGGGCAGGGTAGCTGCTGCCGAGCTTATGTGGCACCCGCTTAGCCGCCGTAGTTGTCGTTGTTGTAGCGGCGGCGGTGGCGGCAACGGTAGCCGCCACCAACAACACGGACAGACAGTTCAGCTCATTAACTTAGCGGTCTTGTACAACGAGAGAGCAGTGAAGCCCGCAATGAACCTGCCATCGATTGCCCACCGAGTACTAACTCATGGGAGTTAAACGGCCCTCGTGGGCGAGACATACATCTAACAATTGGAAGTTGAAGCGGACGACGAAACACGGCAATGTTAAACTGGGGTTGGAGAATGAAAAATAGTGGTGCATTAAAGCAAACGTCCTATGAACAGGTAACGCTGGTGGATGGCTAACGCGAGGAACACATGTTCGGATAACAATGGATAGAGGGGGGGGTTCTGGCGGTACGGTTCGCTTTATCCTATATATCGCTGTCATGCATGTGTTTTGTACAACGTATAGACGTATTATTGTTGTGGCACTGCTGCTGTTGACGAATGGTACGATCGTGTCTTTTGTTCGCAGGACTCAAATCGTTGTGAGAACCAGACGATACATAATTTGCTGGCGCATTAAACGTCGACGTTCGTAACAAGCAAAGTATGAAGCATATGAATTGATTCAATTGGAAAGGTTGGCGAAAATTGAAATTTGGCTAAATTTATTGCTCTTGCGCGAGGTTTCTTGAGGTTTCGACAACCCCGAATGACCAACGCGTGCTCGAGTGCCTTTTCCAAACGTTCGTAACAATTGCTAGGCGCGTCGAAAAGCCTCAGGTAATGTGCACTCTGTTGGCTGATTGGTTTACCACCAATTTTCGTTTTAAGGTCGGAAGGAACAATTGCCTCACATAAGTCGCGAGTTACGAAAGCGGAGATCTAGTCCCCTCTAGCCTAACGCAGTCCAGGAACTTGCTTCTGACGAGAAGATGGACGATGTGAGCCATTTCGTTTCGAAGGGCATCCATCGGGGAGAAATCGCTCTATACTCACTATCGGTGTAAGAACCGATGCTGGGGCCAGTGTTCATCTCGATATTTCGGTTTGCTCAAGCCTAAGGTCTGGCACATTATTCGGATATTCGAATATCAGCTTCAGTAGCAGCAGAACGAGCAAGGAGTTTAACAGGAGCAGCAAATGGCCTCTTGGTTGTCGTCTTCGTTGCCATCGTCATCCATATTAAAACAGTTCATTAACTCGTTCGTTCGTTCGGGCTTTGCTGGTGTCCTGCGTCTCTCTCTCTCTTTCTCTCTCTATTTCTCTTTCTCTCTCTATCTCAACTCCAACCCGTCCCGGCGTGGCACTGTTCGTCCGTCTACAGCAGCCGGATACTGCTCAACCCTTCGCGTCGTTAACAGCTAACGATCACCAATGCAACGCAACGAAACGAACTCTAACGACAACGAAGCCTGGCTGGGGGGGGGGCCCGCGACCGGGAGCAAGCAGCCTTTTCTCGCAAAGTCCCAGCGCTCGGGGATGTTTGGTTGGGGGGTGTGTGTGGGGGTAGGGTCTCAAGAGCTATTCCAACCCATGCATCCGTCAGAGCAGCCAACGTCACTCCCATGCTGCCGCCAGCCTGCGGTCCATCGTAAGCCGTTCGGCTCGGTAGAGGCTCACAGCAGGACGAACCAGGACGAACCCCTACGGCCTATGCACATAAAGAGAAAGGAAATTGCCGATGGTGGGGTTGCCGTTACCGCCGCCGCCGCCACAGCTGCTCAATAGGCTATAAAGTAGTCTCCTGCTTTGCTGGCACGGCCATGAGAGCTAGTCGCGAGTACTGATCCGAGGCACCGGTGGCATTTGGTGCCATGCCAATGATGTCGGCACTAGGAAAACTCGAACAGGTGATCCCTTCGGTAACCTCCCCATCGAAATGATGAATGAAGTACTGATGGTGGGCGTAGAGTGATCCTAACTTGAGCCTAACCAGAGCGAGGAGCAACCGTTGATCACAATCGAGACGTTGATATCTAGAAACATTTGCTGTGTGGCCGCCTTCGCTTTCAAGTGAAAACTGTCCCCGACGTGTGCTCAGGCGAATGCTTCTGAATAAATATGAAGTCTGTTCTCTGCGAACAGGTTTCACCACCGACCTTCTCCGATACCGGATTTACGTTGCTTCCGCCGGTGTCATTCGACAGTTCGCGGGGTACTAGCGAGCACCGAGAGAACGGCGTGCCCTGCCAACGCAGCGTGACATCGCAATACGAAAGACATACAATGCCGGACCCCGATTGCACCTCGGATATCCCCCACTAACTTCGTTTTTTTTTCTCTCTCTCTCGGGCTCTCGTTATCTCACTTGCTCAACAAACAAACAACAAACGGCCTGTCAGACCAAAGCAAAAAACGCGACACACTTTCGCGAAACGCAGTGTCTCGCAACACAAGCAATATCTGCAAGCTGCCATCTGCAACCCCGCCTCGGCCTCGGTACGACGCCCCGCCCCCCCCGCAGGACTGACTCTTGGGACAAAGCATTTTATTCAGAGCAGCAACGGATTTGACGACAACATCAGTAACAACAACAACAGCAAGAATCGCAATGGCGACAGCAACACATTGTCCTCAGCAGCAGTCGCCGACGTCGGCGGCTGCAGGACTAACAGCGACTAGAGTCTCAATGGGAAACCCAGCAGCAGCAGCAGCAACAGAAAAAAAATCATAAATACGACACGGAGACATGGCAAAAAAAAACAATTCAGGTTACACACAAGTCCACCTCGACTCGCTGCGGCGGCCGGCAGCCGGCACTTCCCCGTGTCGAGTAACGACTCGGCACGCTGAACTCTGCGGTTGACTGAACCCGGTGGCGGGGTGGCGGACAGGCGAGCGAGCATTTTGCCCACTGGGCGGCCAAAGCCACGGACAGATGCCGTTGTCACCTTCAGCCGATGTCGACGACAATACCGATGGTGGATGCAAGAACAGAGAGTCGTGCGAAGGGTCGCCCGGTGAGCGCCGGCGCCGCCGCCGTAAGAAGGCGTAACACGAACCGATCGAGGAGGGGGGCAACGGCTATGACGGTGGCAGCGATGGCTGTGGCGAAAAAACCGGCTGGCTAGCGCCTGGATGGCTTGTCGCAGAAGCCTAATTGCGAATTGCGTTGAACGTCCTCTCGATTTGCGCAATTGTGCCAGCTTTGCCGTTCTGCCGTTCGTTCTGTTCGGGTCCCCCGTTGAAATTGTTGATGTCGTTCTTGCTGTGAACGGTTCCCATTTGTTTAGGATCTGCCTCGAGCCTAGGGGGAGCAGCTATCGTCCGTCGACGTCGGGCGGTGCGGACCGGGCGGTGAAGGACGGTCCATTTCCCGATTGCCGGCTGCCGCTCCCATAACGCCATTAGAAGTTGGCAGAGTCGCGAGTGCTGCATAGGTCTTTCCGCATAGATACGTTGTGTGCGAGCGTACGTACCATCGCTTGCGGAAGAAGGACTGCAGCCGTGAACGGCGGGCGAGGAAAGGAGAGGCGTCTCTTCCTACGGGCGACATATTCGTAATAGGTTCGTATTGCTCATTGAGGTCAAAGGCGCGCAATTCTTCGTTAGCTGATAGAGGCACCCTGGTACTTTTACGATTGGTTAGTGTTCACGTGTGCGATGCTCGCAGGTCGATCTTTAAGCCGGTGTCTACCTTTGTGTTCATATGCTGGATTCGATTGACGCTCGCTTTCGCGGGATAATAAGTACACCAACACTTGGAAGAAGCAGCTACAATTCCACTCCTTGTTGACTTCGGAGCTCGACTCACAAGTTTTTGTAGCCACCTTCCGCCAACGACATATTCATGCTTGAGTAACCGTTCCCAACCTTAGTGACATTTGGCTAGGTTCGTCTAACGACCTCGAGTAGAGCGCACAATCACCTTCCATTAGGACATGGTACAATTCTCATGCACGTCATTGCCAGAAGAACAGTTCTACCGCTATGGACCTCCTGTATAGTCTAGAATATGCTAGGCTTCAAACCACTTCTAATATCTCTGAGTAGAAGGGACATTGGGATTTGTGAGCTGACTCCCGGCCGTTCCCTTCATACGTGACAGGCCTCAGCCTCAGCACCACCTTTGGGTGTTACTTCAAGGACTTATCGAGGTGGTCGGCTTTGCTTATTTTTTAAACGCCGAACAGATAGCTGACCGAACCTATTGGGCCACGATGCGACCAGCTTCGACGCGACCCCAGCCAGGTTCTATGGCTCGAATAGGCATTCTACATTCGCCCGTGCCATGTAGCCAAGCGATAAGACAGCCTTAGTTCATTCTCTACAGTACGGTCATCTTCCCTCTGTAACTTTAACCGCTAACACGCTCTCCCTGTAGATTCGAATAGAGCTCAGCTTGAGGAAAAGACCCAAGGATAAAAGTGCATTTGTTGACTGTATCAGAATCCGTGCTTTAGCTTGGGCCAGTTCACTTCGCTCTGCAGCAGTAGCAGCAGTAGCAGCAGCAGCTTCGAGACGAAAGTCATGCGGGGGGGGGAGGGGGGTTAGTATAATTAGAGAGTTCCATCTGGGTGTGATTGGGAATGTATAGCGAACACTAGCGGCAGTCGTGCCGGCGGTGGTGGATAGCAAGCCTGTCGATCTCCCAGTTTGCCAGCCGGCTTGCGTAAGCAGCCAACGCGATAGCGGATTCTATGGGTATCTGCTGAGGAGAAGGTGGGTGGCTGGGTGAGGGGGCCGGCTCTATGCCGATGGGCTTTTCGGGGCCCGGGTAATCTGCATTTTAGGCAAGGACGTAGCTTCCGGAACCGATCGCCGCTTGGACCGGCAGCCGCATATTGGATCAGGCCCCTGCAGCCTGACCGGGCCATTCTCACAGCAAGTCTCCTCTCTCTTCCTGGCTATCTCACCCTCGGTGACTCTCTCCTGCCCTCCCTCCCTCGTCTCTGAGGTCTCCTGCAACGAGGAACAAACGGATGAGGCTCTGGCCTGCTGCCTTGCTGCCGTCGCAATGAGAGAAGACTCTACTCAGACCACCGCCACACATCCAACAAAGCTGTACGCAGCCAGCGCCGCCAGCATAGAAAATCTGCTGGGCAGATCTGAAGTTGCCGTCAGATCAGCACCGGCCTCAACGGATTGCCTCAACTCCAGCCAACGAACAAACCGTCCGGCCGGCCGACCGGCCGACCGAGGACCACCAACGTCCGACCCGCGGACTCGACAGACGTCCGAACCCAAACGGCTTTCCTCGCTGCTATTCTGCCCGGTCTCCACAACGTCAGTTCGACTCATTCTACTGGCTTTCCGTTGAAATCGTTCTGATAACGGGAGGAAGTTCGGCCTTACTTCAGCCAGCTCATTGCCGCCCTCGACTGAGCTCAGCTCACGAAGCAGGCTCTCGGTCGGTACGCAGTGATCCTGATACTCCTCAGGCCCATCAGACGATGATGGGAGATAGAGGCAGTTTTACTGAGTCGAATGATGATGCGGATTGAAGGAGATTCGCCCATGAGAGCAGTCCACACACAATGAACGTTAACTCACTTGAACCCTCGCTGCGAGGCGAAGCAATGGAAAATCTAGAGAATTTCAATGTTACACAGGATGATTCATATGGATATACACAAACACACACACACACACAGACACACATATATAGACAAGCATTTACTGTTCGTAATGTTGTGACAATGTTGGGATAGAAATTAAGGTGCGTTTTTTTTTTGTCGGAGTTGTAAGATTGGTTACGTGCATGGTGAAAACACATGCTGGGACTTTGAGTGCGGTATTTGGCAGTGATGGCCAGTTGTTGAGCCTTCTCAACACCAATGTTATATTGGTGTTCAGCACATAGGCATATGCATCAAGTTGCACCGTTTTCTTCAGCTGAGACTCACTGATAACATTCAGCTTAGCTGCGACTGTTAGATGGCTAGATAGCCATTTGTGGATATCATGTCGTATGGCCAAAAAACGCATCAGCCACACAGTGTAACCTACAGGTGAGGGAGAACCGAGACTGCTTCGGGCCTGAGAAGGCCAACTTACTGTTCGGCATCCATGAGCTCCTACTGCCATAGGCCAACAACATAGGCCCACAACATCCCTTCATCCCAGTGTATTTCAATAAACGAGTTATCCAATTATATTCATTGTACGTGATCTATCAGCTGTGCGCTGACCGACTAAAGAGTCCAGGAAAATATCCAGACTCACTATCGTTTTGCAACAGGCGCCGTCCATAAACGCTTGCCGCATCATGCCTCGGGCGTCGCCCGAAAGCCGAACGAATAGCACAAGGTGCATCCACAGAGATCAACGGTGGCGGTGACGTTGTCAGCCGAAGCAGACCGTCCCCTAGACTCTACGGGGGGGACCTCGACAGGGCAGCGGGAGATCAAAAGTAATTTCTCAGTTCTGCCAGCGCTACACGCTTGAACATCGAGATTCTGATGGCGGCTCCGACACACATACATGAATATATAATATCAGAAGATCTATCAGCAGCAATAAGCCATCAGTGTGATCCGTACGAGCTAACAGAGCCAACTCGTTGCACATGCGTTCATTCCCCGCGTACACCAATATGGTACCGCATTGATAAGTGACCCACATTTCTCCCCCGTACCCCCCAATACATAACCACTGTTACGGTCAGATACGTATAACCACTGCGCTGCACTTGACCTGCCACACCCCACACCTCTAGCCCGAACGCGTTCCGACGTCCCATGTTCTATTTTCGTCTCTGCCCGTGGTCGTCTTGTATGCGGCCGGCACTAAATTGATGGAAATCTATGGATACAATCTGTACCCATCATCATACATATACTTGCTCGTATGTATTATATCTATCTATGTATATGCATTTCAAGATTCTTCTGCTGCTGCAGAGACCGCTGCTGGAGCCCTACTGATTCAATCATATCTGAGCTGTCCCGTTGTCGACAGTTCCTGACAGAGAGAGTATGCTCTCTCTCTCTATCTCTCTCTGTCTCCCATGCTGAGCTCCAGCCAGGGGTGGTCCATAGCACGTCCCAAAATTTATGTGCTTTATATTTTTCGCCGCGTCCGAGAGTCCTCGGCTGTTACGTTGATGCATCAGCTCCGTAAATCCAACGATGTACTTCCCGCCAGTGCTTGGAGTGGGGGACTCTATACGAATGATCTGTCGCGCCGCAGTAGCCTGCGAATGTCGCTACACCACCCCGTGCGCAGGTTAAGCGTTTCTGTGGCATGTAGCATAACGCGGACGGATAGGTTCTGACGTACGCGACCGCGAGAGAGTTTAGCGGTAGCTCCACAGGGTTGGGCCCGGCCGGGCCGAACTATGCGACGGACATCGTGACAGTAAAGCGCTCAAGCGGCCGCCGACGAGCAGATACTGCCAAGTACCGCCGACAAGCGAGGCTGTTAGGTACTGGTGCTGAAGCACCGTTACCGTTTAGTGTGTATTTGTTCGACGCTGGCCGACGCTCTGGCTCGATGCTAGACTGCTAGATAACTTGGGTAGCCAGTCTCTGACTTAGATGTGGCGCACCATGGGCACAGTGTCATGGAAGCCAATGGAAGCCCGTCTCACCTATTCAATAACACTGACGATGGGAAGAGGGAGAGTGGGAAAAATCAATACAGCCAAACTATAGATTGTGCAGAGACAGAGAGAGACAGAGGGGAGACCGTGACAAGAACGCTACTGTCGGACCACAGAGCGCCCACCGACTAAAGGCCCTCGAGTCCCCAACGAATCGCGGACCGTATGGTAGGCAGTAGCCAAAGTCAGAAACGTGAGTGTTTCGAGCCCGAGAGAGAGCTCCGCACACCCTCGGACGAGGTAACCGGCTCAGGCCGTTATGAGAACTGGGGGTTGCGGCGAGGGGAGGGTCACATATATGTACTATAGATGGTGAGTAGATGGTGTTGCGCGAACGCGATATGGGGACACCCAGCACGGACGCGCCATGACCACTAGACGATCACTCGTGCGAGCGAATTCGAGCTAAGCACATGTTCGGTGTTAGAGTCCACGCCAGAGAGCTATTGTGCCGTAATGTGACTTATAGTAGATTCAACCCAATGCGCCTGGGACACATCCCCTGTGTGTGGGCCTCGTATTAGAAGAAGTGGCATATACACACAATCGTCGTAATGGGGTATAAAACGCTCGAGTTAGCCAGAGGAGAGTCGAAGCGCGAATCCGGAGCATGGTCAAATTGTGGGATAAAAGAAATATATCACGACGGGCGTGGGGACCAGACTAGAGGGTCGATATGATAAAAGTACAAGGATCGCACCGATTGAATTTGACTCGCACAGCCAGACCGCGAATCGAAATAATATGCTGGACTCGTCGACTGGTGTCGCCCGTGCAATAGATGACGCTTATTTGGCCACGGATACATAGGGTTAATTGTGCTGTACAATGAACAGTGTATTCACTTACAACCGTTGTCGGATGGATACAAGAACACAAGACTAGCTCCACGGGTCTAATTAGTATCAACTTTGGTTATAATTGACGCGAAGTATGTTGTATACATTTTTAGGTGGATGTCCACACTAGCATGTTAGTACCCTTCTCAAATACTATATATAATATATAAAGCGAGGAGAGATAGGTACCATCGTATAACAAAGTAAAAAAATATATATATATATACGTATGTATACACACCGGGTCAATATGATAGCCTTTGTTCTCTCAACCGTAAGTAGCACTGCAGTTTCGCTTTCAGTCATTAAAATATATCACATTTCAGGAATATTCCACGAATATTTGGCTACCTACCTCAGATGTAGGACATTTGATATCGGAAATTATCGTTTTGAGGGTGTCGCAAAAGGATAGCGCACTTGGTGTTTGTCGAACACAACTGAGTTATAACATTGTTCTATTACGATTTTTTTACAAATTTAATATTTTGTCGGGCTGCCGTCGTTGTCCAAAAAAAAATCTCACAGATCTTTTCGGCGTAATTCCAGATCCTTCCGCCAGTACCTGCTCAAATCATCACACCACCACCTCCCGCTGTGTGAGAACGATCTCTGAACTCAGTTGCGTTTTAACTGTCGTCCCACTCGACAAACACTAACAGGGCTATCCTTTTGACGCACCCTTAAAACGACAATTTTCGATACGAAATGTCTACATCTGGTTTAGATAGTCAAATATTCGTGGAATGCTCTTGAAATGTGATGTATTTTAATGTCTGAAAGCGAACCTGCAGTGCTACTTACGGTTGAGAAAAAAAATCAGAAACATGGGGGTGGGCTATCCTATTGACGCGCTTTATATATATATATATTATTATTATTATTATTAATGCGCGTTCGTTACTTTTTCACCCATCCGGGCGGGAAAAACGAGTTTATTGATAGAGGCAAAGCCTATCGTCAGTGGCTACCTCACCAGGTAGCCGGATAACGCGATCGAGCGCCTGGCCATCCCGCCACCAATGGCAGATCGCCGCCGCCCTCCCCCCACACCCTTAACGGATCTCATTCTGGCAGCAGCAGCCGCAAAAGCAGCAGAGATAGATAGCATCATCATTCGAGGCCTCTCCCCCTTTCTCTATCTCCTCTATGACCTTCTTCCCCATGCTCCGCATTAGGTCTGGCTTGGTCGTATCGGATGGATCGCCGCCGCCGCCGCCGCAATACATATCAACGATATCAGGTCGCTGTCTTGGCGATTTCCTAGAAATGCTGCCTTGCTCTGAGAGGATGGATTCGACGAGGCAGACTCGCCAGTCGACTCACCCTCCCTCCCTCGTCTTCGCCCCCTTTGCTTTGCCCGTCGCTTATCGTATGTGCTCAGACAGCGACTTGGTTTTTTGCCCTCGTAGATATTAGGACGCATCTCTTAAACGCAATCCCGGATCTCGCATCCTGATCTCGGATGAGTTCGATGGCAACGAAAAGTTGCCGGTGGCGCCGACCTGTGCATACAATGCAACACAACAGATCGCACGTCGACACTGGACTCAGCACATAGATACGGCTGAGCCAGCCGGCTCCGATGTGATATTTCATCAGGTCTTACATAGATAAACATGCCGGCTCCCCATCAGGTCCTAGTCTTTTAGGACACCGCCTAGGACACAATCGCGCCTTTCGATTGGCATCGCTCATCTGGCAGACTCGCTACGTCCCGCCGATGGAGCCGGCTGCGAGCAACGAGGAGAACGAACAAAGGCGGCAGCTCGCGAGCCATGGGACAGACCACTTCGAGAATAGTCCATTCATATGGAAGAGTCTCCGTGTTAACGCTTGAGCGAGTTGTTTGGCATTGGCTGTTGCGCGACGCGCTTCTATCCGCAAACACAACCGCACCCGTTGGCGGCGATCACTTTTGATTGACGAGACCATACGAAGGTTTGTCAGTGTGCCTTTAGAAGGATTCCATCGAACAGCAATTCTCGCTCCACTCTGGCATTCGACCAGGATTGAGTATCAAGAGCTCCCCCTATACACCCTCTGGTCTGAGGTCCCGCAGGCCCCCGACCTTCTCGCAGCAACTGGCCATCATTTTTACAATTTCGATTTTTTGCATATACGAGATCGAATCTCGGATGCGCTTGGCAGGCTTCGGCAACTATTGCCCGTTCATTGGTTGATCGGCCAGCCTTCCTCCTATATGGCGGCATTCTCTCGTTCTTAAATCGAACGCATCTGCGCCCGCGCGTATGTAAGTATATGACAATACTAATGATTGCACCGATGATGGCGCGAGAGTTGAGATGGTGGTCTACACTCCTCGATAGCTGGATATTAGGCTGAATTGGGTTCTGCAATAATCCTCCGGGTTGATAGATAGAGAGAGAGAGAGAGATTTAGGGGACACGGCCAATGGGTGGTCAGGTTGCGTCGAGGGGCGATCGAGAGAAACTCTGCTCTACCGGCCTCATCGACCTCAAGGCAGACCTACTCGACCTAGCAGGCCGACAGTGCTCACACACTTCGCCGCCGCCACCCCGCTGTCAAGAGACACTCCGCTGTGTAGCGAACGTGCTCCCGAGTCGATATCGCATTGTATTATGTAGTATTGATTTTAGTCGCTTGTCTGCCCTGCTCTCTCTATCTCTATCTCTCTCTCTTTCTCCCCGTCTCTCACTTCAATTCGCTCTGTCACAATCGGACCGAATGAAAATGAGTCTCTCTGCTCGCCTTGATGTGGGCGTTTCCTCGAGCGACGGTTTGCTGAGCTTTTTTTTTCTGCGCGTTTCTCGTTGATCCTCGAACTGTCCGCCCTGCCTGCGCACTGCCGGATTCGATTCGCGATCTGGGATCACAGAGATGGCCACAGGGCAGGGCTAGCTGGTGCAGGTGGCCGGCGCAGCGATCCACCAGGGAATATGGTGTCCCCCAGGCTGCCCTTTTTCCCCTCCCGCTTTGAACTTTGATAGGAAAGGCCGAATTTTGAAGGCGGCGGGTGGGATTTGCGGGGTGTTGTCGATGATCAGCACAGACTCGGTAAGTAGCGGTGCTAAGTCGACAGAGAGACAACACGTCACAGAAAGCTGTGTCTTCAATTTCTGCGTCTCACAGATATCGTCGCACAGCTGTTGCCGACAGTGGCATGCAGACCTCCCATTCATCCCCCGCACTCGACGCTGCGCCTTTTGATGGCGCCGAGTGTGGCCGGATATAGGCAGACTAGCTTTTGTGGTATCTATACGATAATAGCACTAATCACCTTGATTATCATCATCTCATCTGCAGGCACAGAAGCGCATCGATTCGCATCTGTCGATATGGCATTGGGTGTTCTCTCGCGGGTCCGAGCAAACGACCCTACGGTTCCAAACCGATGGCCGCATATGCATGCGTGGTAGACATGGGATCACCTACAAGCCGGATGTTTATTAAAGGACAAATCAAAAGGCAGACGTTGTTTTTGCCTCTTACAAATGCATCCATACACTTTTTTTTAGATATAGATGTATGTGTGGATACATTCGCAAGAGGCTAAAAACAACGTATTGCCCGAAATTGCGCGGTTGTCACTATGAATTGAGCATGAATTCAGCACCTATTCTAGATTTTATTGGGTATGATTTGATTAGCGAACCATATAATACCTATGTGCGCCAAAGAATCCTTGTGAGTAACGATTTGATTCGCCAAACTTTCCGAGAGGCCCCATAAGAGGCATTCTCCTCCCGAATAGAGGACAGGTTCGATACACTGGCAGGTACCAAGCCGCCGCCGCCGTCGACGGACCACTGCAAGAAGGCATCCAATCTATGCAAGTATTAACCTCACCCATCAGTATTCACCCATCAGCAACGGTGTTGCATACGCCTATATGGTCACAGTGAACTAACATGTGTCGGCGTACGATGTGCGCTTATCGTCCATATCGTGACGATCCATCGTGGTTAGGCCTCCCTCCAGCTCCTTGTCTCGTGTCGCAATTGAGACAGGCGTTATCAATTCTGGAGTCAGTCAGGCGTCATCGGGCGTATCCAATCCTTGAATTCTCCGAGTCAACGTCGCCGCCTGCGATCTAGACCACTCTAACATCCCCCCACTTGCTCGTGGCTCATTCGAGTCTCTGTGCTGCAAGTATTATAGCACCCCAAATGTCGCCGTCTAGCGACTCCAGGCCTGCAGCGTTCCGACTCCGCCTTCGTTGCTTGCATGCGTTCGTCCAGACGTTCGTCGTTCTCCACAGCGTGGCTTTTAGCTTACCTTCGTGTTGACGATGCCAGGATTCGGGAACCTGGCTCGCCGAATACAGCATACCCGGGAACGGGATCCGGGAACAGCCAGGCTTGCTTGCCTGCCTGCCTGCCAAAATCTCCCCGAAGTTTTTACTGGACGGGGCGCGACCTGCGAAAAAGCTGGTTGAGTCCCTCCGCCCGATGTGTCTGTATGGGTGTGCGTTGTTAGGGAGAACAACTCGATGGAGCACTTCCTATACATCGGGCGATCCCGAAACAGCTAGCCCTAGCTGCCTCATACACTCCTTCTGCGACAGTCAGAGAGTATAAGTCTTGGCGGGGAGTGTCTACGTAGCCCATGTCGATTTGGAAGATTGGTACGAGAACGAGAATATGAGAGAAAGAGCTGCATCGCCGCACGTCTGAGCCAGATGAGGGCGCTCCGAGAACAGGCGGGAGGCAATTCTCCGAGGGCGCAGCGCTCCGAGCTTAATGCGATTCGGTGCACTTTGCAACGAATCGCTAGCGAGCAGGCGAACGAATGGCGAACCTCAATTCGCCTCTACGGGCTGCCGTTCGCGCTCGCTTGCGCGTCGATTGGTGAACTGCACCTGTGCACTCTCAGGCAGCGGACGCCTTCCTAAAGGCGGCGGCGGCGGCGACGGCAACCGCCTGCTGCTAGCTTGCATCCACCAATGCCAACACATTGGCTGTTTCAGCGACTCGGTTACACACTATGAGATGTTTCGGGGCAAGCAAGATCCCCCCCTTGCGCGCCTCCGGATCTCACGCCTCAGTCCCCTAACAATCGCCACCATCGTCGGAGCGTTCGTTCGCCGTTCGCCGTTAGCGAGAGGTAGCGAACGCAGGATCTGGCTCGGGCCTCGAACTCTCCTCTTCTGTGCACCTCCTGCAATTCACCCATCGTCACTGCTCTGCCCCCATTGCAGAAAGAGCCTTCGGCGGCGAATTCCACGACTAGCACAGCACCCGCTGCTGGCCGTGTACTTGTACCCACTAACGGACCATTGCTAGTTCAGCGTTTCTGAAACAGACCAACCACATCAATTGATTCTCCGAGACCGAGCAGCCCATTCCACGCTCGGCACCTTTCTCCCCTCGGTCGGCCCACTGACCCCCACCCCCCCGTGACCCCCAGACGCCACCCCCACCGTTGGTCGGTTGGTCTTGTTGGCCAATCGAGCACTTAAATGGGTTAGCATAATAATTCCGACTCAAGCCGCGTGGAGTCTCGTGCCAGCGAATCGCTCTATGCATTCACACCACTTCCTACATCGGTGCACTGGATACACTTTGCTATGCAGGTGGCGCAAAGGGAGAGTGAGAGATCTTTGCATGGACGTGGCTTGCAAATCGCGCGCGCCTCCGGCTGCGTCTGCCGGCTTCGGGAGGCGCGCCGCTGAGAGGTCTGTTCCAAGGATGGACTACCCGAGGTAGTCGGGCCAGTCAGCAGCGTGGTAAGCATTGCCTATGTATAATACAATATAATGCGACCCCGAACCGTCGTCTCGAGAGCGCACCTGAGTACCCCAGCCAACACCATCTATAATACAATGGAGCGCATTGTGAATTCAATTGCCGTGCCGCAGCCAACACTAAACTCGTCGGCCGCGCGGTACGAGCTTCCAACCTACACCATTATACCTAGCAGGTCCACTAAGTAGCGCATATCAAGGAGCGCCACACACCGCGCCATTGCAGGGAGGGGATGCAGCGCCCGTGTACACCAAGGACGAGACAAAGGCGTCCGTAGGCGTTACACGTATGTAGCTGTAATAAGGCCGGGTGGGGGCAATATCGAAGACGCTAGTGCAGATGTTGGCCGCCGAACGATACGCGTATCTGGATCAGACAACTGCCACCCATTTTTCTATGCCGATGCCCTTTGTTTCTGCGTATTTCGGACGCGCACCTGTGCCGCGACGCACTCTGCTATCACAACCGGGATATCTGAAGAAAAACGCGACGCCCCCCCCCACCCCTCGTGAAGTCTCCACTAATGCAGGAAACAGGAATTAGTCTCCTACTTCGCCAGTTGTTCTCCTGCGCTCTCTAGCGCTCCATTGGCCACACAGAGCACTTCTCCTCCGTATGCCTCGATTGGCCGTCTACGAGCCGGACGTCTTCGCCGCGAAGACGTCCGGCAAACGCCAAAGACGCTGGCCACGTCACACGTCCCGATATTGAACGTAAACCGCTCATGATATTCTCTACCGAGTATAACATTGTAATCGAATAGCCCCTGGGTGGCACCCCACCGAAATGTCGAGCAGTCATTGAACGCGCAGCCGTTTGTTGCTAGTACGCGCATTAGCCGCGTCGAACTCGCGTTCCGCGTAGGCATGGCCAGGCACAGCGAGCTCTTCAAAGTGCCGAACGTCGCTCTCTGGCCGCCGGGAAAAGAAAGCGGGACTTCGGTAGCAATAGGCAAAAAACAGGCTTCCTGGTAGCTCTGCTGCAGCTGCTGACGAATGGACAGCAGCTGTTGCAGCCAGAGGTGTAGACTCGCCTCCTGACAATCTCTCGTAGAGTAAAGTCATCCGGGTGTAACTACCAGGAAATGTCTGATGGGAGGCGGCGAGCGGGGAGTGAGAAAGAGAGAGATCCCCAAGTACAGCCAAAAAAAGCTGTTTTTACTTGAAGTTATCTTGCAGCGGAATGGATGTAGGCAAAAGCGCTCGCTGAGAGGGAAAATGATGGGACTTTCGTGTGTGAAGAACGTGTCAGAGGGGTGCAGGCCGAAAATGACTGCCTGCTTAGGTAGAATTTGCCCTGGTGTATGCCTGGGCGGTGCTATGTTCTGTGTCAGCCAATGATAACAGGATGTGGCGGCTTGATAGGGCTCGCATATAGAGAAATAAACTATGTTTACTAGCGTCTACTAAAATATGAACATTTTTGTGTACCATTCAATTTCATAGTGGGATACGGGGGGAAGTTAACATTATTAGGTAGTCCCAAGCAAACTGTCGCCTCTTTAAATGCCAATAACTTTTGAACTAAATGAGTTAGAACAAAGATCTTTTGGTATGAGTTAGAGGTACTCTCCAGCTTTATTGACACACCGATTCCAGCGATCTGGGAGTTTTGAAATAGCCAAATATTTACCATTTGCATTTCCATATATAATTTAGTTATCTATTGCTTTTGTGAGTAACTCGACGGTTGCATATGGAACCCCACCTATTGCCCTTTTTAATGCATGGAAACAACCATAATCACATGGGCTTAAATCAGGAGAATGTGGGGGTTGATGCCATCGCTCAATATTGTTCCCCTCCATCCAGGCCTTAATTTCAGCAGTGCGGTGAGGTCTTGCATTGTCGTCGAGTAACCACACTCGGTGCTGTCGATCCCCACGTCATTTGTTCATCAATGTCTTCAAAAAGTCGAGATATCGGGGAGCATTGAGTTTTTCGTTTGCCGCTAATATTTCGTAATAGCAAACACCCTTGATATCCAGAGCGAGTATAATCAACACCTTTCGTCCGAATCTATCTGGCACTGCCACAGACGCCGCCACTTCACCTTGTCGGAGCCACTATTTTGCTTGGTCCTTCTCAGGGGGTCTATGCAGGCTAACCCATGTCTCGTCTATCGACACGGTGTGCTCTAAGCGACTGGTTTGTTGCGTATAAGTATTCAAATTAGATGTCGAACACTCCACACGCATTTTCATTTGGTCAGCACTCAGTTTATGGGGAACCCATTTTTCATTGATTTTCTTCTTCTTCAGTATATTGGTGATAATTCTATAACACGTCGTCCGAAGAATCAAAGTTTCAGCCGACAAAGACCCTGTGGACCAAGCTCTAGTTTGCTCAAAAGCTGCCTTGATTATGTCAATCCGTTCGTCCCTTGTCGCACCTGATTGCTGGTCCCCACCTCGATGGTCATCGGTGTCCATATCTCCACTGTTAAATCGCTTGCACCAATTTTGTACCGTTCGCAGGCATAAGGCAGACCTGCCGTACGCGTTCACTAATTGTCGATGGATTTCAGCTGGAGGGTGTTTTTGGAGAAACAAAAACTTGATGATTTCCCGTTGATTTTTGGGGGAATTTGAACTTTTTGCTGCAGCGTCCATCTTTCTGATCGTATCGAAACCACTCAGTGTTCGAAAGGAAGCCACGTTCCTACC
The DNA here is from genome assembly GCA_019614645.1 of Stratiolaelaps scimitus. NCBI lineage: Eukaryota > Metazoa > Arthropoda > Arachnida > Mesostigmata > Laelapidae > Stratiolaelaps > Stratiolaelaps scimitus. Next base: position 1,727,356 of record JABWDB010000011.1, on the reverse strand, counting down.
GCGTGCCCACTCCAAAAATGAACGCAATTTGTGGCGTAGTTCGGGCTGTGCGCCATCCGAAAGGCGCGACAATTTGCTGGGGACTACCTAATATATTGTTATCAGAGCTAACAACAACGACAATCGTATCCATTCTTGGATTTCGGGGACTTCGCTATGGTAGCATTTATAGGCCCGGCGACCCACCCACTCCGCGACAGCGTCAGTTGAGAGACTCGCATAGATAATTCAATTCCAGCATAAAGAACTGCAGCATACATCACCCTTGCTCTGTCCATATTTATACTCTGATGAAAATTTCAACGGTTAGTCGCAAAAAAAAGGACAGCCAAGGACAACGAGGACGAGCAACAGCAATCGAACAGAGGCAGAGACAGGACACACACACTCACATGTACGATATTTGCACAGTCAGCCTTTGACTTCATTTCTTCGGGCTGGATTCGCCCAGCGTTCTCCCGAGCGTTTACCTTCCGCCACCGTCTGGCTGACGTTCGACGTTGGTCGTTCCCCAAAAGGAATCGACTTCAAGTCTCTGCTGGTCCATTTGTGTTTGTACGCCTCTTACTCTCGCTCTCTCATGTGCTCCCACACACACGCACATGCTCTCGTTTCCAAGGCAAGTATTCGCGGCGGGCGGGGTGTGGCCAAAGCAGAGCGTACAGCGCGCGGAGTGCCGATCGAACGCACTGTGCTTATGGCCACATCGCTTTGTATCTTGTCCTTCCCTTCGTACTTTCTCTCTCTCACTCTCTGTAGTCACGTCTTTGGCCAAGGCACCTTTTAAGGAACGTTGTACAGACACACATACATATCCACTCTTTCGAACGGAGCGTATAGCTTATATATATATATATATATATATATATATATATATATATATATATATAAGCAATATGCTAGGGCCTGCCATTAAATATTTATTTGCCATCGGGCGGCTCGAAGTGAATCAGGAGAAGTCGGGCCAGGCCAACCTTAACGAAACGCCGCAGAGAAAACGTCGACGTAATCGGACTCGACAAGGCAAATCGCAAGGTAACGTAAGGCACGAATCCAAATGGCGGCACGAACGACCTTCTCCGCTTTCTCCTCGGGGGCAACTACGTTCGTTTCATCTGTCTGCGTCGGGGTCCTGCCGGCGTGGGGGTGGGGGGTATGAACGGCTTCGACCTCTTCGTGGCGGGCCGGCCCTTCGGATTCATTTGTATATTCCCAGGAAAAGCTTCAACCCTCATCTCCTCGAGCAAACGCCCTTTCAGAGCAGCCCTCGCCCCCCGAACCGGAGATCTGACCATCTCTCAGCTGTGTTTCCGTGAGATGGGGGCGCCATCCCTCGCCTGCCTTGCTGGGCGTTAGCCGATGCTCATTTCCAGATTAACTCCTACCTTGGAGCCTCCTGGAACCGTTGAAGTGTCCGTGAGGAAGTACCCCTCGATTTGACTGGGCCTCGAGAGCCAGCACGGCGACTCCGTCCAGCAGCGCCTGTCTTCTGTAGGTGAAACAGCAGCGACGTAGCTGGAAGGGGAACCTTATTGGCCCTTGCTACCCCAGTGCTGCGAGCACGTAGCCCGTTGCTCGGAAAGCCGCCAACGGCGTCCGTGCCAAGGAACGAATCAAGCTGTACGGTGTCGTGTCGTATCCCAGTCGCCTCCTAGGGGGCTAGGGTCGACCACTTGGTCAAGTGACGTCGAAGGCTTGGCCAGGCCTACCAACTGGCAGCGTTAGGTTACAAAAGTCCTTGTAGTCGTTCGTCAGCGAGCAGAGTACCAGAGGAGATAGGCGGGCGCCCTGGTAAAAAATCTGGCGGACCACACCGAAATAACGGGCGCTTGCCACAACGGCTGATTTCTCTCTTCCCATCGTTTATAGCAGATCTTACCATCGGGCTCAAGGTGCCATCGTTCGTGGGGCCGAACGCAGCTCGATCACATGCAGCGAACTTCGGTGTCGCCAACTGCAGTGTTCCGTAAAGACCATCAAGAAGCAAAAACGACATAGAACAAATAAGAAAAACAGGATGAAATTAGATAGTAAACTAGATAAATATACTAATATATATCCCTTTGTCCCCCCCCCCCCCTCGCGTTCATATCTACCGTCCACTTTGCTCACGCTCTGCTGTAATTTGGTACAAAATTCGAACGTATCAGCGGTATATTACCTCATAGAGGTTGGCAACTATTGAACTTATTGTTAAATGAGATTCAAGGACTCCTTTAGGCAGAAAGACCGTAATAGCAATTACCTATACCCTATGTATGGAATCCTGGGCGGAGTCGGTGGCGATTCAAGCGTTCAGAGGTGCGCATATCTGGACGAGTCCGGACGACCTAAAAACGATATCACGCCCATGCGAGTCCCTCCTGCCCCGATGCTTTGGAAAATGATTTTCATTTCAAAACGGTAAAAACGCGTCGCAAACTCAGAAACATCTATGTGGCGTGTACGAAGAGAGAGAGAGCGCGAGAGAGAGAGCCGTAAGCGGAAGTGTCCGTGTATGACGATACCAGTTTGAGAAATTCCACTGCAGAGATTTTGATCTTGGATATGCTGGTCGCTGCGGTCGGCCAGTCGATGTCAATCAAATCGCGTTCCCAAAACGACAGATTCGACCAAGTAACCACTGCTCACAATTGGGCAAATTAAAGCGAGCAATCGATCAGAATGGGCCCGAATTGTTGAATCGAAGGGCTATTATGTTCCACCGCGACAACGCTCGATCACACGTTTGTTTGATTATCTTGAAAAATGATTGCGACCTGGGTGCGATATTGTGGCGGGCCCATTGTTTAACCTATGGATCTTGAGTCTTCAGATAATCCAGGGTTGTTCCAAGCGCTACAGAACAGTTTGAATCATCAGACCTTCAGTTCCCGGAACACACCCAAAGGTAAAGGTAAAGCTTTATTGGTTTATTAAAGGAGCTGCAATTGTTACAATGCTTAAGCTCTCTTATATGTCATCACGCAGCGGGACACAGGTGACTAGGACAATCTCCTTACCCTCAGGACTTCTATGCAAGTGGGACAATGAAGCTCGGGGATAGATGGCAGGACGTCACTGAGCCGAATAGAACATATTTAATTGGTCAAAATCGTTATTTGCCAACTATTTCGCATCTGAAATATACTCGATTTCCGCTACGGACATCTGCATCAGCCCAATATAATACAATGTTCAGGGTCTAGTCGTCGTCGGTCCCTCCAATTAGTTCGGTCATGGATCAGGGAGACGTTTCCCCCTCCCCCTCTCCCGGTGACTTCGAGCTCCAACGGAACCGATTGCCCGGAACACAGCCGACATACGAAGAATCCAGGAGAAAGCGACCGCCCTGTGATGTCCCGAAATGCAGTTTACTCGTGAACGGGTAAAGTTAACTGCGCCATGTCCCGGCCATGTGGAGTTTGCCTGCCGGAATGGCATACGCCATCATCTCGCAGAGGCATTTTGTTCGACACAGCGGCTCTCTCTATTGAAATGCTTATTCTTGAGAGTGAGGGATCGATGGCTAGCAGCCCGGCGTGAGATATAACAAAACGGTTCGAGGAAGCGAAATCCTGTTACGAAACTTCGTGACGACGAAGTGCAGTGTATGATGAGAAGCCGACAGATGTTGAAGCTTTTGGGCGACAAAGGTTTTTCACGAAAAGTGAGCTATTATCAAACGAGGTGAACAGGCACGACACAGGCAGCGAGGAACTGCCCCCTATCGGCGCTCAAGTGGGGTAAGATGGCTGGGAGAGGAAGCAATATGGCTATCCTACATTGCTGGTCGCATTGCGCATACAAGCATAATGCGATGTATGGTAGTAATGAAAGCGACGTCGCGCACTCCTCACCGGCACTTGAAGGGAGCCTGCGCCGCCGCTGAGCTCTCGCACACCTCGATGTAGCTGGTGCGCCATGTCATGAAGTCTACCAGCCAGCGGGTGGACTTCCTGCTCCGTAGGCACCACCGCCACCGCTGCCGACTCGTTGGAGTCCATTCGTGCGCTCGTTAGGGGGCTAGAATGAAGCATTGTGCAGTTCGTGTATGATAGCTTGTACAGCTTGGGGTACCATGGGGGTACAGCGTTCTTCCATGAGCGGTAACTGCGATACATACGCGGATGTGAACGAATGCCGAGCACTGTGAGGTACGATGACACTGCCATATATATATGTACATATATATATGTACATATATATACCCTCTGTCAGTCTCTGCCACCCCTTTCCTATTCACGATGTAACGAGCGACCGACCACCTCGAAATTCCTCCTTCAACCGACATCCTATCCGCGCCGTCGAAGTGTCACATATACACGCTGCTCTCACATGTCTCGGGGCGCATACTTCGGGCGAGTTGCACAAATGATCCGCTGTTACTGCACATAGCTGCCCGGCGTGCGCTCGTAGAGGCGGAGGTGCCAGCATCCCGGTGGCTGCCATCGTTCTCGCACAGGATATTCGAACAGAGGATTTGAATCTGTCGAACGGTCACCCTGCAGCGGGTGTACGAGAGGGCCGAGAGATGGCGCTCGATAGATATGTACGCTTCGTGGATGGACTCATGTCCACCGCTATTCTGTCTCCTAGATTTCTCTCTCGGTGGCGGAAAGGAGTCGGTGCCGCTGTGTGCAGCAGCAGCATTGCAGCTTCAAAGATAATCGGGTCATGTCGATGATGCTGGACTTGCCTGGCCCTTCTCCAACAAACCTCATTCTATTCCGAATTCACGTCCTCACCTGACCTAAACTCGTCTAAACACTGTACGTGTGCGGTAGGTGTATTGCTTGCGTGCATGGGATCGTTGCAATTCGTCGTAGAAATCTATTATCGTCGTTCATTATATATAAGAATATGTATATATATATATGTAATTAACAAAACATTTTAGTGTGGTTCATGTATCATATATATATATATACTACCACGTTTGCATTCCAGCAGTATAGTTCATTTTGTTCCCACTCACCCTACATGCTGGTAGACGATAATTAGCATAATGAAGTAGTAGACACCCACGCGTATCGTATGATTCCCATATAACATGTACATATATATGTATATGTATAGATATATATATACACATATATATAGGGGGGGGGGCGTACAGAGGCCAAAGGCAGACAGTTTAGGTTCATAGTTCGAGAAGTCGTAAGGGTATAGTTATGACAAAAGACGAACTTGACGGCTGGAGGAGAAGTAAGCTCTCATTATCAGTTGAGATGGCAGCATCATTCGTCAACTTTCACCGTTGTAAACGTGCGTCGTTCTCGTCACACCAGCGGCGTATTCTCTCCAGATGCTCGAGTTGGGTTTAGCCTATTTTGCTGTAAGCCCCCTATTACATGATCCCTGCTCCTCCGACTCTTTTTGACTCATTCAAATATACCTATGACATATTATGATACGATTTTGCTACCCGCAGACGACGAATGGTCCCTGTTGATCCACCCTGGGACGATTGACGTTTGTCAACGAGAATCCAAGCGCAGTACCAAGAGTTTCTTTCTAGATACATGGCTTGCATGGCTATTGGGCTAATGTGTTCTAGCGCTGTATAAGGTGAATGGAGTGTGCGAGAGAGAACCAGATAAGTAGATGAAATAGCAGGCGAATGTTTTTGTCGAAACTGTCCATGCGTTCAGTGACACCACGACGACCACAGATATAAGACATAGCAGCAGCAGCAGCAGCAGTAGTTGCCGCGCGGGAGTGCTCGCAAGTGCCCCCCCCCGCCACCGAACTTCAGTGGGTCCGCGTACCGGACTAGACTTACAGTTTCGTTATGTCGGCGGGGACGAACGGCTTCGATCCATTTAGTAGGTGTCTACACGCGAGTGGGCCTGTTCCGCAGCGCACAGGCCCACCCACTGCTGTTCGTCCTGCCGTCCTTCTCTTCCTGCATCCCGCGATGGCATTCTAGTTTCTGAGGGTAGCATCGCGGCACGGCCACGATCACGCGGGAGGGGAGGGGGGGGGGTTGCCACAGTTGGCACAGTTCGCTGTTGGTTGGTCAGAGAGAACAAGCGTTGCTCCTCCCTTGCAGACCGTCGCAGTTGTCGCGGGGGCCGACTCACCCCCGGGAGCGTTTGCAGGCCCGCGTTTACAGGCTCAGCACACCAGCTCACTTAGGCCATTCCGTTGTTTTCGGAACGAAAACGACAACGACGACGATGCCGCCGCCGCCCGGTATGCGCATGTCGCATATCTAGTCCCAGCACAACCAACAAGGTCCAACAATCCAACGAGCGGGCGAGCGAGGGAACCACAAGCCTCTGCCGGGGTCTGCCCGTGCCCAACCTCCTCTGGATAGAACGTATACTCATTGTCATTAAGGGCTATTGTTGCTACACTTGTTGGCGTCGTCGTCGTCGCCCCTGGCGTTTCCGTTGTTGCTATGATGGCCTGGAGAGAACAAGAACGTGCATTCGAGCACAGGCTTGAGCCTACACGAGGGTGGGGTGCGAGCCTCCGCGGGGCGCCGCTCGCTGAATGACTCTCTGACTGACTGCAACTCTTATTACCACTACTTGTATGGCTAGCAGGCCCCGCAAGTGGAACAGTAGTATGATTGCACATCGTAGTGTTGCTCGAACCTATTATGCGAAGGTAGCCTGCAACCCCCAAAGTGCTATGGTGTACTATGGGTGTATCCTTGTGCGCTGTGTAGTTCACCCTTGCCGCCGACGACGACGACGATAGTGCGCCCATGTGATTGCTGCATGCAATGCCGCTGTATACAGACATACATACATATATATATATATATACATATATATATAGTTTACACCGTTCTCCTTCCGTAGTGAAGCCAGAGATCGTCCAGGTCCCGGGGCCTGGCGGGCCCGTGAGCGGCAGCGAGGTAATGAAGTCCAGCGAAACGAAGCAGGGCCTTCGGGCCTAGCAGGAGTTCCATGTCAGTGGATGTGACGTGGCCTAGCGAATTTTAGAGAATGCACTCGCTACCAGCCAGTCAGCAGCAGCAACAACAACAACAGAGCCCAGCAACAACAACAACACACTACTACTCATTGAGAGCGTGTGTATAGCAGAAAGTATACGCGCGTACAGGCTGCCGTATCTGTCGAGTGAGCGGCCGGTCCAGCCCGGCACACGGCGGCGGGTGACGCCACAGCCAAAGGTACCGATAATGATATAATCACAATGGCAACAGCGCACCAGCGATAATGGTACATTAGTAATAAAAATCCTAATTGAATACCATCCGGCCGGAATCGTCCGCGCAGCTTGCAGTGACCAGGTGTAGTCCCTATGCAACGTGCTGCGCGCCGTGGCATTGCATGATGGCGGGGGGGGCGGCGGCGGGGCGGGTATTGGTAATACTATATTGCTACTGCTGCTGTCGGCGACTCCTGCAGCGATTTCGATTAGAAATGCAGTCACCCGTTGGCGTCGCACACTGACGTACGTGTGCGATATCTGTGTGGACACTGCTTTGACGTCAGGGAGACCAACGGCAACAGAGGTAGAGGAGTTAAAGAGAGTTTCTATATATATATATATATATATATCTACGCACACAGTCGACACCAGTGTGCTCGTCCGGCGTAGTGATTCGAAGCACGAGGGCTGGGGGCATACGCGAGGACAGCAGTATGTATATGCAAATCGGCAAGTTCCCTTTTTGCTTGACATATACAAAAAAAAACTACGCTACGTTCTCTACCGATGTCTAATAACAATAATAATAATGGTAATAAGCGTGGAGTACGACAGGTACACGCACGCTGGGTATATGCATGTTGCATCGCTTTAGCGAACGTTCAATTGGAAAAGGCACGAGGGGTGCTGGCGGGGGTGAGTGGCTGGGGGGTATGCTGAGTCTCGTCGATCGAACCCCTGAGATGAGAGTCAGCCCGCTCATGAATAAAATATTATTATGTTGCCGCACTAACCGGTGGTGCTAGTGGTGGTGGTGCGCGCCACAGTTTGGCCATCGTGTAATAAATCGCTGTAGCAGTATATACGCGCGTACATATGAGACGCTATTAGATTGAGTTCGAGTTGTACACGTTGTGAGTCTGCGTGTACGTCGAACAGAATATGTTGCCACCAGCCGCGTGTTAGGACCCCGGCAAGGTCGAACGGTAGAGGCTCGCTCCGATCGTTTGACATGTTTTAGCTGTTTGCAGATCAGTCAGCGGCTCCTTTCAGCGAAGTAACATTACTATGGCGCGCATCACATTGCTGCCGTCCGTCCCCAACAGCCATCCGGGGATCTTGTACGATTCGTCTCTCGGAGGCTAAAGGCCAATTATAGTGCATGGACATCGGTGTCACCCTTTGCTCGCTTATGTATTGTACTCAGTTTTGAATTTTGTTTTTCATCTGGTGTCCTAGTTCAAGCATGCCGTCAGCTTTCGCTCCAGCAAGCTACAAGTCAGTTCGTGGCAAAATGTGGCTCAGCTGTCGTTGGCGATTCGATCGACTCGGCTGCCGGCCATCGCAATTCGTTGGGGCTGCAAAATCGCATTATGAGAAATATACATCAACCCTTTCCCCAACAGCTGAGGGTTGGAAGGTGAAGCGGAATTGGGGCCGTAAGGAAAAGGACAATTGTTTGCAATGCTTAACCTCTCGTACATGCCACTCTAGAAGAAACAGTCTGTTTCGTTCCTGCGTTCTGGCTTGCTAGCTTAGTGTTGCAGCAGCGCGGAAGGCGTCGCTTGGTAGCATTTCGTTCATCTAAAGGTTCTTGGGCTGACTCTCAGCCAACATTTGACGTCCACGGTACCGCTTTTACGCATGGCTGTACGCGTCGCTTGGTATTGTATTTATATCTATAGCGAACGGGTTCGAGAAAACATCACCGTGCGCCATCCCTCAAACAGGTCATCAAGCACTCGTGCGAAGCCGGCGGCGGCGAAGAAGATATCTATCTGGCAAAATGACACCCAAACACACTGTCGTCCCCGTTCTGCAGCCTGCAGATCTGCGTCGACGAAGGCCACGGAGGTCGAGCGCACATTTCAATTCTCGTTAAGCATTAGCAGCAGCAGCTACTGCCGCCGCTATCACCGTCGCCAGCCATCACAGCGTCCCCAAACAGCCGGAACTGGCCAGGGGGCGGCGCGGTCGGGCGGACAGGGAATTCTCACAAATGACATCATCATTGCATTTCTTAGTTCTCCTCGGCCGATTTATACGGGTGCACTATGCTGAATGACACGCTTCGAGTTGTTGCTTCGAGTCAGCTGTGCAAAGAGTGCACTATCAAGCGAAGCCGAATCCCAACAGCGCGGGCACGGACAGCGTTCACAGCCGCCCGACCGCTGCACAAAGGCACTGGCAGTCTACCACTGGCGCTGGCTGATACATTGAGAAAGAACGAGCAAGGCAGAGAGAGGGGAGAATGGAACAACATCATTACTCCTCTATCAGGAATAAGAACCCCAGAGGCGTCCGTTCTTAGCGCGGACCCGAATGCTTGTCCCTGAGCACGCCGTCGCCGCCGACATCGGCATATAAAATCAATAATGGTGACTGTAACGGCTAAAAGCCGACTCGCTGTGAATTCGATTAATAAACGCTGACCGCCTCTCTCCCTCTGTCTCTCCCCCCGCTTTATCACAGCTCGTCTCGGTCGGTGATGGCTAAGCGCTCGGCTTCAGAGCGCGCGCAGGCTAGTTCTACTGTATCCTCGCATCTCTTGATGACCCACCCTCCGTCTATACATTGTATCTCTTTATCGAAGCTCTCAATGACTCTCTTTGCTGGCGGAGCGAGAGAGAGAGATCAGGGAGAGAGGGGGAGAGAGAGGGAGAGAGAGAGAAAGATCAGAAAAGGCCAATTGGGAACTGCTGGTTGGGGCTCGCTATGTTCGGCTTCGGCAGTGTATGAGTCAGAGATTATACGAGGCCTCTGAGAGGCCTCGTAATATGGCCTGCTAAGGCCGTTCGGCCGTGCTGTAGTGCTGTACTTGGTCGGTCCACTCGGTTAGAACGATACTAGATATTTAGTTAGAAGACAATTGCATGAATAGAGTGAATCAGGCGCTTCTCTTAATGTGATAAACAATCCTTCACATGGATATATATATACGATGTATTGAATTTGTTCTGGAGTGGAAAGTCATTTGAGGTTCAGAGAGGTACATATATATATATATATATATATATATATATATATATATATAAAGTAAATGAAACTATGGCTGATGATTCGACAGTGATTGTCACCCGTAAGATTGGCAGGAGTGACACCACACTACGACACATCCATCAATCAATCTGTCCATCTATCGTCCACTTATTACCCCTTCCCGTGGTTTCACCACGAAAGCTGTCAGCTGGCTTTCCAGCAGTTAGCGAAAATCTCAGCGTTGCGTATTCGCTGACCTGCAAGTTACCTTTCGAGGTTTTCTTCAACGAGATGTAACCACATGGTAGGTCAAAAGAGCAACCCTGAAAAATGGCCTGTGAGCTTATTCTCATTCCTCTCTAAGACCCGGGCCTACTCGTTATTTTTAATCTCAGCCTGCTTCATGCAGGCCAAGCGCTGGGGGTAGAGGGCATGCCCTGTTCCTCGCAATCGTATACAACTTGGGTTTTCGCCAAGTGAAAGCCCGGTACCGCAGTTTCTGTTCAGTTGACGACGCGTGCGCAGTACAAGTGTGAGCCCCGTGATGTTGTCATGTCCTAGCATAGTAATGGGCGAATTTTACGATTCACATTATATGTATACTTCAGGTGAAAAATGTCCATGCATCAACACGCCGATTGTTCGCTAGCCTTTTTCCTTGTCTGTGTCCCCTCCCATAGCGGAGGTTAAGGAAATTGGACTCGTTTCACACGTGCACGAGGGGGAGTTGCAACTGCTAAAATATTAATAATATATATACTAATACTAATATATGTATATATATATATATATATATATAACAATCCCAGAGTAACAGGGGTTCTTGAAAGTAGCACCCAAAGGTGGTTCCAAGGCCTGCCACAGAGGGAAACGGCCGAGACTCAGCTAGAAGACAATAGTAGCCTCGCCGTAACGAGCCTCTAATATTCGCGTTAATGCAACTAAACACGAAGTTCCGCCAAGACCATTGAGGTGGTCAGCACCGTTTTGATTGACTACTCAGTTGTCGTTTGTGAACGAAGCCCGTTTACCTCTCAGAGGAACAGGACCGTATCTGAACGTTCGTTATTCCAGATTACCCTGTTTGAGTTGCCTTTACACCTTCCCACATACAGCGTGAATGAAATGTTGTTCCTGTATGCAACCTAGCGATTATCGGCGCTAGCAGAAGTTCAGGAGGGCATCCGGGCACCACGATGGCAATTACAAGTTCAGCCTTCTAATGGCAGCTGAACTCTGGGAATCTCTGTAGCCTAACTATTAACCGTCTTGATTTGAGCGCCCTTTGACAGATTGTCAGGTCGTTAGTAGACACAGCAGGGCAAATATGATAGCTATTAGGGGTAAATTACAGTGATAATGGCTGGCGCCCACTAAGGATTTGCAACTTCCACGCCAGAGCACTGCCACGCAGCGAAGACGTTCGGACAGAGGGAAAGAGAGGGAGAGCGGTGAAAGGCGCACGAGGAGGGTCTCTGTCTTTGCCTTCTGCAAACATATACCCCACCCGCATCGCAGTTACTTACTTATTTGCACTTTCCACTGTAGAAGTGTACACCCATTACGCCTATTACATATATATATATATATATATATCTTCTGCGCATTCTCGGCGTATCGCGCACCCCTCCCACTCGCTGACTGCGATGCATTGCAGAAAGGTCCACAACGACGAGATGAGGGCCGCCATACTCGACTGGCGCACGAACGAATCCGGGCAAACTCGTCAGGGAAACCGTCCATCGCAGTGCTCTCTCTCTCTCTTCCTCCAGGGCGCTCCACTAGCTGGAATAGCGCTTACTACTAGTGCTTGCTGTATAGCAGGGGCCGACGGTGGAGCCAGTGCAACGGTGCGGGGCAGGCAATGCGAGCGTGGTGATGGCGCTACTGCTGACAGCGATGCTGGTGTGCCTGCATGCGATGTCTGCTTGCCTGGCCAGCTGACGTCGCCCGGCTCTATATAACCGGGTGGGCCTCTGCACGCGCGTGCCTTATAACCTCTGCCCCTCTGCACGCCCCCGTCTCTCTCTCTCTACCTCTCTCCCTTTCTCTCTCTATATATATGTATATATATATATATATATCGTTCTCTCACTCTCTCTCTCTCACTTCCGTGTATATGGACAGGAACGCATTGGAGAAGAACGGAGCGAGTGCGCGGCCCGACGCAAGGATTCCTTGGGCCATAAAGCGGTAGGATTTACTGCTCGGGCCGACAGACAGACATACAGACAGACGGGCGGACGCACGGCCGGACAGATAGACAGGCACGCTGAGCCAGTCCTACGAACTCGGTGTATGTAGACGACGAGGCGGCCGCGGCAGGAAGAGGAGGTCGACGGAGCTCAGATGGAGCAGTAGAAGAGAGGAACAGCACGCGGCAGTAGTCGTTCTGGCTGCTACGGCTTGCTTTAACGCGACGGCTGTAGCGGCGTCTCGCCAGGTTTCTCCGCGCCGTCCGCCGTCGGAGAAGGCTTTCGCCAGGTGAAGGTTCTTCTTGTCGTCTTCGCCGTCGGCCACATTCGGAGGTGGGTGGTAAAGGTCGTGCCTAGTATAGAACCCCCCCCCCCCCCCCCACCGTACGTGGCGCTTCGGCGGCGGCGCTCGGCCTCTTGGCGCGTAGTCCGTGGCCTTTCCGTGAATCTGCTGGTCGTTGACTGCCGGTCCTGCTCTGCAGGCTATTGGTTTCGCGCGATGGGCATGGCTAACCCCGCCAACTGGGCCCGAGCTCGAGCCAACCAGCAAGTCGGCCCGGCGGCCTCTGACATAGGCAATGTCCGCCGAGCATATCCATTACTGGCAGCGGCGCCTGTTTATACTTATGGGAAGTACCTTATGTACGGGAAGTAGCTACTCAACTCTCGAAGCGGCGAGAGCATGCTGCTGCTGCCGGCAGCAGGAGCTGGGACCAAGGTTTCGGAACTTGGGACAGAGTACTGGTTGGCCCGCTTTCGTTCCCGTTCTGCTCATACATCGTCATTTCACGATGGCTTGCTTACGATGCTGGCCGGAACGGGCACGATCGCCAGCCGCTCGCCGATCTGCCGGCGGCCGACTAGACCTAGCCGGCAGCGATGCCGTAGAACGTGCCGGCGTCCTTATCCGGAAAGGGGTCAGATTTTGCCTTCGTCATCGTCGTTCTCCCAGTTTGGGCCCAGTCGAGCCAGTTGCCTTCTTTTAGCCTATCCTAAACCACGAGGCGAAACCACCCCCCTCTGTTCCTTCTCGTGCTCCTCAATTTGTTGACCGACCCCCGTGTCCCCCTCCACGCCCCTGGCGGAAACCCGAGCCGAGGGACGGCGCGGGAGCAACTCGTTGAACCTCGCAGGTCATCCTTGCAGTTTGTCCCCTAAGCCGCTCACCATGAAGAAGGTTGGCCTTCATGGCTTCATCTCGATCGGGTGATGGCGTTCGTATGGCCCCAGACGGTCGCTGGCGCTCCGTTCACAATCACGGCGGGCGGCTTTACGGAGCCGCCCAGTCCAACCACTGCTGACGCACCCAACAACGCCAGCTTCGGCCTGTACTGCCTGGCTACATATTCCTTACGGAGGACAACGAGGGAGGGAGAGAGCTCTCACTGCACTGCTTCTACTGCGGGTAAAGGTATGCTGCATAGAGCTGTAGATCAGGCATGCTCTGCTGTTCGACATACGACAGTATATCGTGGGGCCGATCCGCGGTGGAGCCCTAACGGCGGGCGACGGCCTACGTCAAAGTGGCGAAAACAATGGCTAGCAAAGGTGTGCCACCCAGATCTCCGAGGCTGGCCAAAGGACCGAGGCGTGTGGGCGGCAGGGGGTAGAGCGAATATTATTATCGCTATTATACACGACTCAGGAACGCTGAGACCCTCGAGTTGGGTATGAACCGTTTGCGAAAGCTATTACCAGCAGTGCTATTACGACGAAGTGATAGACCCGGCAACGTGGATACGTAGGAGTGAGCTGTGAGATTCTCTGCATACGCCACTCGCAGAGGGGGATATCGATGCTGACGACGATGTTCGGGGAAGGATGATCAGAAGTCGTTGCTGGACAAGTTTGCAGCCGCCAATTCGAGCTGGACTTGAAAACGCCGCGAGCTTGATTAGACGTGGCGTACGTTTGCTTCACGTATAACTGAATTTACACCAATTGTAGCTTACGATTATTCGACGGACGCGTGGCAGCAGCCTTCGAAGCAAGTTCCCGATGATGCGTACGGCTTGGGCGCATAATCACTAGAGAGATAATCACTAGAAGAACTACAGCGATTCCACACATTTACGATAATCGAGAGATGTTAAGATGTGCAATTGCCGATACTTGTCGAAATTAAAAAAAAACACATTCTGTAGAGGTCTTATTCATCGCAATGTGATTTTAGGATTCTGATTTAGCGCTGGTGGCACCGCCTCGAAATCTAAGCCACTTCGAAAAGGCCTAGGTCGTGGTCAACCTATGACGCGCACGTCACTGCCGGCTGGCACTAGGTTAGCGGCATGCGAAGTGTGCAGTCGAGTCAGCTACGGTCCGTTAGCGTGTTGCCGGTGATAACGTTCGATTATCCCGTCGTCAACTGGCTCCTCATTACGACAATTAACGGTTCCGGCCCGACTACATCACATGGGGGAGTGTTCCTCTGCGCGAAATCATCTACAGATCTGTCTCTGTCCGTACGAAACTACGCTGGAACCTTCAGCTCATTGTGTGCCCTTGTTGATTTCGGTTAACACACCATTAACTAACTGCAATGCTGGTCACCGCTTCCTTTGAGAAATGCTTAGTTAACATCAATCTTGCAGGCGGCGCAATTTTCCCTATGATTGGCTTGCGGAAGCTGAACTAATCAGCTTAATTGCGGGAGTCCATTACGCTTAAACGCCAACACAGCATCTGAAACCAGCATTGAACTTGAGCGTAGCGATATTTCTGGAGCGTTGAAGGCCAACGCCTATGTATGCAGCATCACAGTAAGCTCGTCACAAGATTACTGACAGGCGTATTATTATCATCTGGGAATAATTTGTCAATAAACCCGTTTTTTCACAAAATTATCCAGACTCGATCCACGAGAGAGTTCAATATATTAGAGCTTACGCCATCGACCTCCCGTCTGCTTGGAGTTAACGGTAGCGGCGATCCAGATGTTATTGTGCGTTTGTTAAATAGCAATATTATTGCGGCGAAAACGCAATAATAATAACAATAATAATAGTTGGGCCAAATAGTATGTTCGTTCAATATCATCAGTAATAAATAGCAGCCGATCATTTGTTAACCTCAGCTAAACCGCACCACGTATCGCCGACAATCGAATCTATTCGATGCAACGCTGGCGGCGATATTTCGTATTCGTATCGTGTGCACCATTCAATATAACAAACAAAATCGCAAACAAAAATCGCATTTGATATGTCTGCCTTATCAATTTGCCATCAAGTGTAACTAAATAGACTTGTATATTTACATCTCCTCATTATTCTGCCATATTCTCGATTATGGTGTCATCTATAAAATTGTGGCTGGTCCATGTTGATGTGCATACCGAGAGGTCAAGATGAATCGGAAATTGTTGACGTTGTATGGGCACCATTAGCGAGGAACGTTCGCGACGTGCACATGTATTCATACACGGTTACAGTCTGTATCTATTTGCGATAATGGACGAATTTCACGTGCGATCCCCCTCGCCGTCTCAGCTGTAGACGACGATTTGCCCACGATATACAATACAGTATTTGAAAATAGAAACGTTCCGAGTTTAGACTACATAATGATGATTTATTGAGCAAAAGCCCAAGAGCTTGAAGCCCTATGGAAGAAATTATACGGTATATCGCCTATGCGCCGAGAACAATGGGCACGTTAACGTATGAGGACGAGTTCGCACAGCTTTTTGCCGCTCACAAAGTTTCTCTGCTACTTCTGCTGTTGTTCAGCGGTACACAGGCAATATAGCAGCAATGATTCGTAGCGAACGGAACCGACGAAATCGCTGGCAAACAAGCGGTCTTCTGGAGCTGCAGCAACTGTCGTTCTGGCGAAAACACGCCTATATATGTATACAGTGCGCTGATGTATACATCAAATCTGTATGTACATCGCTCTGCGGCTTGCTCTGGACGGCGGCTCGCTCTGTCGACCGGTAACAGGCAAGTTACCCGAATAACCATCGACGACAGACCATACCAAATATATATATATATATTTGTTTTTGGTATTCCTGTATGTGGTCTAGCCGTTATTGCTAAGTGCGCATGCAGAGAAATGCGTGCGCACTCTTGTAGCAAGCCAATTGCCTCTAGTCTCTACTCACAGCTACTCGATTGGTTCAACACAATGGACCGACGCGAAGCAGGGCGGGGAGGAGGCGGGCGGCGACAGTGTATTTATTGTAGAAGGTGCAGTGAATGAATATCTGCGAACAGAAGCTGCCAGGCTACTACCTCGGGAGTGTGCGGGATTTAGCAAAACCATGAGGAAGTATTGTATTTGGCGTGTGTATATGTGCAAGGCAATTGTAGTGTGTGTGTGTACAATATGTCCCACGCTAGCCAGCCTGGACCGAACTCAACGTTCGGTTAGAGAACGCGTATAGGTCGAAGTTATCGAGCGCGTGTCCTCCGACCATTTGGCAGGTTCCTCAAAATCGCTGAATACGCGTGTTTTACGCAATCACTAGCGTTGGAACATCGAGCGATGGTATTTTCAATACACCACTGTCGCGGAAGGGCTGAATGCTTCGCTTAGCAAAACATCTCATCAAGAAGGTTTTCGTTTAAAGCCTTCCCTTACGATACGTCCTTGGAGGACAGCGCCGTCCAAGTCAATCCCTCTGTCCGGATCGTATGTCCTTGAATCTGTTTTGCTCTTACGGCCTTATATGTTGATTTATTATACTAATAATCGGACTATTGATTTGCATCGTACGTGACAACGGCCCTGAACGGCCCTCTCTGAGTTTCGACAAACGGCGTGGACTACTTCAACTTGACGAAATCGAACTAAGCGATCTTTAACCAACATCGTTCTCATATCGATCCTAGATGTAAACATATTTGTTTTGTGCAAGCCTGCTCCATGATACTCCGGGGCTCGTGCCGTTGAAGGCAAGTGGCGTCGCGTGCAAAAAAGAAACTCTATCGAGCCGATTTATCGACGAATTCTGAGCGCACCCTTATACGCCTTGCCACAGTACTGCGTCCCTAACACTAGGCGAGATCCAGCAACAGCCATTATGTAGGACAAAATCTAACAGAGCAACCAAATCAACGCCCCCCCATCCTCCCGTATCGTTCTGTGAATCATGGCGCTGGCAATAGCATTGAAAGGATCGCAAATATCCAAACATCGCCTGTGTCATTCGGACAACAGCAGCTGCGAAAATCGTTGCTCGCAATTACCTGACCCTCTGTTGACCTGCCGAAAGCGTTTGATGCCTGCCCCCCTGTTCAATCGACTAGTGTGACAACTATGTTGCTGTTATCACCAAGCTGACTGTGGAATTCAGCAGCGGGCATTCGATTGTGTACGGGGAAGTCAACTAGTAGAAGCTTCCGACAACTGTAAGTAACTGCAAGCAAGTACCAGTGACTGACTTCGACAGTTGTTTTGGTCAAAGGGTTCGCCGACATGGGGCGGGCGGGGAACACGAGTGGCAGGCGATAGCGAATCTTGACATCGCCTTGAGGGGAATGTTAGATTGTATCTGTTAGAGTGCACTTAGCTTGCGTGCGTTCAAACACACACAAACACACACACACATATATATATATATATATATGTTTTGTCGGTTTTATCTCGAGCCGGTGAGGCAGCAAGCAGCGACTTCGTGCTAACTCGCTTGCAGGGAAGGGGCCATAGTCATAGGAGTACGAGCCTAGGTCTCGTACCTAGGAGCAGAAGGAGAAGGGGTAGTCGTCGCTTCTCGTGGGCAAGTTCAACAATAGTTCTGGAGCGAGGCGGTAGACGGCGAGAGCTGAACTTTGCTAGAGGCCCCGAACGATTCGCCACATAGGCTTCCATGCTCATGGATCTCTCCCCAAGTAGCCTTGCCTTGCACCGTTTCCCAACGACTGGCCACGCTTCGACATGAGCAACGAACTAGCCCCTGCTGCCGCCGCTGCTGCTGCTGCTGGCAAGCAGCCCGTGCAATAGCTTTGCAATGTCGTTGCAACCGCGGCGAACAGCGGGCGCTTCCACGACCCACTGCCCGCACAGCCCCTGTAGCTATTCGCAAAGCAGCTTCCACAGCGTCCTCTCTTTCTCTCTCTCTCTCTCTCTCTCTCTCTCGTGCACACCGGAACATAGAAACGAACCGCCGCTTTCTACTCTGCTGCTATACGCTGTGCCGTCCGACGATGTATTCCCGTTGCGTATTGTGCATTGCAGCAGGCCATACGCCACCGAACGCCGTTGCTGCTAGGCGAATTCCCCGCCACGCTCTTGCCATTGGGCCCTTGCCGCAGCGAGGCGCCGCTCATGGAATTGCAAAACGGAGACCTCACTCACTACGATTACGACTACTACGCACTTACGGCTCTGGTAAGTGTTTGCTACGGCTGCGGCGGCGGTATACGAGACCGCGCAGGGGAGCCGAGGACTTCGGGACGCAGCCTTCTTCTTCAAGAGTGGCAACCCACCCGGTAGGCAGCAACCCACAGCGGTCGTCGTTCCCGTGGAACTCCTTTTCTCCTGAGGTGGAACCGCCCGCAATGGCGCTGCGACTTCGTGGTGTCTAGCCTCCTGCGGAGCTGCCTCCACCCTGCCAACCCCCCTCTCGCCCCATGCCTCCTCCTATAGCCCCTCGTACGTAGCTCGAATACGACCCCCGAAGGCGCCGGTGCTGTTGCCGCTCTCCTTCTGCCGCCGCCGCCGCCGCCGCCTCAGCAAACGCAGCCTTCGTGTTATAGCAAACGCAGCGGCAATGGCTGCGGCAGCATTCGTAGAAATTAGCTTGCGGACGACGCGGTCGCTCCCTAGGGTTTCCCGCGAGAGGCAAGCGAGGGAACCAATGAAGGCTTGCACCATCTAGCTACCGAGAAGCGAGCGGGTACGCGGCGGCGCTCAAGTCAGCCACCCGCCGCCAACGCCAAGTGGGAGTAGAATGCAGGGAGTCGGATGCGACGGCGACGCTTCTGGAAAGGCACATGTGTCCTGATTTAGAAATGAACCACCTACGGCTGCCTGGCAGAACCGAGTCGCTCGTGGTTTCGGGGCGAACTCACAGACCCTTCGACGCGACGGAGGACGCTGAGCCCAGCCAAGCATGGCCATTGTAACGATTCCATTCGCATATTCGTCGCACTCGTGATAGCAAGGGAAATCACGGTGAAGCCTAAATTAAATGTTTTCTGGCCGACTCCCAGCCTTAAACATTTGACGTCCACGGAATTGCTTTTTGCACTGCTTTGCACGACGGACGCCGAAACGCGAATGGGTGGGGATCGAACCGTTGTACCTACGCGTGTTTTGCCTCCGATTGTGCACGTCAGGCGCACACACGAATGCACCACCAGGCCGCCGGGCCCGGTGAAGCCTAGTGAACAAAGCCGATAATGGTGGATTCCGTCGTATCCCTGTGTACGGTATGCACGCAGGCAGCTGTAACGGCATGCTAAAGGTCAGCAGGTACTTTGCTGGTTATGGGTATGGTATGGATGAAATTTTCGCTTGGAAAGTATAAATTACTGCTTAACTTCTTCCATTAGTATAATAGTGTACACCTTACGTTATATCGGTAGGTTGATTGACTGCAGCCCCGCAAGAGGCCGCTCCCCTCGCTATGCTCGAGTTAGACAGTCCAGGCGAGTTTACGATTTACGTGAACTGGGTATGGATTACTACGTAAGGATCCGAGACGCTCCATCAGAACTCTGCACACTCCGCTGGTCTAGCGTCGAACTCCGAATTGTCCGCGCTACTGAATAGTAATCACGTCTGACAATTAGTATCCCCGTCGCTCAGACGGGGCTTCCCTTGGTTCGATCCCACCTAAACTATACTATACGATCCGCTTCCAACCACCAATAGCATGGTGATCAGTCGTTCAGGTATATATAATAATAATAATAATAGAAATCATTAGGGTTCTTCATTTCGGATCAGCTCTATATAGACGCCATTTCATAATTCTATTATACAATACCCCCTCCCCCTGGAGTACTAGCCTTGTGAGCTGCGTCGATGCCCGCAACGATACATAATGCTCATAGGCGTAACGAGGAGACCCGTTTGCTTTCAACACGATATATATATATATCCCATCGTTAGCCGCAGCTGCAACAGTAGAAAGGTAGCTCGAAACGTTGTTAGCCTACGTTGTCGCTGTTCTTCTTTGTCTCCTTCGAATGTCAATGACCGAATGACGCCGATTGATTTCGAGTACTCACCCTAGCTTGCATGATCTCTCACACATGTCGGTAGCGAAGCCGCAACCTGTAATGGAAGGCAAACGAACGATAATTAGTCTATCAGCAGCTAACTATAAAATCATTATACAGCAATACGAGTGCTCTCACTACACTTACTATCGTTATTGTTATCGTTATAATCATCTGCGTCGTACACGAAAACCATTTTCAAGGCCTCCCCTCTGCGGGGCCTTCCGCCGTTTCCCCGCCTTTGAAAATGTTGCTGAGCCTCGAACCCACTTTGTTCCGCCTCTTACCTGAGTTTCCTTCAAACTTAAACACCAAGGCCCGCTCCTTCTAGCTCTCTCACTCCATCTCTCTTGGAGCACTCGATGCCCTCCTCATATTAGGCCCTTCATCGATTTGGGTTTAGCTGTTGACGCTTGCCCGTATTTCCCACAACGACGCGCAATCGCGAGTAGTCTCGTATCTTCCCTCTTCAACAAGTGAGTTCGTTTGCTACGATTGGATCTCATTTCTATTGCTGGCGACGGCTTGTTGCTATGTATATATATATATATATTTGTTTCGACCGTATCATTCCTTATTAACCGCTCCGCGTGGCGCTCGTCTCTCCATGCGGTTCTACGATGGATGAGACGTAATAGCTGGTAGCTCGAGTCGACCTAATAATTAGGGAACGTTATGAAGTTTCAATATTACCCCGGCCCATCTTCTCGATCTCACCCACCCCCGCACCCCATATCCTAAGTAGTCGTGATCCCTAGACGGGGGGTAACCTATGAATCTCTTTATACGCTGTGGCTGCGTTGATGGTTAGTGGGGTTTGCCTGCCCCGCTGAGCGACCTCGAGCGCTTCTGCATCCCAACGGTGGGTCGGTTCTTCACTTAGCTTCAGCTCGCAGTAGAACATTAGTTCAGTCCCATGGTTCATCGGAACCCGGACACCGGGCCATGCCGAGGCCCCGACCATGATCATGATTCACTTCCTAAATTAATTAGTGCAGAAGGAGCAGCAGCAGCAGCTTTTTCCCACATTGCTGCTCGTGTGGCCTCTTTTAAACTTCGCTCGTTCGGTTACATACGTGGCTTCTGGGATGCCCACCACAGTAGGGGGAACTAGCCCGACCGGGGGGGGGTGAGGCTAAGAGCCTACTCCTAAGGCTTATTCGGCTACGTCAGGGGCTCACGCCGACGTGGTATACGCCCTTCGACCAGGGCCAGAGAGGACGACTGTGAACGGTCAGCCGACAGCAGATGGACAGCGTCCACTCGGACCACTGGGGCAAGGCCAGCAAGGCTCCGCACCGAAACCACGAAGAGTGCGCTGCCCTTCCACAGAGGCGGCTCTTGTCCGGCTCGGCCTGAACTCATATAGAAGCACAGGCGTTCCTCATTCCTCGTCGCCATTGGCGTCTCCTCGTCTGCTGAAACGTGTGTTCGCTCCATTCAAGCATTCTGCAGCGGGACTACAGCTTTCCCCGAGAGTCTTCTCCCCCCATATTCGTGTCTCCCCGGGGAAAAAAAACTGGCCACTCGACCCCTCCGTGCCGTTTCTGTTTGCTACCGCTGAATACATCTGAATACATATTTACTCACTATGAGCTACAACGCCGGCTGGTCGCTGTACGACTATGGGTCTCAGCAGGCGAACTCTAACGACGGTACCCTTCGCACAAACAGACGATGTCACCCTCTCGTCCACGACGAGAGAATAAGCCTCACCGCCGGATGCTGTGGCAGATTCTAACCCGACGTATGTATAAAACTTGCTCGCCACCCACGCAGGACTTACTAAACCTATCGGCTACGATCAGGCTACACGGGGCGGGCGCCCACTGATTCCAACACGAATTATCTCCCCATCATCATCTGATGTATGGGACTCGAACCAGCTGCACGAGCAAGGGATTCGGGGTGGGCGCAGATCTAACGATTACGTGAGTTACGCACATCAACACATGATACCGTGCGTACTGTGCGTTTCATTGCAGGCTCACGTTTGCAGACAGCACAGGCGCACAATGATTTGTATAGGATTGGTCGCATGTGCTTAAGTAATAGGCCGATCGTCATTTGCTACGTTGGATGTCTACCGCGTATATATATGTATATATATATATATATATACAGGCCGGCGCATTGATGCCACAGTAGTTCCTTGAGAACAGCACAACTGAAGGACAACACGTCGCGCCCATAGGCTCCGTTTAACATATAGATAACACCTTGGATTCATATGCCTGCAACATCAAGGGGTTTTTTTGACTACATCTATAGGCCACCCTCCGATCTTGAAACTTTCAGCCTTATAGTATAATATGATGTCAAATCATGCCCTCATTCAATGTATGAACATATCTGGTATATCGTTATCACATGAAACCGAATTCGTGGGACCTATTCGTCAACCCACCATGCTCTTGCTTATCGCTTGCCAGTAGTGTGGGGCACCCTGCATCGGGAGGTCAGGCAACTCAGCTCTGCTATCATCTGCGTTCGCGAAGTAAAGAACAAAAAAGTGTTTTAAACAATTTTGTGCAATGGTATATTGTATATTTGTTATATGTCCTGAGTCATACACCCTCCGGGTATGAGGCGATTTATTTTAACTATGATGTTTCAATAATTTCACCTGTTTTTTAAGCAGTTTGTTTTAATAATAATAATAATCGTGTGTTTTAATAGTAATAATATTAATAATAATAATAGTAATAGTGTGTTTTAATAATTATGTAATATGAATGAATGAATTTATTAGGAATCATCACTACTCGTCGTGTGTGACGAGTTCAAGGCAAGGAATACCACCTCCCCGAAGAGTTTCTGTCGTGTTTCTTCTCGTAACATGGATATAATACATAAGTTCAGCAGAAGCACGGTGGCTTAAGATGTAACAGCGCTAATAAGAATACACGTATATATATATATATATATATATATATCACAACTACAACTCTGCCGCCACAAACTTAGGCACTAGCTGTCCTAATAGTTGGGCCTTGAGCCGGCTAGGCCCAACTTATCAGGACGCCAAATTCCCTTGGTTCATCCCTGCCGCAGCCGACGGCAGCTAGAGGCCACCAGTGCTGAAGGCGTCGCTGCCTCTGGAGACGCGGCGTGGAACTGCTGCTTCGCTCCCCGTGGCCTGGTCCTGGCCGCCATCCAATGGAGGCGATAAATTCTCTTCTAAATCCGCTAGTGTCGCCTCAGCCCACGTCCGCACCGACTAGCGACGAAACTCCCGCGGCCAGTTCAAGGGGGCCCCGCCTTGGGTCCAATCTCCCGGCAACCCGGCTGCAATCCCCTAACGCCCGAAGGCGCGGCCCGCCTTGTCGAAGTCCCACAATTTCCACTTGCCCGCAAGACCCGCAGCCGACGCAGCGCACATGACGTTCGTCGCCGATCGTGCGCCCTCAACGGTGGCTGACTAGACGAGGCAACACATTGTGTTCGAAGAGCTGGCACAGATGAAGCTCCCACAGCCGAGTGAGCGCTGACAGACGATCAAAAGAAGAAATTCGCAAACTACAATACTTGATCCCATGAACTCTTTCCTTTTCATGAGCTACTTAGGATTGCGACCGTACGCCTTGCGGGGGGGGGGGGGGGTAGGTGGGCCGCTGCTGAGCGGGAGATCAGCACCAGAACGGGGGACTTCGCGCGAGGCTGTCGTTCTTCGATCGGAAACCAATCGGGCCGTATTCCCCATCCGCGTCTTGCCTATTTCTGTCGACTCGCCGATGGAGAGTCGTGCGGCAGAGGAACAGCTTGTTTGCTCTGCGGTATTGCGACCCGCTAAACGAGACAGCCTCATCTCCCGTTGTCGTCAACGTGCGAGGTTGGCAAGACTAGCCAACTCGCGCGACTTGAATCTAGCCAGCGTGCAATACGATTATTGCACGATATTCTGGCCAACATCGGGTTGATTCTTTACGCTTGGATTTTTATAATAGCTGAATTCGCCACCTTCTTCGGGCTGGGCGTGGCCCCCGGCCGGGTGCATTTGAATAAAGTCTGTCTGAATGTTGAATTGGAATATTACATCAGTGGCTGACAATGTCGTGTGCGCGAAGATTACCGCGAGCCTCCGTCTAATGTTTGTTCCGTTCGTTCCATCGATGATTAGCGGTATTCATAGGTTAGCTTTGCCAGACTTTTGCGTTTCGTTCGCTATGAAGAAAATACTCGGTCAATATCCACTCGAGTCACTCTTGGATTACCTTGCGGCACTTCGTCTCGGCTGCACCACCCTTTCCATAATACCTGAATATCACGATCTCAACCATTGGTGTTGTGGTCGTCCCGATGCAATTGCCAGGCTGCTGGGATACGATTTCGAATTGGCCGGAATCTGTGGTAGTAATCATCACCGTAATACCCATGAAGTGACGATGTAGTCTCTTATTCGAGCGAATGTCACCACATTCAAATTCAGTCGTTCAATGCCCACGCTGCCCATGTGTGTTCATCGTTATTTGCTTATGATCTAATTAATTATCGCGCGGGTTGTTTCGCTTTAATTAGGCTGTATACTCGTTTTAATTTCCCGCTAACTATTATTTCCAATGTGCTACAATGAGAACATGCGAACCGGCCGCGCCTCCTCAATGATCACCAGCAATGGGTCCACCAACACACCCCTAAGCGTTGAGCAAACAGCAGGATTTAGCCACATATGCAATCTTGTCACGAGTGCCCACAGCCCAGTACTCGGTTGCCGCTCCGCACTGTCCATGATCGCCGCCACCCTCAAATGTATAATCCCACTCTGGTTGGATTTGCCGTCGGTGACGGCTTCCGTCTGCGTATTCGGGATCTCATTGACAATCGCCGGAAGTGTTGCCGCGTGGACGGACCCTGCTTATGTTTCTCGTGTCAGAAAGTGCCATGTGCCATCTCTATATGTATATGACTATGAACGACGTGCTCCCCGAACATGAATCATTCCCGTCTAGACGACCCATCCCGAGCGTCAGCGGCTTACGTTGCCCCTCATTTAGATTAATTATCTGCCTTCAGCCATTATGATGCCGCTGGATCCGAAGCCGGCCCCGTCGCACAATGCCTTCTGGCGGCCACCGAGTGTCTACCGCGGCTTCTCGTTATGGCTGGACGATGCGTCCGTATCATTCACGCTTGATCTCTTGACACTGTGGTCGATCTGGGTTTGCTGAAAGCGGCGCCCACAACGTCGCTAGCTAGATTTTGTGATCGAATTCGCTCGACGCCATATATACGACACTGTAGTGTGCGCTTTTAATTTCTACACTAATTGAAAACACCATCTAATCGACGTTTCCCGCTGGCGGATAATTACCGACACAAAATATGTCAGCAGTAAAGCAATGGCGCGGAAAACAGAGAACAGGGGGGGCGGGGAGACGCCGATAGCGATATGTAGCTAGGAGATACATGTACATTTATGGGGCGCTCAGACAATTTTCCGTCTTAATTTCACCGTTCGTTGCGCCTAACGGGACTGAAACAGCGTCCAGCTAGATTCGGCTTCTCTGATGATCGTCAGGTACAACGTTCACGATAGGCGCACCATGCTTAGGGTAGATTCGGGAACAGACATGAAGCTAATCGGAAACACCGCCAAGCATCAAGCGCATACTGCCAACGGTAGTCTGCCGTCTGTGCAGTTCCATACTGGCTTCGAATAATATATATATATATATATATGTATACGGTGATGATGATTATGGGTGTCCTCCTCGGTCTGGTCTACAACATTTCGCATATGGATGCCCGATGAATAATCCACAAGATACATGTATGCATGGGTAGAATTTTACAAATCTGCAACGGCCCACAGCAGTCCATTGGGAATGGCGTCACACGCTCATCCCTAAACATCTCTCGTTCAACGGCCTCAGCCTGCACTCGGCCTACCGGACACTATGACATAATGCCAGTTTAATTGCAGCAGGGTCGTTGCTGCTGCCACCACGGTGGTGTTCTTGCGCCTGCTACTGGTGCGACAGCATTGAAAGCTACGAACGCTTACCACGAACACTGCACCATGCTGCTCCCAGCCATTCATTCTGATGAGCTACGAGCTACACGCCGCATTATATTGGCCACATCTCTCTTTCTCTCTCTCTCTCCCTCCATGTAGATATATATATATATATATCTGTCCCGACTCACCGTCCGCAACTCCGCGATATTCGAAAAACATATGAAGGCTGCATCCGAGCGAGCGGTGTTCATTCTTACACCACATTCTTCATCGTGTGTACATCTGTTCTGGATCGAGCGTTTAAAGCGAGGCTGGGCTCTAAACGCGCGATGGCTCTATAGAGGCGGCCAGTTCGACATGGAGGGGAACTGCTATCACAATGGAGCTATCTGCGCGTGCCGGCGAACAGCAGGCGACTGCTACAACGCCGCAGTAGCAACAGCAGAGTCGGTGAACTATATCAAGCATACTCTACCAACACGACAGTGTGCTATTACATGAGAGGAAGGCACCGATGCGCTCTGACCCGCTAGCCGCCCCTTGGTCAGCCCGACCCTCAGGCGCTCTCTCTCTCTCTCTCGCTCTATCTCAGACAACTTCACATCGTGTGGAGGCTGTAAAGCCGGTCACGAGCAATCAGCACGAATCTCGAGCAGCTCTCGATGGTACCAGCATACTCATGTAAACCAGCTTAACCCGGCGGCACACGACTGCTGGAGCCAACACCCACCGGCAGCAGGAGGCACGGCGCTCACACTTAGCTACTGACAACTAGAACATTTCCATCCACTCGTAGATATAGATTCGCGCGCTGCGATGACCAGGTCCCCTCTCCTCTGCTATATATACATATATATATATATATATATCTGTATATACACTGCAACTGGCGCCACTTAAACTCGCGGTGGTGGGAGCGAGGACGGGGCGGTATCCCCCGCCCCTTCATCCTTCGACAAGGCGGCCAGACGGCCTATCTGATACATGTAGCACTCTGACGGGCACTATCATTAATCCTTAGCGAGCAGGGCACGCCGTGGCGTAATAATGGTTGTAATAGTCATGGCGGCAGTGTCGCCGGCGTCGACCCATCGTCTTGTATTGTATCTCGTCTCATCTCGTCCGGGAGCAGGCCGCCGAGGCGGTTCAAGTACTCGTCGCTACATCTTCTTGAATGGTCGACGCTCCGCGTGCGTGCGCACTCTACGGCGCTCCAGGGCGCGGGTCCCTGCCATTATTACACATGTGTGAGTTGCCGTCCTGCATTCGAGTTTCATTCGTGAGCTTCATGCGGCTGTTCCATGTGAGACGACTACGGCCAGAAAGTGGCGGGCGTCTGCTCGTTAGTGCTCTGGTGGTAGCATTTAAATGAGGCAATAATAATAGTGATAGTAGTGATAAGATGCAATAGAGACATTGTTGCGTTATTGATGAAACTGCTGGATGAAACATGCAGCGGCTTTTGGTCCGCTCTTTCCGGCAGGAATACACCACTCATTTGAGTTTCCGCTTTGTTTCTTCGTAGCTGAGCAGAAAATGATGTTCTTCAAATGCACGGACGCAACTAGAGACATTCGAATCCCTATCGAAGGTGGGCCTATCCTATGCAGAGTTGACGTGGATGACACAACGCCTCCACTTGCTACTAAAGCCATCGTCTGTTGAGAGTCCATGTCTTTCCTATTTTTGGCACGAGTGGCATTACTTCGACATCTCGGGAGGGTGTGTAACTGTTCCGATTAATGCTCCATCGCCGGGTGTTTTAGTCGCTTACGACTGCTTTGCGTTTCCCGGTTTTGAGTCCTATCTTCCATGATCTAATCCTCAGCTCATGTTAGTGGAATGAATGCGCGAGGAGAGACTGGTGAAGGAGGCCCCCGTAGCGTTCCAAAGGGGACCGGATGCTCTTCCACCGATCCCCGGCTTACCTGAGTTGGAATGCCCGGGGGAAGCCAGTCCGGAAGGTCTCCAGCCAACGGTAGAGATAATGCTGCCGAGCTGTAGCTAGTCCCAACAGGGTAGCAGCCGGAGAAACCTCCACGAGTCGTGTCCAATTTCAGCTCGACGCTGCTTCCTCTTTGGCTGTAGGATTGAAGCTAAACTCAAAGACGCTCACCGCTATACACCGTGTATATACACATGCATGTGGCATTGCGTGTACAGCATGCCGTACCAGACAAGCCGGAACTAGACAACCCGGCCTGTATTCTACATATTACAATTCCGCCAGTCTACCCACGCCGCTGGCAGCTGTTCGCAGCGCGTGAGGTTCGTCGCGACACAAGCACACAATATGTATGTCTCATTTTGAATGAAAGCGAACAAACAACCGTGTATCCGCCACCCTTTCCATTACGCGCACACCCGCTGTTGGTCCTCGGCTGCGATGTCTTCTTTACACACCTCAGTCTATCCGTACGCGCCACCGTCGAGCCAGGCCTGATCTCCACTGGCCTGAGGACGGTGTCAGGCCGAACGAGGAAACGCCATGACACACATAACTCGTCGACTTCTTGGCCTTCCTTTACTTCTGTCGTTCTTCTCCTCATCTCGTGTCCAAGGGAGCAAGAAATTGATGTAATCTTCGTCCTGCCACCGGCCTCGAAGGCCCAACAACAGCCAACAACAGGCAGGGGGCGGCCAACGGCTGTAGCGGTTCGACCAGCTACAACCTTTTCTGCATCGCCCGTCGTGGCCCGATGCAGAGCCGACGGGGTTCCACCAGTTCTCTCTCTCTGTCACTCGTTCTTAATTTTCCCGCAACCGCGTCTACCGGCAGTGGTTCGATACATTTCCGGTGAAGATTGGAGCACTTTTTTCAAAGGAGTTCTGTTGCGCGCTTGGCGGACAAGCAAACGAGCTGGGTGTCTAATTTTTTGCTGGTGTTGTTGATGTTGTTGTTGTTCTTCCAATTGCCACCATCGTTACTCAACAACGCCCGCGATCTCGATATCCGTGGTGTTCAACCCTCGCAGGGGTGGCACCAACGACAAGATGCGAAATATGGCCATAATAATGATAATAACATAATTATCAGATAGGCTTCACTCCCTCGCTTCGTGCAGCCGAAGCAGGGTCTGTAGTTTTTTTCTTTTTATCCTAGCGGACGCCCGGCTGACTGTCCGTGGTACAAGGGTTTTCTGTACCGCTGTGTACCATTGATTCAGGAAGCATCGGATTATGTCGGTCATGCTGAACTTATCCGGCCGTTCTCCAGCAGACCTATGTGACTCCGGGGTAGTGTTAACCTATTCCTGCCGAACCGCGATTTCTAGGATTGAGCTGGCGATTACAAATCGTGTCTGAAGCTGGACGATGTCCAGTAGTAAATTTTCCGGGCTGACTCACAGCCAGCATGTAACATCCACGGATCTGGGAGCGAGGTATCTGACTCAGGTCTACCAGCCGAGCCGGTACTCGTTGCCGTCAAGGGATAATAACGGCATTATCTATTTCTCTCGATACGCTTATGTGTAGTACGCAGATGTAGTGGCCGGACTCGAACAGCGTTCTCGCTCTATTCTAGCCAAAATGAGACATCCGCATCTGCGTACGCCGATATACGCCGACTTCGAAAAAATGTTCTCACGTAGACCGCCCTCGGAAGTTGAGCCCCGTGGAGGAAAAGACGTGGAACACTCCTTTAATATGGGTACACCAGATGACCTCATCGCGAGGACAAGCTTGCCCAGCAGATGAAACTTTAGGGCGTGATCAAAAAAAAACACGATGTCTGTGATTGTAGCTTACACTGAATGATATCGGAAGAGAGTCATTATCCGCTGTTTCCGCGAGGTGTTCACCACCCCCTCACAGTGCAGTAGGTTCCTCTTAGATAGGGGAGAAAGGGGTTGCCCTCCCCCGCCCGTCCAGGCAAAAAAAATCAAAAGACAAGCACGCTGTATCCCACGCAGGGGTTGGTTTCTGCGAAGCCATCTCGTGTCGTGCGACTCGTCCGTTTCTGGCAAGCGTCGTTGGCGCTGCCTCCAACAGGGTTTCCAGAGGAAAAGGTCAATAATGCGGGAGAAGCGTTCTCGACCACGACTCAAAAAGCCAGACGAAAGTTCGACCCGACGAAACTCTGGGAGTGGGTGGGTCCCGCGATCAACCTCTAGTTCTCTCTGTCTCTCCCTCTCTTCGTTCTTATCCTGAAAATAGCCGAAATACGCTTCCAATACTTCTAGGCCGTCTGCTCTACCCTGCAATGCACATACGCACAGCATTCTCGAGATGTTTCCGACCGAAGGTCGGCGCCGTACTGCTTCTGTAGTTTGACCCCTCTTCTACCGAGTGGCGAGGCCACAGGAACGAAATACGCATCGAGTTTCGAGAGGGCCAGCATGGCAGGGTACAGTCCCGATGGGGCAGCGCAGCGGCTGCACGCATCTGTCGCAGCATCCTCGTTTGCCCGTTTCTGGGATCGCGAGCGACTTTCGTCCTGGATGGAGGAGCCACCGTACAAGACTTTCTCACATCGCCGTTTCCGGAATCGCCAACAGCTCGAACAGTCCGACTGGCCCGCCCGTACTGAGCCAGCCCGCACCCGCCGGCAACGCCCGCAAGCAGGTTGGCCTGTAGAAATAAATTGCGCTCCTATGCAAAGCAGCAAAAGCACCAGAGTGAGCTGCCTCTGCCACTAAAGTCGATAGAAACGAGAGAAGAGAACGGCCCTGAACGGGAAGGCAGGAAGGCACATAGGCGAGATCCGTGCCTGTGTCCTGCTCTTTTGAATGGGGAAAGACGGTCCTACGATGACGGCAAGAAGAGGGCCCTCACTTCTTCGGTCCTGCTTCGTGCCCGTCACACCCCCGAAGGCAAGCCCCGCCGCCAGCACGGTGGCGCGGGGTTTGCCTTCGGGGCCCGCTGGCGGGGAAGAGAACAAAGCAACAATGAGCAGAGGTGCTCGAAGCCGAATAGAGTTGGTCGCTGGCACGAAGTCTATGCGTCCCCATCCTCTACCCCTCAACCCCAATACCCCTGCTCCATGGCTTGCCGAAGGCCACCAGATCGCGGATGGCAGGTGGTAAGATGGGCCAAAACGCCACAAGGTGATGACGAGGGAATATAGCGACGAGGGTGGGGTCTGCTGACTGTGTTGAAGTAGGCGTCGACGGGAGCATCACCGCTAGCATCAAGAGCATCAGTAAGGAGGACCAGCAACCCTAGACGAGCGTGGCGTGGACTGGAGTAGACTTCGAGGGAAGGAGATAGACTGCGTAGACTTCTCTATAAAGGCGGGCAGGGAACCGCTCCCCACTCGGCTTCATAGCGCTTTCACAATGAACTGGAAATGATGCGCATTTTTGGGAGCGCACCGCAGCCAGTCCCGGCCACCATTTCGCCGGCGGGAGCACGGATGGAGACGAAAGGAGTACAGGGGGGTACGGAGCAAACGTGAGGAGGTCGGCAAGGAGGCGAAGTTGCAGTGCTCGTGAAAGGTCTGGCAGCAGATGCAGCATTTTTTAGGCACCGCTAGGTTCACCCGTTCCTCCGTTCGGCTCTAGTCGCTCGAGGTCGCCGCACCGAGACACTGGGTGAACACAAGAGTCTTCTGAAGCAACGCCGTCACCGCCACCGTAAAGGAAGATTGAGACAGCGCGCGTAGGTGGTAGGCCCGTGTATTATATATAGGGGTTAGCTGAGGGAACGCGAGGTACCTGGGAAACCCCATCATCGTCCTTTCGAAAGTCGACCATGCCCGTTTCCATGGTGACAGCGAGTCGTATAGACAAACTTCCGTAACCCCCGCCTTGCACAAACTGTACCCCCAAGGGAGGCTGCCTCTCACCGAAATCGACGACGATGATTCGATGAACTGCACGGTAACATGCTGAGCAGCGATGAAGGACAGCATAGCTGGATGATCCAGTCATCCATTCATTTCTATGTTTTCCCGAGATTTGCAGATGCTTGCGCCCATCATATTGCACGGTATGAGATGAGGTAAAGTGGTCAAAACGCGAAACTCCACGAGGAAAATGTGGAACATAGCGAAAAGGAAGGGAGAGAATGGGCTCCGCTAATTGCAAATACCATCATGCTGTCACCAAGGCCCCCAACTCTCTCTCTCTTTCGCTCCCTCTGTCTCTCCATCTACTCCCAAGAAACTCCCAAGAGCAAATATTGTCAAATATTGCCCCTTTCCCTCGTTGTTTCCGGGGGCGAAGCTCGTCCCTGCGTCGCCGGATTCTATCGAGGGTTCTTTAGACATAGATACATACATATATCAATGTTCGTAATACCTAAGACGTTAAGAGCTGAGGCCTGTCACATAGGGGAACAGCTGAGGGTCAGCTCGAAAAAACAATTATATATCAAATATATATAATGTTCTGCTCAACCGCTTGTTGCCTTTTACGCAGCTAATTCGATCCGCGCAGACGAATGGCACTCGAACAAGCAACGCGTACGCAGGTTGCTCTGCACTACTCCGAGTGACGCTTTTACGATTCGCGACGATACCTGCCTCGTGCCCGGAACATCGTGGAGCATAGAGGTGCAATGTTTTCTGTGTACAGATGCCCTAGCATAGTGCAGCAATGTACGAGACGTGAGCTTCACGCATGCGTCACGTCTCCTACAGGCAAACTTCGACCGATTCCTCCTTCAGGCCCCCAGCAGTGCTTCTGCTGTCCGTTAGCCGAGTCACCGTAGCAAGTTGCCACGGGCAGTACCCTCTATGATGGCCGCGTATAATGGCACATACCACTACATGATAATAGGCGTATATAACTCTAATAATAAAATGTTTGAGCACACCCGCCATCGCGCGAGTTGAAAACCAGCGAAGCAGACTAATGAAATCTCTCTTTCTCCCCTTCTTCATACAAGTTTAATCCCATCAGGCTTCTCCGCCATGTGCCCCCTTGCCCAGTCAATCTACCCCCCCCCCCGCCCCCCGAGTGACTCTCAGAGACACACGTTTCAGTGTTGGCACCGCCACTCCTCCGGCTAACAACGTGCAGAGGGATTCGAGCCAGTTCAAGCGCAAGCTCGCGGCCCCGGTTCGGTTCCATCCGGGAGTCGCCCCGCGGATCCCTGCATCGGCTACTTGCGCATAGAGAGAGAGAGAGAGAGAGAGAGAGAGAGAGAGAGACGTTGACCGAAGGCGCAAGGCTGAGGGCTGCTCGTCCGACCGATGGCCTCGCCGCGGCCTGGCGGTTTTGGCTTGACAGAGCGGCTTCACTGATGGAAGCGGCATCGGCTGATAGACACAGGACACGAACGGTGCGCTTGCAAGTCCCGTTCGCCCCAAGCAACGCTGGCCAAGAAGAGAGAACGGACCAGTGAATAAATACTCCCCTCGCCATGCAGGCGGTCGGGTTCCCCGCCGCTAAGACAGCGAAAACCCCGCGCTCTTCTCCTCAGCCCAACCGGCGGCTGGTGCCGGCTGATGGGGATCGTATTGCTGTTTCATAGCGAAAGGGTTTGGAGGTTGTGCGAAGAAGGAGCCACGAAGTTCGCAGAGTTCGAACGAGAGAAACACGGGAGGGACACGGGCGGCAAGACGAGAGCAAGAAAAGGGGAGAGAGCTGTTATTGAAAATGGCACGTGCACTGTATTACAGCGCGGCTTCGAGCCGCCGCCGCCGCCGCCGCCGCCGCCGTGCGCGAAGTGTGTGTGTGTGTATCACGAGGCTGGGTGGCGCGCTGGCTGTCTGGCGGGTTGCGTCCGAGCGTTATGTTCCCTAAGACGCTGCTCAGTGGGCTTGCCTAGCCTGCGTCTAGCTTCGTCGCCCGGCTCTCTTCTCGCCTTCCCTACACCGGCACAGATTTATATACGAGATATATAAACAGTGGAGCGGATGTTCGCGTGTGCCCTGCGCGCGAACGGGTAGCCGGCTGTGGCTGTGTATGCAGGCGCATGTCCCGGCCAAGCGTGTAACTCTCCCTTAGTCGTCTGATTCTCGTTTGCCGGGGTCTCCGTGCTCCGTCTCGCCGTTACTACTCGTGTACACGATGTAGTATGATGCAGGAGTAAGAAGCCGCTCAATAGGCGGGGCGAGCCACGGGGGAAGATGGGCTACAAAGGATGTGAATTTGATTATACGTCCAGTCACCCAGACTCTGGCCGTCATCAGCCTCAGCCGTCATGCTACCAGCACCCCGCCGGCCCGGTCCCCATCGCGCAGTTGCCGAAGCTGTCGAACACAAGGCGGCGGCGGCGGCTGCCAGCTCGATCGCAGAGCGTATTGAGGATGAGAGCGACGAGCTGTGGACGGCTGGCTACCAACCAGTCGACGGGCAGGCCTTTTCATGGAAAGGTTGAAAATTGATACGCTCCCTATCCTGAAAGCCCGCCCTGCCGCCTCCTTACATTTACCTATGCCCGTTCCTGAAGCAACCACCCCCCCCCTCCCGGGAGCTGAGGCCGCTGATGAAGTCGGTCGATCAAGGGGTCTCGTGTGCCGGGCCCGCCACCGCACTTAGCATTCTTTGAGAGAGCAAATGCGCATCCGCCATTGCGGCACCAACGACGGTGGAACGGTGCCGCCGAATTGCCCGTTCATTCTAGTTGTGGCTGGCTGATTGGCTGCATTTCGTATATGCGTCTAGGAGTGAGTGCTGACCCCGGTAGACCCGCGGAGAAACGTGGAAAGGAAGTGATCTGCAAAAACTCGCTAGGCCTCAGAAGTCTCAGTTATGATACATCGTGGCATACAGCGACAAGTACGAATCGAGGGATTGGGAACATCCTGGTGATGTTTTTGCTGTCAGTGAATAGAGGCACGAATCTAGAAAGCTCAAAAGCGGAGAAGGAGCGACACCTAACGGTAGTAGACGACAGCAATCGCCAGCATCGTCAATCGATGCCAACCGATATCGATTCTCAAATGATGATTATTATTAGTATTATTATTATTACTATCGAAGAGTTCCATAAGACGGTTTGAGCAGAGAAGTCTACAAGGCTCTTTCCGATGTCAGGCCTCCCGGGAAACGGATACCCCCTCGCGAGCTCCTGCGCGTCTGTTGGCCGTCTATTCGCCGACCTCTCACAGGTTCCACGATAGGTTTGCCGAGCTCGCATTCTCTCCCCCGATGCACAGCTTGCCCGCGCGGAGCGAATACTCGTTCCGCAACGCGAGTCGCACGTCGGTCTTCCGTTATTTGATAAATGCTTCATCATAATTCGGAGATGCACAGTGTGTGTAAGCTTGTGCTTGGTCTTAGCCTAGCGAAGTTCGGCTTAGTTACGCGTAACATGAAAGGAGGAGATTTCCCTTGTATGCGCGGTACACGAGTTTGCTATTACACTTCACGAGCGAATGAAGTGGTTCACCGCGGGGGAGCGCACCCCCCGATAGGGAAAACACCAGCTTCGAGCTTCAGAGGATCCCCTGGCTGTCCGCGACGATGAATCAGACCAACTCGCCCAGTAGAGTGGAGTAAGTCTGCAGCTGCCAGCAAGCACGAACGGACACATCCGATACCGGGGGGGGGAAGGCGTCGGCGGTATATTTCCGTGCTCTATGCCAACCGCGTTCCTCTGCCCTTCCCTTAAAGTGTCTGATTAGACTCGTTCAAACGAAATAGAAGGTACAGCGTCATGTGGAGCCTGCCGTCGACGACGACGCTGGTGGTGGAAAAGCAGCTACTGTCGCAGGTTTGCTCTTGGCGCCATTGATTTGCCGTAGCCGGGGAAGGTTTGAAAAGAAAACGAGAGAAACTGCATTACTAACTAAAGGAATTGAGAGTTGAAAGGAATTCGCCTAATTAAAGCTTCGCGAAGCCGAAAAGCGCCCGGTGGTGATTACATTGTGCAGAGAGATGCGCTAGCGTGCTGTGGGCCTTCAGGTGGCCAATCACCGAAATATCTGAAAAATCCTTTCGAAATATTCTCATCTATCCCCGATCTCCTACCTAGTCTCGCATTTGATCTCGTCGTCGTGGGAATTCAGAGTGGACGAGGTATGAATTCAATTGAGAAGGGCCTTTATTGGTTGTCGTTCGGGTAACCAGCAAACAGTTGCCAAGCAAGATGGCACCATTCGTCCATTCGGTAAGCATGGACATTTGATTGTGGCCACCTTTGAAGTCAGTAGGTATGCTTTATAGTCTAGATGAACCGCTTTCAGGCAAGCGCCCGCTCATACGTACTACATGCTGAAATGTCTATGCACAAATACGACATCCTCCGCCTCTCTTTGCGTAACACAATATTTCAGGTATTATAAAATAATGAATAGATTTGAAGGTTCGCTTCACTGAAAGCTACTTAGCTAATTTGAAGATGAATTGATATACATATATATATATGTAGCCTAGGATAATTAAATTAGGCTAAATTATTTTAGTCAACCTCACCAGTTCCGGCCGGCTGGCCGCCACAATGATTCGCGCTTTCCATTGTGAGCTATACGACAAATTTCTCATCGCACAGATGTTCATACATTTCACATATATACATATCGTACATGCAAACATATTCTAGATAAGTGGCACTCTCTCTATTTTGCACGAAGAACTCCACAGCTCACTATCTACCTGTCGCAATCCGTACTATTGATTTTGTTATTCACTTACGACACGCGTCGGCCGTTCGAGATTTTGAACCACAAATTTTGAGAGCATGAATGCATGGATACACTAAGAAATATCCATATATATCTATCTATTGAATCCCAGCGGCCGTCTGACGCCGCTGGGTGTAAGAAGAAGCTAACTGCATCAAGCTCCACTGGCGTACAGGGGACGTATTCGGCGTCGGTCGTCAGCTCGAGCTGAGCTCCACTGAGGTCGTTGTGCATTATGCAGTGAACGTGACAAAAACGGAAGCGGCAACAGATTTGACAGCGCGAGTTGTCGTCGCCGGTGTTGAGCCGGGATGCGCATTTGCGAATACGGCGTCGGATCAATTCCGAAGCCAATTAACCGAGAGGTTGAAGTATGAACAGAGGGAGTCTTGGGATTGACGGAAGTGCCTCGACTGCGGTGCATTGATTGGCCTCGTGGCAATCTCGCTGATAGAACGATCATTCGCTTCTTGTATAGAACGATCAAGATTTCGTTCTCCCTGCGGGAAGCTGTGTCACAACGCATCACCGTGCACGAAGCTCAGCGTGTGTGTGTGTGTGCGTTCTCTGTCACGTGTAGAATATGATAGATACGTTAGAAAAACAAATGCAGGCAGTGGTAAATGATTATTGACACTCCTCAGCGGTATTCAGACGGCTGCCGGCGGTCATATGAATACAAGACGAGGTTTGCCGGTTGCTTAAATCGTCGGGTATCGCCTGACTGTCGTCGTTGTCAATAACGTACGAAGCTCTCGCACGAGATGGCATACGCCACTAGCGAATGCCGTTGTCTACATCTTTTGCTTTTAGCAACTCCGGCAACCTGTCACCGAGAGCGCTCACCAAGAGTAAAAGCAGGACTAAGTAAAGGTGGACAGCAAGCTGGCGGCCAATCGTTTCCGATCTGCGATCGCCGGACAGATCTGCAAAGGAGAGATAATGGCTGAGCAGGGGGTGACGCACGCGCGCGAGCGCGCGTTCGTGTTACGCCGCGTGGCAGGGTCTATTCCGCTGCTGGTCTTGCAGCTGGCACCAGTGAAGCTGACAGTCACGGCTGACTATGTAACTGACTAACGCACGCAGGGTGCTTTTAAAGGAGACCTTGCCTGCGTCAAGCTGCAAATCAGCTCCGAGCGACCTTTTCGGCACGGGCAGAGCACTTGGCCCAGGGGACAATCGAGGAAAGGTGGCCCGGGTCACGCACTCTGTCCTATAAAGCTGCGCAGGGCGATATATCGTCGTATTGCGCTGTGGCGGGCCTCACCCGCATCGTCATAGAACCCGAGCACTGCTTGTTTTTCGCTTTCGATACCGCCGCCAGCGTCGTCGCAGGCTTTACTCTCTGAACAAATCAGTGAACGACTCCAACTGCCAAATGATCCATTCGCACCACGTCAGCAGCGAGAACTGTGATCATCGTCACGTTAGGCGGTTGCACCCCAGCTAACGTGCGTGCTGGCATGCACTTGTTTACTTGTTCGCCTATTGCCTCGGCTAGGCTAGGCCTGCTTAGGGCCTGCTTGGTCCTTGACCGCACAGGTTGTCCAGGCCCAAGCAGACTTGCATTCTTCCACCCTTAATCCAATAGCACTCGTGGTATAGGGCCGGCTTTATCCTTTGTGCGTTCAGGCGTCCGGACGCTCTATAGAGTCATGCTGGGGCCTTTTTCCGGTTGCAGTGCACGAGTGAGGTAGAGAGAGGCGAGAGAGAGAGAGAACTACTGTGCGTGTGTGGACTAACGGCGGATATTGAGTTCGCGTTCACTAATTAAATCCTCGCTCTCTGCGCGAGACTTGGGGCCGCCGGCGAACTCTTTCGTTCCTTGTCCCGGTGGTGGCTCGTTTCCCCGGCGAGCACTTTCTCTAGCAGGTGCAAGGAGCCATGCCGTGTGGGGTAGGAACCCTGCATCGATGCGACCCCACCAACACTCGTTGTATTCACTGAAACGTCGCTGTGCTGGAGGCCAAGGGTAAAGCGGCAACTTTGAATGCGCGCACCGACCTGGGTCCCACCTTGGGGTCTGGGTCATCGATGCTCGAACGGTGGTTCATAGGAACTGGAGCATCTGTTTTTAGTCTAGCTGGAAAATTGAGGATGCCGATAATTCCTTTCAGATGCTTGGTTCGTTTACCGAAACGAACGAAACTTCAATCTCATTGTCGCAATATTGTGTCATGACCGGCTGACTCTCAACTGGGCAAATCCGACTCTACGAGTGTTTTGAAGTCAAACAACACTATGATACATATGTACGTAATGACGAATGTGTAAAAAAACTGGTTATACAGTACGCTAATATTGTTCGTAATTTTTTTTTCGTAAATAGCTACTCCCTCCTAAGCTTAAGCATTGTAAAATTGCAGCTCCTTTAATAAACTAATAGAGCTTTACCTTTACCTCCGGGTACGAAGCGATTTACCTTACCTATGATGTTTTAATTCGTTCAACTATTTACCAAACGTGAACTTAAGCATTGTAGAATTGCCCTTCCGTCAGTAAGTCGCAATGTGAATGAATAATGAGGATGAGAAACTTTCTCTGGCGTTATATATTTTCGACGAGTCTACCAGTCTGATTGGATGTCACTATTCTGATCTGACAATTGTTGAATCATACAATTGCGTACAACGGCAGCTGCCCCGTGTAAAATGGCACGTCTTGCCTGGAGCGACGGTCTGTTAGTACTAAAGTGAGACAAAGAAGTTTGCGCGATTCTGCGTTGGGTAATAGTTTTCAATCGAATACCAACTTCTGTGTGGCCTTTTTCGGGTCTCCTGTCAAGTCTAGTCGTATCGGCAACAACAGCAATCATGCAGGAGGCTGCTATCCCTCGCGGGTGACCATGACCGGGTCAGGTCTCGGCCTGATGCCCCAACTGTCCCCAGGTGCCGCTCTAATCATTTTATATTTTAAGATTCACGCTCATGATCAATATCCGACATAAAATAAATCGCGATTGCTGATATCAACGGATCGATTCATAACTTCAAAGTACATATATTCCCCCATTCCCCCTATATATATACCATGTGTTTTTATAGTATAAAAATAAGATCATGCAAAGTTGGACTACACATCCAATCAATATGCTAATTAAGCAGGAAACAAACCAACGAAGAGAACAGTATCCTCCTAATACTTAAACGCTGCAAAAGTTTGTATCTATGTACATATCTACGTTTTCATTAGATCGGCATACGATAAACCAATAATATGACAATTTACTGTTGTCCGAGAAAAATAAGGTGTGCTCAACAGTGAGCTTGTTACAATTTGGCTCCTGTTTCTGTTCGTTTGCGGCTAGCTGACGAGTTGCCAAAAATAACCGCCATACTAGCTATTGTTATTATCACATATATATATATATATATATATATATATATATATGATATCCTGAGCAAATGTCTTGTTATTTTCACAGCGTCACTTGCAGCTCCGTCGCTTGCTCATTTACCCTATTCGCGTTACCCCTCCTGGTCTACAATCCGTGACCTGATGCGGCTGCGAAGTAGTTCTTCCGTCTCTAGCCCGATTTCCGAGCGAGCGCTGTCAAACACTGCGAAAGCATTCCCATTAAAGACCAGCCACGTTCGTGTCAACAAGGCCAGAGGCGGAGCAAGCTAGAAAAAGGAAGTCGTGTCAATTTAAATAATGGATTCGTTTGTTTTGCGCCTCTCTCTCTCTCTCTCTCTGTCTCTCGCACGATTATGATTCTTCCAGTAGACACTTTCCTTGGATGTCGACGACTTTCGGTCGGCTTTCGCGTGTTGCCCGGGGCGGCCAGGTCAAACGCGTGGGGTCAGGCCCAGGCGCTAACTATACTTTGATACATAAAAAAAAAACACAACGTCCAGTTGTTGTTTCGTGCGTGGGAACTTCGTCGGCGGCGGCAGCAGCGGCGGCTTCGGCGCGAATGGAGTCCGTGGCTGGCCCCCAACCAACTCATTTACGCGGTCAGACGAACGCTAGACGTATGTAGCTTTAGTGGTCGGCGTGTTGTAGTGTTGCGCTGTTCTGTAGCCATTGCAATGTCAGTTTTCAATTTCAAAATCAGGTTTATTTTCGGAACTGCAATATACATACGCAGTTGCGACATCTGAAATAATAGCGAACCGGGAACATACCAACGACGGGAGCCAGTACGCGGAGCTGGTTTAGGTTATGAATCAAGTAGATTTGGGATATGGGTAAGGGTGGGGCTGGCTTTGACCGTAGTGTGTATCTTGGTCGCAGATCTTACCGGTACCCACATTGCTGTCACATGCGCCACGTGGATCAGAACATTGCAACTTTCTTTCCCTCTCTCTCTGTATTTCTGGGCAAGAGTGACCTATACAATTGTAGCCAGTTTTACGACAGGCTGAAGATGGATTCCCAGCCAAATAATTTCAACAGAAGCAACGTACCACTTTATCTCACGACATCCCGCAAAATGCTCGTACCCAAGAACGCCATCTTTTCCTAAGGCCATCTTACCGATGGCACCTCACGCCTCATGAGTATCCTCAGAAAAACCCACGAGAATTGGTTGCCGCCGTCAGTTTGTTATATACAAGCAAACTGACTGCACTCGAGAAGTGCTGCCGTCGCCGCCGCCCCATAGCGAGTTACCGGCGCACAGTCACGACGATACGTCACCGCTGGCGTCAAGTCCCCTGTTCTATTTCCCTTAGGATTAAATAGCGGTGTACGCCTTCCGACTTATCTGTCAGTCCGTCAGCATCTCTTTAGCGTCTTCAGTCGGCAGCTTCACTGGGAGAAGTAGCGGGCAGCGACCGTTCGAAATGTTTCTTCCGGCTCGCCGAAGTTTCTAGTCTTTTCTCACTCTGCGATGTGTGGCAACCATTTCAACGTCGGGCGAACAGTGCGGTTCGTCCGGGCGTACTGCGTTCGATCGGTTTCG
Source organism: Stratiolaelaps scimitus (assembly GCA_019614645.1). Lineage (NCBI taxonomy): Eukaryota > Metazoa > Arthropoda > Arachnida > Mesostigmata > Laelapidae > Stratiolaelaps > Stratiolaelaps scimitus. Next base: position 1,685,520 of record JABWDB010000011.1, on the reverse strand, counting down.
AGCGGAAATGGCGGATCTACAACGGAATCACTGGACGACGCGGCTTTCACGCCCGCGGAAATCCTGCTGGCGGTTGCTTGTCCCCTTAGTCCTTTCGGTTCCAAGTCATCCCAGAGGAGAGAGCGAGAGAGAAAGAGAGAGCTTTGTGGCCCGGACATTCAGTGCCTCTGCCGGCGAACATCTCCGAGACTTCTGCATCGTCCTGCCTCGTCTCATGCAGCATCGCTGCTCATAGCAGAGAGCTGCGTCATCCTTTTAAGACGTTTCTGGGCCGCCGCCTCCGAAGGTTCTAGCTAGGGCTCAGCCCTCTAGCTAAGAGAGCATGGGGGTGCAGGGGGGGGGGGGGGGGTGGCGAGTGGTCGACGAGACGAACCTCTCCAAAGCTTTTCTCAGGATGGCCTAGAAGGAAAGAAGAGAGGATGGAGAGAGCTCGCCTTGTCGCTAGCCAGAGGCTCGGCTGGCAAGTGCGAGTCTTGGTCTCGAATCACCCCGAGCCGCACAGTTTTGCAAGAGGAAATTCTCTCGGCGAAGGCTGGCCGCGGCGGCAGAGAGGACGAAACGACGAATAGTATGCCAGCCCTCCCGTACAGCTTCGGAGCCGCAGCGTTCGTTGGTAGGCGCGGCAGCGGCGCAGCAAACGCATCTCTAAAACTTATCTCCTCCAATTTTCCAGATGAACGCTTCCCAGTCGCCGTCGGCTCGCTCCGCTCTCTGACGTGCGGCCAGCCATCTAGCCCTGCGGACTCGAACCCTCCGTTCGGAACAACTCGTCCTCGAAGCGCTATTCTCAACCTCACTTCGTATCTTTGAACCGAACTCACCCCCCCACCCGCCCTCTCCGCCTGGCCATTCCGTGCCACTTTCTTTAGTTCAGTACGTCTCCGCGCTTGGTTCTGCACGCTCCCACAAACATATCCGCACATGCAAAACGGGCACGCCGGAACTCCAAGCAAGCGAGTCCCGCAAGTCCTGCAAGTTTCCAGATCCTACAAGCGTCTCGGGGTGAGCTTGTCTGGCTGTTGTTGCAAAGCAGGGATAATGACACGATATCGTAAAACATTACAAAGTCGTCTGCAGCATTTACCATGTATTATTATTATTAATGATCAATATTATAGATATACAGAGATATATACATAAACTCCGGCCTACAGTTCGGCCTTTCTCGAGTTCACCCCTCTCACAATACAAAGCGTATAGCTTCTCCTTTCAGCTCGTGTCGACATACGTAGTTCTACAACCACGATCTTCGTTGTTGTCGAAATGTTCCGTTCGTCCGACTATTGCATCGGCGAGTCGGCGGTGGATTGCAGACGAAATGGTGCGCAGTTAGCTGGCCGTTGTTCGTTATCACCACCTTGAACATTCACTGGAGGAATCGCCCAGGCTACCGAAATGAGCGTGAGACGCAGAGAGGCCGAGCAGAGGGAGGCGGCCCGCTCACCTATTTCCACAGCATTGACTCGCTCGCTTCGATCCCTTTCGTATTTCCTCACGCAAGGACTTCTTCGTAAGCGTGTGATTGGCACTTTTGTTGCTCGCCGCCCATAGCCATTGGCTCTCGTGTCGTATCGCGCCGGAGAGCCAAAAGTAGAACAGCCGCTATACATTTACGTCGGTGGCATTGGACAGGGGGTCGCCAGCTCCCCGCGCCCTCTCCCAAGTCCATCGCATTGGGAGTACCACGGACGCAGGGTTTCTAGGTTACGAAATAAGAGCACACCATCGATAATTCAGGCAAAGTAGAAGAAGAAGAACCTGTGACAACGGAAACTCGCTTGGCATTTGGAACGAACGATCAGGTTCAATGGGAGAGGCAGTTCGGGGGAGTGGGGGTAGGGGGTAGGGGCCGCTGGTCGCTCTTGAGAGGAGCCTCTTTCTAGTTCGTTCCCTACTACCATTGCAGCGCCTGCTGGTGCTCCTCAGGAGTGACTACAAAGAAACGACATCCGACCTTCCTGCGGCGGTCGATTCGTTCCGTCATCTAAAGTTCTCCGGGACGCCCATCCACAGAGTCTCGGCGCAGAGAGGAAGCGCCATTAAGCTAACGATTGAGACATCCGCCACGACATCAAGTCAACGACGACGTCGACTCTTTCTCAACGTACGGTGTAAGCTTACGTAGTCCCTTCCGTCCGCAGTGTACGATGGATACGAGAACTACATCGAGATTGAGTGTAGCTGTAAAGTGGACACGGTAAGTGCAAGTTTGTATATTGTTGGCAACAAACAAAACAGTCCATGTGCTCCACGCACCTGGTATAATCGTTGTCGCTTGTCGACGAATTGTTGGATTTCTCCTTGCTGATTTTTGCTAATGGAAAAACAGAACATCTGCACCTCCTACCGCATCTCATGATTCAGATCAGTGGGCGCAAGTCATTTGAGTCCAATAAGTGCAAATCAATGCTGCAGGTTGTTGAGTTTCTGAGGTCGTTGAAGGCGACAAAAGCCAATCTTTGCCCTAACTTCCTATCTTCATGTCCTGCCAAGCCGAAACATGCACAATTTGTTCTATCACTCTTCGTACGAAATCACTATTTCAATCTCATTTTTCCAGCACTCAGGCATATCGGCCAACTGAAAGAAGTCCTTCCTCTGAAGCACGCCAGATGATCTGAGTATCATGCCTGCATGTAATGAGCACTTCCCAATCTATTTCTCTCTCTCTCTCTCCCTCCTCCTTGTTTCGGATAAGAGAAGCTCCGATAAACAGCCTCAACATCAGTAGACCAGTAAGATCAGTCGACCAATTGTTGTGTATGCCTACACAACTAATAGATATTACACTTGCGTGGCCGAGGGACATCAGTTGTCCGAACCATCGGCACCCCTTCAGATTGTCTCCCCTAACCTACGCTCAGACAGGAGTTTCTTCCTGCTTCGTTTTGATACAACCATGCCACACAGTACAGGACCGATACTGACTGCTATGTTTGTGCAGTCTGTGCGTGACTGTGCCAGTGTGTATGTTCGTGCTGGCTCGAATATATCCGTCTTCCAGTCGATGTGCAGCTCCTGTCACGTCTCGTCATCAATAGATAGATAGTGAGGGCATGCCAGCACCGAGTCGAGTGCCTGGCCAGGGGAGGAAGAGACAGCCGGGAGACTCGACGAGTCGCGCGGACACTCAACAGCGACTGATGCCACCGCCTTCACCTCAACAGCAGCAGCAGCAGCAACGTCGGGCCGGTGGCAGATCCTCAGGATCTCCGCAACGGAGCAGAAGCACCAATCTCTCTTTCTGTAGAACAGATAGCGGGAACACCCGAGGCGCACCTCCGCCCTACAGCGCCTGCGAACTTAACGCGGCGTGCAGAGTCGCTCTGGACGCAGGGATCCAGGGAGAGAGAGCTGATGGGGGAGAAGACTTCGTGTAACGAAGGAGCCAAGGAACACGAAGACCGTTCGTTTTGTTCCACTTCGGCTCAGTATCCCTGTCCTGCTTTCTTGGTTCCTGTTCGTCCCGCTTATCCTGCCGCAGACCCCTCGGTCTTTACCCCTGCCCTGCCCCCCGCACATTGTTGAGATCACTCAGTTCTGACTCTGCCTCTCATCCGCCACCCGCCGTGTCTTGCTGGGCACGACTGCTTCGGATATCGGATGTACATACAGGCTTGACCCGGCCCCCTCAGGGCTCAGAGGAACAGGATGGTTGGGTGGAATAGCATGTGAAACGTGAAACATGGAGGTCGCCCACCACCACTGGCATCGTCTGAACCTGCTCTTCGGCGTCGACGAAGACTGCGTGTCTCTGAATGTGCGTGTGTGAGTGCAGGAGGGAGAGAGAGAGAGAGAGGGGAAGAGCTTCAGGGGGACCACCGGTGGTCTGCCCGTAGTCTCGGCCTCAGCGGTGGAAACAGCCCCGAGCCACTGAACCACCCACCAGTGTCTGGTGCAAAGCAGCGAAGCGGCGGAGGCCTAACGCGTCCGTACACTTCTCTTTGGCTTCTGCTCCATCGTCGATTGTAGGAGAATGCATTCCCGTTCCATTTTACTCCTCTTCGTGCGTGGCCGATCCCGTGTGAGCAGGCCAAGCCCGCAATTCCTGTGCCTGCCCGCGAACGCTGAACGGCTGCCCGCTTTGTTCGGCGTTGTCGGCGGCGACTGCTGCTGCCGCCGTATCGATGCTGCGACTGAATGCAGATGGATGCATTGGCGTCATAGGCGTCGGCTCGTTGCAGGTCGCGTGTCGGATGGCGGGAGTTGGAAGGGCGGCAAAGAAAAAAACCAGCGGAGCCTGTGGTACTAGTGGTGGTCGTAGTAGCCATGACAAGAGGCAGCAGTGCCCTGGACGAGAAAAGGCTCGAAGAGATAAAGCCGTAGGGTGGGAGTTTAGATGGAGGGAAGCCTGCGCACGGGGGAGGGGAGCGGGCACTGAAGAGGAGCGGGCAGTTCGGAAATCGATGTCTACCTGGCAGAGATGCGGCGGCTGCTGCCGCCGCCGCACAACTCGTGGAAAACCACCTCTGCTCGGTTGGGGCCCGCCCCTGCGGTGGCCGAGTTGCGGGCCTTCTTCTCCAGGCCCTCAAGCCACTCTTCACACAAGATAGCGGCGGGTATCTTCCCCCCTCGTGGCCCGAAGCGCAGGCAACGACATGTGTAGGCTTACATGTACTGTGAGCCTTAGGCCGCCACGTGCCTTACACCGGGGGCGTTCTTCCTCATGTGTTCCCACTTCTCCCGTTTATTAGCTTCGTCTCTCGCCTTAGTTAGCTGAGCAGGTGGTGGTAGCAGCAGCAATAGTGCCGACAGATGTACACAACCCCTGGCGACCGGATGAACATGTCTTCGGGGGTTCGAGGAGACCAAAAATCGATTTTCGAGCGAGCCGTACAGCCAAGGCATGGGGTTGAACGGGCTACCCGCTCGGGTGGTCTATTTATGCAGCGGATTGACCGCACGTACGAGGCCTACGCGATACACAAATACACGAATTGGATACAATGCACGAAGCCACCCCGAGTCGGCTAACCTGTTTCGTGCATTGTATCCAATTCGGGCTGGTGGCACGACGATCCTTTGGACAGGGGCAGCATATGTTTAATCAGACGCTGACCAAATTACTCCTGTATTACTACTGTATGACTCCCCTAGGGCTGAGCTGAATGAACTGCTCAAGTTTTATGAAAATGTACGCCATATAGTAATATATATATATATATATATATATATATACAACTTACAATGTACTCGTACACTACCCATGTGTTTTATCCAATCATTTACAATAGTGGTCTCCGCCACCATCAATTCGCTATACATAGTACAATATTCGACCACAACAAATCACCCGAATCGCCTGCCTCCCCGCCTGCCTCAAGATAGGGCCATTATTTTCTCTATTTTTTAACAATACATTTTCAATCACGGCATCGGTAGTGACAAACAGGATGGGCTGTTTGTTCGCCGCGTTCGAATATCGATCATCGGCGCTGCCGATTCGGCCATCCGGGCCGACTCGCCTCGACAGTACCGACTCCACCTTTGCCTTCCTGCAGCTATGATTAACGTCGCAATAACGTAATCAATGTTTGAGATATATTGGGAAGGGCCTCCTCCGATAGAGTCGTTTGGTCCGGGATCGGCGTCTTTCCATCGACGTTCGAGCGTTCGTCTATCTCCACTTGGCGCAGAGCTGACGTCCACGGCAGCGCCGCAGCAGACGGTCCGCCGCCGGTGGTGCGCCACCGGCGGCGGACGCCCCGCCCAGCGCAGGCTGCTTCGATGCTGCTGGAGATCTGCCGGCGACTACGCCGCAGCGATCAGATCGAATGACCACTGTCCCTAGTAAATTCTCGAGCCGTCATCGACAGGACCGGTATGTTCTGCAATGGGCCGTTGCCTGGTGAGGGGGGGCTTGCGGTGTGTGCGCGCACGGCGAAAGCTTCGACGATGCACGCTCGGTGCCAGGCGCCCTTTACCGGACGGGCGCACCTTAGTGGTTCGGGGCGCTCACTGCACAAAGGAGAGTTAGGACTAGTGAGCTCCTCGCCGGTAGTCGCTCGGAGCGCGCGAGTGGTCGGTCGACTGCTGGTGCCGATCCTCTTCTGTCGATAACTGTGCCACTCAGCTCTCATAGCAGCAGCAGCAGCAGAAGCAGCCCAGACAAATGGCGGCACAGTCGCCGCTCGCAACCGAACAGGCGAATGTCAGCAATGGCTGCCGGCAATGTTCCCGGCCAGACGGTCCGGGGGCGTTTCCCCCCCGCCCCCCCCCCGGTGTTTGGACACCTCCACTCTACCGAACTACCACTACTACTACTGAGCAGACGACCCCCCCCTGCACGACTGACTCGGCTAAGGGGCTTGGGCGTAGGCCATATGGTCTCGACATCACGGATTATATATGAGTGGCGGTGGCGGTATTCTCCTGCCGGTGACTCCCCGCCCGGGCGGCATTTTGCTAGTGGAACCCTCGCATTTCTTTGGGCACGACGGGCCGAGGGGCGACCCTCCGGCGTTGGCCATATTTAGTTTGCGTCATCCGTGCCTTGTCTGGGCACGGAGCACTGGGGGTCGGCTGTGCAGACACGCCGACGTCAGACGAGCGCCGCCACGCAGCGCACAGAGGCATGCACAGTCGGAGGCACATCCGAAAACCTACAACGTATAAGTGGAACGAATCAGCTAACAAACAGACATATCGTTGCGATATAGGTCTAGAAGCTCAAAGCCACCCGCCGCGCTGTATCTCTGGTAAACTCTCCGATCGGTGCTCTGGAACTGTGACACAGAAGCTGTGCAGGGTGGCCACGGCTTCCAAGCTCTGGCCCCCGAACATATTGGTGGGTCCGGCGCGCGCACGGATTGCGGCGTCTATTGCCGGCCACATAAACACAAACAGACTGGCACGGAAACAAGACGGGCATCAGCGATCAGCATTCGTCCCCTGATACAACCACAGCCGCCCCACGGAGCGTGCACGACAGAGGCAGCGAGGGCAGGCGTCGCTGTCTGTTATAGATGGCAAATCATCGGCGTGACACACATGGTGAGTATAGCCCGATATGGCCGTTAGACTTCGGGGTCTCCGGGCCGCGAAAAAAGCAACCGGCGAACATCGAGGCGAACCAACAAGAGCGAGAGAGGTCCGAGAGCGAACTGCTCGACCGGGAACAACCCCGATGTCAAACCGGCACAGCCCCAATGTCCACTCTAGCGATTTCACTCTCAGCCACTGTATCGCAATTCCTCTTCGAAATAAAATGACTTGCGCGCCTTCGTACGCCACGAGAGTGCTCCCCTAGGCTCTGCCCAGAAATCCACCGGCCGGCGACCAGGCTGCCGGTTTGCTAAAAGCAAAATCGAGTACCTACAATGCGTATATGTTGGCTGGGCCCTACGATGTCTCGTTCTGGTGCTGTTATCGGCGCATTGCGATTATAGCATCGTCTACGAAACTCGGCGCGCACCCTCGACTATATATGGATATATATATATATATATCAGGCCCAAGTCGTCTGATGTACATGTGCTACTTCGATTCCGGCGCTACATTACTGCGCTATGTACGGCCCCAATGGTCAGCGTTCGAGACTCACCCGAGACGTCATGTGGAGCAAGGGGACGGACCACGATACATGTTTGAGCCCCGAAGTCACTCTCCGGAGGGGGAAGCCCACAGCAGTCAGTACATGCGTTGGCGTACTCGGTATATCGAGGAATGGAGGAGTGGCACCGCAGACGAGCCTAAGGTACCCCGGTACGAGGCTAATAGAACAGGGCAACTATCTCATTGCTCTCATTCAAAGGCCCCACAGCATTGGATGGGCGTTTTCCACCCCTCTTCGCATTTGTCGTCATGATCGTCCGCGCCGCCATTTCTGTTTGCTATGTATTACCTCTCTGCGAACCCTTCGCTTGGCATAGATCCATTTCAACTGTGGCTGACAGCACGCGTAGCTGGTTGCAGCACCGTTGAACTTGGCTTCGGCGCACGCGGCTGCGGCGGACGAAGTTCCCTGCAATTGTTGGCCTATCAGCGAGCGATTGACTCAGGCAGGACCCACACGCGGTGCCCATAGGGGAGCAGCATTCGATGACTATGTGAAGCACGAATCTCGGCCGACGACGCAGCTGAATTCTACCACCACCCGAATTCATATCCCGTCCAACTAGCTGACTCCTTCGGTGCATGTTTCGCGTACGCGTGTTTGATACGGGACATTTCATCGACGATTTGCCTCGATCGCCTCGTCGTATCCACGCGCTTCGAAGGCCGCTGCATGGCGTTTGTGAACGCTGAAAGTGTGAAGTGCTCGTTCCGCTCTTTGCCCCCTTCCATAGACGCAGTGAGCATTGCGCTGAAAAGAAACTTCACAGAGCCCGGTACAACTCTTCGACGGCTGGCCCCCTCGCGACGGCTGCGTTCACCGTCAAACGCCAAACGGAACAGCCATTCAATCGGTAGGCAACAGCCCGCGCGCGCCGACGACGCTTGCAGCACAAAATGGCAGGAGGCAGGGTCCGCGTCATGCATCTCCCGGCTCCATCTTCGCTTCCAGTCGCCGTCGGCGCGCAATCTCTGACTCGCGAGATATGTACACCTATTTGTCAATGGGGCTGCAAATAGTCTCAGGCGATATGCACATATATATATTATGTATATATATATATATATTCACAGCCATCGGCAGCTGTACTCAGTAAAACGCGGCGACATCGGCGAAAATCGACAGCACTGTATTACCTATGGGACCCTCTCATACGTGTAAAAGGGACGTGGAGAACCACTTGGCCCGTGTCGAGCAAAGGAGATCGTGCTGGTTGTCGCCTGCTGATTTGCGTCTGCCACGTGTGTTATTTATGAACCCCTCAAAAGCCTGCGCGAGATCAAATATTTGTTTGCATGCGGAGTGCCAGCAAACACTCGTAGGCTGATCGCGGCGAAAGCACTAGCTAGTTTCGGGTAGAGGGGAGTCGGTAACATTGTCGGTGGCAACGAGGCCTCCCTGTTAGCCACGCTGAGGAGAAACGCTGCTCTAACCCTGCTCGTTCAAATGGCGAAGTCATGGCATTGATGAAGAGAGGTCGTCTTCACAGCAAACTAGCCGCTGGTCGATGTATGCGAGGGGATTGTATCTGTCCATTGATCGGTATATGTATGTGTGTTCTCGGTGGCCGGGTCTCCTCACAAACGTTCAATGTATGTATCGATCTATTAAAGATCTCATATTTTTGTCCATCTGACCTTCCTTCTTTCCTACGGATGTAGAAGGGAGCCTGTATCTGGACGCCATGGGTCAGCTTTCCCATCCTCTCCCTCCATGACTCCGTCTGCCCACCCCCTCCCCCCTGCATTATATAATACTATCATAGATGCCGGTGTTGACACATACATTGACGCTACGCAGCATCGAGCTATTCAACGAGAACAACGTCAGTGAATCAACGGCCACCGTCAAATGTCGCCAATCGCCCGCCGAACGCCGGCCGGTAGCGTTGCGAGCTTTCGGCTACTGCATCCTCTCCGCGCACCACACACTGATTCTTTGGCATTCCCATTCGTTGGCGCTCCGACGCTGCACCCGATTCGGGAACCTCGGCGAAGTCGATTTCCCGTCACAGCCAGCGCCGCGGGCAGGCATCAGTGGCTAACAAGCTTCAAACATCCTCGCCCCTCCCTCGATTCAACTGCGTTCTGTCACCGCTCATGAGTCGACATTCAAAATAGCCCGCGCCGTTCCTCCGGCGGCTTCAGTCGCGCACGCAACATCATAGGGATCCATTCAAACGTTGATGCCGCTGACGTGGCAGCGGTTCCACAGCCCCCTCACGGACTCGGCGAAACACGTAGTCCGATTCTCCATTCCTCTGCCGAATGCGAATGTCATCGCACATGAGGGCGGGCGTGCAGGAGTCCACTGTACAACACTTTAGTGGAGGAGGCCGGGGGGGGGGGTGGTCATGTTATGGTTATATATGTTGTCGACACGAAGACATGTGATGATAATTTTTCCGACTTTTTTTATGCCGCTCGGTGCCCGCCCCGAAGTGGCCACGTGCGGCGTTGCTCGCCTCAAGTGCAATACGATATACTAGTGCTCGCGTATTCGACTACCCCATCCCCCAGCCCGCCGAGGGGAAGGGGGGGTATTGACTCGCACGAGCGTGGTGGCTGGTCACGTCTTCCGCTGAGAGGGTGGTCACAGAAGAAACTAGAGCAGGCCAACTTCTACGAGGCTACGACGCAGAGATATCGTGCCCTGTACCATGTGTCGCATAGGCGTTCGTACGGCTGAGGCCTACAGTCGATGTATCGTAATGTTAGATTATTGCCATTGAATAATGTGTCGTGCTTCTATTAAACTTGATGTATTAGTCGCGCGAGGATGCCACCGTCAGCGTCGTTCGTTCGAGCGCAGCGACTACGCAACCTCACGGAGCATCGACTGATATGGCGGCGCTCAGCGCATACCAAATTATGATGTATGAACGCCGACAAATTTAGGCTAAGGCGTAATCCTTGTTTATGCCGAGCGGTGCCACACACGAGTATGCAGCGGTGATCCATGAGTTGATGGAGACACGCCCGGCGACAGGTTGTTCTAACCGACCTGTGAACATGTACAATGCATCATCCATATGCCGGGCGGGCGAGCGACCCTGCGATGTGTGGTCTGCAAGAAATGAATTTTGAATAATCGTCGAATTTCCGATGACCTGACGGAGCGTATTTGCGATATTGGCTCGTGCCAGAAGCACGGCCACCCCGCTGCTTGTGGTGAATGCGACATACATACGCCAGGCTGCACATGGTTAATGTGAAATATGATGATCGACCCGTCTCTGGCTTGCTTGTCTCCTTAAGAGGCGCTGCATGCGCTCTCTCTCTCTCTCTCCCAGCACAGTGGACCGGGGGCTACCGCAAAGGTGTTGTGTAACTATTATAGATTTAGATTGAGTGTGGCGGCCCGCGCACCTCGCTCGAGTTCCAGCGGCAATGCCTCTGCAGCAGATCGTCAACGGTGTATCACCGGGCACAAGGTCCATGGTATCGTATGGCCGAACCAGCGGCTCCGTTGCGGCACGAATGAAAATGCCGCTCGAGAAACGCGCCCGTAGATGGTCTAGAGTTTGTGGAACAGTACAAACATATGCGATAGTGAAACTCCTCCTGTACTGTGGGTTAACCGCGCTGGCTTTTATGGTGGAACAGCCAGTTATATCAATGTCTGTCTAGGTGTAAAATTTACTAGGGATATATATATATATATATATATATATATATAGTGCTGCATATAGAACGTATATCGGAGGACGAACTGAAATTGGGTTGCGGTGTAGTAACTCAGCCTGCCGGAGCAGTGAAGGTTCCGGCTAGCCGACGACTCGGCCATTCTGCATCCATTCGTATGGGTAATTCGAATTCGAACTTATCATTACTATAAGCTATCTTCGAAACACATGTTCTATCCTCTATGGTCTCCCCGCCAGCAGATACCATCTAATATAATAATATAATTATTAATAATAATAATTAATACAATTCTTGTATTCACTAGCGTTGCGTGCCTGTCTGTCTCAACTGTTGCCAAATGTTTGGACGTCCAGTAAAAGGTCATTAGCAGGATTATTCTGTGTCGTTTTGCATCGCACATACATCTATATATATATATATATATATATATACATATCAAAGCAGACACGTTGACAGTGCACATTGCCCACGACTTATACAATTAATGTTTGTTCTTGTAACAGTTCGGAGCGAGCGCGGCTCCTCCGGGCAGATAGGAGGCCGGCCACAGCAGGCGGTCACGGGGTTCGGGGGAGGGGGCGGTCGGTCGGTCGGTGGGGAGGGCGGGGGGGGGGGGCAGACGCAAACATTATTGTTGACCGTCATCAAAATATCTTCCTGCTCGGCTGGGGTCAGCCTCGGTCCCACTGACGGAGCAGAGGTAGACTGCAAGCACTGGTAGACTGACAGGGCCGTGGCGTGGCGCTGACGACGACACAGTGCTGCTGCTCTGCTGCTGCTAGCCCCACGAACGAAGATCGGCTGCGGATGAAGCCCTGGGCTCTGCATGGCATGCGCCGTGGCGAATGACCGTGGACGATGGTCGGACAGGGGTTTGCCGCTTAGCAAACGAATGGAGACAGAACGGAGCGCGAGCTGCTTTGGCCCTCGCCGATGTAGAATAATACATGCTATATATATATATATATATATATATATACATATATATATATATATATATATATATATATACATATATATATATATATATATATATATATATACATATATATATATATATATATATATATATATATATACATATATATATATATATATATATATATATATATATATAGCCACGACGTGCTCCCTCGCTCGCCAGTTCGTGTTAGGAATGGACGTATGGACGCGGATGCGGAGCGATGTCGACTAAAATGTGCGGCGTCCGCATGAGAAGCAGCGCGCCGGTGGTAATGATGACGACAACAGCAGCAGCAGCAGCAGCAGACATTCAACCTGGAAGTGACCGACGTCGTGGGGGACAATATGCTAGTCCTTTAGTACTATTGTAAACACACACTGATATATATATATATATGTATATATATATAGATTCTTGAAGCATTTCTACAGCGGTATCTAGGCCTACCATGCAAAATCAGCTGAGGAGGTCAGCTAAGAGGGAGAGAAGAAACGTTGTCGTATAGTGAAATTGTTGAGGTGAAATACGATGGCTGTTGTGTTCAACAGTCCGACTAGAGTTGATGGCATCAACGATCAACGGCTGTCGCCCTCAGCGGACCCCGCAAATAGCTCTGATAACGCAAGCGGTTATCCCAGCTAACAGCAGCTAGACCAGTGGATAGCATGGCATTTGCTGAGCTACATACAAATGCCGCCTTTTGCCGGCAACGGGGTGGGTACTTCATTGTATCTGTTGGACTTTCCAGTAAGCTAAGTCTACGGGGCTGCTAGTTATAATGGTCGCCCATCGGTCTATTGAAGCCGGCCTGCCCTCGTCCCGATGTGGAATCCACAGCAACGGCAAGAATGATCCGGCGTGTGTCAGTGATCCGTGCACCTTGGGTCGGTCTGACAGACGCGTCAGGTGTCAGCTCTGTCCACAATGATCGGATTAAACAAGACAAAACAACGCTTTGCCGACTCGGAACAGCGACACGAACCGGGAGAAGCCACCAGAACAATAATGAGGGATTTAACTATTATATGCTTAAAGTTGTATATAATAATAATAATAAATTCATTATAATGGGAGGACTAAATATGAGCTCACAGATAGCCACGTCGCCAAAGGAGCAGCACGGCCAAGATAACCTGCACCCCATTAACACACGTGTGTGTCTTACGCCGAACTCTACGCGTGATCTTGAGCCACTAATATTTCTTTGACTACAAATATATATATATATATATATCTTTGCAATCTATACGCGTGATTTTAACTTTAGAAGTTGGATCCATCTAATTGTCGACGTACTCTCAGCCTGCAGCCACCATACCCCACATGCACATCTGTTAGTTGTGCTACAACTGTCCCTCCGCATTACTGTAAAGATCTCTAGAGCAATCGAGCAGGAATCTCACGACGGCAATGCGTAAGTAACTCTAATTGGCCAGCCATCTTCGATTTCAATCCGTTCAGGAGTCTAGGATCACCAGAATCGCCGAGACCGCCGGTTTGGACACGGTGCCGACGGCGAGCAACATCCGACATCATGACTATATATGTCTGTTATCTATTTAGCTATCGAGCGTGATGATACCGGGAGGAAGATAAGGAGAGCAGGACGAGGCGGATTCACACAACAGGAATCCAACATCCAGCATAGGCTAGATAGAAATCGCCGCCAACTGGAACGACCACGAGAACACTATGCTGTGACACTTACGACGGCCAGCTCGCAAAACGTAACGCGATATATGCGACAGTGATTCGATATCAGGGAACGGATATATCATTGGACGAGGTGAGGTGGATACCAAAATCGTCGAGAACAATGGCACCACTGTTAGTAGAGAGAGAGAGGAATACACGCGTTCGCACAATTGCGATTATGTAGACACAAACTAAAACAATGTTACGCTACAGCAACGCTGAGCGCCATCAGACAATGTTCAGTGTCTTTGTTCTTTGACGGTGGCGTCTATATATATATATATATATATATATGTATATATAATATCAGGCGAGCTCGTCCAACGCAGTCCACAGGCGACCAAAGAAACAGTAGGGTTTCCAATGGCGGACCCACCGCGAGCGACTATAAGGTATTTTCCGCGGGTTGGCGAACGTTAACCAGAGATCGCTATGGGAATCAGTGGTTTCCAGCTTCTGGTCGGATGTCCAAAACGAAATGGGGCTTATATCAGCCGCTTACCCCGCTTACCCCATTCTGCATGTGATGTTTTGTCAGCATGCGTCCGTGCATATATATATATATATATATATATATATATATATGAATCAATATCTGGGTATCGTCTGAACAACTGTTATTATTATTATTATTGACAACGCTTGCTTTGCTTCCATTATACGAAATAATCGTAAAATAATGAAACCACGTTACTAGCGCGATCATTTCCGTTGTGATTTGCCACTAGTACAAGCAGATATTAGCCAGATAGATGAACGATACACGGACACACTAGGTGTAGGGCCCCCATTTATTTATTTAGCAATCTCCGACGTGTCTATCATCGTCAGTCGACCTGACCAATCCTCATCGCATTGAGCATGAACCTGTGGCTGCCAGTCGTCCACACATCTCCCCATCAGAGGAACCTTTGTCAGCGGCGTCACTTCTGTCAGGGAAATTCCCTGCGGGTTTGAGAACTGCATCGCCACTGGGCGTACAACTGCTACGAGCGAGAGATGGCGACGGGGGGGGCGAGGAGGCGCGGGCAGTGGGGTTGTCGCTCGAATTCGTCGCTAAAGGTAGGTTAGCTATAATAGCCAGCTGGATATCTGGGCGGTTGGTCCATGGCTCCCCCTGGCCGAAGGGATCAAATAGAGGACGATAGCAGGCACCTGGGAGGGGGTTTTTACTTCCTCAATAGACTCCTCGTCTTTCTGCCTAGCTTCTTCAGTCGGTACTGCGTCACTAGCAGCTCAACGGATCCTCCCTATATCTGTCATTCTCTATCTCCCCCAATATATATAAATATATACATATATATATATATATATATATGTGTGTGTGTGTGTGTGTGTGTGTGTATACGTATACATGCAGGCCTATGTCCCGCTGAGGGGTGAGTGCTGTATGCAGTGAGTACACACACATATATCGAATACTTGAAGTAGTAGAAGTTAGAGCTGCTTCATGGTGGTTGTGTTTCTCCGTGAGGTTGAGTGTGTGTGTAGATCTGCTCGTAGGTATGACGTAGCCATGCCACAACAGTGTCAATCTACGAATGTGCGCTGTGGCTTATGCTGTGTGGCCAAGTGCAAAAGTGGCGCGGTTGGCGATGCCGCTACCGCGGGGTCTCGCTGTCACGGGTCGGAAGAAGGGGGCCGGCAAGGAGACCGCTATGGGGGTCTCAGGACTTCCTCCTCTACGGCCACCGACCGGCCGGCGTAGGCTACCACAGCTATCCAGCTCTCTCCTCTGGGCTGGCTGACTGAGTCTCTCGACTGGGTCTCCCTCTCTCGCTCTCTCTCTTACTCTCTCAAAAGGGCGCACCGCGAACTGCAGCGGGATAGTCTGCAGGGACGTCTTGTGGGGATCAAATGCCGGCGGTGCTGCCACTCCGAGATTAGAAATTCCATCTCCATTCAAGCTGTTGTTGCTGCTACTACTGCACCTTGTAGTGGTGGCCTGTATAACTCTGCCGCCCGCACAGACATAGGCAGTGTGTCGGTGTGTGATGGCGGCACTAGGCTTCTTTCATTGCTTACCCACTTTGGACAGGCACTACTTCATTCTGTCGCGTTTGAGCATCCCTTCCCGCGGGCAGCGATGTCAGAGCTTGCAAGTTCAGCGCTCAGAGACAGACCACAGTCGGTTGGCAGTGGAGCACGGTCCCTTTTTGCTCGTCTCGCCTGCAGGACGCAGAACGCTGTTCGTGGTCCGCCTGCCCGTGGCGACGAGGACGACTATTCCCAACTATATATATATATATATATATATATATATATATATATGGGGGTATTTTTGTGCCTCCCTAAGCCTCGCTCGCTAGACACCTTCGTTCTATTGAGGACTGTTAAGAAGTTGATACGTGGCGGTCGCACTCGGAGCAGCAGCTGGGGAAGCTACTCGTCTGATCCGTCACCGGCAACGACGCGTTCCCCTGGATTTGTAGCCGTATCAAGTGGACGAGTGGTCCCAGAGGCTGTGCCGAGCACCCCCATGCTCCCGTATCACCGGGCATAGTCACGCGCTGCTACAGCACAATGTGGCTCGCGAAGGACAAGAGGGACGCCAGAAGCGTAGGTCAACCTCGCGCGGGCGCACCCTTACTGCCTCTGAACGAAACTGCTTGAGGAAAACGCGTGGCCAAGGGTAAAAATGTTGCCTATGGCCATGGCCTCATCCGATTCACACTTTGCAAATAGAGATCCACAGGGGTGCAGGCAGCGTTATTTCTCTCTCTGTCTCTCATTTGCAGAAGAGAGGGAGAGTGGTGGCATAAACGAAGCCGAATCGTTCGATTCACAATTCTTGGTGGCCTCTGCGTTCGGCTGTCCGTATCGTCCACTACAGTGAAGGATACCTGCAGCCAGAGGAACGTGCAGGTGGCATCCTCTAGGCTTCTGGAGGATTTCCTCCTATTAAAAAAAACGCTCCTGGAGGAAGGCACCTGTGCATAGGTCAGCAGGAGGGGGTTGCAGCAGGACGGGCCGACCCCGCGTGGCCTGGGGGTCTCTCTTGTGTGGATAAGTCCCTATACGTTTGTAGGTAGGTATCGGCAATGCGTGGACCCTCCACCACGGACCGTGAGAGCTCTCCGCCCTGAAAAGTCGACGAAGCCCATAGCGAGAAAAACCCTAGGAACGCGCGCGATCCTAAAATACGACGCTCGTTCATTTAGCAGGAGCTTGATGGCGACACAGCTCGCCATACCCAGGCCTAGCTTATCCGCTCACTCACTGCCTTGACGTTGGCGACACAACAGCAGAAGCCGTAGGCGCAACGTCATGGCCGAGATTTGGGAACACCCCTCGCGGACCGGGCCTCCGGAAGGAACTCCTCGGATAGCCATCCAGCCTTGGGTGAACCCGCCCCCTTGGGGAAAAGTCACTTTGAAACTGAGTTGATTCGAGCCACTGTACGAGGGTTCTTACGAACGAGAGAGGGAGAGAGAGAGAGAGCAGATCGACTCAATGGCTCCATAGGTTACAGGAAGCAGGACCTAATCGATATTTATTCTCGTATGTTCTCCAACTCTCGCTTTCTCACGCAGGAAAATAGCGGCGCGAAACAGGAAAAAGTACAGTCACAACAATAAACTTGCGTCAACAAAGCTGCCAACCATCCGACGTCTGACAGCCGCCCAGCTTGACTCGTGCAGAAGCAGGATCAGACCCGGCTGGTTATGGAGGCGGAATGGCGAGGACACACAAGAATCATAATCACGGATCAGCCTGTGTCCGTGTTGGGTGCCCCAGAAAATGAGGCGATGAATTTACACTATAGAATATATGCATATAATAGTTGCGAGCCGAGCCAAGCCAGAAAAGATGAACGTTCCCAAGAAAAGGGAAACCGCAACATTACCACAGAATATTATATGAAATAATTGTATGAACTGAACAACGCCCTCTCGCAGAGCACTAGAAGACCTAGGAAGGTAGTCGTTTCAGTGGGATACGTAAAAATACGCATGTACGGAAATATAACCATACGTCAGCTATCTAATTATATATATATATATATATATCTGTATAGTAGGTTTCTAGCAATGGAAATTCATTCGCGTTCATATCTCTCAGCAGACCCGTATACGAGTACGCGGCGCGCCCTTTCAGACTATGCCCAAACGTATATACGAACATCCAGCTTTAGATAGTTACAGCAAAGTGACCGACGTTGGACGACGTCGCACAATTCCACACGATTTCGTTCAAATTCAATTTTGACTGACAATGCTTGGTGCTGCGGACGTCGAACGAGTCTAATCGGTGTCTCTGACTCGACAATAAGAACGCCCCTATTGATCACTCATATCAAATATATCTGTCTATCTATCTATCTATCTATCTATCTATCTATATATATATATATATATATATATATATATATATATATATACATCTCTATCAATGTATCTCATTATATGGTAGAAACGCCGTGTGCGAACGCTTGGAGTGACGTTGGCTCACGACTTGATGCCGGCCACTCCTAGCCGCCTATCTCTCAACTCATCGAACTCATCACAATGGGGCAGTGGCCGTCTCAGGCCGTCTTCTCAAAATGTAAACACTGCTTGGGTGCCCGTGACACGACCACGATTCCAAGGAGTCCTCTGTCACCATCGTATAGACGAAACGATCGAGTTGCTTCTCGCCCCTCTGATGATAGTGTCCAGCGCAGAAGGGGTGCGCGCCCAGGTAGACAGATAGATAGATGTCAACAGCCACCCGTCGAGGAGAACGTAGCTTTGGTTCGTCGAACGAAAGCCGCCACTGATTGCCACCAATTACCTTCAGCCAGAGAGACCCGTGTTGTATTGCTGCCGTTGCTGCCAGCATTTCTGTAATGTATCTCAATCACATTCGTATGACTGATCGTTCACTGGACTGAATCGCGCGGACGGCGCCATTGCCGGCCTTCATTCGGTCAAGCTCCATCGGACTGACTCTTGCAAGAGTTCATCCTAAGCGCGACCGTCTCGTCAACGAGATACGTGCAACTCCCTCCCCTGTGGGAGGACCATTCTGAAGAAGCTGAGGAACAACCGAGCTCTTCTATCTGCTGCAGCGCGAAACAGCAGAGAACGAACCGGCACGAATGCGTGTTGGGCAGCTTTCAGATATGGCAAAATGCCGGGTCGTCTGCGCGGCATGGTCTGGTTATGCCATGCACGACCACAGCTTGTCGCGGCGTCCGATCCATCCGTCGGCTGCTGTGGAGATCGGAGCACCCTTTTTTTTGTGCCTGTGACGCTTGTGCAGTTGAGCCCAGCTGCGAAAGTTCGCTCTGTTTCTTTCTAACCAGCTCGGCCACAATTCGGCCGAGCGGGGCCGCGTGACCTCCCTCAACCCTCATCACAACTCGTGAACGCCGCCTGTTCGATCTCTATTCTTCATGGTTTGGTGATTCGAAAATTATTATGATAAGTGTTAGTGCCCTTGGGTGTATTATATTATACAGTGCTGAAAAAATATGTACATATATATATACACGAACGTCTAGCTTTAGATAGTTACAGCAAAGTGAACAGCTGAAATATAGCTGAAAGCCATGGAGCAGAGGCGAACCTATGGTATACAACAATTGACGCGCTGAGCGCTGACTGCGTATATTGACCGCGCAGCCGGCTCAGGTACCCGGGCCTAGCCCAGGTGAAGACGGGCCACTGCGTCAGAAGGAGTACCAGCAGCGAGAACGGAGAACTACTGACTATATTCTCTCTACGACTTGGCTTTCTTCGACGAAATGTCTTCTTTGCCTGTGGTGGTTCGCGCTTTTCAGCAGTTTTCGACACGCTCTTGGATTCGGCCAAGTTGCCATACGCCGTGTTGTGTCGGTGGACAGGGAACATATTATCTGTGCGTTTATCTTGGTTATTGTAAACCGCGGAGACAATATACAAAATAGGCACTTCGATCCCTTCGACAATGGTGACATCAGAGGTGGCAACGTGCAATATTATTGCCGGGGCCAAACTAGCCAGATCTCTCTGCATTGACGAGGAGAAATGGAGAACGACAAGTGATAGGAACAGCAATGTAAAGTGAACCCCCAGGAGAGGGCCTGCGGCGACCTTGCAGATCGACACCGTTGACAATCCAGAATGTGTCTCTCTTCCCCTGCGGGGTCAATACGGATTCGCACTAGCAAATGCTGACGTTCACGTTGTTATCTCGCGATTTCGTTCAGTCATTTCCAACATGTTGGAAATTCACCCGAAGCGTTGGAAGGTCGCCCAGCTTGATCCTCGTATTGAACAACTGAATCAGTGAGGTAGAACAGCCATTGTTCCCGCCTACGAGAATCATGCAGAGGCAAGATAGATGTACTGCGTCCAGTATCTCACAGCCACAATGGGTTCACTAAAGCATGCATCTGATAGCAGAGGGTCTCTCATCTTGCAGGTCATGGGCACCATGCGTGGACAGATAATTATAGCAGTCGCTGTTGTCGTAGTGGTAATAATCATTAGCTGTGCAACAAGCTGCCTCTGCCTGCCATATTGTGGCGCATGTTCGCTCCGAGCAGTTTAACCGTTGCGCTCGCCCGACGTCACGCAACGATTCGTAAGTTTATGATATTTCGAACGAAGATGCCCTTGTACTTCACGTAGAGTCGTGGGCCACGCTGGCCGTCGCCGAGAGACGGATTCCCTCCGTTAACTTGCTGTCGTCCTCATCGTGACGGCCACTGCGCCTCTGCCTCCCGGCTGTCCTGTGAGCGACTCGAGAAAGATCGGCCTCCCTCACTCGAACGAAGTCGGCGGCAGTGGACGACACTCTGTTGACTGTAATGACGTCACTCGCGTATAAGTACCAAGCTGTGCAGTATAGGATATGTCGGCCCCCCTTCGAAGAAGTAGGACAGGGAGCATGTTGGCCCTAAGCGGCCAGCGTCGACTCAATCCTGCCTCGTTCCATCGGGCCTTGCCGAACGTAAGCTACCTGTTAGGGCGAGGAAAAGAACGCCCCCGCAGCGACCGTGGCCAGCAGCGACGGTCGAGTGACCGGCGCAGAGGAGGGTGGGTGGGAGGGAGGCCCAAAGAGGCACCGGCGGCCCGGTGCCTGTAACCCTGTGACCCGGGAATACGGTAGGGGCGGCCACTACAATGGTCGTGGGATTCGGTCGGCCAGATGTCGAGTCTGCCTCGGTAGTTACGGGTGGGGGCCATGGATTGTGCGAGGTTCGGAGGAGGAAGGGGTTCGAGTATATATATATATAGGGAATGTGTGACGGGCGACCAAGCAAGAAAGGCGGTAAGAACCAATGGTGTAGGCTAGCCGTAGCAGCGGCTTGTTACGCCATGAAGCGTGCTTCCGGCCACGTCCCGGCCAGCGAATCGCCAGCTCGCCTTACCCCGCTCGACTGGAAGTCGGCTCGGTGCTGCCTGGCCGGCGCCGACCGTGAGCCGAGAGTTGAGATCAAGCGTTTCGCCCATTCGAAGCGATTCGCCAGCGGACTACTGGCTGACTGAGGAGACGCTCGCTGGAGATGGGGTGTTCTGCTGGGACAACGGCAAGACAGGCCAGTGAGACCAGAGAAGGCCTTCATCTCTCAGGACACGGGCACACGGAGGCGGCAGACGGCTGTGCACGGACGCGAAGGTCTTCTTATCCACGGCACTGCGGCAGTGGCGATGGAGGCCGCTGCAGGAACGGCACCAACGAGGACAACGTTATATAGAGTGGGAGATAGTCGGGATGCTCTGCTCCATGAAAGATATGGCTAAGACGCTAAAGCCAGATGGCCCTGTGGGAAAGGGGCGAGATCCACTCTCGTACAGAGCAAGTACGTCGCAGACGTTGGGTTTGGGTTATCCGCATCCCGCGCCGCACATGCACCGCCACTTGCTCGCATCATCTGCCGCCACTGTGTCCGTCTACGGTGGCATCGCCCGCGAGAGACTTATCACGGTTGTGTTTATACGATCATACATAGGCTACAAAGCTTGTTGTGCTTGCTTATGTATGATCGTATAAACACAACCGTTGCATACACGCGCAGATGCACATGCTGGTGGTCATTTTCGCGTCTTAAAGTAGTATCCCACATCTATATATATATATATATATATATGTATTGTATAATACATAGCGCCGATGGTCGGTCAATACGGGCAAGTCATCAGGCCTGTTCACTAAGTGGTCAACATGCCGGGCTAACCCAGCCCGAAGTACTTCACTCTGACAGTGAACCTCAACTCTTCCCTCGTGGCTCCAGCAGGATAAGTCACGTTGGGTGCAACTTTCCGGTGCTTGCTTTCCAGATGCGAGTTCCATCGTCTGCGTGCCTTTGTTGTTGCTGCTGCTGCTGCTGCTGCTGTTGTTATTGTTGTTGAGGTGCCAGTTGCATAGCTAGCGTGACTTGCAACAAAACAGCAAGTTGGTCAGGTAACTACAACATTGTAGCAGCAGAGATATCTCTGCCACATTCTCACACTCCGCTCCACACAACAACTCATAACAGGCAAACGCAGATAACGTACAGAGCATTCTCCAGTTCGCCGATTCTCACTTCGTCCGTGCCTTTGGCCGCGTGGCGTATTAAAATATGTTCCGGCGACTTTTCGGTGGGCTATCCGCCGGTTGGCCACCACTGAACTCTCGTCTCTCGCGTTTGCTATACCATGCGCAGGTAGCATTGGCAGAAGGCCGACCAGCTGGCCGTGATGTGACGCGGGGGGTGCGGGCGGTTTTGGGGTGAACGTCCATGACCACCGGGCAAGGGGTGAGTTCGGGTGAGTCCGTGCAGATGATTAGAAAAGTTTGTCGCCGGCAGTAGTGTCTCGTGCCTGCCGCGCCGGGTGCTACCGTTGGCGGTTGGCTTACGTCTCTGTCCGTGGTCGCCGACAGACGACTGCGACCCCAAGGTCTCCCTGAAAGACTTACCGGCCCTTCGACTCCGCCTCGGCCAAGCGGGCCCATCCATGTCCGTTCTTTGGTTCGTTCGCACCGCTGGCGCGGGTAGGTCGCTGACTCGCTCGTCGCCACACAAAGTTTCAACTTTGTACGCGGCGGTGGCCTAGACTGTGGGGGCCCAGAGCCGCTGGTGGGGTAAGATCGCCCAGTGAGATCAGTGCTGCCCAGGAAACTGCTCAAGGCTCTCGTCTGCGGAAGACCAGCGGCTGGGTCGGGCCGTCGCTTTCACAGCGAGTGCTCTTTTCGACCACAGAGAGAATTACTTCTACTACCAGCACTACTATAAAGGTGACAGACAAGAGACGTAGCCAAGAGGAAACGCACAGATGGAGCTGGGGGGGGGGGGCAGGAAAGAGGGCAGGGCACGGTTGTTGGAAGGGGATGTCCGCTGCGGCCAGTATCGTAAGAAGCGCCGTAATACCAGCGTCCGTAATTGACGCACCGCGTCTGCTAGCTGCTGCCAACGGTGGGCGCAGTCGTGAGTGACGCTACGAGCATCAAGTCGCACTCGGCCCGGCCGCCTGGACTCGTCCCAGTCCGTCGGATAAGAAGAAAAGCTTGGTGAAGCCGGAGGCAAATAGGGACCGCGAAGGGATAACGAAGAGGAGTATTGTCTGGAGACTTTACTATTGCAACTACTGTACAACGTCTCCTATGCCTAGGAAGGCTATTGGCCAGGGGCAGCGGCTTCGTATGACTCCTTCGATGCGGAGCGACTCCGAAAAGCGGTCGCGTGACGAACGCCAAGTCGGACACCGGACGCCACTTCGTCGGCGTTGGCACAAGACAGTCGCCGACAAGTGGGAGCTGAGTTGAGCTGCTGAATGTGAATTATTCCCTCGGCAACCGGCAAAGATGACGGGCAAGTACGGAACCAACTTACCTGAAACCAAAAATGACATACGGCAAACGTTAGCAATTGATAGCCTAGACGAGCTAGATCAGATGGATTGGGTATGGTTACTGGGCTTCACAGGCGCTAACTCGGGCTGAAGAGGCGACGGTAAGTGAATTGGACAGCATACGTACACGTCTGAGTATGAGAATTGAGAAATATATTAAATATTGGATAGTTGGTGATTTAATCTTTTTGGCATCACGAACATTACAGTACACGTAAATGATTGACAAAGAAGGCAAGCCATTACAACAAAATAAGGATAGCCTCATAATCACGCGAGCCTTAAGCGATGCTTGAAGCTCAAATTGACGAACAGTTACACACATCAGCGCCGTGCAAGGCCCGGTAATGAGAACAGCCTGAGAATGAAGCAACCCCTTAAGTGGGTGAACTCCAATTGTGCGCCCCCCATAGTCCTGCCCGCTGTGTGCCACCGACACCTCCATCACCGTCCTAACATTTTCCAAGTGACGATCGCATAGTATTTAAGCCAATCGAGAGTCTCCCCGGCTGTGCTATAGGTGCTATTTAACGATGCAGCTAGAGCTGTTCCGTGCTAATACCCAGCGCGTTAACTATCAGCTACTAACTACCTGCCCGCAAATAGTCACCATTTCATCGTTAACCGGCACTGTTTTGCCGTTAACCGCTACGACAGTTGCGCGGCGGTGACAATAGCGTCTAGTTCTTTCAACATTAACCCTCAGCCGCAGACCCTCCTGCTCTGTTGCTATTCTCGCTATGGCGAGGCCCGTTTTCCCCCCGCCCGGGTTAAGCCAGCCCCGCGGTCGGAGCCGCCGACGCCGCCGCCAGCATTGGTAACTGTGTCAGCGAGGCCATCAAGGCATCGTTAAGTTATGTCACTGATTGTGCAATGTGACATTTAGCACCTTGAAGCCAAAGCACCGCCACCGCCGCCTACCGAGACGTTGAAAAGCGCGCGACGCTTGAGCAGAACTGCTGGCGCCGAAGGGTTCGAGCTGAGAGGAGTTGCGGGGGCGCTGGGGAGGGGCGTAGTTGCCCAGCCCTTTGAGCGTCGGGGGAGCCGCCGATGGCAGCCGCTGCTGCTTCTTGACGCAATCGATTCTTGGCGCGATTTCTCTACGGCATTATTTAGTAGTGTTATAGTGCTATCGCCCACCGTTGACTGGAGGTGCTCGGCAGCCGCCAGTGCTGGGGTCCCCATTGGCGAAGGCTGAAGAGCGGGTGCTGCGGGTCGACGCAGGACCGGGTTGCTCACACACGGCTCGAAAGGTTGCTGAAAGCGGCGTGTGTTATCTGGGGCCACAGACTCGACTTCTATCGACTGGTAAATAACTACCAGAGGGAGGGAGCCGCGGAGGTCCATAGGAGCACCAGCAGCAGCAGCAGCAATGGTACCGGAATCATTTCTCGATCAGCCGTATGCGCGTCGAGGCGGCAACTGCTGTATTTGGCAACAGTCGGAGGAGCTTAGCGCTCGCCTGGTCAAACATGGCCATTCGCTATGCATTTATGTGTTTCGATCTTTAAATGGCTCCTGACTCTCGGAAAGCAGCCAAACAGATACGTTATCGATCGCAGTTCTGTCGGCGGCGCCTGGCGAATCTTCTTCATAGATTCTGTGGTAGATCTTCTTCATATATGCTGACATATTACGATTGGATTCTGTCCACTTTTCAGCGTCTTCTCGATGTCCACCAGCTGACGATGATTGAGTTTGGGGCTAAACTTTTCTCTGAACAAACTTCGAGTGTCGCTCGAGACACGACTAGACGATCGTGCCTTAACGGTGAGATGCCGCAAACCCGACGAACGCTTCGAAATGGGTCTCACACATGAATTGCATGTTTGTCCGTCGCTTTCGTACATTGATAGTGTCTGTAGCATTCAAATGAACAGGACACCGTACTGTCGCTAAATTCTTCGATATTTACACCAATACAATATGGGCCGTCACTATTCTTATGACTAGTCTCACGGTGGGGCTCTAACTACTGCAGCACAGTGTTGTCATGTAGCAAGCAAAAAAAGGTTGACACAGCTGTCAAATGGTGCCTACGCTGACGCCGAATGCAGTTGATAGTTCCATGTCGGTGACGCGCCCTTCTTTCAACTCTCTCTCCCTCTCAAGTAGTTTTGCTTCAGCCAATTTAAAGTCGGCTGCGCATTTTAAAGCCGGTCCCATAGAACGGTCTCCCAGCCTGGCACAAAATACTATAGGAGCGTTCCTTCGGAACGCGCTCACCCTTGGATTTAAGGTACTCCCACCTCACTCACATCAGCTGTCCCGCCCCCTCCCTCCAGACCCCCGATTCGGGTTCTCTACCCCGATAGCCGCCTTCGGAGCACCTGAGTGGCCCTGCCCAGCCAGCGATTCGTGTTGTGCGTTCGACTCGAGGGAGATTCGGGCTCGAGTCGGGGTTGAATAAGATGGGGTTGGCTGCTGCCCGCTTGCTGCTGGAGCACCCATAAGCTGCTAATTACAAGAGTCCCACAAGCTTCTCCTTCCACTGCTGCGATCGCCCCCATCTTCTCCAGTCTGTTATTAGGCACGGCTCTACAGGGCTGAGCAAGAGTAGCCTTGTTACAAATTCCGCACTTCTCGTCGGCCACTGGTCCGGCGTCGTGGTGGGACGCGCCGGTGCTTGGGAGCGCACGAGCCTCGCGGTCGGATCGGCAACGGCACCGAAGAACCAAGGGCGACGGACCATAGTGTACTATTGGAAGGGGAATAAAAAGGAACCCCTTGCTCCGCCCCCGCATCCACCCCAGAGCCGAGCATACAGAGGCATCTGAGATAGGGGCCGGCAAACAACCCCCACACTCTGGGCAGGGCCGGTTCATGTGGTTGCTGCCGTGGCGCGAGGCAATCTCTGGCTATAAACGAGGAAGGGCACATACGAATCTTGTCGTTTTTTCCAAGGGTAACGAACTCTGCCGGCGAAGCAATCGTGATGGTAGCGCTGTCTTATGCAGTGCCGTATTGTGCAGTCTCCCAGTATTCTCTCTCTCTCTCTCTCTCTCTCGCAGATTTCCATTCAGAGTGAACACAATGAGTCGTGTAGAATCCTCGGTGAAGGCTAGTGCCCAGATTAGCATAGATCGTACACTCTGCCACGGTACCAGCAGCACCAGTTGTAGTATTAGTTGCAGCAGTAGCCAGTACGGCTAAGGACCAGTGCATTCGCCAGCAGCTACGGTACGGTCTATGGCGGCGTCTGTATTCGTCGCGTTTCTGACGCCTTTGACGTGGTCCAATGATGTGCCAAATTTTACGTATTCCTCATCCGCCCCCCTCGTCTGTGGTCGGTCGGCAGTTTTTGACCAGAGTTACGCAAAGACCCCACCGACCCGCTACTCTTCCCAACAAACAGTCAGGTCCGTGTGCATCACAGCGCCGTGCAACATTATTGTTAGCGCCGACTTAGGCCCAAACGACGAGTCGTCCCCTGGCCACCGCTCGCCTGCCCCGTTTCCAGCCCGTACTGCACCAGCTATTCCGTGTTCGGTGAGTACGTCTGCTCGTACAACTGTCTGCTGAACGAAAGTGCGAGAACCCGCCGAAATAAGATCCATTGTCTTTCCGCACGAAGCGCAGCTAGTCAGGAGGCGCTCTTTTGGTCTCGGCTCGGTACTTGCCCCATACATATGTATGTGTGCGGTCTCGCCAGAGAGTGGCAGAGCTCGGAGAATTGGAGAGCCACAGCCGCGGTGCTAGCAGAGGGAACGAACGGGATGGGATGGTCATTCATGGGCTGGCGCTGGATGCTCTTTCCCGGCTCCGCCGGTCCGGACCCCACACTCGGCGACACTGGACTCCGATGCGGGAGAGGGAAACGATATGCACCGGGGTAGTGGTCAGTCGAGCCGTGTTCGCGTTCGTTGTTAGGTGCGAGAAGCATTTCAAAAAAAGGCGCTGGACCTCAATGTACAATACTGCTGGTCGCGTCGCCTATCCGGTCACAGACAATAATGGGAAGGGCAGCGGACGGGGCGTAATGAAGACCGAAACTACCCCGCTGGCTGAAGCGGGTCCCAGCTCCTGGTGGGGCTGCTCGTTCCTCGTTCCTAGCCCTTCACAGCAGCCCCCGTCTTGTTCCTCACGAGAGAGCCCGTTCATTTTCCTGATACATCTGCATGTGCTGGCCAGACCGGCACCGTTGATGCATCGCTTCCGCTTCAACCACCTTTCGCTCAAGATGAGGTTCATTATATTGCAATGCGAGGCTATTATTCGGCGAGCGAATAAACGAGGCATACCCAAAGATAGAATGTTCTCGATCGCTGCACCGCTATCGAGGGGCGCAGAGGGCGGTTCATCGTAAGACGCTGTGCAAGCGCTTGCATTCTCTAGCTTGTACTGTTACTGGACTAGACGGACGGACGGACGAACATGTCGAGTCGCAATGGTAGTTGCTCTGCTAACGAGGCCTTAAGCCTTCCCGTGTCTGCTCAGTGCAGCTGATCGAGTTCGACGCCCCTGACGCCCGAGAGAACTGATCGCGTCAGAAGCTGGGCCCCGCTGCTGCTTGCCGGGGCCGCTCACCACGAAGCGTCTGAGGATTTGGAACACGGAGAGGGATACCAAGACAGTGAAATCAACCATGAGCATTCACAGTCGATTCGACCGTTCCTCGCTGTGCATAGGAATTCTGCGGTGGTTGCTGGCTCGCTGGGAGGGGTGAACGCGATGCTAGAATGAGGACGGGTGGACTCGAATCCGCGCAAGTGGAAGCCCGCAATCAAACTAAATGCAGCTTAAGCAGGGGGCAGCGGCGACTGTTCTATCGGCAGCCGCCGCCGCACCACTCAAACGCTATGCGCAGTGAGAAGGTTTGGGCTGAGCTTCTCAGCATCTGCCCCCCCTCCCGCCCGATGCACTTAGTGCTATGCAGTCCGCGAATTACTTCTTCATAATGCAACGAAAAGACGAAGAACGATGGACAAGAACAACATGAGTAGCAAGCAACGTTAGCTGGCAACGTCCAGCTGCCGGATCGGCACCGATCGCCAGCGACTGCAAATCAGTGGGGAGAAGGGCACCGCCATGCGGAGCCCAGACCACAAGGATGAGTCCCGGCGCGGGGATCACGTCCGTTAGTTGCGCTTCGCGATATTACCCATGATACAATACTTGTGCAAAAAAGTACGTCCCATACGACTAAATGTGTGTGTGTGTGTGCGATTCGGACAATTAACACCGCGGTAGCTACAGCTAACACGCCGCGCTTCTTTGAGTAAACCACCATGCTATTGTGTCGAGTGAGCGTTGTCCCATTATGTCTTGCCCTCGACATGATTCGCGCTGCAGCTGACTTCTGCTGTTGTCGTTGCCGCAAAGCAGAAGATTTCAATATACGCAAACCACCACTCGAAAGGAAGATGTCCGCCGACAGTGTGTGCCCGCTCCACCACAACCGGCACTTCGTTGGACCTCCAACGAATCGTGCACTTAACCCTTGTTGTTCCGTCTTGTCCTTCAATGACTACCACTGTACAAGTGTACACTGTATTGCTACAACACTTGCGGATGCCGCCTCTTCGTTTCCCTCAAAGACGCCCTATCGTCATTCAGCCTTCTTCGTCGAATTCAGCCGGCCCCTTTGTCTTTGCTGCCTGTTATGGCGGTCCCGTTTCTACTCACTGCTTCGCTGACTTAACTTTTTTTTTGTTTCAACTTTCAAGCCCTCAAGAGCGTACGGAGCCAAGCGTAACGTTGCATAGCGTATGAGCGAATGCAAGTCGCGGAATGGTGGCGATTTTTTTGTTGTTTTTCCTCCCCTTCCGTGAGCCCCGTGAGTCCCAACGCGATGTTCTAACCCATGGGCCATTCAGCTCGCTTTCGTCCGAGTCGAACGAACGACCGAGAGGCCGTCATTTCCTCTGCTACATCTTATGCGTTCTTTGCTCTCTTTACCCCCCCCCTGCTTCGTGTTCGCGTCTTAACTGCATGTTGCATTTGAATGTTGTTCAGCTGTCTGCTCCCGGAACGGTCTTTGGACCTCCCCTCGCGAACCCGGTGTTCACTTATTTAAGGCGCGTCCTTCAACGCGTTGGCTCTCCTGGTTTTCGTTCGAGTCGCAGATACTTCCACTACTACAACTACTACAACAACAACAGCAGCTACTCGTCTGTCTGCCATCATTTTATAACGACGCCTCCTCTCCAACCCTCTGCGTCTTTCCATGGCTCACAAGCTGGCAGACACTCGAGAAAGAGTCGTTTTTCCCCTGCCATCCATCCATCCCTAGCCGGTGTTCCTGTTTCTTCAGCATCTCCTCACTTCTCGACGCGCCGCAGGAGAACGCGCTCGTCGGCAGCGTACGAAAGAGACGCTGTAAAAGAATTGAAACGAGAATTGTAGTTGTCGTAGAGCGTCGACCTCGATCTCCCCTCGGAGCTGCGCGGTGGCGCCACGCTGGCAGAAAGCGTTTGGCTCGTCGGGTGTCCGCGGCATCCACCGCACACGGGCGCTCCTCAGGACTCCGTGCTGGCAACCCCCTTCGATAGCAGAGCCCAAAGTTGACGCAGGGCGGAAGACTGGTCCAGGTTGTAAGCGGAGGACAACATGGAATGCGGCCGTTCTGAGAACGCGGCAAGGTACGAGGTACCGAAATGACTTTCTTTCAGAGGCGGCCAAAAACAAAGCCGAGACTCTTGGGAAATTGATACAAGCATTTCTTATCGCTAGCGAGTGGTAGTTTCCACTCAACGCTGATGGCGGTGGCAATTGCGATTATGTTTAAGGCCTTCTCCGCTCCGAGTGGCAAATATGAGAAAATGAGGAACACTTGGCCATGAAACCACTAGATAGTCACTTATACCCACGCGTATATCGGAGTGAGGAAGGATTTTCGGCCGCGGTATAACAAAACACGGGAACAACGAACGCTCAATACTTGCGTCGAAAGTCCTGTAGGGCTCTGCCTATCGCGCACCGTTCAAATAGCCGAAGTGGAAATAGTCTAGAACATGGTAGGCCCACATAGCAGGTCGTTGCTGTAGAGCAGCTTAGGCAATGAAGACAATGGCTGTTGGCTGGCTGGCTGCCCGGCTGCCCGGCAGCTCTCAACCGCTAATCCTTGAGGAGTCGACGGCCTGACGGCCAGAGGAACCTCGGCCAGGCCCACCACGCCCTGCGGTGCCTAACGGATCAGGGTTTGTGATGGTGGTTGAAGACAGAAGCAGCAGCCCCCCGCGTTCCCCGACAGCTTCTATCTTTCCAGGGGTCCCCGTGTTTCCTTGCGCTGCGCGAACGAGGCAGGGTAGGGAAGCTTACCCAGTTCGGGGCCTTGTCTGACTCAACGCGCTCTGTCTAGGCTTGGTCGGGCCGGTTTGTTCGGCAGCGACCATCCAGTCAGACAGCCAGCCATGGGCACTGGCGGGTTGTGTCTGTAAGACCGTGTAGTCGTCGCCTGATTAAAAACGATCTCGGCGATCTCGGTTTTGCCGGGCCGATGGACAGGCCGACGCAGGCCAGACACCAAACGCTGACCGGGCTTCACCCGCCGAAAAAGCTGCTTCGCTCATTGAAGAAGCTAGCAGCAGATCGAGGTGGAATGGCATATGGATAAGGCTCCGCGGTGGCAGCTCCGACGGCATATATGGAGATCCGGCAAGATGTCCGGCTGGAATAGACTGGAGGCAAAAGTGGACGCAGAAAGCGAGCTCGAGCCAGCGAGAGCTAGCCAGAAGAGCATCAAAGGGGTCTACAAAGAAATTGGCTCGACTGCCGTCCAATCATCGAACTCATTCCCTCCGACTTTCTCGCCAATCGCTATCTCCCTGTGAGCTGAACCGCGGCAACAGCAGTAGCACCAGCCAGCAAGTGGATTCTAGGTCGCCCCGGAGCTCCGGTGATGTCACCGAGGAGCGAAAAACTTGGGGGCTTGACTTGCATTCGACCCGATCTCACTCCTTCGCTAATGCGAGATTTAAAGGAGGTTTTGCTACCCGGTGCCGCTTATGTTGGTCGAAATCGTGTGCTCTACATATCCCGCCCTTGAGGGCTGCCACAGCTACGCGGTAGTGAGTAAGTGCTCATGAAGAGCGTATGATGACGTGGCTATTTATCTATCTAGCTAAGAACTAGAGGTAAATACGCTAAAGTTTAGCAGGCAATATGGTGTTGTCTCGGGGCACGTTGCTAAACCATTTGATCCATAATTGATTTGTCCGTTTTCCGATTCGTCCACCATTCGTTGTGGGCAATCCTATCTCGTTGTAGGCATCACTGGTGTAATCGAATCCTTACATTGCGTCGACTTCGACGGCACAGGAACCCTGTGCCACTGCAGAACTTTGCTTTCGCTTCGACAGAACGAACGACAATTGCATTTGGCTCCAAACACTTCGACTGCCCTTGTATTCTAGCTATGCGAATGCCCCTAAATACTAGCTATACAAATTATAATAATGATGATTATACACTGAGGTGATGATACTAATTTATTTACAGTTGAGATTCTCCACGCTTCTTTCCCTGTCGGACGAAACGACAGCCGAATTGTCAAGTAACTCGCGAATGTCCACCGAAGCCTGAATAACGCAACCTCCACATTCGCCTCGCTGATCGATTGGTGCCATTATACAGTACAACTGAATATCCGGCTTTTTTTTCCCCTCACGGCGATGACGTTTAAAGGGCAACTCGAAAACAATGCCTTCATCATAAGACGATCCCATATATATATATATACATTCTCGTCCGGAACGCATTTCTACACGGAAAGCTTGAAACGGCACTACCGTTCACAGGTCGCCACAGCCAACAACGATCATTTGCAGAAGCTGACAACTGATGTGAATCTTTGTTATAATACGCCCAGAGCTTTCCTCGGCCAGCCTGCCCGACGGGATTTTGTGTATGCTATTATGTTTGGTTGATCGCCAACATGTAGGGTGCGCATTCCGCATTGGTCAGCAGGTCACAGATTCCTCATGTATCTTCAGGTCTTCCGGGAGCGAGTTGCTCAATGATGATTACACCCCTTAGCAGCAAGTGATAAAATTGGCATTCATTGTTTGACCTAGCGATGGCTGAGCTTCAATTACTGCATCTCATAAGTGCAGTAAGAGACAAGCAATTATCGAACAATTGTAATAAATCGCTCAATCGCTAGCTTGTCTATAAGTAGGCAGGCTGGGATTCGGCGTGCGATTCGGTAGATTTGCTGGGCATTCATTATAATACGCATATGATATTAAATGGATGCTATAATAGTATCGAATATAAGAATGATATTTTTAGTCATGTATACAGCAGCTTTACTGATCTGCCAATAACTTGGCTAATGAAGATATGTTCGAAATTAATATCTTGCAGTAATTGTTTGCTCAGTTTGCCAGCGATGTCGATCAGCGGATTAGTGTGCGATTAGGCCGGCCGAATACGCACGTCCCTACGCTCTATGCATAGCAACTATAATGCCATTTCGAAATACGAAATTCGTGAAAATAATTATGTATAATATATTACAATACGCTTGATTTGACACTGCAATAACCTAAAAGAAGCAATGTCTAGGTAAAACTGGCGCGACCCAGACGAAGGGCACGCAACGTCAGCACGTTGTTCACGTACACGCGTACAGGTAGGTTCCCCTTGCCAGAACGAAACAGAAACCTTGTTGCTTGCTTGCTTGCTCGTTGTACTCTTTCGTGAGCTATTAATTACGGGGGCAGTTAATTAGAAATCGATCGATATCGACTTGCAGGCATGAGAACGAGAAATAGACGAGGTCTAATAAAAATAAAAAAAAATAAAACAAAATGCATTTCAAAATACGCCGAAACATTGAATGAAAGGATGAAGACACCATGGAAAAATTGTGCTGCGAGAGCGGGAGGTTGGAAATATGTGCAGAGTGTTATTATCAGCAGAAACAATCATCAAACAAACAAAAACAATCACCTTCCGCAATAGCAAAAAAAAAAAAAAAAAACACATCTGCCGTCGATACAATTCAGGTAGCAACAAGTCGGCTAAGGTACCTGTCTTGCCAGAGTTGATTAGCATTTCTGTGTGTTATATAAATAATAGCCGTTTTCGTAGCGTTTTTTTACTGTTTTGTGAATTACTTTGTACGCATTTAATTTCCCATATGTTCTAGTTAGTTATGGATAAAAGCGAAAGCGACATATGATTTTTTATAAAATTAGTTGTCATTTCATTGTGCACCATTCAAGTTATGGTGATTCCATATATATATATATATAATTCATTGATTAATTTTACTAATCATTACATATATGCATCTCCACCGTTCCATATTGTCACCACCTTTGATTAGCTGTTGCATTAAACGAATAACATATGATTATTATTCTTAATAAAGTATAAGGCAATTTTTATACATCATGCTTTCGGACTCTGCTAACGAAACACAGATTACTCACGATATATACGTGGCACGCGTTGTTAGATAATTTCCTATTTTAAGTCTGCCATTAACCTGCCTCTCCTTGACTATAGTGAGCTGTTTTCATATATATATATATTCCCTTAAGAACTGGTTTTCTCTTTATGCAGACTCGATTCATTCACTGCTCCGTCGAACCAACAGCTGAATGGCGGGGACCTATTTCTGGCTGACTTGTGAGTCGGTATTTCAGACCAATGTCCCCGTCTGTATCTTATTACACACGCACACACATACACAAACACGCACAGACAAAACAACAACAACGACAACTTTCTATAAACAGCATAAAAACAGATGAAGCACACTCTGCAAGCCCGCGGCAAAGGCTCGACGAACGGCCCGGCGCAGCGTAGCCACTGTTCGTTGATCCGTTGGCAGGCCCATATTTTGTCCTCTCTCTCTCTCTTTCTCTGACTCCGGCAATCGATGCCTGCTGCAGCCGGTCAGCCCCCCGCCCCCCCCTTCGGCTGCTCTGACCGTCATGATTATTGCTGTTGGCATGAATTGCTCATCGTTGTCTTGAATCGAAGTCGAGACGACGGCCGGGAGGAAACTTGAACTGCGGTGTCCGAACTCACGGCGCGGGGTTCTTCGACCTTTTCGGAATTCGACGGACGCTCGCGGCGGCCGATTCCGCGCCGGCTCGCTGACGCGGTCATTGCGTTCGGCGGACGCCTCTCGGCAGCTCACAGCCATCGGCCGCGTGTGCGAGAGTTCCGGCCAAGTGAAGTTTACCCCGTGGCCGTTGCGTTTCACGCTTTCATTTCAATGGGGGTCTATCAGATTTTTCCTCCTCGGAGCCACGTGTTGATTTGGTCGTTCCACAACTACGAGCACTGGTGGCTCGCTCCGTTCAGCTGTTCGGTCCGGCCATCTAGGCGCCACCTTGCGCCGCTTGTCGCTTTGGCGTCAGCCCTCGCAGCGCGAAACGCGTTTGGAAAACGCGTTCAAAACGTCTGCAAGTACCCTCCCCCGAAGGAATAGCGCTCGATCAGTTCGACGGTCGGCAGACCTTGGTGTGCCCACCCAGCAAAAAGGGAAGCTGTGCTGAACCAATTGGGGATTGGCTCTCTCTCTCTCGGGGGATTTCTGCTCTATTTCCATTGGTACACTGTCCGCTTCCCATTCGTTTTTCCATGTATGCTCCACGTATACCTCTGTTCTCACTCCTCTCTCTCTCTCTCTCGAACTTGCTCGATTCTACTCCGCGCTATTTTCCGTTGTCGGTCTGATTTAGTGCGCGTTCTGTTTGTGCTGCTGTGTGTTTGTGTGCGCGCGGGGCTCCCTTTGTTCGGGGCCCCTGATACGGCAGCGAGTGAAGTCACCGGCTTCGTCGGTGACCGGCCGCCGCGACAGCGAAAAGCCAGAAGAGCCCGGGACGATGCAGGCTCGCTTAGGGAACTACCAGCCACTGCCGCGAGCAACACCGACAAATCAAGCGAACCCTTTCGCGTGATTCGAAGATTATTATTACGCTGCGCTGCAGAGAAACCAATGACGAGACAAAGCGATGGTTGCGCGTAGAAGTGAGCAGCCGCACGAGCCGTCCATTTCGGCCACTTCCATGCCGCTTCGACGGCTACACTGAGCGGAGCAAATCAGCTGCTGCTTCTGCAGACACTTTATTTGTCCGAGCCATGGAGAACCGCGTTACGTTTCGCGGTGGTGACGCCGGCGGCGGCGGCGGCGTTTATCCACAGGGGGCACTCAGGCAGGCAGGCAAGCCATCGAGCAGCTTTGGTCTCGTGGTAATCGTACGATCTCTGTGGAACAGCAGAATCACCAGCGAGTCAGCTAGCTAGCCAGTCAACCAGCCACAGATCAATTTGACTGTAATGTACAACTTTGCAACTCCGCTATGGGTCCGCTTTTGAGCTTACATCTGGATAACGCAGTTAGAAAGACGAAAGACACAAGGAGAACGGGTGACAATTCACGCCGTTGTATACCTTGTACTATCCGCCGTTTCTTTACTATCAGTTGTCCATATGAGTATGTAAAGTGCAGTGCCTGTGTATTGTGTGGTTTCTTTTACAATATATTATAGTCCGTTCATCCATCTTGTATATATATATATATATATATAAATCCTATCTATATCAGTAGATTATGTGGGAATCAACTCGAGCTTAGCTCTTGTCGTCTACTTAAGTTGGTTCTATTACCTGATTTATTGTGTACCTGTCATCGCATCGCTGGTCGACTACGGCACAGCTTGTCTAGGCCGAGAATAATACCCTATCGTAGAGGACCCCTTCGGTCGTTACTCGATGAAGCTAGTCAAGGCATACACCAAGCAAAAAGCTTGGTGCAGCAGTCGCCACGGTAACAGACGACCGGAACAATTCCATGTTTATTGTTATTAGGCAAGTATCTCCTTCGGTGTTGAATCTCTGTTTTCCGCCTCAAGATTAATTGTCTTTTTACACACACACACAGACAGGGTTGTTCTCTCCCTCTCCGTGGCAGATAATCTGCATCTCTCTAAGCGATTCATCACCTTCCACAATTATTGCATTGTCGTCGGACGCCGCGGCCGAACGGTGCGGGTTGTATATCTTCTCTCCATTATGAAGCGTACGGAGGGCATTACCCTTGACGTGGGCAACGCTGCAGCTAATCGCGTACACAGATTATGTCACTGATGACGCTGATAATGATAGCAAGACTACTAGTATAATTAATAATAAAAGCCGTAGTAGAGAACGAGCAACGAGCGGCTCTCGCGTTGGTCTTCGACCTCTTGACAGATTTTACCGACTCATTGGAAGAGCAGTCAAGCCGCAAGTGTACATAGCAGGTTGACTATATGTACATATATATATATATCGGAATAAAAGTTCGAAATGAATGGCGGCCAGAAATGTGCTTGTCGCGTCTAGCTCGGTGTTCCGTGCTGTGAATTTATGGTATACTATCTCGAACCATCTTGTGGATACGCGGTCATCGGCGGGTGCCGATGTCTGACGACGCCCAGCCCAGAATCCCTCGGCGTAAAAGACGAACTCTTTAAAATACGAGAGAGGGAAGTGTAGTGGTGTTTTTTTGACGAAATCCTTCGTTTCTGTCCCGGACGCCGCCGCAAAGAAAATGTTCTCTTCGTCAACACAACACCGTTCGTTCGTGGTCATTTATTACGGACGCGTAGCACGGGACGAGTGCGCCGATGCTCGTTCGCATTGCATGTTACGGCCAGCATCTCGGCGTAACACCACATCCGAGACTCAAGCATACATCAATGCATGTTCTACTGCCTTCGAGCTGTATGGGGTATGCGTTGATTGCTTCCTGGCGTTGTCACGAGCCTCGATCAATGGCAACAATGCCTCCAAGTGGCAAATGCAATTCGAACGCAGACAAGCTACCGACAAACGTAAAAATAGAGCTGTCAACTGTTGGACAACGCTGTTTCTATTCTCTCTGTTATAAAATGACTGTGTGACTGGATGATTGTATCCTCAGCAACAAACTTACAAACATCAATTTGGATCTCGGGTAGAGAACGCTGAGCCCGTGTCATCTTTATAGGACACGGGCGTGAGATGCTGTGGGATGCTCGAGATGGTGAGGGTGGTTTATATTTGGTTATGTCGTTCACTTAGTCACCTCCACTTAATCATCAGTA
The DNA here is from genome assembly GCA_019614645.1 of Stratiolaelaps scimitus. Taxonomy (NCBI): domain Eukaryota; kingdom Metazoa; phylum Arthropoda; class Arachnida; order Mesostigmata; family Laelapidae; genus Stratiolaelaps; species Stratiolaelaps scimitus. The sequence goes on along the minus strand of JABWDB010000011.1, from coordinate 1,647,826 downwards.
GTAGGTACGTCTGGTGGCTAGGCGAGTGGAGATCAGCTAATGGAAAATGAATGCACGAAGCTAATAGCTAGATCGTCTAAACATCAAGACGATCTATGGATCTTCATGGAAAGGTCATCGTAAGGGGAGAAAATCTCGTCAGCGTTCACCCTTCGATCGGCTCCGTTCAAATATGACTTCGACGGTCCCCATACTACGACGAGCACTACCGTTCTCCCGAATAATATGCCGATATCAGCATCGGTCTATTGTCGGTTCATTGTCTTGCCATTTTCACCTTTCCCTCGAGCGCATAGACGGCGCGGCTTTGCCCGCGGCTCCCCTCGGGGGTCATATTGTACATATCGTTACAGCGGCTTCACTCATCGCTCTCTCTCTCTCCCGCTCGTTCTGAATCTCTCTGAATATGTCAATTCGTTTGGCAGATGCCAGCTGTCCTACCCGAACCGTGTCCCAAGCGAACGCCAACGAACTCTCCTTGCGCGGGTACCCTGCTGGCAGCGGTCTCGTGGCTGTAAAAACTTCTTTGCCTCCTGTGACGACCAACACATTAAAGCGGGGCATTACAACGACGAGCCATCAACCAGCGCGCGGATACAGTGGTTGTGGCAACCTACTCCATATATACATATATATATATATAGAATATATACATAGACAGGCTGCAGGAGACAAGTCTGCGAACACGAAAACCATCAACGGGCCTGCGAACGGCGCGGTGGGGTCTTGGCGTTCGCATCTGACACAAGGTACGCGACGCTGAGCATTGGTGGGCGGGACGAGCGGGCTGGGAGCTTGCCGGGGGTTGCTGGCGAACTCGATACGTCAGTCCGAGTCAGAGGTAGCTGGGTAGGCGGGGGCAAGATTCTTCATCTTGCCCTGATGGCGAGGGTAACCTATGCATTGCATTCCACCCTCGCTGTCGGCGACATGGCACATCGCGCATTGAGTGCGCTCTCTCTATAGTAGGACAGCGCGAGGGCTTCGGGGGGATAGGCTTTTCTCCCTGCCCTTTACAGAGTACGATGAGGGGAGTTGGGGTGGTACCAACTGCTATACTTCGAAGGAGCAGGCTGCGAGTCAACGCTGTGAGCATAGCAGCCGACGAGCGTCAGGGGGACTCGAGCCCCGTGTGACTTTGCAGCGCGTTGTCTGCGGGTGGTTGCCTGAGCAATTCCTCTGAGCGAACCCGTGGTCCGCGTCAGCCGCTCGTTGGTCGTGGGGCTTTCTCTTCCTTCAGTTCCAGCTGTCTCAGACCCGCACACACATTTCGTAGGACAGGTGTTGCGCTAGCTGGCGATCGGCAGCCGGCGGCAACCGACGCCTCCGCCGGCAGCCCCCTCGAGCCCAGAGGTGAAATTCGATGTGGCAACCTGATGGTGTAGTGCCAGCCTATGCTCCCTTTCCACTTTTTCTCCTCTCGCTCGGCTCTTCCTGACTCACCGTCCCGACCCACGGTGAACTACCAGTGTCAAAAGTTATCAACGTTACAGGACAAGCGGGCCTGCTTACCGCCGGATACGGAGGTCCTGACAGTTCCGCGCTGCTGCTGCTGCTGCAGGACAAAGCGGTAGCGTCCGTAGGGGTCGGAGTAATATGACGCGGAGCAAGGCATGATGGGAGTGCTTTGAGGAGGACGTTTCGACCTGGTGCAGGTTTTAGCTCAGTTGGGGTAGCAGTTCCAATCGGCGGGGTGTAGGGGTACGGTGAAGGCGAAAAAATATACGACCGATTGCCAACGCCGTTTGCAACAGACACTGTTCCGAACAAGCGGGCGAGTTCGCGCTTGACCTTTGGCCGAGGCGTCATCGAATGAACGATCTTTCAATGGTCAGTGGACCTCGTCGTGACGGTCGAATCTATTCGGAGGCGGGTTTCACCACCTGCGCGTTCGTTGCAAGGACGCACGAGGCCGTATGTTAGTTCGCTGACAAACTGCGTAATCAATTTTTTTGAAAGGAAATCCCTCCAGAAATTATAGACGGCACGGTCGGGCTTGATCTTCGAAATTCGGAAACGGCACAACCGTTGGGTTCAGGCTACTTTTTAAAAACGTTATTAAAGGTATTATTACTAGCGGTGCGATTTATCTTCAAGGGTTCTCATGTAACTCCCTCTTTCACTTTTGGGTATATTTCGATCGGCAGCCAGGTGCTGCTTCAATCCCGACAATGCCGCAGTGAGACGAAGCTCTCTTTCTTTCTTTCTCTCTCTCTCTCGCTCGCGCCAAGTCACCGAGGATTTTACAATTTTTCTCAATGTCGCGAGCGTCGAACCCACGTCCCGTCCTGGTCCTGTCCCACCATTCCCCTGTGTTCTTGCTGGTGTCAGCGTTCCCTGCTAGCGTTTCCATGTTGCCGCCTCGCCGCTACCGCCCCCTGCTAGCGATCTTCGGGACGCTGGTTCTCGTCTCAGCGCATGTCTTCCGTCATCCTGCTCCTGCTACGCTGACAGTCGCCGGTGACTCCTTCGATGGAGTCCTGCGTTTTCTCCTCCGGCCATTAATCCCCATTATACCGGCTAGGCAAACAGCCACTGTGGGCAGCTCGTAGTGGCCAGTACCATAGAGAAAGAGAGAGATGGGAGAAAGAGAGATGGGAGAAAGGTGTAGCGTTACGAGAGGCACAGCGAACGCGGCGGTCTGTTACTGCCGACTCTGCGATGCGAGCCCTGTATAACAGCACGCTGTTTGGCACAGTTTCATCTTTCTATACCTACCATTTGTTCCCTGTCGAACAATGGACACGAGACTCGGTGGTGTGCGGCGAGCTGTATATGATACCTCGCTATGTAAAAGGCTGCACACCAATCGTCATTCGCATCGTCAATCGGCCAGCAGTCAGTGCGTTACCACATGTGTCCTTGCCGCAACTGCTGCTGCCGTTTCGGCTGCCACCACTCGCACTGTGCTACCGGTCCGAGATGGCCACCGAGGAACAAGACGAGCTAAAGGCAGAACAAGACAGCGACGGCACCATCGTCACAGCAGTAGCTGACTCGGATAGACAGATATTCCGCATCCATTATACTCCCCTTTCGATGCATTATATGTGCCTAATACTCCACGGCTGAATGAACAGCCGGCAGGCGGAGATGATGCCGGCCAGTAGCGTTCCTCCTCGATACACAATGCGCTCCCTGCTCGTTTGCACCGGCCGTCTGCGTTGACTCGAACTTGGACTTGCCGATCCTAGCACATCCGCCCGTCCTGACCGCGGCAGGCGGACCCACCCACTGTCCGCTTAGGCTGGCTTTGTCTTGCCGTCAGCAGAGCGGGGCTTGGCTGCTTCACGTGCGCAAGGACGCTGGGCCCACGATCGACGACAACGATCGGGTCCCCCACGCGTAGTATCAGGCCGGACGTGCTCGAAGAAGCCATAGAGACACTCGGTCGTCGGGCGGGCTCCCTTTCTTACTATGAGAGTGCGACACGGCAGCAGGACCTGACACGCGCCTGCGGGGACACCGAATCAGAGGGATAGAGAATGTGTGTGTGTGTCCGAGGCTTCCGCGGGTCGACATGAACATCTCGTCGGTCTGCCACGGTTGGTCGCGTGCCGAATCGTGGAAGATCGCTTGCTCGCGCGCTTTCATGAACGATTGGCTGCTAGAAGCGTCACGGTCCCGGTCCTGTGCAGCTCCGAGAGAGGTTGGCCACGCATGATCGTGGCCGCTTAGGGTCGTGGTGGTGGTGGCCGGTGCGTTGGAAGCACTGGCCTCCTTCTCTCGTCGAGGCGAAGACGGAACCGCTGGAACGTGGCTAAAAAAGCGGCGCCTTTTCCACCGCGATGACATCGCCTGCTCGTTACGCCCGTCGTAAAATACACTGCAGCTATTTGTGGTGGGACGAGTGAAAATATTAATTTTGTCAATTTTCATCTATTTTTAGACAGGTTCATATCTCACAAGTGTGTCTCCGAATCGTTATGTCTGACAGGGACATACGCGCATCATACGCGAAGATCAATAGGTTCCGTTCTGGTGGGGAGGGCGACGCAAAAGAAACATCGTGCAGCCGTGCCGCGGTCGGAGTTATGGATGAGGCCCGCGAGTTGGCGAGGCTAAAGACAACGCAAGATAAGCTCGTTCCAGTTATACTCGAGATTACCTGTAGATGCCTATATGTAGTTGCTAATAGACGTTTCTTTAGTTCAATATGAAACAATTCGTTATTAGAGGACGCTAACGCAAAATTGGCTTAGTGTCCCGCTGAGACGGCATCCTCGTCACAGATCAGCTCATTGATGTTTAGCCATTATTCGGTGACATATGTTTGTTGGCAATTTGCATTAGGCGAAAATGTCGAGAAAACAAACTCGTGATACTCGGGACATTTTTCTACGATAACATCTATTATAAATGCCGCTGTGCTACTGCTGAATTGTTATAAAAAGTGGCCGTAACAAAATCTGGCGGGATAGCACCGCTTTCATTACCGACGCGTAATCGTTACGCCAACAACCATCAGTGGTGTATTGTCTGCATACGAAAGGCGGCTAATTAGTGACGTCTTCCAATTAGCGACGATACCAACAAAAATTTCACGCCACGTACTGCCGCGGTGCGCTTGATTTCCATAGGCAGATATTCGGCCGAAGCGTGCAACAAACGTCCAGCTGTATGAGCTAACCTTGCAGAAGATGCCATCACCGAAATTCGAATCTGATTCGGCAGGTCTGTCATGCAGATGTCTTGGATTACCTGCGTGTTGCCATAGGATTTGATGTTGAAATTTCACTGTTACAACAACAGGTTTGACCTTCACACGCCCGGACGATGAACGGATGCCAGCAATCATACGGACGCATCAGTGGGTCGAAATCGCTTAAGCTCGTGTCTATATATATATATATATATATATATAAAGAAATAGAGAGAGAGACAGAGATAGAATGTAGCGCAGAGATTGCCTATCTTTAAATCAATGTACCTCATGAGTAACGCGCCCGTCTCAACGCCACCTGCTGATCGCTACATCATTGGGATGAGTAAAATATGCTATGCGTACAGTGCTGTGTGTGTGTGAAGTGTCCGTCTACGACGGCACAAGGATATGCGAAATAGCCTGCACCAATGTGTGAACTCATATGACCCGTTAACACTATAAGATCGGTTTAAGCTAAGCTTGAAACGAACATGCAGTAGAATTATTGTAAGATTTGGTCCGTTTGTGGTAGCAATTTGTGCCAGTGGACCAGGCGGTACTTCTGATAGTATGCTGCTTATAGTATTGGGTATCTTATATATACCTATATATATATATATATATATCCCTCATGACGATCTACCCAAGATCATAGCCGCCGTTTCAGCCAGCGAGTCGACGAGTGTTCGGTTCAACGAGTCAACGAAGAGACCATCGAATCATATCCATCAGATGCAAACACTGTAGTGCATTTGCCATTGGGCACTGGCTGATGCCCCCTTTACAAAATGGCCCAACACTTCTGGCAGGCAGGAACGGTGCTTCCACAAATCAAATAACGAGACGAATAGATGGGAGACGATAATCGACATCTAACCCATCGTCGATAGATTCGATACTGAATCCTTGATTATTTGATTGCCACCGCGAGCAGCAATGAAAACTCGCTTCTCCAACTGGAAGGTGTCACTGACTCCACCACCGCTGTGGGGCTGCTCCCCCTGAACTTCAACCTGCCCCGTGCCGGGGTGAATTTGCGCCGGCAAAAATCCCCAACGGAGTCGTCGGGCGCCATTTCGGTCGTGCGTTCCCCGGTGCTGGAATAATGATCAATAATAATAGGTACCATCTATGTGAAATGTAATTCGCGCTGCGCACAACTCGTCCCGCAGTACGTTGTGGCCGTCGTGGTGTCGGACGCCGTGGCACGCCGTGCCACCTGCTGTCGTGGTCTTCGAGACCCTCCACAAAGGCGTGGTTTGGCCTCACAAGGAGTGCTGTCGGACATTAAGAGTTGAAGCAAGCGCTTAAGATTGAGTGAGCCATGAGAGAGGGCCATGTACGGTTGAGAACGTGTCGATGGGCGACCAAGACTACCGGAGCGCGAACCAACGAGGCTTGGGCATAGGGACTCAGCAGTGACTAAGTCGAACTATCATCAACAGCACGATCGTGTGCTCTCCCATCGCCGAGGCGCGCTATTCCAGGAAGAACGCAGTGGTGTTGGGGCGCGGCGCGCGCTATCCAACCAAGGGAAGGTGCGAGCCCAAGGGAAACAGCTAACAGTAACCAGTAGCTGTTTAGCCAGCTAGGTATAATAGCTAACCCGAGCTCGGGTGCGGGAACTGCCCGTCATTCTGCCCATATAGTATACCTCTAATACCCCGTGTGTGCTGTGGGGTACTTCACCCGGGCACCGCCGTGGCCCGAAATCGGGCCTAGCCGCGGGCCCTCACGATCCACCCAATTCGCTCAGCTCACCCATGCCGTGTCGTCTTTTCCCGAAGAGGCTCCTGTTTTCGCTCGTTTCTGTGTTGTTACCGAAGCGATGAGTGGCGACTTGGCGCTTGCATACAGCCACCAGCCACTGACCATATGGGAGCTGCTAGTACCCCCCCTCCCCACAACACTACCCCACAACCGAGCTACCCCCCAGCCATACGCCCTCGTGCGAACGACGGGGTCGCCATTCTATCATGTCATATACACGGGCAGCGCGCAGGATTCCCTCTTTCTGGGCCCTTCGATGGCAAAAGCGCGGAAGAGGAACATTGGTCCGTCCCCTGTCTTGCCCGCCAGGGACGCAGGGGCAGACGAGAAGGCTGCCTGGAGAATGCCGCAAAGGGGAACGCCACCCGAGGGATCCTATGGCGTGGAGCTGGCGCCCCTATACAACTGCTTTGAATTTTACACAACACCCAGGGTCCCCCAAGGGCAGTTTGGCCTCATTGCAGCGGTGGGGCAATGCCCACCCTGCTATAACCGGTCATCTGCCACTGTTGCTAACAACGGCTGTGTCTGGCTCCGGGTCAGGATGACTGCGAGCTGGTACCCGCTGGTGGCATCGTATTTCCTCCCGGATGTCGGACGTTGCCTCGTCCATGTCACATGCACCCGCTACATATATATATATATATATATATATATATATGTGTGTATACGCACTCGAACTGCATAGTAAACCCTGGAATCGCCCGACGTCAGTGCGACTCTGGCTTGAGCATGGGAAACACTACATATAGTCCATTATTATAGAACGACGTCGTGATCCAACAGCGGTTAGACCGACGCCAGTGCAGAGGGCAGCAAACACGCGCGTGGCGTATCGCGAGCAGCCGCTGGTGGTAGGCTGTATGGCATGGCATGGCTTAATAATGTTATATATATATATATATAATAACGATTCAGACAAAGAGAGACTAAGAGATTCGAGTTCGTCGAGCCTCCGTCCATGGGCAAAGCAAGCAGAGTAACGGGGGTCGGATGGCCTAACCGCCTCCCTTGAGAACGCCGTACAACCCATTGAGAAGCTCAATGTGGCAGGTGCATGTCGTTACTCCTTGAGGGCAGCTTAAGGCTCACATGAATCGCCACGTTTATGCACAACAGATATTGTCGAAAGTACGCGAAGATCTAGCTTTATGTTACGCGAGCTTCACGGTTATCGGCCTTGCTCGTCATAGTGAATTCGCGTCGAGGAGGCGATGTTGAGTAGCTGGTCGGAGAAGGCTGCTCACAGAGAATGACGGTGAACACAGGTCCAAGTGGCATTAAAACGAAATTGTTGGCGCAATGAAGAGTGAGGTACCGCCAGCCGAGACGCGTCACGGCTGAGCTCATAAATATATAATCTAGTTATAGTAATTAACGACGACCGCACGAATTACTAGGAGCATGCTTTTGCAGCAACCTGTTGCGAGCAATCGGTCGCATTCAACTGATGTTCGAATCTAATAGTTCGCTCGTAACTCGTTCTGATCTACGGTTTGATGTACCGTACGATTCATGCATTGAGTAAACCTATATATATATATATATATATATATATATATATATATATATATATATATATATATATATATATATATATATACATTGTCACGGTAAAGGATATCTCGGGATCAGCTAGCCGGTCGGGTTGTGTAGTTGTCGTCCAGCTCAATGATGAACACGACGAGAGAGAGCGAGCGGGAGAGAGGAACAACTCCTCTCTCGGACCAAAATATAAAACAGTTCGCGGCCAAATTTGTCGATTTGCAAACCTGCTGCAATTTCACGCACAGCGCTGCCATACTGGAGGAGCCCGTGGCGAACCCGGGGCTGTCGGGGTCCAATCGAGTATTTCGAAGTGTTCCACATCTACACACTGTGTACAATGCATTCACCACGAACAACCGATGTGAAGAACAGCAACGCGGTCGCAGCAGTAGCCGAGTCGCCCGGTTATACTGAACAACACTGCTCTACCGATTTTCAGTTGAGTGGCAGGCGTCTGCACAGGTCCAGTTAACTGGTGCGGGGCCCATTGGCTCACCTCACCGTCGGCTGCTGTTCGGCGCGGGAATTTCACCAATATCGTCGATCACTGTCACGTTGACGTTAGCCGATCTTCTATTATCGATTCGCTCCCTACTCCACGAGCATAAAGCATAGTGTTCACAATCAATCTGCCGACTGCAGGCTGAGAGTTGCAAATCGGCAATCGGTGCCATTTTTCGCCGAATTATGCTGCTCGATCACCATCTACTGCTGTTCGAGCCCATCGAGCTGCTGGTTGGCCAGCGAGAATAGCGCAATTAGATTTTGCAGGTCGCGCGGCGTGCAGAGGTAGAGCAAGGCACAAGGCGGTTAGGACAAAGTCGACAACTCGGTCGGGGAAGTGCCGGCGTACGGATTTTCCGTTGCGTGTACGCCTTTCCAAAGACAACAGCAGTGCACCGCGAAGCAGTTCCGATTGCCCGGTAGCCCAGCGGTGGCGTAGCGTGGCGGTTGTTGCCACAAGCGCAGCAAACAGCTGATCGAACGATGTGGCTCTCGACATCTTCCGCGTCAGAACTGGCTGAGATTCTGCTAATTCCGCGAGAATCGCTGCTTTCGGTATTGGTTCATAAGACGGACAATGACCCCTTGAAAATGCAAATGTGCAACGGTGGGGATCGAACCGGTGCACCTACGTCCGTCTCCTCCGATTGCGCCGAGGCGCACACGAATGCACCACCAGGCCACCGGGCTCGAACAAACGAACAACCTTTTTTTTTGTTTTTTTTAGAGGAAGAAATTTTCTTCAAACGCACGTTTACCACGAACAACCTGAAGCATAGCTATTGTACGATCAGATTTCCGAGCGTTCAGGGGCTCGTTGCGTCGCCGGCTACAGGTAGCAGCCAGGGGCAAGAACGACGACATTAGCCCCTTTGCAAAGCGCACGTGAACTCGACTGAAAACAGCCGACACCCACAATATGGAACATGCCCCCGTGCATTGTACGTGTCCTTCGCGCAGGTATCCTGATGCGAACACGCAAGATAGGCGCACAGCGCGGCAGACGTGTAATCAATTGTGTGAACAATAGCGGCGCCGGCAACAGCAGCAGAACCAGCAGACGCCGGTGACAGTAGACCCCGAGGAAGAACGGTGTACGAATCTGCGCAAAGCCGAAGTTGTGAGCGTTCATGTGTTCATCGTAATTAGCTCGCAACACAATCGCAGACGTTTGTGAGCGTTTACCTCTGACGACGGCGACGGCGGACGACGAGCGTCAGCCGTGAGCGAAGAGTGAAGCCGCAATGAAGCCGTCATGAAGTTTTGTCATTTCCTTGGGTTAACCACAGCAACTTCTGCTCGTCGACCGGACCACATGCTGGCTGACGACGGTTGGAATGAAGAATCACTGAATGTTATTGTGATCAAATTCGACAGGCACATACACACAACAGCGGTGCGTGTGTGTGTGTGTGTTTCTTTGTATTGTGTTAACATAGAGATCATAGCGTAAAGTGGGATAGATAGAGGGGGCGGGCGGGTTTCGACTACTGCAGCTAATTGTGAACGGTAATTAGTTGTGACAGATCAGACGACTTCTATTCATACGTACTGGATCGTGTGGAATGCTGTATATATATATATATATATATATATATATATATATATATATTACGTTCGTAGTAATACAATACAATACAATACACTATACACTATCCTATATATATATATATATATTTCGTAATATACGATATAGCTATTATCTATTTACGTATTTCATTCGGCGATCAGCACGCACGCCAGCCAACGAGAACTGATGGCTCAACATGAGATCAAAGGCATGTCTGAAAATGCTCACCCCCGACAAGCTCTCCTGCGCCCTCCTCCCATACGCCGTGTGCCAAGTTTCGCAAAGTACACGCGCAAGACAACAACAGGTTATCTCCCCCAGACCAGCTGGCTGCGTCACCAGCCTCCAAGATAATATGTGCCTGTTGGCCAATGCAGTTTTTCCTCTTGGCTGATATCTTCTTTCGATCGATTCCCTTATTAACCCGGCAAGGGCAATGTTGTCGTTGGCACCCTGTTGTTGCCTGTTGTTAACTCGGTGAAATGTATGACCCAGCCAACCAACGCATCAAATCGAACTGACACAGGATAATATCGACGAATATCGATCTGCAGGTGACGAGTCGACGTTTGAAATCCGAACCGTGACGCCCCCCTTTGGATGCATCGTAACACCCAGCAGGGTCTGATCTTCTCGCTCGAACGATCCAGCTGGTGTCCTATTTTCCAAGGGGCCTGTCCATGTAACGCCAGGACGATGTTAAGCAAGTCCAAGTAAACCCCAACTTCTGGGGACCGGACCGACGGCCATCACGGCTGCATCCTGCTGTTCGTCGTGTCCATGCTGACGGCGGTGGCGGTGATGCTGCAAACACACTATTACACTAGCACTGCTAACCTTGCCAACTATTACCCCTTTACCATGCAGACTGTCAAACGTCGCCCAGAAACTCAGCGTCGTGTTGCGCGTGTGTTGCATTTGTGAGCGGCGACGCGGCGCATCGACTGGTCCATGCCAGGAGACGGCGGATTCAAGGTACACCGGTGCCGGTCAATAGCCAGGCGAGGTGGACTCGTAATTCATTCGAAAAGGAGATGGATGGTTTGCCAAACCGGTGCTTCTATAACAAGCAAACAAATATACATAGTGATAAGTGTAACGTATACGGGTGCAGGGCTGAGAGGGCCGGGGCATGGCAGCCGTCAAGGTGTATCTATATCATTGGCGAGCTTCACCAAATTGGATTTCAGACTATCGAAATCGATTCAAATAAAACACAATCGTATCGATATTGGGTAGCGATTGGGCGTCGCCTGTTGATCTGGGCCCATAAAAATCGCCGGGACGACTGAATAAAATCAAATCAAGCTGACCAGCACAAATACCTCGGCTGTGTCTGAGTTTTAGTGGATCTTTTTAGATTTCCTCCGAACTAAGGGGGATAGCTTGTTTATGCAGTTTGCACGCGAGCGGTACGAACATCCACTACAACTACAGAATCGGTGGGATTAAATAAAACGCGAGAAAATCAGATGTGACATGCTTACATATGTCAAATCAATTATCTAAGTATCTATGTATAGATCGGCGACCGGCAACCTTTTCGTCAAGCCGATATCTGTCCATTTTGTCTATACTTTTAAAAAAACACCAACAAACTCTCGCCGCTCGACTCATTCTCGAATACAACTACTCGTCGTGAACGTAAATTAGCAAAAAATAAATCATAAAACCAACGAACGAACTAGCATAACGCAGCTAAACACAGTGTACGCTTAGGTATCGATCGCAGAACGGCCGGTGGCACCCAATTGAATATCGTCGTGAACAACAATCATACATGTCTTCCCCGGGTGGCGCCTGACCACATGAACTTCCTCCCTCAACGATGACTACGAATTATGCCACAAATAGCGAGAGGCGCCGAATATATGAGATGCTCATGAATCCTGACACATCTCTGGCTGCTGACATCCATTCGTATACTGGCAATCGCGTCAGAACGACAGGGCAACAAGGTCCAACTTCTGTCCCCGGCAGAAGCCTCACGAGTTGCACCTATCTCGCGATCGCCAATTACTGCAAATGAACTCAAAATGAAGTTCATACTCTGAGCCAATCCATATACGCCAATCGTTTGTCAGTGAACCGATTCGCTGATTCAGCTCTTCGCTCAATTGCGCGTCGACGATAGTAATGAGTCGGTTAACGATACTTTTGTGTAATTACAGATGTTCTGTGTGCTTGTTGTTCGTCTATCTGTCTGCATGTATATACTATGTGTTATGGACACGGACGATGGGTACACACAACATACGTTGTGTGTGAGTTCGATCACTCGTAGACAATATCCGAGCAGCCATATTTCAGGCGGGCTGGACGCCCGTTCCAAGGGCACCAAAACCAAACAAATCACGTGGGTCAGACAGCCGGATTCAGAGAGTTGCCGGAGTTGTTTGACCTCGGCGTAACTCAATTCGTCAATATTGTTGCAATCGACAGAACGCACGCTGAGAAGCGAGAACGCCGAACATGCTGGAGACAATGCAGCTCTTATACGATTATCTCTCTACCATTTAATAATAATAATAATAATAACAGCAATCAAATCAATATTAATTAATTGAGGCGGAATATAATAGAAGCGATAGATCGACGCATCCCGGCTCTGTTTGCCAAACGAGTTTAATACCCATTAATTATTTGTTTCGATATTCTGCGGACGCTTCGTGAGCGACGGAGCCGACCACATTGTTCACCAGTCAAGCGTGCAACATTAGTATTGTTACGTGCGTATATGATGATATTTGTAGTATAGTATTACCAGTCATGGGTAGTTACTACACTAGACATATGGTACTACGAAATATATAGTTAATTAATTCGGCAGCCACCCTTGAGACTCTGCTTCTTGAGAGAGAGAGAGAGCCGCTTCCAAGGAGATAAACGGCTAGTATCGAGTTCTCTCTGTATGTGACCAGGTTGCAGAGGCCTCCGGCTTTTTCAGAGCCAGAGACTTAGCCAAGCCGTCCAAGCCGTCGTCCTGACAATAGGCGCTGAGCACTCATCGCCTCATCTCACCGAGTCTCTAACAAATGTCTCATAGCTCGAAACGCGCAACGCGAGCAGGAACAGCTCCCGTTCGCTGCTATGCGTGCGCAACCTTAGTCGAATGGATGGTGACTAGACATTGTTACCAACAATAGCGCTAGTGTTATATATACATATATATATATATATATATATATAGCATTGGCAAGGCGGTATTCACAGATCGCGACCGAGGGTGGATCGACTGTGTGGAGTATCTCTTTTTGTCTTCGTTGTGTCGTTACAAACGCAGGTACCCATGCGGCATTCGCCTGTTCGTTGCGTATAGATGTATATGTCTGGATGCTAATCAAGCTTACGTACATCAAGTATGAGCGAGCTCCAGTGAACGGACGCCGCCAGGGCCGGGTATGATTATGGGGCCGGAGTGTCCTTCGCTCGTAAGCAAGATTTACTGCGATGACAACCGTCACTCTGTCGAGTCGGCTAACATCGAGATTGTACATTAATGATAAGTATTAGTTTGTATGTCGCTTATTGTCGACGTCCGCCCGCTACGGAACAATCGCACCGGACAATCTAACTCTGATCGACTCGCGCGGACTACGATACGCTGGGGTCAGAGACCATACGATTCACAGAGGGCGACCCCCGTGAGAACGGCCAGATATTTGAGTGTTACCGCGTTATTCAAAGCGGACCGTTGAGTCAGTCCAGGCGAACTCGTAGACGATGAAACAGCGCTAATGTGTGATTGCAGCGAGATGCGTTGAGCCTATCGACTAAGGCTCAAGCACTGTGTGTCAATAAGAGCTCTTCCGCCGATTTCGCAAAGGCCAAACGCACCGCAGAGATCGAACAATGCCGAGTGAGGCGGTTACGTTCGGGGACAACCTGACACCGCATTATCCTGCTGACTAAGGCACGCTGTACTAGAATCCACCGCCCACCGCCCCCCCCCCACCTAGATTCCCTCCCGAACAGCAAGCAATTGATGTTGAGAGAAACTGCCTCGCTCCAAAACGAAATTCCCTCGATTCCCTCCTATCTAGATATTATATCTCGTTGAATTGCTCCACAGCCGAGTCGTCATCGGCATAAACGAAGAAACGATTGACATAAGAAGGACGACAACAACAATGGTCAATCCATGCGAACTTGGTATCGTCGATCCGACACCTATGCGAGGCAAGTTGCTGTGTCAGATAGGCCTCGCCTCCTCGTTGTCGTCATTGTCTCAGTTCAACTGAGACAGAGACCGGCCCTTGTGCTTGGCGGCGTTCCCGAGCAACCATTGACGTTCGGTGTTGAGTCCAATGTCGACACGAATGCAGGCTGACGTCCGCTGCCACTTGCAATGTACGGGGGGTCGAACGGCTATTGTCCAACGGCTAAGGCGTACTTTTTTTCCGCATAAGGAGTGGCAGGGAAAAGTGTTAAGTATCATCTATATTTGCTGAACGCTTAGATAAGTATGCCGCAGGTTCAAATCCTTCTTCAAAACGACCCGTGGCCTTAACGAGATCGCTAGGACATGTTTCCCAGCGACATGTTTCACAGTAATGCCACACGGATGAGCGCCGAGAGGTGTCTTATGGAAGAAGGGCTTTCGGGGCTCCCTTTCAGCCAGCAACGGGAAAAAAAACAGGACCTGCCCCTCGAGGCTCAGGAAGCCAATCCAGGGTAGTCCCGATAGATAGAAACGATTAGCCTAAACAGGTGGCCCGTCAAATTCTCGCACCTCTTCAAAGAACAGGCAAACAAACAAACCGAGAACATTAGTTAGCTACTTGAACGCGGAGGCAAACGCGGCCATTTTCGAATACGATTTTCCAAGCTAACCTTACACGCCGATGTGTGAACTAGCCATTGTAATATATGTATAATTGTTCCCACGAGCATTCTGCATAACGAACGTGCTATGAAGCTGCCGCATTCGCTTAAAAGTCAATCAAGCCGTCCCATTGCCACGGGCGAGCTGCAGCGACGGCGACATCACCCCCACGGAACAGACTCAGGCAGGGTCAAACTCGTCAGGGACCCTCTCGTTGAGGTAGCAGTTGTCCCACGAATAAATACGACGCGCGTAAGAGGGGTGACCAATCGAACCGCGCAGAGTTCACGAGTCGCCAGGTCCTGCCCCAATTGTTAATCTGCCGGTAAGCCAGCGTCTTCCCTCAAGGCCGCCGCAACGGCAAACTGACCATGTGTACTCATGAATATTAATAATAGTTAGAATAGAATAATGATAGCACACCACGCGTAACAAGGCGGAGCAGACGAGGCTGTACGGTGCATGTGTCCTTCCCGGAGCTGGCGGCCGACCAAGGTATCTCCGCGCGGGGGAGGGTTTGACCGCCTCTCGGAGTGTCCGCCAAACTAACGAGGGTCCGAGCCACCGAGCGCTGGTGGGTGAGATCGGCCATGCAATTCCTATGTATGTTCCACCCACAGGAGAGCACCCACAGCGATCATAGCCGAACAGCAACGTGTGGGCCGTACGAAGCAGCCAGGAACAGCTGGTCATCGTCGTACGATGGATGTTACGCAAACTGCATACTGTTTCGTATTCTTATGGGAGTTATTATTGTTGCCATATCGTTTGCTCCGATGGGTTAAAGGTGCTCGCCCGTGACACCCGTGAACCCAATCTGTAAGCGAAAAGCCGGGTGAAGGTTGAAGCAATACGAGCCTACACGAGCGTTCGCTGGGGCCTCAGCAGCCACTTTCTGAACAAAGGCGGGCACCGTTCACGCGCGCTACGGTTCGATTGGCCCGTACGCAGGCCATCGGAGTCGATCGTTTAGGTCGCGCGATGCCCTCATATTCCGACACATGCTAATGTAGGCCACGCCGTTGGCCAATTGCTAAGAGAGACATTGGCTCATTCCAGCGATTTCTACGATGTCCTTCTTGAACCCTCTACCAGCGAATCCATGCGCTTGCATAGATACGTTGAATACAACACTCAGTCACTTGCACTCAGCGAGACCCTCGGGCCGTCGAACCCTACTGTTTGCCTCAATTTTTCACCGTAAAATAATCATAATATTAGTTTATGATTATTATTATCATGATTATCGCATTATCATGAAATGTACACCCCTACCAGCTGAACAGATGCACATCGTCCATATGAGTCCTACACGAGTCCCAGCACCTCGCCCCATTGTTACCGTACGTCGTACGCGTATGCTACACAAATGAGGTTCGGCTGCATCGCGCGCACCTGCAACGCCCGCCAACCCTTTGGGCCTGAACGTGGGTAGGACTGTGGCCGTGTAGGTAGGACTCGCGTGATTATAATACGGGTGGCAGGATCCTTTATGTATGATGTCTGTATGCATGTATATATGCGGCAGGTGCTCCGAAGGGGACCACACACACACGGCCCCGAATGGTCCCGAGGTGTTCGGCAGTCCGAATGTTTGTCCGAAGGTCCGACCAAACATCCATCCATTCGCCCGTCCTTCTGTTCATCCGCCTATATCTTTCAATATCTATCTACCGCTCTCTGGATGTACGTCGGTCTGCCGATCTGCATGAGCGCCTACATGATTATTGTTGCCGTTGATTAGGGTAAAGGGGAAGGCTCTCCCGCGGCCGAAATGTATCAGCTTTGCCGGAGGAGCACGCCAGATTAAACGAGATGAGATGCGAGAGCGGTGGGCGTTATTGAATAGAGACAGAACGCGATATTCGGATATTGGGTATACATGTTCCGATAACGTACATATCCATGTGTCTGATAGATGTGCTATGGACACCAGATACAGATATATGGGGTTCTGGCGGTGTGCGTTTCTGAGAGTAGCGGCGGCGACAGCAGCAGCAGCGAGCACACGTGATGCCCTTCTCGTCACCACGGCGCCGGTTAGTTTTCGGTATGCTCCCTTCGACGAGGTTGGTTCGGACCGCCACGCGGAACAGCTCCACCGGACGTTCACAGGTAGACTGGCGGCCTGGCGACGGCAAATGCCCCCCGGACGACCACAGCAACACCAACGGTGGCGCGAACGAGGACGACGATCAACAGGGTTTGATGGGACGTCCCGTGCCATTACGTGCCAGGTTCTTTACTAGATGTGGCCACGAACCGACAACAACAACAACAACAGCACCAGAAGCATCTCGATGACAACTGGTGACGAGGCCGTTCGCGAACGCTTGGATAGTTTACGTGACATCATAGTATTAGATAATACTCGCGTCGTTATTGGTCGCGTGACGCGGCCACTGATCGAACGCGGACACGACGTCGCAGCAATGGAACAGAGCCGATAATAGAAATCGATTGCTGGTGGCGGAATCAACGGGATCTGCATTTCGAAGCGCCTCGTCCCTCTACCTCATTTGTATTACGATGTAGTTTAATACTCAAGAGAAATCCCGGGCATAACGTTCGTGGAATAGACAGCCGCATCGATGAATACGCAATCCAATCGGGAAATGTGTGTTTGCCATCGTCGGCCCCCGGGAGGGTTGAACGCCCCCGCGTGGCTGAGAATGTTAATATGATTGCGTTCAAAAATTATAAATTATCTATGTTCAATCATAAGAATCGCGAATAATTCCTGCTGCTTCTGTTGTATCGGTATCATTGAATCAGCGAAACCTCGCTCGGTACAGAATCAAATTAGACAAAAATCGACCTCGACTCTCCGAGCCTATACCTTCCACACTTCGTTGTGTGCGAGAGCGGGAGAATACGCTAGAAAAGCAGGGAAAGAAATTGACGAATATAACCATTTATAGGCTTAGTTGTCAAATAACGAATTTAACAAAATTAAACAGGTGTTATTTTAATCTATTTAATAACTATTATTATAATAATATTATGAAGGAAAATAAAATAATGATGAGGTACGTACGTCCCTTAACGTGTACACGCGACTGTAAGACCGTTATGTATTATATTTACATTATATGAAACAGTGCCGCCTTTGGTGACCTTTTCCAATCAGCGTTCGTTTAAATTTTGCTTCTCTGGGCTTTGCGCGCCTGCTCGAGATGGCGGTGTTCGCGTTGAATCCCTGACCGCCAACCTCCTGGGCCGACCTTTGGCAGCGTGGTGCTCCAGGTTCCTCTCGTTACTTGCCTGCAACCTTCTTTCCTATGTGTTGTGATAGTCTAATGAGGATTTATACACCGAGCCTTACATCTTCTGCAGCCGTGCACCGGGTGCTAGCGGCTGACGAAAGAGGGCACACGCCTCTCCCCATAGGCAAGAGGCATACCTCGACCGAGCCACGCACCCTTAACGAGTCCTGATCAGAGTCCGCCATTTCCAAGATACACATGTTCTATCCATACGTAATGGCAGGGCCTAAAATAAGATGGGTAAGCTACCTAGTGACTACCACAGCCGATGTCGAACCTAAAGGCGAATTCTCCATATCGTGTGTGTTCTTCGCTTTACCCCGGGGGAAGGGGGTGGTGGGGGTGGTCGCCCCAGAGTTAGGCATTCACCTGCAGGCACATAACGAGTATTAACTAGCGACCACCTCGGACAGGACGAGAAGCGAAAGGAAACACTGTTAGCCAGTTCCGCATGTTACCTGAGTACGGATAGGATGTCCGTTGCAAGGCCATCGAATCGGGCTTCTTCTTTGCCTGAACATTACCAGTGGTTATTGTTGTGCTGGTCGAGGCCGAGCCGTTAGGGGAGCTTGGGTAGGCTGAGGTTAGCTCAGCAAAGGTTGGCTTCTATGTTCCCGTCACCGCCCTTGTTCTCCTGCCGTTCCATGAATTCCTTTTGTTCTATCGAGCAAGATGTTGTGTCCACCAGGACAACCTCAGCCGCCTGAGCCGGCTGCAATAAGGGGATCCCCTGCTGCAAGGTCCGTAAGGCCAGCAAATCAATATGGCTTACTAGTGACAATTAAGCCAAGAGACAAGACTCGCGAAGCAGCTTTCCCAGCAGCTTTCGTGAGAGCAACGTCCAAACGTAGGTCGCCGTCCATCCAAAGTGCCTCTCCCACCCGCTCCTAGATTGCATCGAACGCCCGTCCGCCCTTGGCGCCGGCCCGTCTCTGGACACAGCTTCCAACCGACATGAAGCAGGATTTAGCCCAAAATTGGGACAGTGGCGTCGACCACCGCCGAGGCGGTGGCGACGAAGCCACTTTTTAAGGCATTGAGGGCCTGCGGGGGCTCGAGTTTGGATTTTTGGGGGCTGGCTGCTGAGATAATACAGAAGGTGCGAAGGGCACTACGCTTGGGGAACGCTCCGGGTTATGAGGGACGGAGACGGCTGGCGAACGAGCCGGCCGCATCGAAGAATTGTGGCAGCGAATCTCCGCTGGGTGTTTCTTGGGGGGTAATGCTGGGGTTAAGAAGAACGCTACCGAGTGGCTTGAAGGGACGCGGAGAGGCGAGGGAGGACGGGGAGTTCGAAGTGAACATATCCGCAGAGACCTCCGAGGAGGACGCCGGCGCACTGCAGTCCACTGCTGCGGCTACTGCTGCTGCTGCTGGCCCAGGAAGTGGCCAGGGTTCAGCGGCAAGGGGTTCAAGCCAGTCGGGTCGGGAACCAAGATTTATAGAGACGGCAAGCGGCCTCACGAGGCGGTCGCGACCCTAAAACTCGTTTAAAGTTTCGTCCGCCACTCGCAGCCCGCTGTCCGCTACCGCCTAGCCTCTTCTTTCTCGTCTTTTCTTCGCTTAAACTTTCGTCCACGTTTCTCCGGCGTTTTCCCTCTGTCTCTCGCTCTCTCCCTTCCTCGTTCATGCGCGGCTAGCTGGACGCCGAACGAACGACTCTCCTCCTCTTATTTCGGTAATTTCTTTGTCGTTGCAAGTTGCCCTGCTCCCTTTCCTCGAACCTACCCTCGGCCCCGGCGCCTCCCTGAGAAGCCTCATCAGCCCCGACCCCACCTACAGCAGCTCCTACGGCGCCCGTTGCTAGGCAGGCCCGCGTGGGTCGTCGTGGAGTCACGGGGACATAGGGGTTTAGCAAGCGCTATTGGGGTCGGAGTAGTGTGGTCCTTTTTCGACTGTTGATCTATCGCTTTTAATGCACACAATGAAGGAGAGGATAAGCGGGACAATCTTTCCTGTCCTTAGCTGGACGTAAAACGACAGATAGATCTCGTAGTTTTAGAGTTCAGCGCCGTGCTCAAAAAGCTCTTGGCTGACGTGCTCGTGACGCGCTTACTAGAGTCGTTTCGTGAAGTCGTTCCGAGCATGTGTGAGCCAGCCGGCAATGAACAATTTCGATGATTTTGACAACGGCCCTCCCTCTAGCTGTATCCAGTTCTACATATATGTATATGATATGAGGTTTTTTTTCCCGCCCGATATCTCACGGCTGAGAACTCGGCCGGTATCTTGTTAGTTGCCAGGCACGTCGTGCTCTCAGTCCGCTTGCCGATTGGGGCTCGCCACTGGGAGTTCAGCGCACTTTGTTGGCTCATTCAAGAAACACAAACTTCGCACAACGACGGATCGCCGTCGCCGTTGTAGAGGTTGGAGGCGTTTGGGGCAAGGGGTCCTGTCTATCTGGGCAGGAAACTGATGTCGACCGCTCATTTTTATGATGGTCGGTTGGACGGTCACCTTTTTATCATCAGTGACATTTTGCGAGGCATTTTTGTAGCCTCATTTGGCCCGGCCGAGCTATGTAGCACTAGGCGTGCGTGCGTGCGCATACGTGAACTAGGGAACACCAATGCTGCTGCGGGCCGGTGCCTCGGGTTCGAGGGTAGAGAACCTCGGGGCTGTGGGGCTGATATACCCCGTGGTGGACGTCGCTGCTGTCCCAGAGGTGCCGGACACCTCGGCAGGTTCGACCGCAACAACAACAACGATACCAATGTGTTCGCCGCTCAATGTGTTCGGGCGTGCGTGTCTAATACCCCGCTTAAGGGTGGAACATTGCAGCGGCTCGATATTAATAGTGGATAATATCAAGTCCAATTTATTATTATAAGCGCTGTGAAATAAATATATATATATATATATATATATATATATATATAGAGAGAGAGAGAGAGGGAGGTCCTTCTACTGATATAAAAAGACGAAGCTCAAGACGACAATTGCGTCACCATTATTATATGTCGGCCCTTTGATTTCCGCTCTCGCACAGCGACTTTCTTTTCGGTCGGCAGATTTGCCGTACGTAACATTGTATTTAGCAACATTAGACAATGTCGAGTTGCCATCAGGATCACTCCCCTCGTCTCGTATGCACCGCCATTGATTCCTCAATATATGATCAGATATATTGAGCCACCGTCAGCGCTTAGGTGGCTTGGACGGCTAAGTCTCT
Organism: Stratiolaelaps scimitus; assembly: GCA_019614645.1. NCBI lineage: Eukaryota > Metazoa > Arthropoda > Arachnida > Mesostigmata > Laelapidae > Stratiolaelaps > Stratiolaelaps scimitus. Next base: position 1,626,526 of record JABWDB010000011.1, on the reverse strand, counting down.
GGCTATCAGAAGCCAGAGGGAGCAGGTTCGAGCCCCGCTGCGTGATGACATATAAGAGAGCTTAAGCATTGTAACAATTGCAGCTCCTTTAATAAACCAATAAACATTTACCATTTACCATATGGGTGGTTCAGCGGCAGCAGTTGCGTTCATTCGCAAGGGAAAACTCTCCTGACACGCGCCAATCCTTTCTGCCGCTCCCGATCTGACGACGAGACTCGAGTAAGCCCTCGGGTTTCCTCCTATTAACCTAGGGTGGCCGAGCCAAGCGTATAGACGTGCGTATGTATGTGTGAGAGAGAGAGAGCGAGAGGTCGGGAGATATTCAAAGATTCAGTAGACCTGGTGACGAAGTTGGGCGCCGCGGTGCGACCAGCCAGTTAATTCGATTGGCGTTTAAAGGCACCGCAAATCGGTACATCGCAGTGAGTGCGAGATGATAACACGAGATCTCTAAGTTGGCGTGACGGCGCTCCGCTTGTCGGCAAGCACCCTTGTGTATTTCCAGCCGTGGCCAAGCCAGCTAACGTTGAGTCTCACTAGCCCGGGTAGCGACGGGCCACGACACTGATACTTCTTAGCAGGTTTGCGGTTCGCAGCGCACTGTTACACAAGTCTACATACTATTATCGAATCTATTTCTGGTTGCAACGCAATCCTGATATATTTCGCATCGCCGACCTGAGCCTGATTACATGATATCATCGAGCCGCGGCCGGGCCTTGTTGTCCGCGTCTGCAGGCCCTGGCAACGTTTACAGAACAGGGCCATCTTCAGCCCACATGAGATTAGACATATTTTCATTTTGTAGATAAGCGAATCGTTACGAGACCATTAATGAAAATGAATTATCAACACATGATTGGCACAACCACGTTATTCTTCTAGCGCAAGACGATCCGTGTAGATTTCTCTCTGTCTCACACCGCCTGACCACGACAGCACGATCATTTCCTCACGGCGATACAGCACCACGGCAGAAATCTATCTAGACAGACGATAAAAATACCACCATACTCAACTGTGTCGCTATTGTTACGACAGCGGATTACCCCAAGAGACGCTCAACCCGATAGAGTCAGAGGGGCCGTATGCATTCTGGCGTTGGCCCATCGAATTGTGAATAGCCAGCCTTGCTTACCACAACCCACGCAATTCGTACAAGACAGAGATTAGCACGTGCGTGCTGCCGATGTCCGTAGGTATTTCCACGTAACTTAGAGACAAAAAAAACCGAATCCTCCTCCCGAACAGTCCTCGCTCGACCGCTGTCACGTCGAAGCGCGCTACTGCGAGCGGAACAGCTCGGAAAGGTTGCCGGCTGCAACGGCAACGATTGTCGACGCCGCCACCCGTAGAACTGATACCTGTTACTGACTCGTTTAACGACGACAACGACAAAGGAAGCTTCTTGTTGAACCATTCGTTGGTCCCATGGGCAGCGCAGTGGTCAGCGGTCGCTTAGTCGGCAACGAAGCGAGTCATCGAGCGTCGAGCGCCGAACGCTCAGCGTTCGTTCGGTCGGCTGGACGTTACTGGGCTTCGGCTTTGCTCGCCAGCCGCAGTCAGCTCTCTTCTTGTGTTTCGCCAGCTTGGAACTAGCGAAATCCCTTTGCTCAACCGTTCGTTCGTTCAGCCCACGTCGAACAGCAGCGACGGCAGGAATTGGCGCAAATTGATCGTCGCCAGAGCGCCAGCGATGGTAGTGGCATGGTTGCTAACCATGTATTGTATTGTATTATATTATATATAATACAATACAATACATGACCACTGCGCTGACCACTGCGCTGCCCATGGGACCAACGAATGGTTCAACAAGAAGCTTCCTTTGTCGTTGTCGTCGTTAAACGAGTCAGTAACAGGTACAATACCTCCGACGTTCAGCGAGTACTCGACTACGAGGGGCGCAGCGGCCTCGCCCTCAACCCCACTAAGTGCGAGATCTTCTCTTTGGACGCGCAGCTCGACCTCCAGCGGTCGCTCCCAGGATGCCGTCTCACTCAGAGGTTGTCCCTCGAGCTCGTCGGCTCCCCTCTGACGGACGAGGCCATCCGGCCGCTATTGGACCGTTGCCTCGAGAGGACGGCCGTGATGCTCGACCGACTGCCCCTGTTATCGGCTCACCAGGGGCTGTTCCTCCTTCGGTCCTGTTTCTCGGCGGCACGCATGCAGCACTTGCTTAGGACATGCCCGGCCGGCACTGAGGCTTCAGCCCTTCACGATTATGACGACATGGTGTTGGACGCGCTGACGACGATCCTGAACCTCCAGCTCCCTCCGGAGGCGGCGTCGCAGGCTACCCTTCCAGTCCGCTTCGGGGGCCTCGGCATTCTCAGTGTTCGCCGCTTGGCCGACGTTTGCTACGCCGCGTCGCTCACGGCGGTTGCCGACTTGGTCGCTACAGTCCTCCCCCCCGAGGCGCTGGCCCACTTCTCCGCCTCCCAGGAAGCTGCCCTTGACCAGACGGGCGCCCGCGCTCGGGTCCCTCCGGACAAACAGAGCAAGCAGCGGGCATGGTCCGATGCCCTGCACCAGGAGCTGCGGGACTCCCTCCTGGCCTCTGCGCCACACGCTGCTGACCAAGCTCGCCTCCGGGCTGTCGACAGGCCTGGTGCGGGGGCGTGGCTCCACGCGCTGCCCTCCTCGTCCCTTGGTACTGCTCTAGACGATCGCTCCCTCCGCTTCTGTGTGGGCCTTCGCCTCGGGGCCCCTGTAGTTGCGGCCCACAGCTGCGAGCGTTGCGGGGACCCCGTCGCAACGAATGGCCATCACGGTCTCTCGTGCGAACGCAGCGCCGGTCGCCATCCGCGACACACGATGCTTAATGACACGCTCGTGAGGGCCCTCCACTCCGCCGGTATTCCTTGCACAAGGGAGCCACAGGGCCTCGACACCTCTGACGGCCGCCGCCCTGACGGCCTCACCCTTGTCCCCTTCCATCGAGGGCAGCACCTGGTTTGGGACGGCACTGTGGTTGACACTCTAGCACCCTCTTATGTCAACCACTGTGCAACCATCCCCGGTTACGCAGTAGCGCGTGCGGAACGGGCAAAGCTAAGGAAGTACGCCGCTCTCCAAGCAACCCACCTGTTTTCCCCCCTTGCCTTTGAGACCTTGGGCGGGCACGGCCCTCTCACTGCGAACTTCCTCGAGGGGGTCTACCATAGGCTGATCCGCGCCACCGGGGACAAGCGCGCTGGCTCTTTCCTCCTGCAGCGCCTGTCCCTCGCCGTGCAGAGAGGCAATGCCATCGCCTTCCTCGGGACATTGTCGTCCTCACCCCCCCCCCCCATAATCCCTAGAAATCCCGCCCTACTGTATGTTTGAATAAATCGTGTTGAATGTTTCTATTATATATATATATATATATATATATTTATATATATACATGTTCACCCCAGCATTTCCAGAAGTTCTGGTGGCGTTGGCGGCGGTGGCGGTGGTATTCCGTTGGCGCGATTTAACAGCGGGTTTCGTCGGCCGTCGACGCCGAGTAAATAGACACACAAACACACATACACACGGACTCGCTCAGACGCACAGTTCTTTGTAAAGCCCGCAGCACGCTGGTATCCACCGGAGAGGCCGTGAGAGCTGGCCCACAACGATCGTTTCGTATGTCGCGGCTTGACCAGCGCGCTCTGCTGTCCACTGTCGCAAGTGAAGGCGATAACACACGCGAGTCAGGGGGGCTCTGCGGCCGAGTGCCACTATTCCTGCTTCTTTAGTTCTTCTGCACCAGCGATCAAAAGACAGCTCGATTAGCTCGATTGGCCGGCCGGCCGGACAACAGCGGACCACGACGACGTCGACTAAGTGCCGCCAGGGCACTCCGGGAAACCCCGAAGGGGCCATCGCGTCGCTGGCCGATGGATGGCCCTCAGCGTGGCGCTGAACTGACGAAGTGCCTCGGTATATCTCTGGGTGAGGGAGGCGGCAGTGGCGGTGGCGGCACGCATCATCGTTTGAGCTCTTAAGGCATCCTGCCCTGTCTGGGCGAAAGAAACGTGCTGAGGGTAGTTTGAGCCTGGTCATTCTCCGACCCGTCAGAGACTAATAACAGCGAACTGAGCGCCTAGATCGCAGTGGTGGTTTCAACAGCAGCAGCAGCAACACTAACACCAACAACGACTGGGCAAAGTAGTGTAGCAGTTTTTCCCGCCAGCCGGCTACGAAATAGATACTGGCCGGTTCTTTTTTTTGTCAAGTGAGCATCGCACAAGTGCAGAAAAGTTGAGCGCAATTCGTTGGCGTGCCACGCCTGCTACTGCTATGAACGAATCGAAAGGAGTCGGTTGCGAACAGCAGCCGGGTCCAGAGGTTTCGTGCAGCAGCCACAGCACAGCGGCCATAAGACGAGAGAGAGATAGAGGGAGAGAGAGAGGGAGGGTCGTGCTAGTCTGTCAAATCTCAGAACCATTATGACAATGGACAAACACCATTGAGGCGGTTGCAAGTGCGATGGTGAAAATCGCCGTCAGTAGGCGGCGGCGGCGGCGGCAGCGGCGCGGCCGCGGTGGTGGCACTCAACAGCGACAACAATAAAGATAAATACTACTATCTACGATGATATCTGGCCAGAGAGAGAGAGATATTGAATATGTAGATGTGTATAGCGCAAATGGACAAACACACACACACACACACGAGAGAGGGATGACTCAGCACAGCAGAGATGGCGACGAGGCAAGCGCGCGATGACATATTCGCTCTGGGCAGACAATCGCAGACAAGCCGACGCGATGAGAGATACGTTCAAATGGCGGAAAAGCCGACGAGCCAACCGGTGATCAGCACGGCTCGCAGGCGAATGTCGTGGAAGCGACGGAGGGGGTATTGTCGCGAGTATTGAACTCATGTCGGTGACCCAAGACGGAAGATGTATTCTACCGACCTGCCTGCGTCGGCAACTCTGTTGAACCATGTGTATACAGGCATAATATTGAACTGGGACTCAATGCTATCGGCTGGTTAGCGAATTCTGTTGAATTGAGCTAAAAATGCACGATATCGAACCATGTCGGCAGAAAGACGTGTGGAAATGTCTCGGAGACACTTTCTCGGATTATTTTCGCTAGTTTTCCTCAGGGCAAATAGGCCGCCATCGTCGCTGAGGAAAGTGGCTGATGTTTGATTGAGATTACAACACATATATATATATATATATATATATACATACAAGATGCGACAACACCCACAAGCGTTCCGCGATAGCGGAAGGATTCCCGAGTCATACGGTGGTTTCTGGACGAAGACAACAACGGTTGAATTTGATGTTGTTATTACTGCTATACATTGTACTATATGAAATGGCAATTCGCACAATCGCACATATACATCAGCATATCACAATTTAAGCTGATTCATATACATTTATGCAACAACGATGGCGTATCGGTGATTTCTGCTATTGTTGTTGTCGTCATAGTATCGGTATAGGCGGATGCTTTTTTGCGGATTCTATACAATGCTCCTGTCGCACGCATGCTTGAGCAACACATGCAATAACTAGAAGGGCCGACACTAGCACTAGGCTGTGAGGGTTTCCCCCTTAAAACAAACTGCAACCGGAATTCAAGCCAGGATGGGGCGGCCACGACCGAGTCGCGCTCCCGAATGTCATTTTCGATTAGTGCCCTTTTGGTCTGGCGCCTTCACTGTGCGTCCGTCATACTGGTCGAAGGGCTTCGCTTGCTTCTGTCATTAGACTGTCTTCGTCATGCAGCTGAATGCAAGTATCACCGTTCTTATAGCCGTCTCCCGCTCTCAGGGCTGGGCAGAGCTCACGCTGGCTGGCTGCGTAGCTTCTATTGCTCATTAGCCATTATCACTTACCCGTAATATTCCCACCGTTCCACGAAGAGGGAGAGAGAATATATATATATATATATATTTAGAAAGAGAGGGAGAGAAAGAGAGAGATAGATGCTCGCCGCCACTACCATGACGAGCAATGACGTTCGTTTTTCTTTGTTACTCTTCACAGAATTATCTAACGATGTTAGACAGCTTGATGTGCATCCTCATAATACTAATCATACAAATGGGACTAAAGGCAGAGAAGAAGGAGTGCATACGTTTTTAGCGCTCAATCAAAGCACAACACGTCAAGGTGCTACTTCTGCTGTCGCCGCCGCCGCCGCTGCTGTAATACTTCTGACTGCGCGCTCTGGGGCGAGCGACCCCCCCCCCCCCCCCCTCCCCCCCTGAAGCCGTGAGGCGAATGCTTGCCTCAATAAACGATCTCGGATCATATCAGTCGGACAGCGTGCGGACGCTCAAGCGGTGATGGCACATGAGCGCCTGAAAGAACACCTCGGGTCGCTCGTTCGTGTTGACCAAATCGCACGATTTGGGTGCGATGTCCACGTTGGATAGGTGAAACTCGTGCTTCGACTCCGTCTCCGCTGTGTCGTCTGTTGTGATACACTGGAGCGGCTGTGATGTTGCGAGCCTACGAGTGTCGGGCCTACGCATGAATTCAGCAGGGTGAAGGTTGTCCACTGGCGGACGAACGGACGGCGGGGTCGGCAATGATGGACCGCTTGTCTCTGCCATGCTCAGCTGCGGCTCCTGCGAGCACGCAGCTGCTTCTGGGCCGGAAGGCCGTACAGCTGTAGGCATCGTAGACGTAGCACTGTCCAGTCACTTTTTAGACAGAGAGAGAGAGAGAGATACTATGAGGTGGAACAAGATCTTCCAACTGTCGGAAGATCAATTTTTCTCGACCTGTTCCTGCTCGACCTTCTCGACCTGTTCAAGCACACGATATACGCCGGGCATAGACGTAACTCAGGACACACTGCATGCATTTAATTGACTTCGACGAAGTTACAAGAGCTGGTGCGAGATGTCTTTCGTAGCGGGCGGAGGGGGTCGGGTCGAGGCAATTGTGGACTGATTACGTAGCGTATTTCACTGGCTCGCACGATTACAATCTGATATGTAGAAAAGTATCGGCGCCCAAATACAGTCAGTTGAAGGCGCTTCAGCGCAGGCGTTCGTCCATTTCTCCCTCTCTGTATATATATATATATATATATATATATATATATATATATATATATATATATATATATATATATATATATATATATATATATATATATGTGTGTGTGTGTGTGTGTGTTGTACGATCCGTCCGACACGGATGTGACACGGTTGAAACTTTCCAGAAGCTGATATACGAACTTTGAGCGAATCGAAAGTATACTCCGACGGAATTGCCGCACCGGCGGTCGGTCGTCTGATTGAAGAGTGCTGGTAAATGTTAACCAGGATCAAGTGTCGGAGCGGATATCAAAGTCGAGCGTTCGTTTCGTCCGAGAGATGTTCGCCTTCTGGCGTTCATGAGGCGGACATGCGTTCAAGCGAATTTGCGTCAGACGGATACTCTACGAACGGCGACTCACTAGGACAGGGCATATTAAGCTTGACGTTCGGGTACTGACTCGGACAATGAAGGCTTGATTTGGAGCAACGTAACGGTTAAAGCGATGTTTTCAAGCGGTGTTGCAGACTGCGGCAAATTGTAGTATAGCTTCGGTGAATGCAAGTTCAAAAATTCAATGTATATAATATCCTATTATTATACTGTATAACAAAGAAACAACATGGTGCGTATAACAAATGGCGTACACACTACTCTATGTCCCATTTTAGACTATGAACTCTTCTTGTTACTTGCCTCAAATAGCCCACAGCCTGATTTGAGCTCGTGTCCTATCACCGCTAAGCGGAAAGACGTGTAAGTGGAACTCATTCATATTAATTGTCTGATTTTTGCACATACACACAGACCCATATATATATATATATATATATATATAAAACAGAAAAAAACGAATATATATATATTTTTTTTTTTATTCGACATGACTATTCCCATTCGTGTTGTGTGTTATTGCCGTCTCGTCGGTTGTCGTGAGGATCCGACGGCCCCGCACCTCCGTGATTCATACGATAGCCATTCACGCAATCCATGGGCCGGGATGGACCCGACAGCTGCTTTGAGCGTTCTTGCGTCGCTCATGTCATCGTGATTTCTGTTGCTCCTACCACTAAGCAGCGCTGATGCCCGCGAGCCATCATCTCAACGGCGGCGGCGCTGCTGCTTTCCTCAGGGTGCGACGCAACGAATGTCCGACTGATCAGAGGAAAAAGTGCAGCTGATCGGTCTCTAGGAACAATCGGACGAAACAAATCAACGATTGCTTTTGCTGCAGCCGCCGCCGCCGATTCCCGCTTCTCGTTGCTCTTGTCGATCCAATGCGATCCGACGGTTCGGGGTTTTGGTGATCGCCATAACGCTGACAGACGTTTCCGCCCACACAAGCACCCGATCAGTGGTGGGGGGAGAGGATAGGTTGGCGCCTCTCAGTGACGAGTCTGGTCAAATCACTCGATAGCCAGTGAGAATATATTCCCGATACAATAGCCGGGTTCGTTACTACTCGACCAGAGCATGAGCTAGAGGCGACGCCCGAGAGCGTCATGCCGTTTGCAACAGTAAGCACGACCGGGTCTCATAAAATCGGCTAAAAGCGTGCTGTTTGAGTTTTGACCACTTCCCGCTGCGTGATGACATATAAGGGAGCTTAAGCATTGCAAAATTGCAGCTGCTCCTTAAAAAAACAACAAACAATAAACCTTTATAAACCTTTACAATAAACCATTTACCATTTACCATTTTACCATTTATCTACACTTCCTAGCCATGATTTTTTAGGTCAGGCATTGATATTCGTTTCCGACTGAAGCTACGTGGAGGCATAAGCACTGAGAGCACCCGGCCAGCATCCATCCATTTTATCATACATGCTTATGGGTTAGCGACATCTGCAATTAGTTTGGCTGTCATCTACCGTTGACAGTTCGTCTCGTTGACACGAGATCGTCAGCAATCGCTAGCCTCATGCTCAAGCTAGCTCGAGTAAACGCTGACAGCAATCAGGGTTATGCCAACATCCGAGGGGTGTCAAGATTCTGGTTTTGTTCATCGCACCTGTGACCCCCCTGACTATTTAGGGACTCGTCGGCCTGAGCTGGAACGCTCGTCCCATGCACTCTGACTGGCACGCCTCCTTCTCCTGCCCGACAGCTGTGCGTCTACGCCGTTGAACGTAGGTATCGCCTCGGCTTTCGATGGATGCGCATCTTCGCTTCAGCTTTGTTCTTTCTTCTTCTTCTCTATTATTCTTCGAGGTGAATTGAAGGTCAAAGCAAACACACTTATTGGCAATACCTCGCTTGCTATGGGCGTGTGTGTGTGTGTCTATGAGGCGGCGCCGAATGTCTGACCACTCCCTTGAGCTGGCTTCAGCGGCGACTGGTAACGGGAGGCCTTCAGCGCCCATCCCGTCATGTGCTTTTCTTTTGCATCATATTTGCCCGAAAAATTCGACTGCTACTCGACGCTGAGTCACCTCTCGTAAGCGAAGTAGTCTTCGTCCTCTTCGTTGGTGTTCGCTTGCGGCCGCAGACGTAACGAGGACAGGGCGCGCGGTGTTGATTTTGTCGTCGCGCCATCGGCGTCATGAGCGTCGTCATCATCGTTGTGGTCTTCTTATGCGTTGTGCATCTTGAACGCTGCCACGTTGGTTACAGCAGACGACAGCTTAGGCTACATGGTAAGCCATAATGTCAGTAAGCTGTACCCGGGATGGCGGCCGAGGCGGCAACGTTCGAGTATCTAGGGACGCGGCTTGCACAAATCGACCGGTGGTGTCTCAGGTGGCGGGTTCGAATCCGCCCGTGGCCTAAGAAGGCGTAGCCCCTTCCGATATTTCTCGAAGTAATGCTATATGCATGATAAGAACCGATAAATCCCTGATCAGGGAAAGGCTCCGGGCTCGTTCAGCCCGCGTAATACCTGTGCTCATCCAGGTATTATACGTCTATCGATGCGCGTTACGTCTCGTCTATGTTCCCTGCATCCCCGCTAATGTCAATACCTATCTACATCTAGTATACCTATCTACATCTTGTATCGATTCACTGACGTGACGTGCTGGTTCATGCTCTTCATGTTGCCCAGATGGCGAGATGAACCGCCGACCCGCTGTGTATACTATCAACTATCACAGCTGAAGCTGTTGCGCGAACCCGTCCTGGACGACCGCAGCCGTGACTGGCTTCACAGCATTCGTTCCCTCATTCGTCGTGGCCTTCTTTCCACTGCACGGGGCGGCCCCCGAATACCCCCTACCGCAATTGCATATTGTATGTGTGCCGTTGTCCCATATCCAGCGGCGAGGTGCCTTACCCCACGGCGGCTCGATCGTCCTCGACGAAGCCAGAGCCGACGGACTCGCGCATTAGCAAACCGACCGCCGTCTCTTGGCAAGCTCCTCATTTCTAGACGGTCCGCCACCGTGGCCACTCGCTGCGTGTTCTCGATTACGCATTAGATAGCCCGAACAGCAACAACGCCGTTCGGTCGGACGCGCAGCGTTCGTCCTGTTTGTTCTGCTGTTTGTTCGGCCGCCGGTGCAACCGACACCTTCGCGCCGTCCCCGCCGTCGGTACCGCCACCGCCGCCGCCGCCGGTCGAACCAGCGGAATCTGACGATGAATCACGATCTGACGATCACCGCGAACTTTAGTGCCGCATGCGTAAGCAAACGGCGGTCGGCCGATAGCCCCGACGCGGAAAGCGTAACAGCAGATTGCGAGTGGTCCGATGAACGGCTCGGGGAAGGGGCACGAATGCACGGTCGGGGTGCTGCGTACCAACTCAGCCATTATGGCTAGCTACGAAAGAGCAACGACGGCAGCGCGACCAACGAACGAACGAAGACCGCTGGTCGCGTGGCCCAGATGAGCAAACAAACCGCGCCAAAAAGCAGAACGTCATGACAATAACGGACGGCAGGTGAGGGCGAGATGGGGCGCAGGGGCGGCAGATCTCTGAACGATGGAAAAAAAAAAATAGATGAAACAACGCACGTGGACGCCACATGAGGACATCTGGCGCGGCGCTCAGAAGACATATACAAACACACACACACACACATAGTGGCACATAAGCTAGCAGCGAAAACAGATGGACGAGACGATCATCTGCGGTGGATGCACGGCAATGAACAGGGAAGAGCCAGCGTGCCGCAGGGATAGGGGCGCATAATAACAGACCAGCCAGCGAACGGCTGCAGTCCCTCAGGAGCTCAGGTCGACAGGATCGGGTTGGTCGAGCGCCGCTCACCTCGCCCCTGCCGACATTTTACCATAGAGACGGTTCAAGTTTATAATGGTCCGATGTGTCATACACATGCCGCCGCTGTCTGCATATAGCTGATATTGGCGGTTTGAACTGTGGCTCTGGTCAGCCATGCCGGCTGAAATCTGGTGTAACCAAAGGCGTACATGATTGAAGCCATGGATATGGCCCGCTGCCTTCATCTGAGCCTCGTGGGTCGATCATGAAGCTCAGAAATCGATATCTGATCGCTGTCGACGATCGGATGTCTGACGAATGGCAAAACGCTCCCGCTATCGTTGCTTGCGATCGACGATTGATTTTGCGGGGAACGAGCAACCCGATGCGAGCTCTGCGCGCATCGGAGCACGCTGTGAAAAAAAATGCTAAAATCTTTACGTGGAGAGTACAATCTACTTTGAGGTGGCTCAGGTATGTAATGGATGCATTGTATGGATCTCCCAGCAAAATTAATCGATCTCCCACCATTATAGACACTCATTCATCTCTCCCTTTCTCTCTCTCAATCTATTAAATATATATATATATATATATATATAAGGGCTGCCGCTAGATACCGGTAGCATTGCGCTCTAACTCCAGAATTATCTTCCCCAATAAAATATCCCTACGCCATTGGTCCCATGGTCTCTATTGTCTATGGCCAGCTGGACACACTCATTTCGGTCATTGCCGCAATATATTCCTGCATCACGAACAGAGACCGAGCAGGCTTTCCAGATAACTCCACCCCACTAAGAATTCTTCAATTTAATACAGCACTACGAACGAACGAGGTCCCTGCCATATTGACCATTGCCAACCCCGCCGCCAGCGCTGCCGCCGACAACTTTAGCCTTGGCTCCCCTGCTGCTGCTACTGCCAGCGCCGCAGTGCGTTTGCCGTCCAGAGCCAGATAGACCGAGCTGATTGTCCGGCCAGGCAGCTACCCGAGCCAATAGGGAACACAGGACAGGCAGCATCTTCTCAAGGCACCAGCAAGCGGTTACAGCGTAAACTGCGTGGCCGTCCGCTGAGCATTCATCGTATGTCGTCACAGGATGGGGCTCCTCGTAGTTCGTCCCTCCGTGTGCGAGACGGTCCGCAAGATGATCACGATGGTGGCGACGGCGCGAGCCACCTTGCCATACGGCGCGTCCGATCTCTCTGGTAGCAGCGGGACTGACCGATGAACGAGGGAGGAGACCCTTGTGACCACGAAGAGTTTCACCAGGGCTGAGTCGTCTGTCCGCTGGCAACACGCGGAACAGCATCGACGCTCTCGGTGGCATGAGCGTATGGACGGCGCCACACCTGGACAGGGCGACTTCGACTCTGAATGACAAGATGAAGCCGCCCCCCCCCCACCCCCGACCGATCTGAGGTTTTTCCCCACATCTGTTCGTCGTTGGCCTGCCTGTATCAGATTTCATCTGATCAGTACTTCATCGCGCACATACCAGATGAACTGGCAGATACACAGGGTTCAGAGCATCGGAGTCGCGGGTACGTTCAGCTGTGCTCGCTGCGAGAGCTGCTCCACTGGGTTTCCACTGGAGTGAGACAGATGATGGCGCATGACACGGACACCGCCGTGATATGAAGTGCTCGCGCTGCTCGAGCCTATGTGCTCGTCTTCGTGTGTACGTACACCGTGGAGTTGACGGAGCACCCAGTTGAATGTCAACCTGTATTCTTGAGCTTCTGGCATTGGAACACGAGCCGTTGTTTTTCCTTGCGCAGGAGTCATCTTGGAAAAAGCCACCCAGTAAGGTGAGACGGTTTGAGGACAGCCAGACGATGATGAGAGGCCTCTGATCTTTTAATGCCGATTGGCCATTCGGAGCGTATTAGTTTAATGAAGCCGACCCTATTTTTACCTGTGCTGACACGAAGTAGTGTTCTATTACAGGCAGTGCTGAGCCTCGTACGTGCGGCCGCTTCTTCGGCCGGTGGTTCCACTTGATCAAGTTTCACCTCTCTCTCTCTCTCTCTTCCTCTCTTAATCTCGATATATCTCTCGCTCTGCATATGCTGTTTTTTTTTCTTGTCTCTGTCTCGACGCTGTTCTGACTGAAACACGAACATGCCTCATATCTGTCTGACATATCTGTCGCGCTGAAGGATCTTCCACAGTGACGTGGACGTGAGCCGTCCGCTTGCCCTCATCGACCATAATGACGGCCTTCCGGAGTGCCGTGAAGTCTTATCTTTCTTCTCGATTGTGGAGTTCGTTCGCCATCCGTCATGGCGTTACCCCCTGGTGTTCGCGGAGCGTGTGACCCGAAGCTCCGGCCACGTCGATGCGATTCGATTGCCGCCGTCGTCGTCATCGAGCACCAGCGCCTCCTCTGCCCGCGCTCAAATTGAGCTGTTTGCCATGAATATTCATTTGCGAACTTGGCCCCATATATCCATGCCCGAATATCCCCCCGGCCGAGTGTCCTCCAAGCGGATCCGGCCGAGGTGGACCCCGATCGCCCCGTCATCCGATCTCCGGGTCGTCGCTGTTGTTCCTGCCCTGCGTCGAGCTCCCGGCGATCTGAGCTGATTAAATGACAAATTGTTGGCAGACGCCGACCGCAGCCACGATGTCAGGACATCCACGAAGGCTACAGCTACATACAGAGCACAGTGAGATGTATCAGAGTTGGTCAACCATCACTGCCGATGCCGCTATTAACTACTGCCTCCTACATACAACAGCTAACGTCAACTATCTTCTGCTGGGCCTCAGTCACGCCGGCCGTGTCGATCGGTCGACTACCAAAACCATGTGTCTGCTGGCCAGGAATGGTTTGAGAAACAGCTCACTGGCACCCCTCATAGGAGCACTCACGTACGGACACGTATAATATGATAATACACGTCTGACAGCCGCCGCCGCCGCCATCCTCGCGGCCGACGGACGAACGCTGCCCCCACTGCTGATATCGTTGTCTAGTTATTATTAGACACGCTAGCCTGTCCAGATTGCACGCAGCCCCCAACGTTTTAAGTCACTTTCAGCTGCGTAGGTGTGTTTGTTTGCGGGTATGCGTGAGCGTGTGGTATCTAGCTCGCCCACTGTATTATGGCAATAGCAGAACTAAGCCGTAGGCCGTTTACGGACCCCTTCATCTACGACATCGGCAGCGGCGCCGACGTTGGTCGTGGATATGCGGTGTGACGATCGGATATGCTCGGCCGAAGAGACATAGCCGACAGACAGGCGATGGCGTCACGGTGACGTGTTCCGTATCGTGAGAGAGGCAGCTCAGAGAGCAAGACTAAATCTCCGATTCTGTATCCCACTGATAGTCACAACAAGAACAACAGCAACAATCACAATATTAATAGTAACGGGCTGGGATAGACAAGGGACCATGACGAGGCTGGTCGTTGTCTCCTTCAACAGAGCTTTACTCCCTGGGTTTCACGCCCAGGGAGTCACTATTTTTTTTTTGCTCTATGTATATTATTGAATATCCTACCAGGCCACCATGGTTATACAGTGGCTGGGCAGACAGCGGAAGGCCGAACAACACAGACAGTTGCTCTCATAACCAGTTCCGCCAAGGGGAGCACCCCACACATATCACCCCCGCATACGTCACCCCCTCTCCTTCTCAAGGTCCTTCCGTCAGCGTCATCAGAGGAATCGATTAATGGATAGAAGAATGCGTGCATCCGATGTAAACGTCTCTACCAGCCAAACACAGACTTATGTAATGTAATGAAATACTGCTAAATATTTGATAATTACGATCCGTTGTTGGAAGTATGACTAATGAACCACTGTATTTCAAGTTGACAATTTCTGCTACTAACTGCCATTAATTGACAACGCCGACGATGTAACGCAAATATATTTGCCAGGTTCATGGCAATGGCAAATCTGCATTGAAACATTGGGTCCGTCTTATGAAGCAGCAGTTGTACCGTGGACATTGATGTGTTGAAGTCTGTAAAGAGTGATACTTTTACGTTGGGGACAAACAGCTTAGTGCTATCTCAACGGGTTTGCGGACAACGCTTACACCAGCGTTACGCGGATTCGTCTCGATCTAGTGGACGCTACAAAAAAGTAATGAATACCATAATAGTAATAATAATAATAATAATTAATAATACAGTCTTTCTCTTTTATCTAACAAATCGTTCTGTCTAAATATATATCGTAAGATATTCTCAAACACGGCGTCATGTGCCCAGTGCACATAGATGTGAACATTTCGTTAAAATGCGTCATAATACTACAACATCAATGCTTCCTCCCCCTCCGGCCTCGTCCTCAATGTCCCCTCTCAATCGTTAGCACTCTCTGCCAGCTACATCACGCTCCTCGCTATAATAATGATCAATGTGAACAATGCCGTAGCAAGACTTGCCACACGAACCAAATGTTAATTTAATGCTCTCTCTCTCTCTCCCTCTATCTCTCTCTGTCAGCCTGTTCCTTTATAATGCGCTCCATTCCTGTTAGCCCGCCTATGCATTCGTGGAGTACTTCATTGGCGCCTCAATTAATCACTCGGAACATCATTCTGCCATTCAAGAGCGCCCTGCTGCCCTCTGTCTCGCTTTTTTGCCGTAGTCACCCCTCATATAGTTCTTGCTTTTTTTTGTTTATTATCGTCAGCATGATCATTGTCGTCGTCATCATCATCATCACCATGCATTACGGTGGCGTGCGAGAGCTGGTATCATAAAACCATCCGATCCTTCTCGTTTTCGCCAGGTCCGCGCCACCTCCTCGAGGAGCGCAGCGGCGTTTGCGGCCTCTTCGAACCGGGCCCCCGCCCCCTCCCCCGTCCTCCCCCATAAGATCCCACGATGACGAGACGGCGATGCCCCCCGGTCTCATGTCAACGACTCCAATTTGTTATCTAATTTCGTCCGTCTCGCCCCATGCATCTCTATCGGCGGCGTGGCCGTGTCGACTGCTGGCCAATGCTGTGCTCAATCCACCGCAGAATCGTTATCTACTCATGTCCGTTCTTCGGCCTTTCGAAGTCGTTTGCGCTTCTGGAAGGCAAAGGAAATCCGTCCGTCGCAGATGAAGAGTCATCGACTCCATCGCCGTGGCCGGCGCATACGCAGACCCGCACCACCGAGCCGGCGATGTGGCTCTGGACGATGCGGCGACCAGCCGCCAATCGCGAATGCGATTTAGCGTTGGCTAGTTCCCGCTGGCGGCGTGTAACATTAGCCTCGGCTGGTGACGGCCACTGGCTGACCACACTACTGGCGTATTGCATATCCATCCGCCTCGGCCCTCACTACGGGTGTCTGTGATGAGCATCATAAATATATATATATATATAAAGGTATAGGTGTACATGTGCACTGTCGTCGTTATTATAGCCGCCATCTGAGCTGATTCTACCGTTGACAGGGATCAGAGGAAAGTGTCCGCAGCAAATTGTTGTTATTGTTGTTGTCATCAGCGGCAGAACCACCACTGCGACCGGAACCCATTTTTGCGATCGCAGCACATGGCGGGTGAGCAGGACCCCACGTTTGGTGTCAGAGCACCAAAAAAAAAGGATCCACAGTGATGTCGATTAGGGGATCGTTTTTTTACATTTGGAGGGGTCCGAATTACGGCACGCCAGCCACGGACTGACCCAGGTTCGGCCATATCGGTCTGTTGCTTTACGCTACAGTGTACAGATCCATGCATACAGGTGTTCGATAACATTTAATACTGCTAGGCCAGTATTATATTAATTACTAAGTAGTAGAATTATATTAATGAATGAATAAAGAACATCATGAAGAGATATTAATAATAATAATAATAATAGTTACTACATACAATTATTATTTGACTATGTCCCACTCTGAACCTATCGCATCTTGCCTGTTAATTACATAGGTGTATGTTGCAATAACCAACAATGGAGAGACCCTATCGTGTAAAATGGGTCCGATCACGCTGCAAGCGATACAGCATCGTCAAGGTCATCATTATGTTTGACATATCAAACTTTGCTAATAAACATCATTGTGAAAATGTTGCCTATATAATGACAGCAGCAGTAAGGTAGAATAAACCTTCTCCTGCGGTTACCACCACGAATGATTCTGTTGTGTTCGAGGGACCTTTTTTGCCGTGATCACGGCACTAGTGGTAGCTAAGTCGGCTAGCCCACGTCTACTCATCTGCGCACGCGCGAAATATCTTGTGTTCATGCACGACGACCATCTTTTAGACGGCAGCTGTGTTGGATTTGGCATTAGTTTCCCATGCACAAATGACAAGGCAAGCGGTTTGGGCAGGATACATGGCGTCCAATATGGGTGGTTCATGCAGACAGTGGCATTGGATTGTCGAAACCAATATCGACCGGAAGTGCTGTTTTGAAATTCAATAGCCCGTCCATTGTCACTCTGCGGCTGGCTATAGGGTTCGGCATATGCAAATATCGGGCCAGTTAGTTTACTAAACAATGCTGATTTGCCATATATATATATATATAAATCAGTAAACAGATCAGAGTCGATCAAATTCAGCGGCATTAAATCGATTCTATGGTATTGTCCGCTCCCGGCAGCGGTAGCAACAGCGACAACAACTAGCGGATATGACGATATCTCCGGCCTCAACCCGTCGCTGGCTCCGACGAGAAGCTAGATACTTAGACGGACCCTGAATACTCTTCCGCTGATCAGACACATGAAATAGTGAAGTACACGCTCAGTGACATAAATCCATGTACACATGCCTTGGCCAGGCATTATCAAGCATCAATCTGTATTCCTTGCCAACGCAAGCGGCATTTGCATGTGTCTCGAAATTAGTGCATTGATTCATTACTACGTTACACGGCGGACACAGGCGATTTAATTTGACATCGTACAAATACACAATGGTGGCCGTGCACACCTGCTTCTATGCATGCCCGTCCGGAGTGATTCGCTTTCTCCGTTAGTCTTTGATCGGCGAGCTTTACGCCGGGTTCGAGATAGAACGGGCGCAATGGGGAGGATGGGATAGCCGGCCACGGCGAACTGTAATCACCCCGACTATGATTCTCCCCTTAAAGATGGCCGTTAAGCGAACTGAAGCCTGTGTGCGTATCCATTTATGTCCCGTGATCGACTCGTCCAGACGTGCAACAGACCGGCTCACGTTGAACGTATGACGCGAGATGTGAGCAGGGGTCCGGCTGACGAGGGGCGGATTTCGTTGGGGCAAGGGAGATTAATCGTGGTGGAGATATTGTAGCACGAAGAGATACGGCAGCAAGAGCAACAACAATAGCAACAGATTGTTGTTCATCATTATTCAGTGATGAAGTTGAGGGAGAGCCGGCGAGAGCAGCCCGCCCGCGGAAGGCCCGTGCCAGGAGTCCGCGCCGTTGAAGTCGGCCGGCCAGGAGAATCCCCGCCGTGTACCAGATGCATAGTGCGCCGTTCAGTCCAGTGACTAGTGACTAAGCACGCGGTGTAAGGATCCGCCCGAGGCCGCTCGAGTTGCTCGAGCTGCCGACTCGGTGGACGGCCAGCCAGTGCAACTGGGGTTCGTCTCACGAACTCACACATAGACAGACGCGTAGAGGGATTGCTGCTGGTTGGCTGCAATTTACAGCTGCAACAGCAGCAGCAGCAGCAGTGGACGTAGCCACCGCCAACGCTACCGCCGCCGCCACCGCCGGCGCCGCGAATCTCATCGTTCGTGACAGGGTCCATAAGCGTGTAGCTCGTAGTCAGAAGGCAAACGGAGACGATGTCGTTTCAGCTCTGTTCTGCTGCCAGGGCGGTGAATGCTGTGTGAGGTGTGCGGGAACGGCTGGGCATGAACCGGTGCTGGTAAATCGGATGTATTGTAACCGTTGCCGTCTGGCGAGCCGACGCGTCGGGTTCTCTCTGTAGCAGCTCACACCGACGTGATTGAGTTCGCCGACGTCGCCGGCGCATTCGACGTTGTAATGAGCGAGCGATAATCGCATGATTAAGCCAAATTGAACGATGCTCTTCGCCGAACAGCCGATACAGCCGAGCACGGAGGCTGGGGCATCGTTCGGCGATGAATACTGCCGTCGTTGCTAGCGGGACTCTTTCCATAGGCGTCATCATAGCGTTAGCTGTGTCGAGGAACGCCAGCAAGCTGCCCTAGTGGCGGAGTCGAGTGGAAGAAGCCGTTTAGGTGTTCATCTGCTTAGTAGCTACCATTGGCTTCACCGTGTGCGTGTTCTAGACATTTTGGTGTCTAGAATTTTGGTGTACACATGCTCATATGTGTCTAGCATGTGTACAGGTACCGTGTAGTGTCGTAGAGGAAAACGCACTATGGGCGGTAAGCAATGATCGGCGCAATGGGCCCCGATTAGCGTATAGGCAAGTTCGTTTTGTCCGGGAACACACAGACTGTACCGGCAGATTGCTTATTAATATGGATATAGAATATCAGCAGTACAGCTGATAGGAGCATCCTTGCGACTGCCTTCGAACGTTAGCCCTCTCTGGCGCTCAGTAGACATCTGAAGCTGTGAGTTACTTCGGGTTTTCCGTTCGCGGCAGCCCAATAGCTATTATCCCTATAGTAGGTGATATTAAGCACCTCGAACAGATCTGATATACCTACTCCTAATCGAAGTAGAACAGACAGCATCAATAAATACATTACTGCCCCCCCCCCCCCCAACTCCTCGGTGAAGAACAAGCTTCGCTTCAACATACCAATTGCTATTATCGTTGAACAGTACAAAGTCTCCAACCGCTCTCGTTCGCGAACACACATATAGACACACATACATTACGCGCGTTACAGCTGACGACGCTACACAGAAAGCAGCGCCTTTACAAGCCATTTAGCCAAAATGGACCGCGTGAGCGACCGCTAAACAAAACGATCATTTCAAGATTCGGCTCGTCAACCCCGCCGTCGACCTTAGGCGACCGTCGCCTTTGAGACAAATCGCTCACTCTCGCGCTCGCGCACGTTCGTGACAATCCCGGACACAAATGGGCCGACTCCGGGGGGGGGGGTTTCGTGGTTGACTATTCGATTCTACTGTCGGTAGCACTTATGCGCAACAAAAATTATCCACTCAATAATAGATACTTATATATATATATTTTTTGTATCGGGAGAAGGACCTTTCTCTGTCTCTCTCTCTCTCTATATATATATATATATATATATATATGTATATATAAGCACAAGACGTTGCAGATCGATGGTGGTCGAGGGCTCAAAGGAAGCCGCAAAAGATGACGTCCTTGAGCGATGTTGTCGTACTTTGGTGGAAGCCTTGCTGTTACCTCCACCACCGGCACTTCAATGCAATGCAATTCTTATTGTGCTGGCGTTGTCGTTTACTCTGTTTTTTTTTTTGGTGGTTTGTCGTCTTGTCCATGATATGATCCGAGCTTCGGGCACCGGGCAGGGCACATTGCCTCAGCGGAGCACACAGTAGGCGAACCGCAGCGCCCGTTAGCGTTACGTTCCGCTATAGGGTGGTTTGTCACCGACGGCCATCGCCGCCACAGCTCAGCGGTTGCAATCAGCCCGTGCCGCGGTCCGCTCCGGCGGTTCGCATTTCTCCTCATACATCGTAAATGCCGTGCGAGTCTGTGCGTGTGTGTTTGTGTGTGTTAGTGTGTGTGCGCGTGTTAGCCAGCGCTACGGCAATAACAAAAGCATCATTCTGTACTTGTAATGTCTCGGGGTCGCCCTGCCGAACCGCTCATTGCTGTTACTGCCCCCAGGCCATTACAAGAAGAAGGACTTTCGTTCGTGGTTGAAGGGGGGAGGGGGGGAGTGGGGGGAGTGAAGGGGTCTTGGGGGGACGGTCAGCCCTTTTCGGATCAGTCATTTTTCTCTGCGCGTGCTCGTGGCCGCCGCAGCCACAGCCACCGCTACTCACTAGCCGCCCATGCCGATAGCAATGGACAGACGAACTGACGGACGGATTGGCGAGTCAGGGAAGAGGCCGGGCGACACATCGGTCGCCACCGACGAATCAGATCTGATCGGGTTGTCTTGTGAGCTTCTCACTTCGCACCATGCGCTCGTTCCCGTTCGACGCGGCGTCCCGGGGGCTGTTGTTCCCGTCATTTTTGTGCGTCTGCCCGTGAGAGAGTGGAGACACCACCACAGAGGGGCGGTTAGTCAGTCAGGCAATTCAATTCGACGTGAGCATGGCATAGCAACAACATGGACATCGACTTTCAATGCCGGCGACAACAGCAACAATAGTAATAGCCGCAATAACAACAATAAGAACAGCGGCAACAATAGCAGCATCAACAGCAGCGTCTGAAATGCAACCGCTTTGACAGCCACAGTGGCCGGTCCACTCAGTCGGTTGGCCCCTCACGCTCATCGCAAACAAATATTAGATTTAGCAACGCGGCAAACGCGTTGCGCGAAAAGTCTCACGACCCGGCTGAGCGGACGGCCATCTCAGCATGCATCACGCCGGCACAGCAAGACGCTATGGGTTGATAGTACTACTACTGCATCAGGGTGATGAGATGTTCGTAGATGTTCACCTCTGCCAAGGCGCTGCCGGTAGGTAACTCGACATCGTAAACAACAACAAGAACAGCGACTGCAGCAACAATAGAAACAACAATAATATATTACATCGCACGAGGGAAGAGGGGACCAACGACAACAGCGGCGTTGGCTATCGGCATTATCGTTATTGTTCGCATATGACTATGATCGTTGATTGTTGTTATTATTGCGGCTTCCAGAGTTGGAGACGTGTCGCGACGCCATGGCCGCACTTCCAAATGGCCACGGCCGATGAACACACAACGCTGGAATCGGGCGTCTAATGCGGGCGTCTAATGATGGAGCCGCCGGGCAAGGATAGCGTAAATCGCACAACGAGCCGGCCGGCGGCAGAAATACTCTTGCCCCGCCCCATGCTACAGATGTGACATGTGACCTCTCGTCTGCTCAGCTCGGCAGACGCGGACGGCGACAAACCGATATGGACGATTGGGCGGAGGTCGCCATTGACGATCGCAGCCGCCGCCGGCGTCATGAACAGCGCCGATCCACAAAGGTGGATCCGAGCAGAGGCTTTGGACGTTGCATTTCTGATATCTTTCATCTGTTTGAGCTCTTCGAAGCTGTTGTCTTCCCGGCGGTTGCCTGTTCGAAACACGGCCATCAATGACGATGCTGTGCGGCCGCCCCCCAGGGAGACCGATGCTACGCTGCCTTGTGTTGTGTCGAGCTGAGAGTTACGCTAGTTCAAACTTGTCGTGTGCTTTTTTTTTATGCTATGAACAGGGGTAACATGTTGTTATTACCGATGCTCTGACTTTATACCGTTGCGTCAGTGATGAACAGACTAAACAGCCACAGCCCCCCGCCCCCCAAAGAAGAAGAGTCAGAGGAAACCGCCAGCTACCCCCGGGTACAATATTACATGCGCTATAGATGACAAAGTACGATGATAAATGATGGGTATGCTGTTGCCGCGCAGCGATGGGTAACAACACGGGTCACGGATGGAAGTTAGAAGAAACAACGGCAAGTTGGGAACTTCTGCGTTCGGGGGGAACTGCAGACGGCAATCGCAATGCGCGCAAGCTGCCACAGCGCCTTGAGTTTCGTAAGCATACACTACCACAAACAAACAACATATGAACAATCATCCTGCATTAACAATTATAATGATATGTTGATACACAATGTAGCTCAGAATGTGTCTCATGTGTCACACGATGTGCTTGATACTCAGCTGTATCTACCGGACAATGCAATACACATCACTTGTTGTGTTGACAGAGCCACAGTATGGTTCGCGCTTAAGTTCTTCTTGAAAAAATCGAAGAATTAAGGGTAATCAATCACAATGTACTGAACAATTAGAATATCATATATGATTGAAATATTGTATATAATATCTAGGTCAGCGCCTGGCTGGCCTATTGAATGGTGGCTAAGTAGTGTTTGCCTGAAGTAAAAAGTCAGAGGCCGCAGGTTCGAGTTGGCTCGCGACCTAGTAACCTATGTGAGAATCTAAGCATTGTAAAAATTGCAGTTCCTTTACCAAACGACTAAACCCTTACCTTGCCTTACTTTCCAGACAAGCTAAGAGTTGCTCGGTCTCTCTGACATGAGATAATTAAGTGTTCGCATCCTCAAGAATTCACTGTGTCACATATCGCTTAGCCGATACTACGGAGCGGTCGAGGGTGTGCCCAATATCGGCGCGAATTTGAACCGAAATTAATTACCATCTTCCCTGCACGTATAACGTGTCACCGAGCGAGAAAGCTGCAGGATCTCGATCGCCGCTTACTAATTTCATCTCGTGTAGAGGTGCTTACCTGGAAATGATAAAAAGAATCGGTTAGAAACTCAGTTGCTCGGCTGGGGAATCCAGAATTTTGCAAAATTTATATATACATATATTATTATATACATATATATATATACACACATATATATATTTAGCTGTTTCCTCGATGACGATAGCCGATCGACTGCCAGCCACCACAGAGCGGCGCCGGCGGCGTCACCAGCCGTGAGCGTCGTAGCTGGCTGTACGATCGAGTACGAACGCAATGCGACGATTATACTTAGCGATGACGATAGCAAACGGTGGCAGATCCACGATGGGATGACGAAACCCCAGTGATGTCTCCCGCTGTGAGCTGGCTTCGGTGACCTCCCATCACTGTCGAAGTGCGCCATTCGGATCGTCGTTGCCACTGCCAACAGCAGATAGCCCGCAAGTGGCTTGACTACGAGGGACGCCGGCGATGGCCGTGTGTCGAGCGAAGAGATTCGCGCGACTTGAACGCATTCGGCGCACGGGTGATGAAGAAGACCGGGAGGCCTGCTCTGCTTCCATTGATTTTTACCATATTTGAGCGAGCGGGCGATCTTCTCGCAAGGCACAACGATTCGCATTTGTCGAACGTCGATCATTTGTGAGGCGACAACATGGCGTTCGCCACGTTCGATAAACAAATCTGCCTCGCTCGGTAAGCGTACGATCTGAGTGGTAACCGATGTCTGGACGACGGCGATGGGTCAGGTAGCGTGAGCCGCTGCCGAGGTCGCCGCATAGAATAATGCTCGGAGGAATTAAAGCGGCTTGATCGCTTGGATATGACGCTTGATATGACGATGCTCATATGCAATGATTCATAATAACACCAATATGTGTGTATATATATATATATATATATATATATATATATATATATATATATATATATATATATATATATATATAGTATAAGAGCGAAATAACTGTCATTCGCTTTCTCAACCGCAAGAGACGCACGGATGCATAGAAGAACTATATAATATATACGCTGATATATGGATCGGCGTAGTCGGATTCTGTTTTGTTGCATTTACTATGGATTTATTTACCGAAGATCGGCTCCTGCATTCATTATAGGCGGTGTCGTTGGGGTTTAGCGCTGAGCGAGCACTAGGCTTTAACGAACGAACGAAAATACATTACAAGCCGTAAATATAATAGTAATAATAAAAATAATAATAATAATCATGATTCAAATTGTTGTTCGTTATTCTGTTTACTTATTAGATCGTCCGCGCCGATCGTCGCTTATCCAATTCGCCAATTTGTCACTCAGCTTTCACAAACATACTGCAGCGCAGTGTCACTCGTTGGGCACACACAATTACATCTTCTACGATAGTTCACATAGCCACCCATGCCGGGGAGTGCTTTAAGCCAAGAGCGGCCAAGAGCGAGCAAGATCGGCAGTACCAAAAACGCTAAAACGAGTACACGAGTGGTTTTTGCAATTATTTATTTCGCCCGGCCCCGTTAATTTCCAGCCTGTCACCTCCCAATCCATCAACACTCTGTGCGCCTTCGTCGAAGCCCCGGCTAATGATCGCGCTTAGACGCTTACCGCACCAGCAGCTTGCTTTACAAGGGCGACTCGGGCGTATCGGATGCAGATAGATATCTATATCTAGAATCGATAGAAAAAAAAACACCGATCCTCAAATCTTGATCATCGTATCTCCGCCATTCTCGTGCTGTCATTCACGTGCAACGCGTTTCTTTTTTCCTGTCATCATTCTCGTGGGAGGCGGAAACATAATAATTGCCGACCGTAAGTTAACTACTCGATCACAGGCTCAAGAGCCAACTGGTTTGTCGGAAGCGGCAGGGGGCATCATCCGTACGACAATGTTCGATGGTAGATGTTCGCTTCATTTAGTTGCAACCTGTTGTAGTTGTTTTCGGTTTTGATTCCTCTCTCCCTCCTCTCGCGGCCAGATCTGGTCGCTCTCTGACAATCGACACCGACAATTACCGCTGATACCGATCCGCGCATCGTATGATAATGACGGACACCGATCCGGGATCAAGCTTCGAGGTCGGCGAGCATTTCGCTGTGCTTGCAAACAGTCCTGCGTCTGCTGTGACGCTGCTGCTGTTGTCTGGGTGGCTCTTCGCGGCAAGCTACTGTCGAGTCTCCCAGCCAAGCGACAGAAATCGAACAGCTCAAGAAGAACAATCCTGTCCCTGTCGAAGGCCGAAAGTCGACCAGTGGGGTCATCCTCTCGCTCGTTCAGGTCATTAGCAAAATCTCCGCGTGCTGTTTCTGCCACTGCTGCCGTGTACGTGGCCGTGTCTCTCCGACGTTGCAGCACTCGCCAGCGAGCGGAGAGGTCATATGATGTCCCCATTGCAAAAAAGGCTGTTGCCTCTCGACACGCGGACGCAACAGCGTCACCAGCAGCCGGATTAAAGCGAATCCGCAATGGAACAAGTCGGCACGAGAATGTGCTAAGCGAGCTCCTCCACCATGAGCAAAAAGGTTGCAGATGAGAAAACAGATGAAGGCGAATGATCGCTGCTCAGCCGCTTCGGCCGTGGGAGCCAAGCTTCTGGCCTCCGGTGGCACCTTGCCTTACCCAATTCCAATCGGCTTTCAGCAACGCTTGGTATGATAACAACGGCGGCGACGGCATTTCAGCGGTCATGCCGAACGCGCCGCGTAAGAAAAGTACTCGAGGAGCAGCGGAACATGATGATTTCGGCTGGCATTCATCGTTTGAATCATTCGATAGGGCGATTCGTTCGGGTTAGGTCGCCCGACTGCTCAGAAGTGGAAAGGTTACCATCGCGAAGGACCCACCTGGACGGTGCGCCGGAACTGCGCTGCGGCAGTCCGCTGGCGTACGACGATACGCACGACGGAGCGTTTCTAGCGAGAGTTGGACGGAGAGTTGGATTGCACAGGGACATGTTTTATGTGACATGCGGGTATTTCGGCGAATATGTCATCTCAATACGCGCGGACTGTGTCTGTCCCCACAATTTTCACCCTTGTCCGCCTTATTAGCTTCGACCTGTCACAATACGATTGTCGTCGCCGGCTAGCGTCTTTATGGCTAAAATCGGCATTGTTTACGCGGCCCCACTGCTGGCTCGATTCACGTCAGGTTGACGTCAAGGCCCTCCATGTGCACCAGTGATGGTGAGATATGACATGCACATGAAGAAGGGTTCCGCTAGAAACGCGACTAACCCCTTCCTAGCAGCGTAACACAATGGATAGTCCTCGTACTAAAGTTGGCAACGGTCCGTCCCCTCAGCACCTTGCCGGCCTCTACCAGTCGTGCTACCGAACGACCGGAGTAAATCGTCTTCCGCAGCGCTCTCTCATTGAAGTGAAGACATTCGAAGGCGACTTCGCACTGGCTGCTGATTCGGTAACAATAGGCAATGGCCGACGCCGATGACGAATCGCAGATCGACGAATCGCCACCGGCCTGCGACTTCGACAGCAGCGGGTGACCGTCGTTCATGCCGAGGCTCGCGAGGCTCGGCCAGCGTCAACGCGGCAAGCAGTTGTCTTCTTTCTTCACGCAAAGTGTAGAAAAGGCCATTCTTCTGATGGGCCACCATCGTTCTCGAATTCTCTTTCTCTCGCTCTCGCACTCGCTCTCGCTCACCGTGATCTTACGCGTCATCTCATCGCGTCGATCCGCAACCAGAACGAACCCAGAAGATCGCTACGGCACATGCTAGCTGGCCGATTTCGTCTCCGGCCATAGCTTATCGTTAACGCGCGCTGAACGCGATCTTCACCGCTCTGAGCCGCTCTGCTTCGGGGGAGATGCCGAAGGAACAGACGAAGGCAAAAGCCCTGCTCTTCTCGAGCGAGGGCCTGGCGGCGAGCAAAACGAGCTCCGGACGAGCAGGCAGCGCTGGCTGATCTGGACGGGGCCGCGCAGCACACGGCAAACAAATGACAACGGCAGCGACCACTTCGGGAGATCTCGGACAAGAAGGCATGGCACAGCAGTAGCAGCCTGCAACAGCAGCACAGGGAGGAGTGTATGAGAAAATCCCCCTCGGCATCAAAACCCCGACGATGAAGCGGACCCTGGGGAGCACCCGAGCGGACGACTCGTGGCGAAGCAAGTGATGACTGGCAGAATGGCTAAAACAAAGCAACATCTTCTGAAACGGCCGAGGTAACAACGAACTGTGTGTGCAAATATCCAAGCTAAATATCGAATGTCGACATCGGCGCGCCGCTGCCGTCGTCGTCGAACGGAAATAATTGCGTTGACTCGACGATGTCAGTCAGCCAGTCACCGTTGGCGTCACCCGGACTCGAGTCGAACTGAAATGGCCCCAGTGAAATGGGGCGAAAAACCAATGATATATTTGAAGGCCAAAGCTGGACGAAGGCGAACGCCGGACGCATGAACTTGTCTAACGAATATATTATACCGCAGAGCTCGACGTGGTTCCGCCGTCAGCTACGGCTGAGTTAGCTAGCGATTTTGCTCGTCAAGTCGCTGATCGAGAAGCAGGAAGAGATTTGGGAATGACGTGTTGTATATTTAGGAGAATAATACTAATAGTGATCATATTAATAATAATAAATAACAACTATTAAAGATTGATAGTCGATTTGCAGAGGCAGAATATTCGTAGCGGTCTGCTTGTTTACACCATAAGCGTTCACTCATACAACTACGAAATCGTTAGTGTTATTATTATTATTATTGTTGTTATTACTGTCAATATGGTGCTGCGATATAATGATGACGACGCCGACAGCCGCCAACGGCCGCCTCACCATCGCTAACGTTTGAAGAGCGAACGCTTCGATTCGGACCGTGTGGGTACAACCCACAGTTGAACTGTAGTGATGACGGACAACGGTGCAAATGGGAGCATTAGAAAGACCGTATGTGAGCGTCCGGGAGCGGACGACGATGGAGCTAGCACCAGGATCGCAAGTAGCCCCCCCCCTTCGTCCTGCTAAAGAGCAGCGGGACATCTGAGAAGCTGTCACCTGCAGATGTTATATTTCTCTTCATTTTTTCGGACGCCCTGGCCTCGTTCGACTCCCTCGCCGGCGGGCAAAACTTGCTCGCGAGGTGGACCTCGCTTCTCCAGGGGAACGCCTCGCCTCCGCCGGTGACAGGACGACTGCGGGCGTGGACCCATAGGCGATGTCCGCATCCTCCTTGGAAAAGGCACGGCGGCGGCGGCGAACGAGAGGGCCTCGAAAGGAGCAATTGTGCGTCGGGCATGTACGAGTCGGACGAGAAGCTGGGAAAACCGGCTAAAAAACCTTGCCAGAGCCTAGGCGCCACGGCCCGCCTTGTGGGGTCGGCTTCGGCACCCGTCCCGTTTAGGCTTAGTTACCGGGAGGCCGTTAGCCACACACCAGAACCTAAGATGCAACAGCATCTCGTATGTAATAGTTAACAGCAACACAGCAAAAACAACACAAGTAGTCGTTCCATTTTGTTTATAGTTGGGCCAGTTAGGCCAAAGCCTCCCAAAAACAAAAACATTCCCCGTTCCGTCCCCGCCTCTCTGACAGGTTATCCCAATGCTGACACCGAACACCGCAAACATCATGCGTCCTCCTCCGCTCCTGATTGTTGTCTCGCCACACCATATAAATACTGCAAATTGTCTAATGTCATTTTATAGTTACATGTCTCTCCTGCTAGCGGTGTTGTTTCTTAGACGATTTCCATTTTTCGCCTTCTTCAATTGTGTGTGCATTGTGCACAGAGCCGATACATGTCCAAAAATTATAATGCTCGCTGTAATAGTGGACCCTTCGGCTGATGAACGCACCTCTCTGTTATACACATACAGGCAACATTATATTTACATATATATATGTGTGTGTGTCTTTATCACTGAGCCGTGCCGGAAGCTCCGGCAGCTTGAGGACAGCGTAAACATGGGCAGACGTGATGCGAAGACCGTCATGAAGATCTC
Organism: Stratiolaelaps scimitus; assembly: GCA_019614645.1. Lineage (NCBI taxonomy): Eukaryota > Metazoa > Arthropoda > Arachnida > Mesostigmata > Laelapidae > Stratiolaelaps > Stratiolaelaps scimitus. The sequence goes on along the minus strand of JABWDB010000011.1, from coordinate 1,597,108 downwards.
GCCCCCGAAGGATGCTCCCGGAAATTTTCGTCAACGTTCGCCCGACGCCTGATCGGACAATCGTCGGGAACTTTTATAGCGTTCGCCTCGTCAGCAACGAACTTACATGGCGCCAACTTCCGTCGACAACGAAGATACCGCCGGGTCGTCACATTACGGGACAGCTTTTTCTCGTGCGTATTTCATCCACTCGAAATTCGTGTTACTTGTCATTTTCTTATTATTTATTTATGCTGTTGTTGTTGTTGTTCTAGCCGAAAAATTTGTCCAAAATTGCGTTTCTTCACGGATTAACAGGGTAAAACACTATCCTAACAGGGTTGCGGGTCACACATTCAGCTTCCGCGTGGTTGGCCGACTGTGGGGTCAGCAGCGGATGGTCACTGATCTTAGTCATGTATACCTGTCTGGCTGCTTGGCGCCGCTCAGCTTCTATTCATCTGGACCAACAAAGGTGTATTATAAATAGTTCAAAACAAAAGATGCATTAGTTCTCGTCACCCATACTCCTGTTCGACTTCCGCCTCGATGGAGCCAGCCGGCACAGAAACCCTTTCGTAGCGTATGGCTACACAACTCGCGCTGATGGCGACAACCGCACATGATGACAATGGGTCAACCGACATGCACTATAATGTAATCGCCATGAACATGTATGAAGGGGCAACTTTTTTCCTTCGCGATTTCTTTCGTCCTTATTGTCCTCCTTGGCCTATTTGCCCTCCTTCGTGTTTATGGCGTATGCAACGGATCGAGATAGGACTCGGCTCGGCGAGAAACCCTCGACCTGAGGCAACTGCACGCGAGCACCGTCATCCCTCCGCGACTGTCGACTCCTCCTCTTTGCTCTTGGCAAATGGTGAGATGGATTAGCAAGATTGAGCTAAAAGTGTGCCTGTGTGTGTGTGTCATGGTTGAGTGGTAAAAAAGAAGCATTGACGACAGAAGGGTTGAGCAGGGAGGGAGCTCTGATTTAAAATTTATAGCCACTTGTCACAGATTCCGCAGTCACTACCGATACAGGCTCTATCTATCAAAGCGATATCTATGGACAGCCTGTCGTGCGCAAGCGATAGGGACTGGGAGGCACGGATTGTGCCGAGATAGGGAGGTTCTTTATCAGTCAAGACGGCGTCAGTGCGAGATGAAGTTTATAGCGATCGATTTAAATATCAACCATTGTTGTCAGTTCAGTAAAGCTACCGCGTCCGCGTTGACAGCACGTGGGCACAGCTAGCCCTGCAGAAAGTCAGGACAGCGATGAGGAATCGCAATAGTGAAGACGATCGGATAGGGCGGAACTGGCGACGATTGCCTAATCGGCAAAACCGGCCTGAGCCAGGACGCGTCGCAGGCAGCAGATGACTGAGGTCGAAGCAGCGGTCAGCAAAGTCGAGGATCAATCGATGAAACGATCGATGGCCATAGTTGTAGCAGCAGCAGCAGCAAGGGTCGTCCAGTATGTATAGGAATACTAAACAACACGAAATAATCCTTTCGCTTCTAGCCCTTGTGTGCTTTCACGGTGATGCGGCACAACGAAGATGTGGCCGAAGCAACGAAAGTTGGCCCTCAGCCACCCCTTAGGGAGGACCGTTAGTCAGCGAAGACGCCTTGCGGCTTCGGGTTGAGGCCGCGAGACACTCATCCGTTGCGGGGGGCCGGGACACTGGGCCGCACATTGGGCAGTTGTCGCTGAATCACAGGGCAGGTCTCACATACGCAGGAGAGAGCGGGGGTAGACCCGTACAGCTGCGTCTCCGGGCATTGGGAACTAGTGGGAACCGAAGCGGACCGGCGTTTGTGGAACTGGGCGAGCACGCAGCCTTGGGCTGGCCAAGGCTCACTTCAGCTATTTCCTACGTCGTGCGAAGACGGCGACCAACCAAACGACCGATCTCAGCCAGACGCACACATTCGCTTATTTGCGGCTGACAGGGAAACGCCGGCAGGGCGGGTTGGGTAGAAGAATGAGGGTCAGGGACTCGACAGCGAAGAGCCAGAGGAGGATTGAGAGTCGAATTATCGTTGCCATCACAGACAACGCTCTGCCAACGGGGCGGGGTCGCGATGCAGAGCTAAGCCGGACGAGCAAGGAAACTCGAGCAGGGCCTAGGTTGGAGATCGAGGTCCCCTAGTCTCTTTCTCGTCCAGGCCGAGGTCCGTCTCGTCGCCTCTCCCTTCGCCTTCCCGCTGGCAGAGGAAGATGAAGAATCCACACGTCGAACCGCGCCACGGCCGCCACCCCGTCACCAATACCGCCGCCTTGGCCACGGTGCGCCACGTCGCCGCTTACGTCATTCTAGCTCGCTCGAAGTGGAAACCGCCAGCCCCGCCGCCTCCGTCCTTACGACGAGGAGTATGACAATGACGACGCTGGGGACGTCTCTCGGTAACAGAGCGTGCGCCTGTGAGATGGTGAGTAAACAGTGCAGGCCGAGAGCAATAGAAACCGGGGGGGGGGGGGTACAAAAAAAAATGGATGAAAATATCTGCCGTTCAGTGCCCACAGGCGGGAGGGGCCTGTGAGGGTGGAAAGGAGAAAGTCGAGGGTGTCGAGGCTCTTGAGGAGTCGCACATAGTCTCGGCCGGTTCGGCTCATGCCGGGGGTGAGGCGCGTGGGGTGGCGCGGGCCGCGGGGTCATGGACGTCCCCGGGCCGTCAGTCAACGGCCTAGCTAGTGGGTACGACTGCCGGGGCGCACAACACTAGGGCTAGTGAAGCGACGGAGGCGACAGCAGAGACAACGGGGAAGAAGGCGATTGAGTGGTGGTACTGCTGCTGCTGCTGATGATGATAGTGGATGAAAACGTCGCTCTCTTGCAGCCGGGCGGGGCCGGGCCAGGCGAGTCAGCTACCCATTCGCCCGCCCGCTTCACTTGATTGTTCCGATGACATTCTATTGATGAGCTTGGGGCTTTGGGACCTCTGGCGCTCCAGACGTTCGTTGTTCCTCCATCGTTCCTCCAGATCTCGCTGGCGGTCGTCCGGCGTCACAGGCGCACACAGACAGGAGCAGGGCAGCCCATGCGACAGACAACGAACGTCTCAGCCAGCCGCCGCTTTTGACATCGGAGCGCGGGGCAGGAGCTGTTCCTTGCTCCTGGCAACGGCAGCGTTCAGGCTGCGGCTCGACTCTGGCCGAGTCGGTTGGGGGTTGGCGAGCCTGCGAGCGCCGACATACACATACACGCACACGGAAAAAAGGCCACGGCTTAATTTAGCCTTCCGGCGCGGCGCCGTGAACTGAAACTCTCTCAGGCGCTCAGCTCAAGAGCCGTTTCCCGCCACGCGAACTTTATCTCCGGTTCAGCGCTCCTTCTATTTTGGGGTGGAAAACGGAGAGAGAATGGATGAAATTGGAGTGCTTCCATTTGAAGAGTTTCAAACGCCGTACCGATGCCGCAATTTGCACCTGTCTACAGTGACGATAAAGGGGGCATCACTAGTTCGCCTCTGTTGCCGAAAACTCGGTAGCGAGGCTATGTTTCGACATCGACAAGCACATCTAAAACACTGCTCCATATACACACATATATATATATATATATATATATATATATATATCCTATATCTTATATATCTGTATTAGTTTATTAGAAAGTCGCTCCTCAAAGATGGTGTTACCCTTTAAGTAGCACCCGTTGTCTCCCTTGTGGCTTTGACACTGGTTGGATTTGCCAACCGGGCATCATCTTGACACTTGATCTACGCTACTGGGCCAAGCTGTTCTTGACGCTTCACACACATGCCCTGGACAGACGACCTAGAACAATCCAAAAACAAAACGGGGACTTAACATTGGCCAGAAACCTCTCCCCGCCCGCTCTCTGCCGCACGAACATGACGAAACAGGCGGTCGTCCTCGTTCGGCCCTTCGTCCGTTGACGACGAGGGCAATACAAACAGTAGCTACGCACGAGACGAGTATGGGCAGGCCGAGATGGGTTGGCGTGAGACCGGAGCGGACGGCGGAACAGGGACACGGGCCGCTCCAGTCGACTTGTCGATGTTCGTCGATCACATCATACGAGGCCCCGAGTGTGAAGTATTGACGATAGAAGATGGACCAGCAGCAGCAGCAGCAGGAACACCGCCGGAAGTGGAGCCTAGCTATTATATATCGGCCCAGGCAGAGCAAGCACCGAAACAGCGCCGCCCGGCGGAGAACGACTGGCAGCGATCCACCAAGAAGGGCCTTCCTACGTGGGGGACTCACGGGGCTTTGCCGTCCGACTGCGTCTCTCATAGCTCCGGTCACATCTCTTTCTTATATATATATATATATACGTATATATATATTTTATATATCTATATATATATCTTTCTCTTTCCTTGCTAACCATCTGCTCCGAGTCCTCTCTGACTCCGTCGTTACTGGGCGTACGTACGCCCGATCGTGTCCGCGTCCAACTGTTCAGTGGACCACTTACTTTTCTTCTGGTCCCCTTTTTTCCTCTCTTGGTCTCTCTCGGTCCGTCGCTCGTTCGTTGAGCGAGGCGAACACTGGAAGGATGCGAAGGCAAGGCCGCCTGGCCACTTGCTGACGCTCCCGATACACCAAGATGCTAGATAGGAGCTGGGCATAAGAGCTATGATGACGGGAACACACTGACTGGCCTGCCAGCTTGGTGACCTCGGAGGCCGGATCCGAAGGGGTCCAGAAGCAGTCCGGAGGGGCAATACATTGGCAGATACAACTCCTGGGGCTCGGGGGGGATCGAGCCAACAACTCTCGGGAAGACTCTAGCTGACACCGTGCCTGACGAGCGAACTCTACACGGCCGGGGCCCGCTTCGGCTCCGTCTGCTGCCTGCAGTATCCCGCTTGTCCCCATTACTCGCAGCAGTTGTTGCCACGTCTGAAGGATGTGTTACCATCCTCGCGAAGTGACGACCGACGGCTTCGGTCCGAGGACAACTTCGATCAACGTGTCAACAGACGCCGGGTACATAACACTCACACAAACACACATCACATAGACGACGCATGAGTGAGTCCGCCTCTTCTCCCCGTTTGCGAGCACACGAACGATGTGGGACGCGGCCATCTCCGCGCACGTGCGCGGCAAAAAGAAACTCTGAAAAACACAAACGGTGGAGAGTAGAGGCAGCTTACGGCGTGGGGCTTGCGATACTTGGGCTTGTCATGTCGCCACCGCCACTCTGGCTCAATCGGATGATCGGGAAAACGACGCAGGTCGAGGCCACTTCCTAACTCGATAGGTACAATAATTGTAGATACAAACAACGCCAAGTCCGATACCGAAGCACACAAGCACAGGGTGTGTTGTAGAGAGAGAGAGTTTGATGCTGCGATCGCCTCCCTGTCGCCTGCCTAAGGTTTTTCCAAAGGTCTAAAGGACATATTATTTTCTAGCTGATACGAAGGTAACAAGGGCAGAGCGGGCGGCTGATTGGTCTGATGCGGTGTCGCTTCATGAGGCTGCCGAGTAGAAACAAACTGTAATGCTAACTTTATTGAGGTTCGTGCGATCGTCGCGACGATCGAGAGGATCAAGTCGACCTTTTCCTCTACCTGCGTGTTTTCTATTCGAGGCCTGATTCGTGTTAAGGTCGCCAATAAGGCCGCTGCCCTTTGCCATGTGTTGATGAGCGTAGACGAAGATAATTATGTTGCAGGTGACATTTTCTTTGAATGTGCTGCTCTGCGATTTTTTTTCATGTTTATCTGCGCGGAGCATGTTCCGAATTATTCTTAGAATAGGACAACCCTTCACCTCGGGAACTATCGGGATTAAAGAAAACAAGCATGTCGTTTGCACCGTCGCTGAAAGTTCGAATTATCTATATATATATATATGTTATCGTTGCGAGAACTTCCATGAACATATTGCTCTTGACTTCCCGGCGAATTTGCTCGCGCTTGCCTCGATTGAGCACGCTCCGAAGCAATCTACATGTCGAGTACAGCTTACGTCGAGATGACGTGACTATCTTCTCGAACCAGCAACCACTAGGCCATCATTCAGGCTATATTAATCCGAATTTTAGGGCGGACGGTCTGGAACTCTCGGCGAAGGCCAAGAGGCCAAGTCTTCTCTCAGTTGTACTAGAGGGGGAGGAGCAGTCAACTCATTGTGTTCGTCCAAGGTAGTAGCAACAGAAACAAAGTCCGCGCATTGAACTCATCCCCAATTATCGATGGCCTTCAGCAAGTATTTCCCTACGCATCCTATTTGTATCGATGTAAACCTCGCGAAGGCGGAGTTTCTCTTTCTCGAAACCCCCCCCCCCCCACCGCCCCCCGAAGACACCGCCCTGTGCGACCGAGAGAGTATCTCGCGACGGGCGAACCAATAGTTGAACCATTGTAGCCAACGGCTACATGAGTGGATTCCCTGTCGATACTCGAATCGAACAATCAAAGTCATCAGCGTAGTCAGATGTTCGCGCACTGTTGATCTATCTATGTTCATGGTTAAATCTCCTTCGTTCTGTTCGCTTAAATGAAGAATTCCCGTCACCATCAGATGACGAAATGCAATGGTTGGTGCCCTCTCTGACGGCGCAGTCGTTGAATCTCTACGAGCCCGTTATGCTCCAGGTGCCAAAAGTCACTCCGTGTCGCCATCCATAAGTCTAGTCGGACATCCATGAGTGCGAGGGGTTTCGTCGATGTCTGACCCCTGACAAGCCTACTAACGCCAACTGGCAGAGGCGGTTAGCAGTGTCGTCCCTTACGGCCACAAAAAAAACATCTTCCAGCATCGCTGGGCAGAACGGCTCTGAACGGCGAGCTGACCGACTTCGCAAACCGACATTGGCTGACACAAACGCGGACTGGCTGGCTCGAACGGATGAAGAAGGTCTCAGGTTCAACGGGTCCCGGCTAAAACGGTCCCGGCTTATATACGCTTCGCGCAGCACGCTTTCACCTCTCATGACCAATTGAGTTTAAATGCGGCGTCGCCCACGGCGATTTGCTCATCCGACCTCAAATTTACACACTGCTCTATTTTCGCTTGTTCTTTCCAATCCGACCCGCTTTACCTCGACCACCCCCGCGAGCGCGCTATTTTCTACCCGCAGAATCTCAGCTGCTCGGTGCCATCATCGTACTCGTTCGACAGCGTCCAAGACAGACACTCAGCACGAGACAGTGCGTAGCTAACGTCCAGATAACAAGTCGATAACAGATAACAAGTCAACACCATAGCGCCTAGCTCTCGCGCAACCAGTCGCCGCGCGTAGGACTAATTCGGCTCTGAAACGCTAGCCGCCTAGCAGCCAACCCGAGGTGATCCGAGCCAACGTTGTTCGTAAACCCGACAAGCAAGCCGACCCCCGCCGACGCCGCCGGTGGCTGTTACATCGGTTGGTGTCAACGCCGCGGCTGTGTTTTCGCCTGCGGAGCTCGCCCATCAATGCAGTAAGGTCAAAGCAATTCTCGTCTTCGGGAACCGCGTTATCTACGAAATGTAATAGGCTAAACGCGCTCGCATACGCGCACTTGATGTGTGTAAGCGAGTGCGTCGTGCAACGCGGACTAGTCTGGCGGTAATCCATTTTAGCCCCGGGGAAGATATCGGCATCGGCCCCAATTGCCATCGCGGCAATAGCAGTCGGCCGCAGCGAGCGACGTGACAACGACGGAGTCGCTGAACAACAACACAGCAGCAGCAGCAACAACGATAATAATGAAGCCATTGTGTCTTTCTGACCGTGGCCCAGCTCGCCGTAGAGACAAGAAGAACAATATGTGGTGTCGCTGGCAGTGGCTGCTGCTGGCGGCGGTGGCGGTGGTAGTGCACGAGGTAGACCAATACAACGACTAGCTTGCCGAAGCAGACGAGAGCTGTCGGTGTAGTTACTATCGCACTGGTTGCCGTTCTTGTAGTAGTTGTAGTTAGTGCTGGTAGCAATGATAGCTGCGATCGCTCGTTGCGAAGGACGGATTGTGTGTTAAGAGGTGTCCGACTTATGCGGCAATGCCGAAAGCAGCTGTATCGTCGACGTTGTGTCGAATGTTGCCTGAGCGCCAACCTGGAGAATTTACTTTTTAGTCGCCTTGAGACATTCAGCGTCATGAGCTGCGACGGCCGGCCAAACGACGTCACATGACGCCGACGAATACAAACTGCTGAGCCGACAGGATGTTCTACATCATACGCATACACACATATATAGGGTAATGTAGAAATCTATCCGTAGTCGTTAGTTATGGAGTACGTTTATGATTTTTGGTTTGTGGGGGAGGGGGGGCTAAGGGTGGGAGCGGGGCCTAGGGGGTATATGGGCAGTCATAAGCATAGGCGGACCTCACAGACGTATTTACGCGTGCCATATCTTCCGCTCGTTGATTATGGGAATATGAATGTATACCTCATGTAGGCGAACAGCTGGTGGAGTCACTAGGTATGCTATATATGCACAATACGTACAATGTAATTATGATTTTAATTATTCATCATTCTAATTGTCCTGTTGATTCGTCGAACGGTCGGATGGCCGTAGTCGGTATTGTCTGGCGGTCGTCTCGTCAAACAGACAATTACGCTTGGTCGATGATAATGTCTCATTAATTTTGAGTGCACATATTAGTAAAGGCATGTTGTCCAATCATCGTTCTAGGAATCGGAGTCGACGCGGCCTGGAAGAGCAAACATGACGGTAGCGTGTATTTGCTGTCTATGCACTACTTAGCCAATCGCGTATGCATCGATTTAATGGCAAATGCAATCGCGAATCGTAAGGGTGAATTGGGTGATCCTCGCGACCGGACCGTGCAATCACCAATTCGTAGATATCGGCATTGTTCCTTCAGACATTGGTTGAACAATAAGGATAATAATTATAATAATAATAATAATGATAAATATAATGGTGATAATCATGAAACTAATGATATGCCTGCACGAATAATGTACTGATAATTGTACATGACTGACCACCACCAGGTCGATTAGTGCCACCAAGGTTCGCCCGTCGAGAAAACACCGCCTCAATTTGCTCATAATCCTGATCTCTCTCTCTCTCTCGCTCGCTCGCTAGCTATCCCCCATTTCCAATGCTTCGCTTGGCGTTATGTTTAAATGTTAACACAATCGTCTGCCTCGTTTAGCCCATTATAATATACAAATAAGCGGGGCAGCTTCCAGCCCAGTAGACGCGTGACAGCACCCCACAATGTACAGTTTACCCAATAGTGAAAAGTTGCAAAACATTCGGTGCCTCAGCACGAGGCCTCTCGACTCCCTCGAGAGGCCCACCTCGCCCGTTACTATCCTCTCCCTCCATTAAAGTACTCATCCATATGAGAGTGTTGTACTTGTCTTGCTAGTCTACTTGTGTCACGTCCCGTAGAACAAAGACTCGCTCTCTCTCTCTCTCTCCGGTCAGCTGCACCCACCGTACACATCTGGCCGTCGTTGGCGAGCGATCGGCGAGATAGAGAGAGAGAGTCAGTCAAAATCGAAATGCAAATTTCGTCCAAATATTTACTCTCTCATTCTGTCTGTCGCTATTACGACTACCGCTACAACGAGCTGCCGCCGCCGTCTGCACTACCACCTGCCATCGAAATTTGGCTCTCTCGACCCCTCCTCGAGAATTTTGGTCACACCCAGCCACCACCACCACCCCCCGAGCAGCGGGGCGACCAGCCCCTCGACCTACTTTTCTGTCCACGCTGCTGTTGCGTAAGAAAGCAGGCAGGCAGGCAGCCTTTTCTTCCTACCTAATCTTCTCTGCCACGTCCCCCGCTCGCAGGCATGGCTGCAGCCGGAGAAAGCTTCCAGCCCTTCTCCCCGGCAGCTTGGAGGCTGCTAGCGTAGAGGGCCAGGCGAGCTGACGTGTTCGGCCGTGGCAACCCCGCGCGCGCGCGAGATGCACTGCAACACGTACACACAGCATAAGCCCGCCCAGAGGAACCCACACACGTACTCTCGAACATGGAGACCCTCGCACGCCGCGATACGCTGCATACAGCACAAACAGAGAGGACATGGAGAAGCCGGCAGGGGGGAGGGGTGTCAGATACTTCATGCCTCGTTTATCGCGCCTTCGCGGGGACAACGCACGGCGGCGGTGGCGGCGGCGGCGGCGGTAACGCCGTAGCGTGAGCATCACCCCACTGGACGACAAAGCCGGGGACGAGCCTAGGAAGAAGAGCAGGCTGTCAAGTTGATGTCGGGCGTCACCGCCTCTCCGGGAGCGACCTGGGGGTTGGGCGGCGGTATTGGGAGATTGGGTTATTGGCTAGGATCCCGACCAAACGCTTGCAGCGAAGTCCGCTTGAAAAGAAGGTCGAATGCCGGCTGCAGTGAAGCATACGCCAAAGCGACCGGCCGCCACGGACAGCGTAGGTGGATGCATGTGAGAGCGGCGGTTTTTGTGTGACGGCAAACAATCTCGCCGCCCGATCGAGCAAGAGAGATTACACACAACAACGGACAAGGTCAGTGAGCCACGATGCGGCTGTCAGCGGACGCTGTCCCACAGAAAGACGGCATTGAGACGAAGGCCCGAGATATGAAGCGACGCCGCTTACAGAGGCTGAATTTGCGCTGGTTTAACTGACGAGTTCGTAAAAAATAATGACAAAAAATCGAATTGTGAAAACACTCAGGTCATGTAAACTTCGAATGTAGCTAATGCTACAACCAGATTTTTGTTTTAGTGAGTAACATTGATTTTTCTTTTACGTCTTGAAACAGAGGTAACGATTTGTACGTAATCATTTATATATCACTGTAGTGTGCATTGTTACATTTTGTTATTGTATATTACACATTTACATTATTTATACATGGATATAGTTGACGTTTCGGGGTACACGCCAAATATGAGCACATTGGCTTATTCGGCCAGGGTCGGCAACTGCTTTCGGGTACAATATGAAGCCATTTCGATTGGGTTTTGGTGTAGACTAAGTTCAAAAAATAAAAACTGGCCTAATTTCTCTTTCATTTTCATAGTTCATCTCAGTTGCAGCTATTGTATAGGGATATGTTGGATTGAAATCCTTAGCGGTCCCAGTACACGTTATGATTCTGATGCGTACGTGCAGTTTTTGCTATTGAGATCACTAATATCTGTATTGATTTCGTGTAAGCCACAATGTACGTATATTATGTTGTATTTACTGCATATATGTATTAAACTGACAAACTACAATGCAATATGGGGCGTATATGTATTTCATAAATGGATCTCTCTTGTAGCACATATTTTTTTGTTTAGCATATATTATCTGCACAACGATATTTTAACTACGGCAGCAGCAGCAGCATAAATTAGCAGAAACCGTAGTGTACAGCAGGAGTGCGACAAGTGAGCAGTCACTCATTCATCTATCTCTCTATCAGTTCCACGGTATCATATCACGCACGTAGATATATATATATATATATATATACACAATGTATCTATCACACACTATCCGATAGGCTGGTACGTCCCGCCGTTGGTAGCGGAGCATCCCGTGCGTTGTTTCTATAATAATAAAGCGACCGTCACCGCCGAAACTCGCAACTATCCGCGCGATGTTCGCCTCGTCATCTCATTGAAATTCGCAATTCGTCGTTTAATTACGATAATGATAAACAATGAATTAAGAGGACGACTAACGGGAATAGCGGAACAACAACAACAACAGCAGCAGCAACAACAACAACAACAGCAGCATCAGCATCAGCAACAACAACAACAACAACAACAACAGCATCAGCAACAACAACAACAACAACAACAACCTGCTTAGTCGGTGCCTAATTACCCGGTGTTGTCTGTTGCCAACATTAACCGCTGGATTGAATCGTCGCCCGGCTTCGTCCGCTGGAATGGATATCTACAATGGTTGTGCTCATGGGGCCGTACGGCCGCGAAGTCAGCGATGTACGTGACGTTGCTGAAAATCTCCTCGCCGGCGCCGTACGACCGGCTGGCAACGAACTGGCGAACGCCTTGGCAGGCCGCTAAGGGCAACGAGCCGGCCCGAAACGGACAACGCTGAAATTACACTGGCCGGATTTGGGTACAGATTCAGCATCAATCATTGGCTAGCTCCATTGTCTCGGCGTTGCGTTTCGCCTCGAGCTGCTGGAATACCAGCACACGAACGGTATTGCCGACGTCGATCGCGACAGCCGTGGCAACGGCAAGCTGCAGCCTGCAGGCCACTATTGTACTATGTGATAGATCGTTAGTGTCGTGGTTGCTCGAAGAGGTGATCATTTTTTGGGGATGCCGAAGAAGTTTTTATATATATATATATATATATATATGTATGTATATATGTATATTAGCATGTACTAATATATGCATAATCTATGATAATGTGTATCAATGAACCGTGTCGAGTTTAATGGCAACTTGGTAACAATTGATGATTTTTTAACAATTGCCCATGTTACTCTATGGCTCGGCTTACCTCAATGAAGCCACATGGGGACTTCATTTTATCGACTGTGATAAATAGTATTCACATATGGATGAGTGGGTCCGACGATACTAATATATATATACATATATATATCACGTCTCAACACACCTACTAATGACGAATACCATTGACCCAATGTTTGTTGTCCACGATTGAAGAATATTTACCCACACGTGGCAGGCAGCATCACTTGGTGACACCGTCGGCATCGAGATCATCATGACATTTCCAGCGTGAATAATCAATGCTGACACTGCGACAACATTGATTATATTAATGAATAGAAGCCGAATCTGCTGTGGAGGAAGCGACATCGATGATCGGCGGCCATACATCTCTGCCAAAACCACCCCAGCGTCCGGCGTGGTCACCTCACCGCGATCATTGACGTAACGTCAATTTGCATCGCATGATTGCTTCGCTGGCAGTATCACGCCGTTCCAGCGTTTTTTTTTTCAAGGATAGGTGTGATCGAAGCAATAAAAAATAACAAAATGCCTGTCTCATTTTAGTAACAACGAGGGCCATTGTATCGCAACCATTGCGGCGGCTGCCTCGACGATTGCTTCTGGCACCTCTCCGATACCGAGATCGAGTCATATATATATATATATATATATATATATATAGAGACATTTATGTTTATCAGCGAGTATGATCCACGTTTGAGCTGTCGCCTTGTTGTGGTTAGACGGATGAACCGGAGATGTAGTGGTCATTCTGGTCCTATCGTGGTACCGTCAACCGCCGCATATGATAAATACAGAGAAACGAATGACTTGATCATAGAAACTGAGGCAAGATAATGTCATTCATCCAGCCGTCGACTTCGCTCAAGCTTTAGCGAAATTGCTCACGGAGAGCTGTTTACAACGAGTTGGCCTATACATCCTACTATAGTATTACTATTATTAATTATTATTATGATTATTAATATCAAATATCATTATTAATATTGTTATAATTATTATTATAAATTTTATTTAGTATTATTTTAACATTATTATTATTATTATTACGCTAATATTGGTATGACTAGTAATCGCGCTGTTAGCTACATAATGGTACAGCAATGATTGTGAAGGACAATAGCAGTCTGCGAATAATTAGATAGTGTTAGTCATGGAAACTATATAATGAACATTCACAAACTGCAATTTAGATGATCATTTGTCGCTATTGAGCAACTTTCCCTGTCAATTGGTCTCTCTGTCCCTCTCTCTCTCTCTCTCACTCCTCTTTACTTGAACCACCTCAATCAGGCACGGATCGGCAGTGCCTCTCGAAACATTCTAGTCTACAAGTCCAAGGTCTGGTAGTCACGAACGAGACATCATTTATCGAATCCCCCCCTAATACTCACGAACGCTCTCCGGCTGTCTCTGCTTACACAAATGCCATCTATTATCGTTCTATTTATCAGCTGTGTGGCGTTCATCAGCGTCCGCTGCCGGCTACCCGACCGACCCTCGTCGTACGGATGCCGCGGAGAGATAGATATATATATATATATATATATATATATATATAAAGATAGAGAGAGAGGTGGCCGGTGCAAGAATATCTTCTGATTTTCTGTGTCATCCCTCGTTGACTGGCGGGTCTACGCGTCGCTTCGTCCGCGGCGTATTGCCACAGCTCGCTCAGCGGCTCAAACAAAAAAGGCCACGCGTGTCCGCTCGCTCAGCGACCCTCCCCCCACCACCCAGCATTTCTCATGGACCATCGTACACGTCCATGTGGCACCACGTTCATCTCAGCTGCTGCTGCTGGTCGGCTAGGCGACACTTACAAATAGTACTATGCTACTATGGTATACTCAGCTAACCATTCGTTTCCGTGTATGTCAACCGAACGCACCGAACCAGACGATACGAACGATACGATATTATGACAACAACAGCAGCAGCAATAACAAAAGCGGAACAGCGGCGGCACACGCTCAACGCGGAAGTGAGGCGGCCCCCTGGTAAGCAACAAATGCAGGAGGGAGAGAGACAGAGAGAGATAGAGAAAGATACATTGCGTATTTGCAGTGAAGGGTACTTGGCCAAATTTGGCTTCGGACAGCGCACGTTAGAGATATGCGCAGGCGCACACGATATCGTTATGAGTAATGACAGCTAACATATATATATATATATATATATATACAAGTAGCTACGTGTATATGTATATATATATATATATATATATATATATATATACACACATATACATACACATGTCTATGTGTATCTGTGAAAGTTTTGACACGAACGCAAACGTCGTACGCGCTGGCAGAAACAGACCAGAGGGGGGGACCTTCACTCGCAGCGAGACGTTCGTTCGTGGCCGCTACCGCAATTGACAGCGGGAACAGAGACAGAGGGGCAATCACACACAGGGCCGGTGGATGGCGGGAGAAATATTATAGATGACAGACGAAATGAACGATGACGGACAGAATGGCGCGTTACGTTGCAATAATGTATAATAATAGTTAGCGATCGTCGTTACGTCGGACCTGCGTCGTCGTTTAGCGCCAGACGACGGCAGGCGACACCGCGGCCGTCTCAGTGGCGGCCGCGAGAGATTCGACGGCCAAACTTGGAAACAACGGGGACGGCAGTACTATGCCAGCGATAATGTAGATATGTATATATATATATATATATATATATATCGGTTGAAAGGCACCTCCGCAGCAGGAGTAGTTGTGTGCAAAGACGAACGGGAGCCTGCGTCAACTGACTGAATGAGCCTCCTCCCAGAAGAAAAGGCGAGAACAAATCGAAGAAGTCAAATAAAACATTGGCAAGTTGTAGATAAAGATATTGTGCTGTCGAGGCGAGACGTTCAAAAACTTCACTTATTTGTCTAAGTAATATATATATATATATATAGCTAAGGGAACGCCGGCAAACTATCAAGACCAGTTGATCTGAACGTCTTTGACGCCTACTGAACTGGTCGACTACGGCAGTGGATATTAGAATACATTTATGATCGTTCGCTAGCGCCCGAGTCGTCACTCGAGCGGCAGCTCGTGCTTAAGTTCCTGTCAAAGACGAAAGTAAGCGTTTGTCGCGAACCCTATAGTAGAAGATCGAAAAATTGTCACCTACAAGTCTTGCGTCACAGACAGTCACTAACACATATATATATATATATATATATATATATATATGTGTGTAGTGTGCTGTGAGCTGTGAATGGAGGTGTTTTTGTGCGGCTTCGAAATCATTGACAGCCAAGGAGAGGACAGTTTTCCATCAGCTTTCGCGCAGTTGACAGCGAACAAAACCACGATGCTATTATTAGAAATTGACGCAAGCGTCGATCAGTTCCCCCGCCACAGTACAGCAGTACTGTGCCCGCCGGTAAATGCATCATGGGAATTATTGTATTCAATCAATACAGTCTTTGTCGCATTCGTAAGCAACACGTTCGCATCAGAGAGATTTGTCTTACAGATGCGAGTGTGTGTGTGTGTGTGATGCGAAGATCAATTTGTTCTCCGGGACGATAAAGCATGATGATATTTTTGTGTGGTTCCGTTCAAAAGATCCCGACCAAGCGTCAGACCCCGCTACCAGGCCGAAGAAGCGGTTAGACGAGCTATATATCGTGAAACACGTTGGGGTGAATCAGCTGTGGTGACCCATGAGACTATGAGCAGGTTTCGACAGCGGCGTGCGTTAGCGCCATTTCGCCAAACGACCCCGTTGTCGCCGCCTGTCGTGTTTAAATGAACGTGAGCGCTTTGCTTGTGAAAGTGTTTCTTAGAAAGGAAACGGTTTTAGGTTTCATTTTCAGTTCGTTCTTTGCTCGCTAAGTAGCTCCCGTGAACAGTGAGAAGTAGCTCCACATCGCCGACTGGCCCAACGGTGGGGCCAACCATGGGACAGATGAGGATCCCCATTGTATCGAGTGTTCTTAGCCAAGCGCAACCGGCTGTTCGTCATTCGCGCCAGCAGCATAGCGCGTATTTCGCTTTTTCGAACGGTTGGCGTTCAGTCAGCCACGTACGATACTACGAGGGCCTGCGAGGTCCACCTTAGCCTAAAATCCTAGGCACCAGGTCGGTAGAGGCCCCCTTTCTCAATTGCCTGCTCAGGATCTCGTTGTTCAGGGCAGGAGCAATGAGTATGAGTGAGCGTGACATTGGTGCCATGCTCTCATCGGAAAGTTGACGGAAGATCGACTCCTCTGGCTATATCGCTGTATTTGTTTATGCCTCACGGACAAGCCTTATTGTTGTGTTTCTCCCAATCATTTTCGAAGACCACTGGCCACCTATCCTGGTCGGCGTTCAATTTCAACTCATTCCCGGCGGGTTTCGTTCGAATCGACCGATATCAGCCAGGCACGCAGCTACCCGCGTGCTACCAATCGACCATTACGAAGTTCGACGCTTTAGTACGGGCGTGCTGTTGTCGGCGATCGGCGAAAGAATCGCCGAAGATCGATGTCGCTTATCTAAAGTGCAAAAGCAAAATGGAGCCTCGTCAAGTGAGCTCTTCCAGGGAAATGCAGATGGACGTCCAGAAGATATACTTCCGCAAGCTTCCGTAGAGGAAGAGAAGGGTCGACACATCGATATGGTGCCCAACACAGAGCGAGGAGCGAGGGGAATTGTACAAAGATAAATAGATATGCGTGACGAGAGAATATCAACGAAACACACAGGCGCGGGGTCGATAGCATTTTGCAACGGGCGGACGCATCTCGAATACTCTCGTTCGGCTAATACATTCGCATTCGATGGCAAGACTCCTGATCTGAAAAGCAGAAGCCACTCCTCCTACAGATACAGATTGTACATCGAGAAAATGGCGGTCATTTTTACGATGTACGAGGCCACCACGGCTGATCGGGACGATCGGTCGCAGTGGCGGGACTTGATCAATGCGTTCTGCTATTTGTTTTTTTCATGAAGGGAAAATAATAAAAGATATTTGAGACTGTGTCACTTTGCCTGGCCATCTTCCGCCGATATAAATGTTCGCCGTGTCGCAAACGAGTGACGAGGCAACGGTAGCAGTAATGCTTCCGTTCGCCTGTCGGTAAGAAGCGCGGCTGTTTAACGGTAGCGACAAGGAGACAATCTTAAAAGCCGTCGCACGACCATTAGTAGTGCAGCCACAGCATTGAGATATCTGCTATTACTGGTGACACTGTGAAGCTCTACCCTTGAGGACGATGGTCCCATTGAAAGGGGAATATCAGTGGGTTCAAGGAGTTGTCCCCTATCGAGTTATAAGTAAGAAAAAAAAACGTATTCTTATCGGACAGTGATCGAAGCATGATGCATGCTTTTCATGAAACGAATCTGTTCGCTTCGGAACACTCACGTATAACAAAACCCTGTCAGGGGTCAGGTACAATCTCCGGTCGTTGTCTGAACTATGCAGGTCGTTATGGATTTCTTTTAGCTAGCTTGCGTGGACGTGCAAATAGATGTATTGGACGAAAGAACTGCTAGAATCTTGCCTGGCCCTCAGCTGTAATTGCTTGTCAGCCTTTCTATCCGTCATTACGTCAGCGCTGACTTCCCGCCACGGCACGCAGATATATGAAGCCGCGATGGGGCACTGCTGCACGGGAAGGTCAACTCGTTCGAAACCGGTAAGTTTCCACGGAGTATGATTCATATAATTAGGGTAATTACAGCGTGGGCGTTGCGTGTGTGTGTGTGTGTAGTCTCCAAACCATGTGCGAGCTGCTGGTTTCAGCCTCTGTGCTTTGTCGTCCGCACAAAAAGTCATCACCCCAGCTTCTGGCGCAGCTAGATTCTGCTTCTTTCAAGTTCAGCACCGGCACACCAAGAGAGTTCCACTTCTGATCATAGCAAGGGCAACGGCCGTTACCTAAATCCCCCTTCTGGTGCTGCCCGCTAGTGCAAGCGCCACCAATTGCGGCCAGCGGAAGCTATCTGTCGCTCAAATAGCAGTAGCGCTCCCGGCTGCTCGAGAGAGCCGCTCCGAACCTTTCACTATCCAACCCTATTATTCTGCCTGTGAGTGGCTGAAAATTAGACGTTGGCCGTAACACCCTGCTCTGGAGCTGTGTGGCTGGCTTTGCCACTCTTTTCCCGGCTGACTTCCGAGGCTTCTTTCTCCAGGGCGCTGCCTCGTTTCTCCAGTTCCTCGACGGATGAGAGGAAGTTCCTCCTGCAGTTTATGCCCTAGACCCTCGTCGAGCACCGCAGCTACCGAGTGAGGGCAGCAATGCTGCCATTGGAGTGGTGGCCGGCCACCCGCCAATGCTCGGTGCCGCGGAGCTAGATCAATATCCTTCTCATCCGTTCGTAAGGCCAGCCTTTTTTCTACCCATACTTTTCGCCTCCCCCTCAGCCGTTGTAGGCGGCCACTGGGCAGAGAGCATCACCACGCTTCGATACAGTACAATATAGGGAATCTAGGGTCGACAAGGCGGCCCATCTCGAGGAGATGCAGATATTTCAGCAGAACACCAAGGGGGAGGAGAAACTCGAAAATCATATCATCCTTTTTCCACTACCGGTCCCCGATTCTTTCGCCGTCTTGAAGTACATTACCCCGCTTAGATCCGAGGAGAGGTCTAGATGCCTCATTTTATAGTCCATTCTTGATATGCCCATAGTGGGCTCGTGACCAGTTCTGGGGTGCTACATATCTTGGTGCTACGTCGGCAATCAAGCAAATATGTCGAGGACCAAGCTCATCCTTAGTTGTGTTTGCGACCGGCGACATCAATGCAGCCTGTCGATATGTAGCGATGAGCAGGTTGAGACTATCGAGCACAGAACGAGTTGGCGCTTGGATGATTATTATCACGATACCACTACGACATCTACTAATAACTCAGCGCTGATGACACGGCGCTGGGGGGCAGTCGAAGAAGATACAGCACATGACGAAATTTCCAAATATTTTACCCTGCCGACCACGAACTAACTATATAATCCCGTACACGATCAACAGGCTGGAGGTAATTTGCCGAGTTGCAAATTAGTGACGTCCCTTACAATCCCGACGAATAGAGGGTAGCTTTGTCAAGACGCCGCGTTTAGCAACGATATACTATGCGCACGGTAGCGAAACGCTGCAATACGAACGAATATCATTGCTCGTCCCGGACGTAACTTTTGCAACAGATGTCCTATTTATCCTTCAGGTCGGTGAGGCGCCGAGACTCGCCATTAGCTCTGGCAATAGGCCGATTTAAGGCCGAAAAAAAAAGTGACTTGTCAACACGCTCGGCAAAATTCCCATTCATTCCATACGACTGACGTGTGCGAGAGCCTCTTCACGACCGATCCACGCCGGGTCGTTCAATAACATCGTGTCGCTTAACGATAACATATTGAATAGCTGTTCCCCAAATGAAAACTACCGATGTCCGTGCGGCGTCCGTGGACGCTCCGTCACGACGCTGTACATCTTCTTCATTTGAGTGTCCGATGACTTCAATAGCAATGACGAGCTGACAGAAACGTCAATTTGACACCTGCGTAGCGTTGAAGATTCCCACCTCGCCGTTGGTCAATAAGGTTACACCGGTATGACGTCACCTCACGCCAACTAGACAGCCAAGTGCCCTTTTATTTACGTGTGTATATATATATATATATATATATATATATATATATATATTCTGCCTGCAGCATGAACGTGTGAGATTTGGACACTGGCTATTCAGATGGGAATGTCTAATTTTGACGAGGCGTGCGTCGATCTGTTAATTCACATCTCACCCGCGGTTTATAGAATATAATATATATATATATATATATATATATATTTATGCATATACCTAGTAGATCCCTACTATACACGTAATTTGTTATATCTATGAAATGTCGAATGGCTTAAACGTCCAGGTGGTGTACCTCATCAATTTCTGATCCGAACCAATGTGGCGCCGGTCAGTAGGTAACGCCTGAGTCGGGTATTTAGTGATCCCATTCCAGCAGGACTTGCGACAGATATTGGGACTCTCAGTATGTTACGGTTACTATATATATATATATATATATATATATATGAATTATATTCCTCGAAAAGCACACTGTGAACCCAGCATCTTCTACGCACATCGTCGACGTCAGCTCGATGCATCGTTCGTATGACATCTAACAGCTCAATCCACCTATATTTCCTTAGCAGTGACGTGCGAACGAGTCGTGCCGAGGCGCCACCGTCATCGAAGAGTACGGCTGTATGATTCTGCATATTGATTAGGGCGGACGTCAACGGTCTCTCCGTCTCGTTGAGGCGTCTGGCCAAACAACACAACGATGACCCCCCGCCGTCCACCATTGACGCCACCTCCCTCCCTGCTCGTCCAACCCTGTGCCAATCCCTCGCGACCTCTGCCATAGACAACAGCAGATGACAGCAGCCCTTTCACAGTCCATCGCAGCGTTTCACTGGCACCGTCTGCCTTCCGTCTGCACCATTGCTCCCTATCTGCAATCTCATATAGGTTTGGCATGCTTTTGACTTTTGGCATTTTTCTCACCTCTCGGCCCCTTCTCTAATCTTTATTTCCTACACTATTCGGCAGAGTCGCCGGTCAGCCGTGCCCGGGCAATTTCATCTTTTCTCTCCTTTTTCGAAGTCCCGCCATGGGTTGCTCCGGTGCCCTGTTGCCTCAATCAGTTCGGCGTTTTTGTTCCCTTTGACATTCATTGGTCACTTCGCCCCTCAGGCGAGAAGCGGACGAAATAGATGAAACGCCGATTTCGAATTGGACAAACAAAGGGGCACACACGAAAGCACACACACACACACGCGCACAAACACACACACACACACACACACTGGCGAGTGACATCAGTGTTGTCGCAGCTCACTCGGATTGCTCTGCTGCGCTGAGCTGACATCGGCCATAGCCGTGAATAGCGTTGGAGAAATCTGCGAGAAATCTGTATTGGCCAACCTACCGTTTGTTCCTTGCTGTTGTCGCGATCGAATAAGCGGTCGGGATCGGACCCATTTAAGGCTTTATTGATTTATTAAAAGAACTGCATAGAATGCTTAAGTTCTCTTATATGTCACGCAACGGGATTCGAACCTGCGGCCTCTGGCCTTTTACAGCCAGAGACTCAGACTCGCTTTATGGACCTATGTGCGTTTCTCCTTCAATTGTCCAAGAGTACACGAATCCACCACAATGAGAGACCGAAGGTGCTCAACAGGATCCCTATCGCCTATCTCATTAGGCTTCACCCCGGCTAGCACTATATCCGAATGCGGTACCGTGTACGGAAAACAGTAGAGGACGAAAACAGCACCGTTCCTGGCTGAGAGTCAGCCCGGAAAATTGACAGGTAGCGCTACATCGGCAGAGGGAAAAAATTGTTCGAATGAGCAACCCCGCGAGCTATACTAGGGCCCGTATCGATTGAGCGTAAAAGGCAACAATAGAAGAACGATCTCATTCATGCTTGTGCCAAAACCGGTGCGGATCAGATCGTCACTTCCCCATGGGGCGAATCAGTCAAATGTAGACGTGGCTCAAATTCAAATGGAAATCGTCTGCAGCCAACGAGACGATGTCGAAATCGCCCTTGATCGATCGAACGCAAATATCCTTCCATCACAGGGTTGGAACAGCTGAACTTAGATCTCTATGGGGGCAAGAGCATTGATCATGATGTTTATTAGTTGGGTATGACTCGAGACCATCATGATACCAAGTGTCAGCTTTGCCAGTCGCTGATCGGCGCTCATAAGCGGTGTGACGAACGTGTCAATCTTGGCGGTGGCAATTGAATTAAATTCATGACTGTTACCGACTTATTTATGACTTGATTTGCGTTCTTCTATCGTACGGCTGAGCGATGTTTATCTATACGGTTGTACTGTTCCGTGGTGAACATGTACGCGGAAATACACTGCTACATGCGACCCTCTGTGTCCGTACTGTCGGTGGCCAATAAAAGAAATAATAAAAATAATAGTAATTGCACTGTTTTGATAAAAATTATTATTTTACATATAATATTATATGCAATCGTGGTTAAAAAAAACACAATCTAATACTGCGGACACCACCATATAGAATATAAGCTGAAAGTACCCCAAGAAACATCGCAATATTGAAATTCAAAATGTATTTAATTATAAACGTGGACGACAATTGTACTACCCGCTGAATGTGAAATACATATAAGAAGACCCCGCCCCCCTCTATGCTGGAATATTTATCCCAATATTTATTTTGTTATTTGTTATACCACTATATTATCCGGCACCGTGAAGGTACCACATATGGTTAGCATCTACGTATCGCACGCATCGGACGACATCTGTGGTATAATGACAATAATAACAATGATAATAATAATAATAATATTAATAATAATAATACTAATTACCACCACTTGTGATTGGCGACAACGCCCACGCGCGCGACCCCTTTCGTTGTTGATGGACATCCAAAATGTATTTCAATACAAATGAACAAATTTGTCTGTTTTTTTTATCCATTCGTTCATCCGTGTGTCGCTCCCTGCACCGGCCGGGGACACCGGCGTGGGGGAGCCGATGGCTGTGACGTCGGCAAACCTCACCGGTGTGTTGGTGCACTTGCTGCCGACGCCAAACCTGTCCGCGTGAGCCTGCTGCATCTGTTTAGCTTTCAGATGAGAAGTTTAATTCGACTTCGATTGACGCGGGACTGCACGGCGTTGCCTGCAAGAAACAGCGCGAGGCGGTATCCTGACAAACAACGGACTTGCGAAAGGCAAGCTGGAAACGACTCGGAGAGCCTCGGCTGCGCCACACGGACGCCTGGCAGGCAGCAACGCAAGGCGGCAGCTTGGTTAGAATTAATGCGAGACAGTGAGAGAGAGAGAGAGAGAGGCGCAGCAAAAATCGTCGAGACGCAGCAGACGGGGCAGGAAGAAATCGCGGGGAACTGGAAGAAATATTACGAACATAATCACATGTAACAAACAGACGCTGCCGCCGCCGCCACCGCAACCGCCACTGCTTGCTTGCAGCATTGCAACGGAAGCCTGAGAAGCGACTGTAACGCCCGCCGTGGGCTGCAGTTCGTTGGGAAACTTTGCTCTGAGGTAGAAACCCTGTGGGGTCGCCGCTGTGGACGACGGGTGCGCCGCTGGGGGTACGAAATGTCGAAGTCCCTCCGGGCCGAGCTGAGACGAGGGGGATGGGTGCCTATGGGGGTGGTTTACCCTGCGTTCGTTCTGTTCCTTTGGATGTATGTACGGCGAGCGAGGTAGAGAAAGTCCTCACGAAACAGGAGAGAAAACCCCCGAGGGCTAAGCTTCCTCGCGCACATTTCGACCTCCATCGACCATCCTCGACAAGCGCACGTTAGTCCGGCTGACGTTACACATTCGGCTTGCGGCGAAATCCGCCTCTGTCTATCTGTCAGTTTGTACGTTCGTCCGTCCGTCGGCCGGTGCATGTTCGTTCGGCAGGCGACTGACGCCCGCTATTCGCGCGTGGCCCCCCCTGCCTGCCTGCCTGCCGTCCAGCAGCAGCAGCAGCTGACGCGGCCGTGAAAGAAAAATGGCTTCACTCTGCTGGGGTTCTTCTAAAGGGCCCTTTAGTCTCCCGTTAGCCAGCCGCGGTTTCGGCTCCAGCCTCTCTCGTTCCCCTTCTTACTCCCAATCGTTCTCGCTCCTCGCTTCGTGTGGTTCCTATGCTTGGGGGGGGGAGTTGCCTGCGCCGGCGGTCGCGCAGGCGTCCGCCGTTTCGCCTCGTGCAAAAGTCCCTCCGACGCACACCGAGGCATCAGACCGACAGACGACGATGAGTTTTGTACCAGCAAATCCACACCACCACCACCAACCTAAACGTCTATACTAGCACACATCGGGCGCTGGCCAGCTCGACTTGGGCCTTTTCGACTAAAGAGAAGAGAGGCGAGATTCGCTCAAGTGAAGGCCATCGCGGCCAGGCCGCGCTGCTTCTGGAGGAGCGAGCGACTTAGGGCGCAGGCGCGGCGACGTACGACATACGCCCTGCTATCGTGAGCAATTCAATTACGCAATCGATTTGTTAGCATTCGATGTTTTGGTATAAGGTTGTTTTTTTTGCAGGCGTCGGCGTCAAGGTGTGACGTTCTCCGCCGGCTCCGTCGATCCAAACAGCCGCGAAGGCGGCAAGAGGCTAAGTTTGACAGCGAGGCACGAAACAAATAGGAAGCCCAATAGAAATGAACGTTCCAGGTAAATAAGGATGAAGGGTGACCCGCCGCCTTTGTGGATTCGTGTCGTCCTCGACTGGCGCCTACCTAATGTCATATATCATTATATCTGCTGCTGTTCTTGCTGTCTGAGAGCATCACATGTGCGTAGTGTCGATCGGATATCTCAGCAAGCTCGGATGCATTCGACGCTAGGACGCTCTCGTGTTAGTAAATGCGGGAATTCGTCCACTTTCAAGTTGTTGACACGAATAGTTAATCTGTTAACAATTTTCTATCTCTAATCGCGAGTCCGTACGACGGCACGCGTACTGCTTTGACAAACGGCAACAAGCAGCTAGTTGACGTTGTATTGACAAGAGCATTTCTGGGACATCAATGCCATGCGGCCGAATTCAGGGGTACCGGTGGTAGCAGCATCAGCAGTAGCAGCAACGACAGAACCTACTACTGTTGTCTCTACTAGTTCTACTGCTGGTTCCGCATCTGCGAGTGCCACTACCCAATGATTTTGCAACTGCGAGCGAAGGCAGGATCGGCGTCAGGGACCGGGCGTCCGCTCGAGTCGAATCGAACGAACCAGCCGACCGCAGCCAGCTGGGCCAATAGGGCTCTCAGCTATGAGAAACAGCAGCAACAAAATCGCGGTCGTCGCTGGCAACGATACGACCAGGCCGCCACCACCGCCGCCGCCGCTTTTCCTAAGGGCGCCAATCTTGTTAAGCCAACGCTGTTACGCTTTTATAGTTGAACGAACGTATCCGTTTCGTTTCTCATTTTTACTCGTTTTACTCCAGAAGGAAAATAATTCCCCGCTCCGATGTCGACATTGTTTATACATTGTTGTTGTTGCTGTTGTTGTTACTGTTATTGAGCTTGCTGTGCTTGCTGCTTCTGTCGCGGCTTTGACACTATCCGGTTCTACGATATAGATACATGGTCTGTATATGCCTACAGTTCTACGCCGCTTCTGGTTTGCGCCGATGCATGGAACGGGGGGGGCGGGGGGAGAGGTTCGTGCTGGGGTTACCTCGATGCAGCTGGCTGCGTTGCCACACAGTGAAACAGTGGCTGTCTGTTGTGGTTATCGTCGTAATGCCATTGTGCCCAGACGATCGCGTCGTTGTACGCTCTCACACACACACACACACAGAGCGAGATATAATAGCAGCACTATATGATGATTATATTATTTTTATTATTATTACCAAATCCATACGATGCATAAAGCGATGTCGGACGGACCAACGGAACGGAAGAGAGAGAGAGAGAGAGAGAGAGCGAGGAGAAAGCAACCTATTGCATCGTATCGTATTGAGCTTGCCATTCTTCGTTTCTCTGCCTCTGATTCCTGTGGGAGAATCCAGAATTCAAGTTGTTGTTTCTTTTTTCCTCTAAAGCTGCCGGCACCACCATTGTCGCCGCCGCCGCCGCCGCAGCCATCTATGGGGCACAACGGCATGACAGCGTTCGTAGAAGGTTGGCACTCGAAAGCACAAGTCAACACGAGCTGTAATTTGGTACGCGCGCTACCAACCGCCGTCACGGGTAGCGGCACACCCGAGTGTCAGGGTCTGAAAGTCTCCCGGCACGGCACGGGCCATCATCAGGCGCCGGCCACCATTGGCCCCGTCGGCTTGGTCACCGCCGATTCCCCGTAGCGAATGCTCGCACCGGCCGTTAGTTAGTCCAGTGCGCCGCCAGCTGACGGCGCTCCGTGCGCTTCCTCCGTTCGATGTAGAATGGAAGCGTCGTTGCGTATCGGCCGTCGGCGTCTGTCGGCAAACGCTGAGCGAGTGCGATTCGTGGCGTATTTCAGCGACAATATGCTGTGAGCCATTCACGGTCCTTTACGCGGTTCTGCGAGAAGTCTCAGCCGAAGCAGAAGCAACAAGAACACCGACACCGTAATGAACTGCATAACTGTGCGAACTGATCGATTTTGGCGAGCCAGCCAGCCGGCCGGCCGGCCGGCGGGCGTACGGCGTTCTTCGAATCCGGCATCAACACTCCGCATGTAACACAAATACATGTATATATATATATATATATATATATATATATATATATATATATATATATATATATATGTATGTATGTATGTATATATGTAGAATAATAGATCCTTATTCGGAGCGTCGGGATGCCGTGCTTGTCTGTGTGCTCTATTTCAAGCCCTATCTATAACGCATGGAACTCATGCAACAGCTGCTGCTGCACCGGTCGACGCGTTGGTCCGCACGCGCGAACATCACTTTGCGACGTCAAATGAAGCTGCCATAACATTAAACTGTTACATTTGCCGCCGTCGCCGCCGCCGCCTTCGTGGGCGGGGCTCACCAAAGCGACGAGCAGCAGCAGCTGCCAAATCTCCGGAACGCGAACGAACTGGAAACGCGAATCATCGATGCCCTCCTGCCTCCGTGCGGAGTAGTGGCCACGTTCATCTCTGCGACGAAGCCGACTACCGCCGGTAGTCGGATTCTGATTCTGACGGCGTTGCTCGTCGTTGCTGTATGCTGGAAATAACGTGTGACGTTACGTCCGTCGTGGAGGCGCACTGCTATCGCAAGATGCACACTCGGAACGAACGCCGCTATCAGTGACATCTATATATAATTTATATGTATATATACTTGGACGTATGGATGAGGAGCCTGTCCATTAGCACCCTTAGCTGTTCTAGGAGTTCTCGAACTGGCAGCTCCTCATTCGTTTTGTGAATGACTATTTTTTGTTTAAGAGGTTGAGGGATAAAAGCCTTCAAAAAGACACCACAGCTTCACATCGTAGGTATTCGCTGTGATAGTGCCGGATTTTTACCGGCGAATGACTATCGATGATGCACAATCGACTTCTGTGTAAATGCTCCGTTATTTCTACAAAGCAACGTGTCCACGTCGAGCAGCTGGACGTGCACTGAACGCAATCCAGATGCGGGTTCCTTCATGGGAAATGGGAACTGTACATTGTGCTATCGTTGTACGATGATGATGATGATCGGGTTAAGAAGACGATGTTCGCCGTCTTCGAATTGCATCATTTTTCCCCGCGGCGCACCGCACTCGCTGCTGGAGGCTTCACTTCAGGCTCTTTGGCTTTGCTGTCGCTTCTGTTGTGACTTCTGTTCGGCCGACGCCGGCAGGACCGATGGCAGCCAACGAGGACCGGCAGCAGCGACGAAGATCGTTATACTGGTGATTCTGGTGTAGCGAGACGGAGCCGCGCATCGCCAGCGCGACCCGACCCACGCGCATGTGCTCTGACCACAACCGGAACTACGATCTGTGCAACAAGTCATAAATCACAGAGAAAAGCGCCTTTTCGCCATTTGCAAACGCATGCGGATGGATGGATTCTTCGTTGGAACATTGACACACACACACGGACACACACAGTTGTATGGATCCGTTTAAGCTTCGTCCATTGTAGCTGCGTCTATGGAGATTTCTTCTGTGCGGATTTTGTGCTGATTTCTACTTGCGGTGCATGAGACTCGATCGGCAATGCGGCCATCGAGCGGACCAGATTGCGATTGTTTTTCTTCGAGATCCCAGCGCGACGATGTCTGTCCACAGGGGCGCGATCTTATAATATTATAATGTCCCGTTTATCCGAAAGTTTATTCCGGATAGATATAACGATCAACGATCGATCGGTATAAGATTTGCTATCTCCCATAGGTGGCTAAGTAAATTTTCCAGGCGGACTCATTCAGCCTTAAACATTGTACGTTTACGGGACTGCCTTCACGGCATTGCTTCGTAAGACGGACAAGCCCTTTAGATGGAAATGTGCAACGGCGGGAGATCGGACCTGTGCACCTACGTGGTTCCACCTGGCCACACTTGTTCATATCTGCTGTCTGGTAGTGTCAGGCCCCTCGGACCTGCGCAGGCTTGTTCCGGCGGCTTGCCTTTTGGTGGGGGGACAGCCGAAATAGGAGAAACTCATCGCCGTTGTAAGCTGAAGCAAAAGTCTTCGTAGACTAGTGAAAATCCGGCGCAGACTAGCAGACAAAGGATACAATGTCCGTCCGGCGGCTCCGGCCGGCGCACGCCCCAAGTTAGACAATCAGCCCTCTCTGATCCTTCGACGTCGAGACGCGTTTGCCACCTCGACGATCGAATCTATAGTACACACACACACACACTAGCCGAAGACAACGGTAGTCTCCCCTACGTACGATTGGATTAGCGGCTTCGCTTGTTTGGCCCGTCTCCCGAGCTCTCGGCCTAACCGATCTTGTTTGTCCGATCTGAGCCGTGAAGGAAAGAAAACATAAGTGGTTAAATGGCGTGTAGTATCCCGTAGACGAGGCCCAAGCGAGAGTCTCATGGTGACCTTCCATGCTGTGTTCGATGGAGGACACATTTTCTCCCAGCTTGAAGTGCGTAGCGACGCGACGACGGCGACGATGCCTCCGCGCAACTCAGAGACACGGCGCGTAGATATTTGTCGCGGTCAGAGATAACGTTAATTAATGCAAATGTTGTCGTTGGTGGTGTTGCATGGGATGTGGGACAAATCTGCGGGGGCTGACACTCGGCATGACAGCCTAGAATCAGTATAGAAGTGCTATGTGCTAGGGAGCATCTAAGTTCTTCGAGCCTCTGAGGCCTCTAGTGAGACTGGTGCTCGGAAACAGCTTGCGGCACATCTTCTTAGACGTGTCAGGAGAAGAGTTTATGATCCAGCCCGTTTGGAGCAGACACACAGGAATGATTATCATGTAAGTAAAATGTGTATTGGCGGCTAATCACCTTGTTAATCACAAGGAAGAACTTAGCACTAGCGGTCGCTAACGATTTTCCACAGTGTCTTCAACAGATTCTACTTGAACTGCTCCCGAGTCTGAACGTCCCTAGACATATCTTCTTTTCGTTTTTCCTGTTGCTGTTTTTTTATTTCCATCCGTTACTTTCCCTCATGGGTGGAACCACCTGTTCAGTATGTCTTCCAATTCCTCAAGGATTCGGAGTGGAGACATATCTTCTTGTAACGTAAACAGACGCCTCAACCCTTGAGCCCACGAAAGAACAAGATTAATTTGCGCCGGTAGCAGAAATCTCACTGTCTCGCTCTCTCTCCATCTCACACATTCTCACATATGACAAACACCTTACTCGTTCAAGAAGTTGACAACGATACGTGTTGCGTAGCAATTGTAATGCCATAACTCTGCTGACGATGCAGCGTTCTCATTGAGCGAGAGTCGACACCATTGAGGAGCCCCGCACGCAACAGCCCTACACGTAACAGCGTTCAGCTGTTCCGTGCGCCATATGAGCCTCTAGATCTGGATCTGGCGCAGGCCAGACCCACTGGTCGTCAGCAGGCTCACAATCGTCTCCGCGGGACCTGCAAGGCGATCCGCCCCGTACATATCTGGGCGGACACAGGCCTGACGTAGGCCTTCCGTATGCACGGACTGGGCACCCGCGATGCTCGTGCCGCCGTCACGAACGCTGACTGCTGCAGAAGAGGCTCCCCAAAGGAGGTGGCCAAAAACCTGCGACGCGAAATTATACTGCACGTGTGAGAGCCGCTGAACGATGGAACAAGAGTCGACAGAAGTGGCCGGAGATTTCCGCAGTCGACAGGGTCCCGCCGACGGGAGCGTCCTGGTTCGCGTAGGCCGCGGTGGTGCGGCCGTCGTCAAGGGAGATCGCAATATGAGGTGTTTTATTAGCATTCACTCTGGCCACTCGCTTCATTATGCAGTCCAGCGGCACTCACCAAGACGTATGTACATGCAGAATGTCACGTATACGATGACCACGGATAGAACGATTTGGAGAGGAATGAATGACGAGTCAGTCGGGGGGTACATACATAGGTTTGTCGAGCGGATGCGGTCGTTATACGAAGAAATAGCGTAACCACACAGGCCAAATGGTCGGTAACTAATTAATACTATGTCGGACTCGGGTTATCTTTTACGCCGAGCTTGCGTCGACGTCTGTGCACGCAACGAAGCGACTTTAAGAATACCATGCCATGTGCATCACGTCTGTCCACCCATGAATGACGTAATAACTACGACAGACGCTTTAGCCTTGTAGCTGTTTCGTCTCGGGACCACCAACGAAATGAATTCACACAATTTTTGAGCTCACTCTCAAAAGCGGCTGTAGATATTTTTAACTACTACTGTTTTTGTTTCGTTGCGTAGGAAATTTTCTTCAAACGCGCAGCCGCCACTAGGGATATACCAATCTCCACAAAACGTCGAACCAATCCACAGCGGGCTTGACATATTAACTACTACTACCACTAACCGCTACTACGTATTAACTACCGCTGTAACTATACAAGTCTTTTTAACACGCGTCGATAGCGTGGCTCCGAGACCGGGGGGGGGACAGCTTTGCATACAGCACTTTCTACCCATTTGTCTCAGCGGTGTTACTTGCGATTGTTGTCGACATGCGACGACTCTCAATAGCCAAAGACAACGGACACGAAATGTCCAAGGCAAAACAGCGAACGTTGCCGCATGGGACCACGAAGAGCAAGGCCAAGCCCCACCTCACCCCCCCCCCCCCAGTGATGGCGGTTATATCCGCCCCAATTCCGGTTTCCCGCCCGCTTCCATTGACGCTCCCAATACGTATCGTTCATTCGCACTGGCTAAAAAGCCCAGCTAACTATAGCGCATTTCGACGCGTATTTCGACACGTGTGAGAATCGCCCTTCTACGCCCTGCGGCGCGCTCTGTTCTACCGAGAGAGAACTAGGGGGTGGGGGTGGGGGGAACCATAGGACTAGGCGACATAAAATCATCGCTGGTCCCGTCCCCGACGCTTCCTCCCATCTCGACGAACGGGGGTTCCCACCAGCCGACGATTTTACCACAGGCGGACCGACCCGCACACGTACCCTTATTTAGGTACACTGTGGCGTGTTTCACTATTCCCCTATAGGCTTCATCTGCGTGTTCCTTTGCGCCGCCCACCCCCTCCCTACGCTGAATGACACTGGTTCGCACAAAAAGGCCCGACGAGTCGCCGCCGCCATCGCCACCCGTCACGACAGCGAAATCATCCGCAATAGAAATGGCGTGGATGGGTGTGCGCGCGCGCGGGCCGAGTGAATATATTGGAAAAAATGTCAATTCTGCCCCACATCCACGAATGCTCACAGCGTGGCCGTTCAAAGCGTTCGCCACGTTGTGAACATCGCCGTCACAAAATCGTGCTAGGGACCGCCGCGACTGATGGCGACGAGGAAAAAATCTTCGAAAATCGAGACAAAAAAAAGAGAAAAAAATTCGACGACTCTCCAATGAGTTCGCAACGAAGGGTTACATCTCACCGTGATGCCTCTCACTGTACGGACATCGAGTAACGCATAAGAGACACTGCGCTACCTGGCAATGGCTACAGACAACTATTATAGAACCGCTGAGAAGGGCAGTGATGTATGATCGATATGACAGACGAGCGTGACAACGCAACGGGACGATTGACGGCCAATCGACAGGTGGAGACCAGGGTTGGTCTCTCATGGGGTGGCGTAGAACAACACAACAAGAAGAATACAGCGATCATAATAGTAATGGCAGGAATTGTTGAGTTTTTCAGTTGAATTTGCTTTGGAGTAACGCGTTTTCTTCCTCTTCGTGGAGGAACCCTGTGATGCGATTATATATGTATATATATATATATATATATTGTATAACTTGGGTAATATAATTATAATAATAATAGTATAATTATAATTATATGTCACTTGGGTAAATCGTGTATTCTAGAAGATATTCCCGGACAGCATGGGCTTGCCTCGACGACATCATCAGCGCAAATCGACCCCTCAGTTGATCCAGTGGCCCGATCTGATGGGGGCGTGACTCATTCACGATTCGAAATACGAATGTTGTATGTATGAGAATACAACTCCTTGGCTAGGGCACTCAAACGTGACGAGTGACGACATAATCGCGACGCATCAATGATGCCCTAAATCTATTCCACTCGCGTTGAGGACACCAACCACGACATACATCGATCCCGATTTTCCTAGCAAATAAATCCCTGGAATAGCAGGCCGAAATCGAATGAGTAGATGAATGAATAGAACTTCTTGTGCCGCAGACATCTGTGTTAGCACCGCAGCTGTTTTCTCCCCAATTTTCCATATTGTATATATATATATATATATAAGCGAGCCTTCGCCCCAAACCGTCCTCCAGCCTTCCCTGCTGCAGGACCTCGGTGGCCTTCTTCGTGTAAAACTTTGAAATCCTCGCCACACGCCGATATCGCAATTCTATTTTCCCGGCGACCCTCACCTGAGCACACTGCCTGTCCGTTTCCAACTTGAGTCGTATCCCTGGCCAAGTAATCTTCAAATTCTCCTATAGTAGATAAATAGAATTGTGTGAGCTTTTTTTTGTCTAGGCAGAGCCTACCGAGCGTTTCCGCTTCGTTTCCGCGTGGCAAAATGACTATTTCTTCTATGGCTATATTCGACTGAAGACGCAGTCGTAAAGTCAGTTCGTTTCGGATATAAAAAACACTAAACAAAAAAACAAGAGAACTCTTATTGAATAGTACTATATATATATATATATATATATATATATATATGAGAATATGTCTCATGGCGGGTATACCATATATGTACTAGTGTGTCGTACCGCTATCGAGGCCGTAGTTGGCCCCTTGTCCACTATTTTTTCACGGAGGAAATCCCCCTAAGGAGCTGGAGGAGTTCCTCGAACGAGCCAAGCAGGCGGAACGAACTACACTATCAGCCAGCCTCAGTACAACCTGACGACGCCCCGCCTCGAACACAACGAGTTCTAGCGCAGGACACCGTTGGCGGATTTCTTCAACGACGTTGTTGTCGTTGTCACTGCTGTCGACGTTGACAAAGTCTCCGGAACGCTACTTCGGAGGTCACTTGACACACCCAGCCGTCTCTCTCTCCTCTCTCTATCTCTTTCTGCTGCGGGCTCTCTCGCTCGCTTGCGGTCGCTCGATTGGTGGGGGGGGCCCTCCGTCATCGGCCAGTTCGGCGTTTCATTGACTGGGTACGTGTAGTTGCCAGCGCGCGTCGAGGCCGTTCAGAGCCGGTCCAGAACGGGTTGGGCATTCCGGACACGTCGAGCGGCGCTCTGAAAAGCGCTCACTCGTTTGTTGGTCCCGATCTGCTCGGGTCCGGCGATTCGTCCGTCGCCAACCCCCCACCTTCGGTTCGGCCTTTTCAGCTGCTACTGCTGCGAAACTTCTTCAGAGCTGGCAGTACGATGTGCGGACGGTCAGCAGCAGCCACCCAGCCAGCCACGACGATGAAAGAAGCGGATGGCTTTTTTTACAACGGCAGAGGCCACTCCTGCCTCTGCGGCCGTTGGCAGTTGCTGGCCGCAGACCCGCGGCCCATTCAACTCTTCGCGCCGGCAGCAGGCGGCACTGACGCAGGCTCCATCTTACACCTAGGCCGAACACGTAAGAGCCTTCGCGTGGCACGACCACATTCAGGCAACGGACCGCGTTTTGTGGAGTTCGTTTCAACGGCGTGAGCTTGTTAAACAATTTCGTTGTTGTTGTTGCTGCTACCATTGAAGCCTGACGCAGCCTTTCACACGACAGGTCCGCTCGATTGAAAAAAAAGGACGGTAGAAGAGTGCTGTCGCGACGGGAATAGTACAACAGGTAGCGTTGAATTGATGCGAATTCACAGAGAGTAACAGGTAAACCTTGGGCGGACACGGCCCCCTCACTGCGATCTTCCTCGAAGGGGTCTACCATAGGCTGATCCGCGCTACCGGGGATAAGCGCGCAGGATCTTTCCTTCTGCAACGCCTGTCCCTCGCTGTGGGGCAGAGGGGTGATGCCATCGCCTTCCTCGGGACAATGACGACCTCGGACCCCAACTACCCCCACCCCCCAAAAAAACGAATTCCTAATTATTGTATGTTTGCCAAATAATTATGTAATAAATATGTTGCACTATTTTGCTTCTCTAAGAAAAAAGAAAAGGTGAACCTCGTAGAGCAACAACGGAGGCACAGTAAAATCGTTGCAGTTTAATCGCGTTGACGTAAATTGGGGGGCGAGGGTGCAAGCCGTGCTGCTGATTGTTGTAAGACCAGGTTTTGCAATGAGCGAGAGCCGCGGAGCGTCACAGGTGAGCTGGGCCGCGCACCGCGGCCCCTGTGGTCGGCGCACACGGTAATCATCAAGCCGGAGACCAGATTAACATGATCAAATTAACAAGACATAATCCCCCGTGTTCCCTGCGTTCTTCTGCCTGGCGACCTAAACCCCAAGCCATCCCGATCTCGCAGCCCACCGCCAACCTGCACTACAACGCTCACCAACGGAGTCGTTAGAGCGCTCAGCAAGATTAGTAGAGAATCGTTCTCAACGAGAACGTCAGCCAACGGCCTTCATCCCGATTGCTACCCGCAATTAATGCGTCTATGTTGTTGCTATCGTTACCTTACCTGCATCTCGAGGTCTCGGCCGGAGGTCTCTAACCCGAGGCGATTTTCGTCTCCACCCGTGCTCAACACTGCTCGTTCGAGCGTCTCAATACATCGACGGCATCATCATGATCGATTGCTCGCGTATTTATTGTTTCTCATCTCCTCGCTTTATTGCATTCGCAGTTTGATACCATCAGCCGTATGTGTCGGCCGCTGCACCGGATCGACCATCCACCGCCTATGGGCGGCCCCCGACTATTACCATATCATCACTGGCTGGCGGCAACCAGCCAAGCAACCAAGCAACAAACTAACGGACCGGCGGGGTGACGACCACCACGACCACAACTTCGTGTGCGAATAGCTCTGTCCCCAAGGTCCATTCGAAGCTGGATGTCATTCCAGTGTTGTTGTCATTGTGTAGCGGTTAGACAGACAACTCGTGGTGACGTCTTGCCCCGATGGCGGCGGCGGCGGCGGCCGCAGCAGCTGGACGGCGCTGATCGACGGAGCTGTTGTTGATGCCTCATTTTTGTTTGTGCTCCACGGGCCATGGTCAACTTGTTGACGATGTCTGACGACGTCATGGGATCGCTAGAACCGAACTGCCATAGAAGGCACCACAATTGTATCGTGTTATTTTTTTGTTTTGCCTGTTTTTTTTGTCAGTGCACTTTTCAACAACTTTAGTAGCTCCTGTTGTCGTTATTATTGTGATTAGATGGTTGAATGATATGCGCAACCTGTGCGTCCTGAACAACCAGAGCTGAATGTGACGCCGCTTGCCACCGTTGCAAGTTGCGCTGGCTCGACGTGCGGGGCGAGCTTGGTGTCGGCGGCTCACGTGTGCGTGATCTACATATGTATATATACATACACATGTATAATCTATAATAATAATAGTAATAATTAAATTAGAGTTAAGGAACGCTTCATGGTGAAGTTTCAATGGCCAGCAAGTCGTATACAGGATAGGTGTATACACACACATGATATACAACTTGTCTGCGTCATTAATTATTGTTTATATTAAGACACGCAATGATGATATATTGTATGTAAACGATAAATAGTTTTATCTAATAGATGCTTATATATGTAAAGATTTATATGTTGAGAGTTCAACTTCTACCACAATTCGTATTAGACTATAGCATATATAATATATATCTATATATATGCACTTACGAAACGTACCGCGAGCCGTCATTGCTAAAAAGAAGCCTTAGCAACGTAATCTTAATTACGAAGTAATCTCGACGACACGTGTACGCAGCATAACTCACTCTGTGTTAACGACTTCACTCACATCAATTATTAATTGTTGAGCATAATTAAACATCTAGCTCAATTCTCATCAAGTCTCTCTCGTTTGCCCCCGTTGAGCTTCTCGGATTGGGCGAAATCTTTCACGCAACATATCGATAAGGCAAGCGTGTTTTGTTGCGTAAACTCCACGGCCCTATAATAATTGCCTACAAAGCTAAATGCGTGGCGCATTGTCGAGACCCTACTCGGCCGGTTACCGTACCGCCTACAACGGGGGCTGTGCCGTGTTGCACTGCCTCTGTACAATGACAAGTGATTGCAGAACCATTTCTCGTCTGCACGCCATGTTTGATCGTCGACGACTGTCCGAAGGCAAGCTGGTGGTCTACGCCGTCGAGCCAACCGAGTCACACAAGGCAGCGCCGCGTCACGGCCAGCTTTTACTGTGCTTGTCATTCAGTTGCTGTAAGCAGGGCGGTTGCAACCACGATGGAGCGGCGACGCAACAGGCCATCTCGCGACGACAGCCAGCCCTCGGGCCGCCGATCCGCCAGCCTCAGTCGCGCTCTCTCTCCCGAGCTAGTCATACCCCCCAGCCCCCCCCCCCCGTACACTACGAACCCCAGCAAGACACACACAGCAGTTCGAGATGCCCGTGAGGCAGCACGTACTGCGAGACCTTTGATTGTTGTTCACTGGCGGCGCCGCCGCCGCTGGCACCACGACGGGCGCCAGCCTACCTCTGTTGTACACTACCGTCTGCGGCGAGCTGTAAGCGATCATTTATTTCGGCTCACAACTGCTCCCAGATAGGATTGCACGCCGAGTTGTAGGTGCATGTGTGATACCCCCACAATCGTCGGCGACATACAAAGTCCAACCAGCACCGCGACCCCCTGCACCGCATTTTCTCCCACAGTATCTCTACATCGAGGGTAGTGCTCGACAGTGACACATGCATGTGGACACGTCTATCTCAACGGCATGTATTACGTACGTTTTGTACGAGGGGTGCGTAACGCGTGAGAAGGCGGGAGGTTGGGGGTCCTTCGAGAATGGCGCTTCACAAAGGCGAGCGCCACGATACACGATAGCGAACCATATACACATGGCAATACAGTATGGACACAGCAGTGCTCAAAGGGGGTGTACGGCACCGGCTGATTGGATGAGGCTTGTGTATGCAACGTACATTTGCTACAAGTTGAATCGTCGTCGTCGCCGCTACCAGTAACGTTTTCATGTACCATCGCGTTGCGCAATAACACAAATATTATGGGCGGTACAATCATCGTCGTCATCATCATCATTCTTGTTGTTGTAATTCAACAGGTGAGTCAGGGAGGAGATGGCTGAAATAGCCAAATGCGAAAATGAAAACTAGCAGCAGCAGCAGAAGTCCGCTAGCATGGATTGGTAACGGGGCAAACAATACGCTCGGGATGGATGCTAATGGTAGACGTAATGGCAAATGGCTGTCGGGCCGGCCGCAGATAGCGCTTTATGGGATTCAAGTCAGGTTGGACAGTCCTACATGAGGTGCAGCCAGAAGGTGGTGCTACACTGTGGGCAACCTTTGAGCTAAAGGGCTGCTAAAGGCCAACACGTATATATATATATATATATATATATATATATAATATCCGATATGGCTGAAGAGCCAAAAAGGCGTCTCTTACTATCCAAACATGCATCACTCTCGACTCCAATTGCTGTTACGACTGTATCACAACAGTTGCTGTTATTGCCGTTAATGTTCCTGCTTTCCTCAAGTGTAGATGGGATGCACCTGATGCTGCCAGACGACCCGTGAGCTACCTGTGAGTAAACAGACTGAAAATCTAAACATGTGTGAATAAACGACACAGCATGCTATCAGAAATGCCACGGACAAGCAGACCATACCAACGAGAGAAACAGTACAAGCAGCTATAGACAGGTCCGTACAGCCCGGCGCCTCTTATTCGTCGGAAAAATAGACTCTTCCCTTAACACACACACAGACACATACATTCGGCCAATAGCCACGAGACAGAGCAGTTCGGGTTGAGCATTCGCTATACGAACCTCTTTCTACGCATGTTCAACTGTGTCTAGTGGGAGCCTGCCTGCCTGTCGCCGCCCCGATCTTCTGTTTGAACAACAAGAGTAGACTCTCTCGGATGAGGCCTAGGTCTGCCCGCAAGGATGCGATCATTATTATAGGGTAATCGCCTATCTGGGTAATTGCTAAGAGCCAAGTGCCATTCTTCAGCACACAGACAGATGGATGGATGGGTAGAGACGTTCACGACATCAGCTGTTGTCACCGGTGTCGTCGGCTGCAGCTCGGCCCGTATCGAACGAATTTGTTCACGAATTTGCTTACTTACTTCAATATAATCAGTAAGCCCAGCGGCAACGTAAGAACGCGTCAAGCGCTTCGATATGTCCACCACGGACGGAGGTACAAGTTAGACAGAGGTTGCCCGATCTGAAGAAGCGGTCCGTCTGCATCTTCCAGCCTCTGGAAGCAAACCTCAACGGGAGCAGATGAAGGGGGAGTCACGGTCGTCGTTGAGAGCGAGTCTCACACTTTGAGGCGCTTACACACCTTGTTGTCACTAGCACTGTCCCGACGCCTGAACGAACCAATCACATACGAGGAATTAACGCTTGATCACAGCGACCATGAATTAATCGTCAGGAATCAATAATCGATGTATAAATGTACATGTCATCTAATATCACAAATCGTATACCCTCACAGTAGTAGACGTGAACCAAAAATGTTGCATTTGTCTTCACGTCCCAATTCACCATTGTTTTGCTTGACTCGTCGCTGCTTCGAAATGATCTCTGCGTTCACAGCGAACTGCCGTAAAAACAGCAGCAGTAGCAACGAATCGTGCGGAAGATATCTAGGGTTATCTTCGATGATTTTTCTGCCTTGAAGACATCGTTTCCTTCTTCAGTGCATGGACACCACACACAGAAATCAATCAAAGCGGTTTGTATATGTTTCTATATATCTCTTCATTTCGCAGTCGGAGTCCACTGATCCCGGTATGTTTTTTTTTTCTCTTGACTATCTGTTGCGGACAAAGCTATTATCGTATTGGTTGTACCCTGGTATAGTTTAATAGTTGCTTGGGGTTTCTGGCCTTATTCCGTCAGCTTCTGCTCAGAGCAAAATCGTGGACAAACTGTTGTGGGAACTGTTTGCACCAGCAGCAGCAATGACATTTACACATATCGCCTACTGTAAACTAATGTTTCGTTCAAAACAGATCACCGAACATCTCGAGATCGGCTTCGCATCGACACTATGCTAGTGCATCTTTCCCAGAAGAAGAAGAGGTCTTCAGCGGCATTGCGTCTGCGCGGATCCAATTCCCAGGCCTGTTCCCACGCCGTCCCTACCCGAACGGTTTGCGCTTCCGTATCATTCTATGACAACTAAATTACTAAGACCTCAATGTTTCGTCGTGTAGCACGCTTTTCAAATTCATCCACTGATTCACACATATTTATACAGACAGATACGCGCGTACGTAACAACACGCTCGCCGTCGAGCAAATGACCGGGCAACGGTGCTCGCTAGTCTGAGGGCTAGTCTGCTGACACGACTACCATACCTGACCTAACCTTAACCTATGGTCTTCGCATCCTCGGACAGATAGTCAGACCGCTATACACTCGTTAGACCCAAGTCTGTTGTCGAGCACCTCTAAATCGAAACGGGTCGTCTCGTCATCGTCGACCGAGCCAGCCACGTCAAATCGCGGAGCGTTTACGATGCTCAAGCAAACTAGAAAACGAGACAGAATAAGGGAGGCTCGCGAGCGATACCGGGGTCGCCAGCAACGAACGCTGAAGGCCGATCGTTCGATAAGGCACACATTGTTGTTGTATGTATTATCACAATTGCACGCTTTATCTATTTCCTCAAACGCGGTTTAAAGGGGGCAAAAGACATGGTTGGGGCAAGGGTGCCAAGCTAAATATCGTAGCCAGCTCAATCAGGTGGAAGGAACTACTAGAAGAGGTGATTGGTTCGTAAATTTCTTCTGTCTGTATGTATGGTTGTGTCTTAATTAATTGTCGGCAAATTGCTATGAAATTCATTGCTTTCAAGCAACGAAAGCCAACGACTTCACTTCGGCCGTCCGAATTCGCTGTCGATTTAATCGTACGTACGCTGTGGCTGTTGAATGATGAATGACGCCACCGGACAGACGTATACCGACGCGTTGGACACGAAATTTAATGGATGCGTATTTTCGTAGATATAGTAACATTCATATAGCGTGTACAACAGATGACTAACAGACCTTGTCTGTTGGTGTGAATCCTACTTAGATAGGATTCACCTTCGCTGTCATTATCTCGACGATGCCGATTGAATGCTTAACTGGAAATCGATGGGTGATTAAAGAAATGCCCCCGTCGGAGAGATGGGCCATCAAGAGGATTCGGTTCGAGTTCCGCAGTGTGTCTGTATTTAAAGTTTAAAACCCTATCTCTTTTTCATGTGACAGCTTCTGCTGAAGCAGCTCGGCAGACGCTTGGCGGACATTGCCTGCAAACTTATATATATATATATCCATACATGTAATTGTGTGCAGATCGCGTTTACGAGCTCGTGTAGGTAAACGCCATGTCTTGCCAAGGGTTGCAATCAAACATTGATGTTATACGCCACTTACTAAGGCGTTTTAGGGTCCTACGTCCTCATCTAGTAAATTGATTTAAAACATGCCCACCTGAGTTTGTTCTGCGAGTCACTATCTTTGCCCCCTCTCCCTCTCTCCTACCTTAGTTGTTTGTACCAGCTTCAAGGTCGCGTTGTAAGCGTTAAGACGGCCTTCTCCGATAACATGTTGACAATAAGCGTTGTGCGAATGTTCGATTATGGGAAAAAGTTCCTGGCGAGGATTTGTTCGTCGTTTCGTTCAAGGATCATGTCAATCAACTAAGCGTCCGCCGTTCGTCGTCTGGCTCGTCGCTTGGCTTCGTCTCGTTGCGCTAAGGTCATTGCGTGCGTTACTTGGCTTGCTTCGATATTCGACATAGAAGGGATCTTCTTGTTTTTTTCTTTGTGGACGGCTAGGCCTTTGTCGACTACCACCCCCCCGAAACGAACCCTAGATAAACAGCTGCCATTGCGGCAGCGAACAACGATTTGCTATTTTGTTACTTATCAAGGCGTGTTCCCACTTCGTACCTTTGCGCTCGATGACGATACCCATACTCCATGGGTCAGTCGGCGGTTGACGGCATCGAGACTGTCCAAGCTCACATTAATTATAGCAATTACAATAAATTTAAAAGAAAAAGCCTGGATGTGTGTGTGTGTATGTGATGTCCATTTTTATGTGTACAGTTACGTTATTCTCTGTGGCTATTTCTGTATGTGTGCGTGAGTGTATGATTGTATTTAGATTGAATCCAATGTAGCGTCATTAAACTTGCCGCTCGCAGATCGACCCTGCGGAGGGTCGCACATAAAAAATGCTTATTTTTCGTTTTCAGTAGCAGTGCATGTTCGTCGCACCGGCCAGCTGGCAAGTGAGCGTGCGCTTGATCATTCTAAATGATCAGGAGCTAGTATAACTCAGCTAGGCTACAACCGTCCCTGTCTCTCCGTACGATTGCCAGCGCTCCCGAGGCGCCCCGAGTCGAGCCGGCGAGCTCGAGTTGACAGAGACGGGCCAATCATTGCAACGCAACCGCCGACAACCATTTGACGCAGGAGGCTCAGCCTCGATCGCTCCCCCATAGACGCGATCCCTTTGTCAGCGTATCACTGCCGCGGCCACCGCCACCGCCGTTCTCGTCCGCGCGCCGCGATCCACTCGGTTTCTTCTATTGACAAATGTAATGGATGCTGCCACGTCGAACGCCCATTACGGTGGCGTCGGACCCTGTTGCTCGTCGCGAACGAGGAACCGTTGCGTTTGGCGCGTGGGTATGATTTTTTGTTACTGAATAAGCGCCAATGCTCGAAACGGTACACCGGTATGCAGGAGCCGAGACGAACCGTAGCTCATGCTGGACAAGATTGCAAACACCGTTGATTATTAATTGACCAAGTGGTGTGAGCGGCGGGAGTAGTTGCAGAATCAGTTGACAATACCTCTTGATTGATTGATTGATTAGCGCCGATAGCGGATGTGAGAGAGAGAGAGAGGAGAGAGTGAAGGAGAGAGAGAGATTACGAAGCGTCGAGTGGAAACGATGAAATGATTGACATCGATCATTATTGGAGATGGTAAGTAATTTCAATAATAGGTCACTAAGCGGACGAATGGGCGAGACGAACGCAATGTCTTTTAAATTGCGGTGAAGGGCTCGACCGCCGCCTCTGTCCTGTGCCTATTAAAAGAAGAAAAGAAACACGGGAATGAGGGCGGCGCACGCAATCGGTGCTTTTGATCTAACAACACAAAATGGGGTTTTCGATTTTGCAGAGCAAACATCGTCAGTTGTCCGTGCTCTCGCGACGCGTGTGTATATATGACAATATTGAATCGATCATATATGACTGCATCGATGCTGATTAAGATGACTCTGATAAGGCCAGTCGATATATCGTATATATGCTTAGGGTGCATTGTAATTAAGGTTTGTGAGCGACGCTGAGCGCCACACAAATCGGTCCACTGCGTCCTTGCCACCTTCAATGTGTAGAAGCAGATAACAGAAGCTCAACACCACACACACACATACACATATATATATATATATATATATATATATATATATATATACATATAGTTGTGTTTTTATTTTATGTCAAAATGGATTCTCCATAG
The DNA here is from genome assembly GCA_019614645.1 of Stratiolaelaps scimitus. NCBI lineage: Eukaryota > Metazoa > Arthropoda > Arachnida > Mesostigmata > Laelapidae > Stratiolaelaps > Stratiolaelaps scimitus. Next base: position 1,554,051 of record JABWDB010000011.1, on the reverse strand, counting down.
CGTAATAACAGACATAGGTCCGTCAACGTCGCCGGCAGCGTACCAAGGATGGCAACCAATTATTTTACGTAACAGCGATATTATATAATGGCGGCGCGAAAGCTGCTTGTGCTGCGAAGCTATTACTTGCTGGCGGACGTGTCGGACCGTCGTTATGCCGAACGCCCAACCTGTAAGAATCTGTAGGTAAGATCCCGCACATATGTATACTCAGCGCAGTCCATATATATATATATATATATATATGTATCCATATATATACAGCTCACGAACCTACGCTTGCGACGGGCCCCGCTGGCCAACGGGCCGTCATTACGTCATCATTGGCACCGATAGACGGCGCAGGCGAAATCTTGATCATTATCATAGGAGTAACAGATCTGAGCAGTAGCGGCCGTGTTGCGAACTTGTCCGCGGCGATCGACCTGGTGTAATGGAAGTGGATCGAGAGTTAAGCAGGTATATACATATTGTATGAAAATTTGATTTAGAGGAGTAAGATTGGTTAATATAGGTGAATCTACCTAAGTTAAAGAACGTAATAGCTATTTACTCAAATCACTTAAATTCATATACTTCTTAATAGGGACATCAAGTATAATAGAAGCTATTATATTACTCTTATTTTGATTAAGTGCATTCCTTACGTCACGGCCCTAAATCCAACTTGAATACAAGATGTATATACCTCCTTCACTCTTATACTGTTTTTCGAGCTGACCCTCAGCTGTTCCCCCATCTGACAGGCCTCAGCTCTTAACCTTTTAGGTATTACTATGAGAGGACCTGTCGGGGCCACCTTTGCTTATTCTCTTCCTTATTCGTACCTGCCAAGAATCTTCAGATAAAGAAAGATGATAAAGAACTCCAAAGATTCTCCAAAGCGTCTGACAGGATTTGAACCCAACACACACGTCCCAACCTCCTTCACTCTTACTGGCACCCATGCATATATATATATATATATGAGGCGAAAAACGAATTTGCAGGCTTCTCTGCGAGAGCATTTTCCCTTCCTGCGTTCAGTTTCTGTTCGTCCATGTGACTGGTGGCCATGGCTGTGGATACCCACCGCTAACAGTTCGACCCGACAAACACTGGAACGCTTGGAGACGAACCCTTCGCCTTTATTATTGAAATCTAAGGCCAGACAATTCTCCGAGACGAGACCAAACCAGATTACTTTTGCACAGAAAAATAAACGATCGTTCGATCACGTAGCTACGTATTATAGCTTCCCCTCCGCCTGTTCGTATGTGCATGGCTTGGCCAATACTCATAGCGTGGTTCTTGTTATCTATCGATAGCTATATATTTATCTATAATAGTATATTTGCGTGCCCATGTTGCACGCACAATAATTCCTTGGCAGAATATCCTTGGCGGACCAGCCCATAACGAAGAAGATCCCTCGGCTAGATATGACAGGCTGGGAGAATTCGTGTCTCTGTACCATTTCGAGATCGACTCATGACAAGTTCGGGTTGCAAATACTCTAGGTTCATCGTAACTTCTAGCTGGCCTATATCTCCAGCTTCCCGTGACAACCATCGTTCGTTTTCGAGCCTGTCCACCCCACCGCCTCCCCCCCCGACGAGACGCGAAGTTCACGAAACGAGGCAACGAGACGCGAACGACCTCAGACCGATCTCTCGTTGGCGTCCTCTTGAGCTTCTTGGCCATTGCTTCTATTCGTGTCCAGCTGCCTAGCTAGAACGAAGGGCCCCGCTCGTCGTCGGTATCAGCCGTCCTGAGCAACTGCAGGGCAGCTCGGCAACTGCAGGACTTCGTGCAGTTCGTAACGACGCCTTGTGGCGCCGGAGACGCCTCGCACTGACCTCGCCAAGACCTCGAAACGCAACCTCTTCCTCCTCCTCTTGCCGCCCCCCACACGCGCACCCCGCCGCCTAATCTAACCCAACCCAACGCCGACTTTACGGTCAACTGGCAACACTGTATTTACCCCGCTGCTCGAGAAGACTACCATGACGCAGTCGTATTTTCTTTTCGTGTTATCTACTATATTTATTATGGGCCCGCTGAGTTGTTTTCGAAGAAGGACAGCCGTCCAGCCGTGCGTCAAAGTTGTTTGTTTTGCCGGCCAAACGGCGGGTTGTGGAAGAAAAATCAACGGTGGACGCTGTTGCAGGTCGAAGGACGATTGTTGCAAATTGTCTATGAAATCATGCAGGTGTATTCGACGCGCAACCCCGGAGGAAACAGAGGCTGAGATCATGTTTATGGATGATGCCGAGTTTCATGAGGCAAAAACGACGTCTTATCATGCCACATATAACGAAAATAACGGCAACCGGTAATTCTGATCCGAATGTCGATCACCCCTTATATACGATGTCATTATCTCATGTTTTATCGACGTGGAGCCAGCTATCGTGAGCTCGAATCTGACCTGGCGTATCATCTAGCCTCATCAACAGACTTGAATTTAGTACGCGCCTCACTGAATTCAATTGTCCTGTGCGATCCAAAGGATGCCGTTCGTTCAATCAATCAAGCAATCATTCATTCGTTCGTTAATGAATGAATGAATTAATTCACTGTGGGTACATGAGCAAGTGGTCTATCTATCCACCTGTCCTCTTGGACTCGATGGTCGATGGGTTTTCATCGTATGCGGCAGGGGGCACTCCATCAGGTGTCACTCAGATGCCGTCAACGCTGAGACAACGGCGGCGGAGGCGGCGTCCATGACACAGGCAGCCGCTCCACCTGTGCTTTTTCTATTCGATATTCACAGCTTATGTCGACCCACGCCGAATGATCAACATAAACATGAGTCGTGCATTTACACCGTGGAATTCATTTACTTACATTGTGGCGCGGCGGAGTGACTCGTAGTCCTTTGGTCCTGCGATAGTCCTGCCGGTGTTTCGTACTTGGGAGTTACTATGAACACACCTCCGAGATGATTATAAAACAAACAACAGACAGAGATATCCTGAGTAATCCTATCCAGCGCGAGGTAGCAGGTACACTGTTGTCAACGAGCAAGTATCCTTCAAGCGATCGTCAAATGAGATTGCACGCACTGATCACAGACATACGCACATACATATATATATATATATATATTTCTTTTTATTCCTATATCGATATAGGTATCCTTGTGCCGGAATACCACCCCCTGTCTCCCACAAGTACCAAGTGTACTCGTGGATGTGTCGTGTTACGACACTCGCAGGCCGGACTAGTGGTTTGTGCCGTTTGCCAACGGGAGTTGGCCGCTGGCCGCGTCGAGCGCTACAGGTTGGTGTTCATCCGTGTCCAATATAGCACCGAGCGAGCGTTGGTTGCCGCGGGGTGAGGAGGGGGACTATTCGCAGATGCTGCTGCTGCTGCTGCTGAGAGTTCAGTTGGCGCAAGAAGTAGCAATGCAACCTGTCTTATACTGGCGCACTTATCATCCCTGTTGATGACAGGAGCGACGCTGGCGACCAGCAGGCGCAGCAGCGTACAGCTTCGCCGTTTGTCCCGCTTCTGTTGCTACGGGGTCTGCGGTGTGGGTTGGTATTGTTGGGCGGTACCCACCGTTGTCTTGGAACGACGCCTCTCTGTGGCCAGCCACTGTGGCCAACCGGGACCCGGAGCCTCCCAAAATCCACAGGTGTGCACGTAAGTCTTCAGGCAAGTAGGCCTGAGCCAGGCACTGGCTCACTACTCACTCATTCACTAGGCCATCGGAGGGAGCTGAATTCACTAAGCTCTGCTCGTCTGTCTCTCCACGCCAGAGTACTACTCCTAGACGCTTGAAAGCTGCTTTTCCCTACCAGGCCACACTAGGACAGACACACCTATTTTTTTTCTCTCTCTTTTCGCAGGCCCTCTTCACTTGGCCCTTCATTTCCGACACTTTGCGCACTCTCACTGACTTCACTGATAGCCAACCGAACGAGGGATTGAACGAGCGAACTAATCAACCGCTAGTACCACCACAAACTATACGACTACAACAAATGCTATCGGCGACTAATATCCTGATCACGGGCGATCTCGCCGCCTGCACATCTCTCTCCGCCCATCGGGAGAAGTGGAAATTGACGATAATATCACACTGGGAGGATGCTCACCTCGACATCATCCACGACGTGGTGGCTTGCCAATCACAATCACAATTCGGAGATGTTTCGACGTGTACCTTGATACCTTACCACACACACCCCCTCGGTCACAACGGTACCTGAAAGATACGGGACAAAACTAGGCGAGACTGATGGGAGTGGGGATCTTGAGGAGCACTGTGGCACTCTGGCTGGCCGGCGTCGCGGACTCTATTCTACGCGCAACCACCACGTAGGTCGGGTGTAGCCGCTCCGTTTAAACATCTCGCGTCGACAGAACTCGCGATGGCAGCGAATCGAACGGGCGATATGCGGCAATATCATAAACAGTTGAACTTTTTTTTTTTCGCGCTCGGCTATTTCCTCTTCTCTATCATTTGCTGTGTCAAATACGAGCGCATCTACCAATCACAGGTTTGGGCAGTGCCGCCGCGCCTTACGTCAGATTTACTCGGGTGTTATAGACCGAGCAGAGGTTGGCGCTGTATTACGCGATTAGCTCCGGCTGTTCTCCCCTTCCACACCGGGAACACAACGCCGGCACTGTCCGCGGAACAATGCACCGATCCAGCAGACATCTATCTAGCGAACATCTCCCTGTGCTTGGTTGGGTTGGGGGTCGAAGCGTTCGTGGTTCCTTGGGCGCGCGCGCGCGGGTCCGCCTCTCGAGCGTCCCGAGCGATCCGGATCCGACGGCGGTTCGCGCAGACTGGCGGCCGGCTCCGTGGCCAGCCGTGGTGAGGGGAGCGCAAGGGCCGGTCGTCGAGGCACCCCTGGCGCCAGCTGGCGGTCGCCGGGTGAAGCCGGCGGCGGCGATGTTCGCAGCGAACAGAGGGAGCGCTCGTGTACTAGGCGGGTGTCGGTATGGGTGTATCTATGTGGGTGTGAGTGAGTGAAAACTGGTTGTGTGCAGAGACATAGGATAGAAATAGTAGTGGGCACAACTTCTATCTGGTCAGAAGGGTTGGGCTCAGCTCCGCTCTACTCGGCTCCTCTCTGCTCGTCCTGCAACAGGACCCGTTTTGCGCGTCGGATCGACACGCCATCCGAGCAAGGGAAAACGCTCAGCTAGGCGCTCTCGGCCGGCCCAAGAGACAGCTGCGGAGGGCTGAGCTTGGAAGGAAGAAGAAGCCTGTTTGGTGATGGCTGCGCGGACGTTAGCCTCGGTTTCAGGCACGGGCTGGGTGCATGTGTACGCCACAGTAAGAGATAGCCGGACGAGACGGCCTGAAGGACCCGAGAGAGTATGCCGAAGTCAGGCCAGGCTACAGTTGCTGTAGCGGCAAGTAGGCCAGGGCAGGACGAAAGGGGTAAGGGTGTGGAGGACCGGGAGCGAATAGAAACCGAGTAGGCAGCGACCGAGATCCTGGGTAGAATGAATACCTGGCAGGATGGCCGCAAGTCAACGACAACAAGAAGACCGAAGAAGAAATCGGTACCGGACGGCGAGCTGATCCACCATCCGCCATTGTCAGCAGATCTGTCACAGAAGATGGGCTGGAGCAGCGACCATGTATATGTTACGCCGTTGACTGGTCAGCAAGCCTGAGGGTGCCTGTTTGATGTATTGCCAGTATGTCTATACGTTGTCTGTCTGTCTGGCTAAGGTCCCTTTTTGTGTGGGGTGTCTGCACACAGCATTGGTGTGTACACCGTGTCCTATAACGCGCAGATAGTCGCCTACTTTTGTTTGGTCGCTGGATCTAACTTCAGGCCTCGGCGAGCAGGACAATGGCCTGGGTGTGGTGGACCGCTGAGGATACCGATATCCCCCGGTATTCAGTGGCTATTCCAATGCTGCTCGAACTCTAGATGGGTTATATGGGTGTGCGCCAGGCGGAGAATCCATTCATAGGAAAAAAGAAAAGACACAGAGGATGAAGCGCATTGGCAACCGCTCTGGCTTGAACCCTCTCAGTCGTTGTTCGTGTTGTTGTTGTGTCGAGATCGTGTCAAGAAGGCGCCGTCGAAGAGGCTAATGGCCACCTGTGGGAGTCACAAACGATAGCTGCCGTAGTCATCGATGTCGCCGGCAAGGCACGAAGCGTGTTGCACCTGAAGGCCGAGTTGCGAGATATGGCCCCTTACAGCAGGTCGATTCGGTATTGGTTTGCTCTCTTTAAGAGGAGTTACTTTCGTTACTGAAACGCTAACACCCTAAGGACAAGAGCCGACTTCGGGAAGCCGACGGCGGGCGGAGAATCGAGGTCGTTGTTCGGGTCATCCTATTCAGGTAAAAACCATAGATAACACCCTCGTACGATTTGAATGCATTCGCATTGCGCGTCCAAGGCAAGTCCGCCACCTGGGGATAGCTTCGAATCGGATGACCTTTGAGGTAACTCGACTTGTGGCAACTCACTTGCGTCGTTCACACAATGCATCAGTGAGATCGACCAATGCAGAAGGTCCTCATCCAAGGGGATCGGTTACGCACGCCCTGCTGGAGTTCATACGTTGAATAACATGAAAGAACAAACGCACTGAACAATGTGCGAATGGTCAGCGACGGATCGACGAGTGCCCCGAGCGGGCATGGCTGTTCCGGGCGTGGCCGGGCACCGCCAGGGTGACTGCCAGTTAGTGATTGGTTTCATTGTCGAAAATAGAGAGCAAGACTTGGCCACACGAGTATATTTAGACGTGTGGGTGGAACTTGCCGAACGAGAGTCGGCCAGCGGTGCACCCTATGGACACAAGGGGCCCGACATGCTGCGCATGATCATGTGAATGATTGAAGTACATGCAACAAGTGCACGCGGCCTTGTTGTTTTCAGCGACCCCCACCGACCACCTCCCAGCATCGGGTCCCGCTGGACCCCAAGTTTCGCTGTATCTATTCTGGTCCTGCCGCCTCTGTCGTCGGCGAGACTCGGAAGTGTCGACAGTGCGGCGTGAACAGGCACCTGTTGCTAATGCGGGGATGATGGCAATAATGTTTCGGGACATGGCTTCGATGCAGCAGGACATCGAGAAGGGTACGCGCTGCTTTGTTCGATCTGAACGGCCCGGGTAAGGTCGGATCGGGATAGAGAGACGCTACACAGTGATATGTGTGTGTATGTTTGTGTGTGTGTGTAATTTATGCACGTTGTGTTTGTTTGCACGACGGGTGAGAGATGATAACAGAGAGATGAACGACGTTATGACTGTGCCATCTATGAATGCGCGTAATTATAGAAATTATAGTACATTAATTATAGTGCATTCATATGTTTCCATTCTAAATATTCCATAGCTAATAATGAGAACAATACTATATAGTAGTGTGGTTTTGTGACGGAAGTTCAACTGGTACAGTTCGCTTAAGTTCACCTCGTGGAATAAGTACTAAGTTAAAATAAATGTCACCGTTCACAATACATTCGACAATAGCACCTTTGTTTTTGATAAGAATAATTCCCCAATGATATTTACGCATTCTTAATGATCATGTAAATTTCGACATATTTGATTTATGCCAGCTTAGCTATATGTTTATGAATCTCTCCTGCAAACGGAATCGCACATTTGAGTAAGCGAATTTCTTGAGGAAGAGCACCCCAGGTAGAGGGTAGGCTGTAGGCGAGAGTGTATCTACTAGTCCTGCTTGAAACGGAAGGTATCTTAAACGCGGTAGAACGGCGGTTAGCGTGGCTGATGACAGGGACGCGTGGGAATGAGATTTCAGGCAGAATCCCACCTTTCGTCATCTTAAATGCAAGCAGGGCAACCCTCATAATGCAAGGCCTACCGACCGAGAGCAGATCATTGAAATCATTCGAAATAGATCATATCAACGGGAACTCAGCGGCTTCTACCGAACAGAGCTCGCAGAGCATCATTTTTATTTTTTTTTTAAAAAACACCTTTTTTAACCAAGGAAGGAAGGTAGACGTTTGGCTTACAAAAAGTTGTTAGTGCATAGTATAAGCATTCGTGTCTCTGAGTATTTATGTGGCTCAAAAATAAATCATATTGTTGATTCTTTCGGTGCTCGCCGATGATGCACTGATGACACAGCTTGTCCATTCCGCAGATGATTTTGTCTCACGTTAAAATATTTATAATCCGTGTTTGAGCAGTTGTAGCCTTTTGCGAAATCGCATATCTGCCTGGATGTGCATTCTGTTACATATGTATTCTGGATAATTTGAGCCCTACGAGATATATCTCTGTATCCTCCCCTCTATATTGGAAGTGCACAACATAACGCCGGTAATTACAACGCCTTGTAAACCGACAAGGAGACCATCCAGTGGGACACCAATTAGTCTGAGACGTCTTTGAGCTACAACGATTGAGTAGCATTTAGGGGCTAGAGACTCCAGGTGACTCTGCCACTTCAAACTCTCACGTAGACATAGTCCCGAGTATTTCGTTGTTTGAGCAATACTGAACAATGCAAATAATAGTAGAAATAATAATCGCAGACTGCCTGACAACCAAATGCAAAGCCGCTACTGGGTAAAGTCCACCCGAAGCAATAACTGCCACCACATTATTCTGTTTCTAGTTGAAATTGTAGTAGTGATTGATTTTGTGTGCATTCGTATCGCACAACTGCATGAAGACCCCGCACCTTTTACGCGTTCATAATTCACAATTGTACGCGCCTAGTCCTGGTTAGTTCTGCTGTGTCCCGTCATCCTGCTGGTATATATAGGCTTTTATTTGCAGAAGTATGTTTGCTGTGGTTGTTTATGGCTGCCATTTGTCATACCTGAGGCACTTGTCCCATTTTTCATTTATATATATATATATATTGCTTTCTGGTAGCTTCAAAATTTGGTGGATCTGCATATATATATATATATATATATATATGTGTGTATATATAGATGGTTCGTGTTACTGTGTAGATCATCTGACCTTGACGGACCGCGCAGCCATTCCCCACACGGTCGGCATCGAACGGAGGACCTCCCTGATCGGTCGACGCTGTTTCTCAGTTCGACATTTCTAATCTGAATCATGCTTTATTCCTCACAAAGAGAAATTTCTGTCTTTCAACATCGGCGTATATTGACGTATACGATTTTGTTGTTTGCCCAACCATCGAATCGACATCAACAACCGTCAAGAGTCGCTCATCGTCGATCGACGCGATAGATTGACTGGCAATTGTACACGGAAGCTTCGAAGCTTCAACGACGAAACACCGAAGGCAGTATTCTCAGAAGAATATGAGTAAATGCACGGCCTTTGAGGAGCGGTACAGCATCGAAGTGCAGTGTGAAGACTAGGCAAACACCGGAGGGATGGATGGGGGGGGGGGGGGCTCGTTTACGATTTGATTTGCAGCAGCGGCATTCGATTCGGCGCCGGGAATTCGAGCTTCAGAATGACCGAAACTATCAATTCATTTATCTACGTAGGTGATGGATCCACATGTGGCTATCGCGAGCCTCAAAGCTTCAACGGAGAGTGACAGAGAGAGATTGTGAGAGAGAGAGGGAGAGAGAGAGGAATTATCGTCTGGAATTCACGTTATAAGAGAGAACTTCAATAATGTTTATTTGATGGGTAGAAATAAGGCATTTCTCCTTTATTTTCTGCGAAGACTCGGCCGGGATTTGGTGCTAGCACCTTGACTTTAATATCAACATTTACTGAGATACCGTAAATTTGTGCAGAGGCCGCTTGTGTGTAATCCGTGATCACGTTATGGCGTTTCGCCTTTGCTTGGCCATTGTGTGAACTAGCGGGACGGGTCGCTGTTCTAGGCCACACCCCAGCTTGAGCTGGTCCTCGCCGGCTGTGAGGAACCCGCTTGAGTGGCAATTGGCGTCTCCACCCCTCCGGGCAACGAGTGGCTGCTCAGCCAGCTCAAGATGGCATGTTTCACCGTGAAGACGCCCTGTGATGGCATATGGAAGGGGGCTGATATAGCTAGTCGAAGCCAAAATGAAGCCTCACTGTCTCTCCATGCTAGTCGCTCCCTCACCGGCTCGTCCGTATGAGACGCGTCAAGGGTGGTGAAGGCTTCTACGCCACTCGCTCGGATCCAGCGCGCAGGATCGACTCAGCGGCTCCCCAGCCAGCGGGCAGGGGCCAAGACGAAGTGTTCGCCGTGATTTGTCAGACGGAGCGACAGCTTTGCCGGCCGAACGTGCAAGCGAGAACAGCCAGCCGGTGGCGGACATCTATCTCATCGGATATGCACCCGCACCGCAGATACGAGAGTCCCCCCTCTCGGCGACTCTCGCGCGCGTTTGAGTGAGTCGCTGCCTCGATGTGTGAGCGTGTATGTGATACCCGACGATAGAGAGAGAGGAGTGAGATGAATGGCGAAACTGCTCCACAGGACGAACAGAGGTAGTGGAGGCAAGGAGGTCTAGTGGGTTACCACCATGGGTCCGCTGCGTCGGAAAGCAAAGCAAGGTACAGCCACCATATGAGGCTGTCCTGGCGAGCCCCAAGGATCATCCACATATACAACGCGAACGTATCTGTGTGATGTACGAGAGAGCCTCGGCCGCAGCAGCAGCAGCAGTGGAAAGTCGGCTCGGGCAGAGGGATGCCGGCATGGCAAAAGCTACATAGACAGCCTCCCGCCCTCTGTGATTCACATGCGGTGCGCTATCCAGCTATAATATTTAGCTAGATACCTGTCCCTCTCTCAGTGGTCTGTGAGTGGTGGGGCGCCTTGGGGGCGTTCTAAGCCAGTTCGGCCCGAGTTCTTCTCCCGCGGCCGAACCCCCGTTCACATATATAGCTGCGTCGACGTCGCCAGCAGTAACGTTCTTCACCTGCGCGATGGTTGTTTTCGATGGTTACGAATGCAGCTGCACCGGCAGCAACTATGTAGTCACTGAAAGTCGCCGTAGGAGACTATGAGAAGGATTTATACCTATGTACCCTATACCCAGAAGCCCGCCTGAAGGAATCTGTTTCCGCGGAGTCGGGGTCGGCGTGGGCTCGCTACGACTGGCGATCCCCAGTGAAAGCTCATAGAGCCAAGAAACCGAGGCGAGATGTCGTGATTTAGCAGTGCAAAGTAGACGACGAGGCGCCCTTGTGCCACAGTCCCTGTCCCGCTCTGCACAGTCACGGCGCATCGTGTGATTGCTGTGCTGACATGCTGGTGTTTAAAACACGGAATAGTCAACGAGCGCATACGGAGCATATGTGAGCTGACACTGGTCCACTGTTTCACTAACAGGGGTACACAAGCAAACCTTCGTGTGTGCGTATTTGTGTGTGTGAGTGTGTAACAGAGAGAAACGGAGAGAGATGTTGCGAATAAAAAAAGAAATCTCCTTGTTGGCGCGGTGGCAGGACTCACCGTCATGGTGTGCAACACCACGGTTCTCAGGGGACCGATTTTGGGAGGTTTGTTCAAATAATTTGCGTAGTTAATAACCGTAATGCGTAGTTAAATAATACAAATAATAATAGTATTCACGCTGGCCAAGCGTGACCATACCACGGCGTGGATACGTTTGACCAGCGTGAACACTACTGCGAACGTCACATCCGTGGTACAGTCGAAATCGGCTCTTTCCGCTCGACAGACTTGGAAAGGTGAAGGTTTTCTTGGTTGCTTCAAGGAACTGCAGTTTTCACAACTCAAGTTGTTGCTCAAGTTCTCCATATATAGCAGCGGGAGTGGTAAGATAAAGATAAGATAAAGCTTTATTGGCTTATTAAAGGAGCTGCAATTTCACAATGCTTAAGCTCTCTTGTATGTCATCACGCAGCGGGGTTCGAACCCGCCGCCTCTGGCTTCCGATAGCCAGAGACTTAGCCGTCCAAGCCACCTGAGCGCAGACACCAGCGTTGAAACCGAAAAGCGAAAGAAAGTCCCCTGGAGGCGTTTACTTCTCGGTGCCTTATTTCTGCGAAGGCCCTTGGTAGTGTTGAGGTGCTTTCGAAGAAATGACTTCGCCCCCATGCTCATCAGTGACAAATTCGAGCGCTTGCTGAACTGCCATGTGATTCACCAACATGATTACCTCCCGAGAAGAGGCGTTACTGTTCCTCGACTGTAGATATTTGCTATCCTTCGATTATAAATAACAGACAAAAGAGAAAATTGTAAAATAGCCTCATTCCACGATTAGCAAACGGTTGTTTATTCAAACTTTCACCTGGCAGAAACTGTGCCACTGCATCGTATTAGCATTTTAATATCGTCCTTAACCAAGGACAAGTAGCCCAGAGAATCATATTGGCCTTTGTGCCATATGTTAGTCGCCCTTTCCGTGTATTCCCGTACTTAGGACGCTCGTTAAGCCTTGAGATAACCGCTTGAACCAGAACGGCATCGTCTCAGACACTCCGAGGCTTCGTTACGGGTCGATCGCGGCATTGAGGGGCATTGCCAGATGCATTTACGATTCTACCGCACGATTACATGCTCGCACGCGCGTACACTTTCATCGTACTGACGAAACTCGGACCGCGCTTTTTGCTTCGTTTTGCGATTCCTTGGTCGTCGTCACCGCCTCCCCCCGCAGCGTTAAAACCGAAAAGCGAAAGCAAAACCCCTGGAGGCGTTTACCTCTCGGTGCCTTATTTCTGCGAAGGCCCTGTCTTCTTGTCCGTGCTAGTTATCGGCAGCCATATACAACAAGTAGTTGCACATGTCCTGTGTATAGTGAGGGCCGAGCATCACATACAAGGCGCGGGGGGGGGGTTGGACCGCTGGAGCAGGGAGCTGGCTGGGGGCTTACGAAGAACAGGCCGCCTCAAACATCGAGGATAACTGCTTATGCCGCCCCCGTGGTGTCCTCGTCGTTTAGTGAAGTGGGGACTGAAGAAGAAGAGATGAGGGCCTTGTCCAGTAGCTCCAGCACGAACACCCCCACGCTGGAAACCTTGGGAGTTGCCACGCCGCTACTTTAAACAAGTCTTGGCAGGTTTGGGGTGGACCCGAGGAACCCATGGACGCCAAGGATGTAGAGGGGAAGAGATCGACATGAGGGGTCCGGGGTTGACAGGGTGAATGAAGGAGTAGCCGAACGAGGAACTCGGGGTGGTACACGAATGCCCACAGCCCGCCACAGGGGCCCCGCTATTCGCGCGGGACACGCGCTGGTGCAATGCTTCGGGAGGGGAGCCACGAGCATCTTTTTTTAGAGATACTACAACAAGACGGGTAGAGGTGTCGGTGGCAGCAGAGGCCGACTCTGGCTTTTTGGTCAGCGGCGGGCGAGGAGGAACACCGAGCCAGTGCACGCTTTTGACTTTGTTCAGAAAGTAGCGGCCGCGATCGCCCAATCGTGGGTGCTGTCTCAGAATGGCTTACGGCCTCTGGTGACCGAACCGGGACGCTCGGCGAGGGAACCCTGGAGACCCTGGAGTTCGCATTACGTTCGCAACGTGTGGGTCCCGGCTAGCCCGGCCCGGTCCGCTACCCCCCGTGCCTCTTTAACGCTAAACGACGTTAAGTGGTCAAGACTGAGGGCACGAGGCCCGGTCGAACGCAGCCAAGCCCAAGTCTTACTCACTGGTTCCATTGTTACGCGCCCTGCTTGCTCGCACGAGCTGAGTCGCGGCCGGCTCCCCTCAGCTTCAGTCCGCTCAGACCTTGAACGGCCGACTGACCGACGACCCGACACACAACGAACGGAGGAGCGTTCGAAATTAGCGGTGATTGCAACGGCCAAATCAGCGAAAAGCAACAAGAACAAAGCAACAGTGAGGACGAAAAGAAGATAAAGCCGGGGCAGGCGGTGGCTGGCGGCTTCATGGCGGTGACGATGGGCAACAGCCCTGAATAGTGGTCGGTAGTTGAGGGAGCTGGTGAGGAAATCTCCAGCGGAAAATAGGACCCGGGCCAAGAATCGAAACAGGGCAGAGCTACGAAGGGACGATGCGCGAGAACATTGGTTTGTTGTCGAGGCCCATAGATGACTGGTACCCAGATGAAGAGGCAAGCTGAGCTGGTCTAGGGAACCAACCAGCCAAACAATAAAAGGACTGTATACTAGACAATGGTGAGGTGGATGAGTTCCTCGTTGGCATCGTACATGGTCACAAGGGAACGTGTAAGGTCAAATAGACATGGCGAAGTCTATATAGCATCTACATCGCAGCCAAACACCAACGCACAAGTGTGTTCAGTCATCTCTTCTTCACATACGTTGTACCCCGTATGGGCAAAATAGTACGGTCGAAAACGATAACCTCACTATTGCGCCGTCGTCTAAGGCAGTTTACTCGTGGAAGGCAGGACGCATTACATTTTCTACGAGTTTGTCGCTGACCCGCTCTTCGAGATGAGATCCCGACAGCCAACCGAATGTGTATTCGTTCCTGTGTGAAGCATGAACGATCGTATCATGATTATATATATATATATATATTCATTATTATATATATATATATATATATATATATATAATAATGAATTATAATGTATACAATACAATTCAAAATGGTGGTTTATTGACAGAAGTGCGGATACAGTAGTGCTTAAGTTCCGGTAATAAGATCATGACAAGAGAGTCCATAGCCATATACAACACGTTTACGCCAGCAACCAGAAACGGGACTTCTCTAATCCTCTACCACTCGCGAAGGGATGCCCAGCACAGAGCTAACAGAGTAACTAATATATATATATATATATATAGGTAAACATTTATGCGGACGACATTAGGATATACGGTCCAGCCACCATGTCACAATAAAGATCAGCTCTCCTCAGCAGGTAATCAGAGATTTTCACGAGTGCACAGAAAAGCTAGACCAAAACATATCGGTTGAGAAATGCGCAGTACTCAATTTTGGCACACGGAAACGCTAAACAGAGGTATACCATAGGTAATGTCAAGTCACAACAGACTATTAAACATCTAGGCGTTATCACATCTACGAGTCTAAAATACTCGGAACATGTAATTATATGTGACCTTGTTTAGAACATACATAGGACCAGTGAATAATATATAGAACGCGAAGCCTATATGTAATTGAGGCCCTAAGGAAGACAAAGAACTCCTAAATCAACTAGTGTCAAATGTTATAAAACGCGTGGCATACGAATGCCGATGTGACAGAAATGAGGTGAAAATCACACACACACATCAACCAACGTCTAAATGATTTAGACAAAGCCTTACTCAACACAATTGAATTAAAACAGCCCTCCATGGATGTTCAATATTATACGAAACCTCGACCAGATCCCAAAGGAATAAACATACAACCAAAATTCATATCAGCAAATCCCTTCCCCTGGAGAATATCACGCCACTTACGCCATGTATTAGTGAAGGAGAGAACAGAATATTGGGTACGACGGAAAAAATGCCCAGTCTATGTCATGATATACCTTTGAAATAATGTGGTTGTTATAATATATATATATATATATATAACTATTAGAAGCAAAAAATATATGTATATACAATAGAACTCGATGGGATGGATTATTTTCACCAGGCGTGTTGGCTGCAAACTACTGGATGTTTTCGCGAGAATCTCAATCTGCCGTGGCAGGGTTTTTTTTCCCCACAGTGACAACAATATCCTATTCATAATAACGACTCTATACGCTCCTGGATTTGCAAAGCTTTGCGTCGAGCTGGCACTACCAGCTCGACCTTCTGACCTGAATTCAAAATAAGACGGAGCGTCGGACTACAGAAACGTCCCCAGGGGAAATCTCACAATGGAGATGTACTCAAAGAACCAATATGGCCACCGCGACCTTACAATATTGTCATCAGCTAGAGGTGTAATAACAGGTCGTTTTGCCAAGCTAAAATCCTTGCTCATGGACATGACTAAATAAGCCTCTAGAGAAATTAACTATTTAGACTGGGGCCGTTCTCATTTTGCAAAGTATATCCGTTGCAGTTTGCAGCCATAAAGGGTCGATGGTTGACCAGTGTGTTCCTTACAGGGAATATAGAATAACGAATGCGACAGATTAAAAAGAGGCATAGAAGAAAACAACCAAGAAAAGTTACCTTAGAAACCGTCGACATTTAGTCGACGCAAACGACACCCTGCTAGTGGAAGTAGTAGCGATTGTGGAAATAAATCAATCCAAACCCGACGACTTAGCACGAACTTCCGTCATAACCGAAATCCTTTAAGCGCGTTACCTTGTATCGTTTGATGAGGATAAACATTACATCCCGTTGCATGACATATAAGAGAACTTAAGCATTCTATGCAGTTCCTTTAATCAGTCAATAAAGCCTTACCTTACCTTTTAGAAATACAGCGTTGCCTATAGCCTGTGATCTTATAGGTGGCCACGAAGACGCTGCGGGCGTAGTGGCCACAAGAGGACTTCGAAGAACCAACTGACCCCCGACGGGGTGTTCCTTTTGCAGCGGCAACTTAGCCTGTTGACAACCACTCGTCACCGCTCCTGTGTGTTTCCGAAGGCAAATGCACGCCTCAACAAATAGCGATTTGTTTTAACCCCTCAAATGCTGCTTGGCTCAGAGGAAGAATCGCGATCGAATTGCAGGTGGTTCTCTCTCACAGTGCTGACAATCTGGGCCGGTGTCGGTGACTGAGCCCATATTTGCGCGCCAGCTGAAATGGCTCTCAAGTACGTTTGAGTGTACGGATACATATATCATCAGTTCCGAGTGAAGATTGTGGATCCTGACTAATATTGAAAGGGCTCGATGGTGAGTCGGCGAATAATAAGAGCCAGGTGAAGTGGTGCGAGTCAATTCGGAAACGTCTTTAATCTTATCTTAAGAGCGGAGCCGCTCGTTGTAGCGTTCAGTAACATTTATAATATTGTCCTGTATGTAGCTGTGTCATTTGCGGATCGATTCCACTGATCAGTATTCAACGAAAATACGTACGCTGTCGTCGAAGAAAGACATTATATTTCACTTAATCGGAACCTCAATCATTGTACTCTGCCAACGAACATGGAGCGGGCTGCAACGTCGACTCGAACCGAAGACTCACGACACAACATGTCAACTGCAATATTTGCCATTCTGACCTCGAAAGAGGTAAAGACTGACCAACGATAGAGGATGCGATCGATTCACTTCCGGGAGCAATTCTCACAGCATATACATGTGTCTATATAGACACGAAAGGAGGGCCTGTATTCAAGCTTCCCTCAGGGCATATGAGTCGCAAGGAGCTTCGATCGGCCTCTTACCGTCAAATACGTCTCAGCATGAATACAAACACGAGTCTGTGCATCGACCCGTCTCTAGTTTTCTAACTACTCGGATTATGTATATGATCGTGGATGATGTGCGGGTTCATGGGGCCCGCACGAAGGGGCCAAGCGAAAGCGGAACTCGGTGTCGCTAAATCAACGCGCTGGCCCCGCAGCGACTACTTGCCCGCTTGGTCCGATTTGATCCGATCTAGTCCGTTCCGCTGAGCTCAGCTCAGGTCGAGTGTTGAATATGCTGTTCCGTTCTGGCCGTCTGCGACGAGCGAGCGGACGACTATGACGGCGGACTCGTTGTCGACCTCTGCTTCAGATACGAGCAGCCTTCGACAATCGCAGTTACACGGCCAAGCTGCGTCAATCGTCGCCGTCTGCCATGCACGTAAAAAGCTCGCATAGCGATGTCTCCTTCCATCGTCCAGACGTCGGAAACGCGACGAGGATGTGGGGAGGAAGTGCTTGTCGCATCGCGCCTTACTCCACGCGTGACCTATCGTAATGTCGGCGTCCCAGCGTAAATGCTTCGTACAATGCTTGTCAAATCGATATAATATAGCGGCGAGCGAGAAGCTGCAGACAGAGCTGTCGCACAGGTGAAGGCGCTGCGCGGGCAGGGGCCGCGGCGAAATCAGCCCGTGGTTGGGTGACATATTTACAGACCATTAGTTCATATAATATTACCAGTATCGGCACTGGTAACAACAAGATCGCATCTTCGTCATCATCGTCGGCGGTGCCTGCTAGCCAATACTGCTGAGTAGGCCGACCACGGGAGTCTCTGAAGCAGCTGACACTTATGCTGTCATTGTGGGAGACGGGGACACTGCTCTCGTAACTGGTAGCTGACGTTTAACTCAAATGCCTATATCCCTGGAGATTGAGAGTGTTTATGATAAATATTGCAGGAATAAATTATTAGTGAGAGAGGCAATTTCACTGCAAAATACAATTCGAGCTGACACGATCGAGGTAGGTGTAAAACCTCATCACAGATGAAGGCAGACCACGCATTCACGAGAACACCGGCTTGGCTTGATACGAGACAAAGCGCATCAAGCATTCGCGTTCGGAGGCGTCATGAAAACCTCGTAAAAGTGACGATCCAGCTCGAACTGACTAGCAGCTAAAATTAGATCCAAGTCAATATCAGATCGAACCCGATGAAAGCTTTCGTTGTGGGACAGTATTTTTAGAGAGACGTTTTTGCCACTTGGAACTCATGCTACCACGCAGACGCTCATCTGTGATGAGGTTTTACGCTACCTCGATCGTGTCAGCTCGAATTGTATTTTGCAGTGAAATTGCACTCTCTCACTAATAACCTATTAATCTCGGATAACCCGGTTAGGATTGAAGTTGTTATCGGCCCCGTTAGGATTGAAGGTGGTATCGGTCACGGTATTATCTCATATCTCGTTCGTTTGTGTTATTGGTTTGACGATCGAAGAAGAGTTTAATGTATTTGTTCACATAATTGCCGTTTATTTTTCGAACCCGCCCAAAATCCACGAGTTGTAGTGAAATTAGAGAGACGAACACAGCAAGCGAGACTTCTCCTATTCCCCACTTGAATAGCAGCCAGTCTGACGCTCCTTCTGTATGTTAGAACATATATATATACACATATATATATATACGTTTACTACTGTACCACTAGAGGTACTACAGAGGGAACATTGGCATATAATCCCTATTCGGCAATTCGTCTTTACCTCGTTATTCGTTCTCGTTTTCCCTGTTCCCAGCTCTTACCATTCAGCCCTGACTTAAAGTGAAGCAGAATACCATCGCGGTATGAGTAGGTCCCAGTCGGGAGGCCACACTTAGCCGAGTGGTCGTGCTCGCAGCTCAGCCAGCAGTTCACTAGGTGACCGTGAGTCAGTCATCCGAGGTGTGTAGGCTGTAATTACCGCGCGTGGCGCGCGCCTGCGGCCTGCCGCCCTGTGTGCCTTCGCTAGATGCCACACCAAGAGCCGGATGACCCGCTCGGCGCAGGCGTCAGCCATGCGCTCGACCTTGTTCTCGTTCGCGCCCTCGCCGAGCGATGGGCAATCCCTAGCAATTGTGAGCTTCGCGCACGCGATCTTCTACCGAGCGCGCGTTCCGTTAGCACTATCCGACCCTGACAGAAAGGCAAGAGACTGAGCCTTACTGAGGAAGGCAGCAGCGATACGCAGCCGTTGGATTCACCGCACTCCGAGTGTTCGTTCCTCGCTCCAGCAACGTGATAGGGGTCGCTTACTTAGTCGGTGCACACAGATACACATGCGTCGACGACTCTCCAACAGAGTAGAAGATACGTAGGGTAACCTTGCCCCCGCATATTCGAAAGAAGACGTGCGTCCGCCAACGGTTGTTCTCTCGCCGAGGGGCCACGCAGTGGCCAGCGAGTGATATGGCGGAGATGACGTCTTGACCAGCGAGGGAGCGTGTCTAGGGAACCGCTCAGACGCTGTCCAGCGGGATTTACGCATGTCTTCACTATACAACCCTCATACCTATCTTATCATGTCCGCTAGCCTACCGCCGATCGAGGTAATCGCCATATAATTGCAGTTTTTCTATGGGCGCGCGCTTTTTGCCCGTTTTTTTTTAGCCGAGCGACCTCATACACACAGGAGCACGCTAGACTACGCACTCTCGGACGAGTACCTGACAGCAACCGCTACCCAGGCGCCCGGGGCGGCCACAGCGGTAAGGCTAGCAGCACTACGGAGTCCGACGATCCATTTGATCCGATGCGCCTCCGACGACTTTACGAGCCATCGGCGGTAAACGGAGCTCGGTCGTTCGAGGCCGCACTGTGGGGCCTCGGGGCCCGACTGGGTGTTCCCGGCTGAACACGGAAACTTTCGCGCTAACGCCGACGATGACGCTCCTCGAGTTTTGAAGCTTTGACAGAGGGCAAACGCGTGTGATGACGGACGTACTGACACGAGCACACAGACCGACAACATCATACGAGCCCATAGCGAACGGTGTCGTCGGCCAGGGCAGGCGGCAATGGACCAGCAGGCGAGAGAGCGGCGTTGGCGGTTCAGGCAAAGCGTACCACGCAAAGTCGTGATCAAAAACGATCTCATCGTCGCTCGCAACCTCCTCTGGCCATCTCTCAAAGTTGCTTTGTGATGGTGACCTTTTGTTCGACGCGACGGCCGCACTCGTATATCCACCGCCGGCATCAAATCCGCCGCTTCAAATCGACCGTCGAACAGATAGCGTTTAGCGGCTTAATAATATAGATAAATGGCTCAGAGAATTTTGAATGCTGTAGCGTTAGAGAGATTTGTCGGCGAGTTCCTCCCTCGACCGACGGACCTATCACCTGTGCAAGGCAATCTATCAAGCAGTCTATAGCCTCGACCTAGACCGCGACGGGTCATCAATGATGACAGATGCCGGAGTTGATGTAGGCTTTGGGGCTAACGCCTACCGTCTAACAATTTGCCTTCGGACGTCGCGCATTGATCAGAGAGATCGGAACAGCTAGATGACATCAGTTATTTAGCACCGTCAACGCTATTCCCCTTTGTCGCATGCTCCGTCTAATGACGATCGACACCCAGTGGCTTCGTATTGCGCGTCAGTAGGTTTTTTTTTAGCAGTTAGCCGATAGCTGGAGTTAGGGGCTCGCTTGCACCAATCTACTTAAATTTTTGCAGTGCGGTAGTTGCCATCGATGGACTGTGAATATGTTGGTGCTCGGGTGCAGGTTCAAACGAACGGGTCGCTTAAGACGAGACCGCGGTGAGGGCGGATTGAGGTCGAGTTGTCGGAGAGTCGCCGTCCCACCAAGGACTCTGCTTCGCGTAGGAGCCCTGTGCCTCCTGTTCAAAGTAGACATATGTTGGTCGGGCGAAGAGCAGGAAATGCTTAAGAAAATTCAAGAACTGCCTGATAATAGTGCCGACATTAATGCTGTCAACATTCTGCATTGCATCCAGGACGACGCTTGGATGGTCGCCAGAAACATCTCGCTACAGGAATACAACAAGTATAATTTTGCCTACAGAGCACTTTAGGACTTTAGATAGAAATTGCTAATCCAACCGTAACAAAGTGTCATCGAGGATAAGGGCCTTCCAAAATAGCTTTCGGTGAACCGGCGTTGTCTGGTTTTACCTCACATTGAGAGAGCTACCATCTCGAGTATAGCTTACCTCAATTTAAAGTTTTCGACGCTACGGTCGTATTCCAGAATCGTCTGTATCGGGCCCATCTAATCGGTCACTAATGATGATATGCACAAACAATTGACCTTTAATAGAAAACGAATGCTGTCAAGAAATTAACACAATGAATTCTGAGTTCTCTGAAAAACTGTGCCGATAATGTCGATCCACACCGGGACGCGAAGTCTATATTGTCTTAGACAGATCGCATCAGACATCCTTCGGAAATGTTATCTTCATTTTCTGTTCGAAGGTTTCCATTTATGCCTGTTGTGTCGACCTCGAAAAACCCACTAGTCCTTTGCGCTGGAGTGCTTGAAAAAACATCAGTGCTTATCGAGATCATCGTAGACGAGTAATGCCTAACCCAATACACCTTAGATGGAAAAGTACCGTAAACTTACTTTTTCCCTCAAAACCAACGATGCCTCCCATCTTCAGAAGGCAGAATGCAGTCAAGTGGAGATCCGCGATCGCAAACGAATTCGATCAACAACTTGCGTCAATTGTGTCATCAATTACGTTAAAGCGCCGACGCACGTCCGGATTGTGAATGACCGAAACTATTGAGTAGACTTTGCTCGTAACGATCAAATCGCCAGACTCGCATCGTCGAAAAAGCCCTCGTGGTCATGATCTATTGCATGTAATACTAATGAGATTGTCATACTAATAATTAACGGAACACGATAACATTTATCGGGTGCAGGAACTGTCCTTCCAATAGGCACTGATGCCTAGTCAGGTTAGATTTATTGGCATATTAACGGAAGTGAAGTTTTTACAAAGCGTAAGTTCTCTCTATGTCACCCCAGGTCCCTGGACCCAAACTTGACGCCTCCGGCTATTCACAGCCAGAGACTTAGCCACCGTTCCAAGGCACCGTGGTAACGCTTTGAGAAGAGGCGACGATCTCATTTCTCATTTGATCGTAACCAATAAACCAACAGCAGTAACCAACGGCGAACATTAGGCATATTTTACAATGTTTTCCCACCATGCCAGGTCACCTCGATGCGCAGTTACCCGCCGCGGCAACCGGTTCGCTTGAGGGTCACCCTGCCGCTTGGGGGTGGCCACCCCCAAAGTGTCCGTACATCCTGGCTAGCAGCATCGCTAAAGTGTGCCGAGCTGTCGTGGAGAGCACAGAGAGGCAGAAAATCTTCCGACTAATAATTTTCCGCTGGGAGGCAGGGCGGGGCGGAATCGCTAACCACCTCATTGATGGTCTCTCTCTCTCTCTCTCTCTCCTTTCAACTCCGTGGCAAGCGGCGACCTCACCCCCACCACCGCTCGCCCTCAAAAAGTTCGTGGCTATTCTTAGAGGTTGAGAACGCGCGAGAGGGTAGGCACTAAGTACCTCGATAGTTCAGTCGGCGATCAAGCGCATCGGATCGGAACAGTGTTTGCAATAGTGTAGGATATAGATATGGAACGACCCCTTGCATGGACCCACCCACAAAAAGGATACGTCTTATCCTTCGGAGATTTTCAATTTTCACACTGAGTTTTCACCATATAAATGTATTCTAACGGACTTCAGTGGGCGCCCGTGCTGCGTTTTTCATATGTAGATAACCACGTATACGACAAGCCTGTCAAAGCAAAGTTCCAGAAGGGGAAATTCCTAATGTCTTGCGTGGCAGCAAATGGATAATAATAAAGAGCTGTATGACAGATATAGTAAGAAATATAATCATTGTACAATGAAGTGGCAGCTAGCCAATCTGGCAGATCACTGTCTCAACACGGGCTACTGATAAAAGCAAGAACTCTCTCAAGGAATATCTCCCGTAATTGGCCCGAGACCAGTTACTGTTTAATTGCTGTTTAGGATCAATTACTGTCCAGTTACTATTTAAGTTCTCACATTTTTCTGTTGGGAATTCCAATGAAATTCACAGTTGTGCAACACGCAATGTGCGCTGAGACAGACTCGAATCTAAGGTATAGCTTACAATACGAAGCCTGTTTATCAAGCTATATAGCTCTCGATGTCATAGGGCAAGCTGTTGTCCTTATGGAGTTACTTCTTATAAGTGTCACCTCCTGCACGACTCATTGGAGTCGATATTAGTTCCACGAATGTGCATCTATATATATACATATATAGATCCGGCTATGGTCGAGATCAGCCAGTCGAGAGGTGCAAGCCTGTTATTTCGAGTGAAACCCTATCGAGTTTCACTACCGGGAGAACCGAATATAACAGAATGCCAAAAGCATTGGCCGATGAACACGGCCACGTCCTGCTGCGGCAAAATGTGTGTGTTTCATGCAAAGCTCAAGTCTCTTATATGTAACGGTGTCTTGCATATATGGCGCCCGCTGCCAGCAATTGCCAGCGCCTATCTTCGAGTCTGCGTGTAAATACGTCGGGGAGAGCGGCCACTATAACGATGGGGCCGCAAGCCAGATGGTGATGATATATTTACAACTTTTTCGCCGCCGCAGCCCCTGTCTCTCGCGATCGCTAACATAATCAATGTATATTATCCCATCACAGTCGAGGGAGCTCGACGGGCCGCGGCCCGTGGTCGATAGAAACATGCCGCGGGTAAATTTGTATCCTCCAGAATCGAAAATATCAGCTCCGGCCCGATCGCAGTTACGAGGCTTGGGGGGCGCAGTGAAAACTCGAGACAAAATGGCGATTTTTTGTTGAGGAGGTGAAAAACGTGCCGATCATGCCCGCACAGCTAGCGCATGCGAAATTTCTATTCTGCTGAGAAGTATTATTTATCCTACGGCAGTGTTGGAAGTGAAGGATCACAGAAGGATGTTGCTTTGTGTACGGGTTCGCATTGCAATAGGCACAATGCAAAACAAACACGTCTCGATTATCAGCAGAATAGTATTATGACACGAATGGCGAGATGGGGGACTTCAGTTGAATGGGGGTGAATTTCCCTCGGGGGTATCAGGCGAAGTTGGCTGCTCAGAAATAATACAATACAATACAACGTTTGGTTTATTAACGGAACTGCAGTCTTATCACAACGCTTAAGTTCTCGTAAAAATAATAGCGAAAAAGTGTCGTCTCATGGATTATTTCAAATGCTACCGATTTCTGGAAACGGCATTATTTACATCAATTTTTTTTGGTTATCATAAATGGGCAGGACATTTTGAAGATTTGGCAAGTTCGAGCTAAGTGTCGATTGCTGCTTCACTTGACGTGCGGGTACAGCAAGTAGGTATGAACTATCAAACGCAATCGTTTACGTATGCGGCACGATTGGTACCGAAAACGCCTAAGGGCAGCTGATGTGGGTTCCATTTGAGTTTCAATTGGGAAAATACAGAAATAAATGTCGAGATAAACGGAATAATCTGTGTATGTAATCGTCACGGCTGATAAACTGTGTTTAGGAAGACAAAACAAACCAAATTCCCAATTCGACACACACGTTACAAGCAGGACAATTTTTTGTCCTATCCGAAATGAGTTCCCAAATCAGGCCTCTCCCGTGCTACACGAACTGCGTAAGCGATAAGCCATCCCATGATTGTCGTCACCCACCCATCGTAATGCTTTGCCGGCAGCATATTTCTCTAGGCAGTGTCTCCATGCAAGCATTGCAAACGATCCCACTTATTATATTTTGATTTATTGAATCGCTACAAACAATCCGGACAATAATTTCTGAGTAGCCGCCCAGAGCGTGTGTGTATCAAGCCCTCCCGTAATCCGGCCACCCCCCCCCCCCAAATAAAATAAACAATAATAATTCCTTATGTGGAACCGTTGTCAGCTAGCCTAGTGCAATGGGTGTGCACAAAAACTTTTATGATGAAACTCAAATGTGCCCTGTTGTACTTCGTTTGTTATCGACGTGTCCATCATGTTTAATCTATTCAAATAAACTACGAATTACTTTCTGTGCTAATTATCAGCTGTTAGCTCAAGTGAGCAGCGTCTCGCTCGTCCACGCTAGCTGTTAGATTGTTCATTGAATCTTGAATATATATTAAACGCTAGAAATAGACATTTCCATTCATCCTGAAACAAAAACGTAACCACATCGTCCCATCGTTCCGGCTGACTACCGACCGGCCGTTCTGTCGTCGGGCCCGATCTCAAGTGAACTCGATCGAGAACAGGCGAGGTGCCTTTTTTTTGCGCCTCGGACCTAACCTGCTCAGCATTTCCTCGATCTCCACGCTCATCTGTCTACGCTGTTTCTTTCCGGCATGACGAATTACAACAGCGGCAGCTGCCTCCACAGTCCGCTCAATCGACATCGAACGTGACCAATGTGGCAAACTCGGTCGAGCTGGATGCTATCGCGACAGTAATCCATTGACGCAAGTGAAATGCGTTCGCGCGCTGCTGACTCAAGCTCAAATAATATAGAAATCGGACTTGGGGCCCGCTTAAGAGTGCTCAGACGGCGAGGCTAACGCTGTCCGAGGAGTACACTGTTGCAGAATACGCGCCCTCGCCGTATCGGCGAATTATATGAAGGTTTTTTCCCAAGCACCGTCAAAGGACGCGCGAAGGCGGAAATTTGTGTTTAGTCGTTTACGAATTTTCCGACCCTCGTTCTGCAGCTCGTGTCTTTCCTTATTATCTCACATTGCTAATTTACGTCTCAAGCTCCAAGCCTGCCTCGATCGATGTGAGAAGTGTCAAACAGGAGAGAATCAGAGAATCTGCCGGTGATGAGACACAGTCGCGGGTCAGCCGTAATTTCCGTTGTTTTTTTAACGAAGGGCACGCCAACCCTTGATGCTTAACTCATATCCAACAGCTGTTCGGTAGAACTTCATACGGCATCTCCTGTCTGCTGTGAACGTGTTTATTGCACGAAGGCCACTGAACCACGATGAACACTCCCTCAGACCGTGCGACGGGAAGTGGTTCGAACACATTTCGTGCTGCGGACGTCTCGATCTTTCAAGTGATCGCACCTCTGCTGGCAATGAACGTCGTGGCCACCTGTCGGGCAGTGCGACCTGACACAATGCTAGAACAGATCAGACAGCTGCCTGATAACAAGGCGGACATTACGGCTGTCAACATTCTGCACTGCCTTCAAGACGAGTCGTGGACGGCTGTCCGCAAGTACACGAATGCGGAGTTCTTCAAGTACGGGTCTTTTGGGGGAACGGGTCCCGAACGGGTGGATCCCATTGGGAATGAGATTTGTGGGAACGTTTTTGTGACCATCGTAGTCTAACGGGAAACAAGGATCAATTGACCTTTGGTGTAGACAGCCGTCAGTCGGACCTTGCCATATTCGTGCCCGATTACAAGTTCTCCCCTTTCGGATACCATTTTTCAGGTATGAAGCTCAGCGAATTGTGACTGATCCGCAGTATCGAGGCGGGCTAGGGGCGAAAGCGGCCCTGGACAAGCTCAAGGAATACCCAGCCTTTAAGGATGTCTGGGGTATGTAAACCGATCACCTTTTCAGCAGGATGTGCTGCCCACTCGACAATTCGTAGAGATTACGGTGGCCGTCATTGGCGAGACTCTCTCCGCGAGCGCAAATCTTTCCTGCAACACTTACATGCCGTTGTTGTAGAAGACAGCCGTGTGGGATAAGATTAGAGCAATCATCAGAATAGTTCTGTTCTACGAGCTACACTATGATGGCTATTCAAACGCTAATAAGGCTGTCGCCCGTTACATTTAATGGAGCCGCTGTTTATTTATTTGGAATAAAGTAGGATATAAGGGTGTATGTACTTTCCACGTAAGCTGCACCCCGTGTGCTCGATGAACGAAGCAACTCGATATTGAATAATGACCCAGAATAATTGCTAGGCCGCTAGGCTCTACGCTAGACTCATAGGGCATATATAACCATACTAATTTTCAGTCACACGATTTCGGCTTCCCCCCTGTGGAGCGCGTTTCACGTTGGTAGTCCATATCGTACAGATGCGTTGTTCTGCTCGTGTTAGTTCATCTAAAGAAGATCTTCAAGGCCGCTTTTGGTTATGCAATACATACGTGATCAGCCGGTAGGGTTGACCGGATCATTCAGCAGACGTGTCAACCAGGTTCACTACCCCCCACCCCCCGGATCCAACATCCTGGGCGGCGCCGGATCAGAGAAGCGAGCCACGCCGCTAACTCTCATTCAGCGGTGCCTCGTTCGTCTTCCGCAGCTGCAATGTCACACATTCACAAGTTTGAATAGCAAACACAGATCCACCACATCTCCATCTATCTATCTCTTAAACACAGACGCGCAGAATAGAGACGGGCTTGTCCCGTGAACCCCTCGCGTTTTTGCCGTTGGCGTTTCAAGCACGGTGCGAATAAACGCTGCACGTTACCGGGCGGTGACGGCTGCGAGTCTCACCAAGTCGTGCTCAAGAATCCCTGCGGCTGTGGCTCTTGTGCATGAGGCACGGCTTTTTCGCGGAGCGCGTCCGAGGAAAGCCGGACAGGACTGGGCCGGGCCGGGCCTGACGGGGGGCGCGCAGGCCGTCGCGACAACGGAATTAATTTGCATTCGCTCTCACTCGTCCTAATTCGCTTGCTCGTATTATATATATCTCGTATCGTTGGTGTGCAATTCGCAACGAGCAACCGCCATCTGAGCCGACCGCCGTGATAATTCCCATAGCTTCCCTCACGTGCGCCCGAGCACGACAGCCCTTGACCAGACGGCAGCCTGCCGCGCCGCTCGCCGAATTCATGCAGATGTAAGCAGTGCACAATTTATATATATATATATATATACATATAATTGAAAATGAGAGTTCCTACCATTGTCGGTGTAATTACATCCCTCTGTGTGGGTCGGCCCATGGGGAAATGTTTCCGATTATTGTTTACAGTTTTCAGGGAGCTCTTATCTCAAATTTTCTCCAGGACGGTTCCTCTGGCGGCCCCACCTCGATTGACTAGCCCGTTCACTTTGTACGCGAAGGCTAGCACGAACTGCAATCGAATTGCAGAACGAATCGTCGCCAGGACGAGCAGGCCATTAGGAAAATCCCGATAGCGATCCGAACGCGATCGAGCTTAGCAGACCGCGCGATGAACCCCCGCGTCTTCGGGGGATCCTGTACAAACCTCGCCGTTTCCCGTATAGCTGCGCCGAATTGAGTAGCGCATAGCTGTTAATCTCTTTTGGACACGAGGACGCGCTAATGACTTTGCGACCAACTTCACTCTCTCTCTCTCTCTCTCTCTGTCTCTCCCTCCATACATATACAGGAATACAAACGGAGACACTCAGATGTCGGAACATTCAAGATTCTGTTTCTCTGAGGAGTCTACCTAGAAAATGAAAAAAAAACAACCCTCACTCCGCAGGTGGAGATTTAGCCAGTAGATTGAACAACTCTGAATAGGCCACACCTTTTCAACTGCATGGCCACAGCTGGGGCACGCAGTTATTTAGGTCTCGGTTGGTAGCTTGGATGATTGGATCCGAAGGTACCGCAAGAATAACTGCTCGCTCGGTAGCTCGGTAAATACAAGTCGGTAATAAGCGAGAGAAAAATTTGTGTTGTGACATCGAGTCGAGTTGAAAGCTCCGCGTCACCCCGCCTCTTCGACTGTCATTTCGTGTTCGGTGACTGTCACACGTTGACGTCAAGGCTGCTGACGTCAATTCGACGCTGAAAACGAACGCCGTGTTGTTGGTGAACATCGTCGGCAGAGCTCTGCAGGCAACGACGGCAGGCTAGTGGCCATTGCCTCTCCTCGATAATTCAGATCGAGCCAGAGCATGTTCGGTCACGAAGCAAATTTCCCACTGTGCGGAGAAAGCACCCATGCACAAATAGGCTGCGAACAGCAGCACTTGTTGTTGCCGAGAATCCGTTTACGTCGCATTATGTCGCAAATGCCGGCGTGCATCTTATTACACTAATTCGTTTTTCAATTTTTCGAATCCCTCCACGACAATGCGGCTAAATTGGCGGTATACCACGTCAGCCGATAGAAGCCCCACCCGTGAAAGGTCCTAAGTAGACACTCGTTCTGCTTATGACGTTCATAGCTCTGCATATGCACGACCCCGAGCTGCAGCGGGCAGCTACAAGAGACACGTTGCGTTTACCACAGATATAACTAAGCTGTAAACTGCAGGTTAATGCAAATCCCCTCCTCTTTTACCTGTGGCATATTTTAGTTAAATCAAAGCCATCCCCACCAGTTGGTCATGTTGCACGTGCTGTAGGTCGTCTACTAGGCCACACCTTAGTCAACGAATCAAACGAATCTATGACAACTTCCATTGAAAAACGTACGATTTCTATTTGCTTCAAACCCATTTTGTGTGTTCTCCATTTAGAGGGCTGGACGAAGACGGACAAGTACAGAAGATGTATGGCCATTGGTAACAGGCTGTGGTCCGCGCCCATGGCGGCTGACGATCCTGGGCATGCGTGCAGGAAACGTTGCCAATGTAATCTCGTCTACCAGTACGAAACCTTGTCTCACTTCATAGTTCAATGTAGATTTCGTATACGTGAAAGCATGAATGAATGGTGGTGACGTAAATGGTGGCATCGTGTATCAATCTTACCGATCGCATATATGCGTCTATACCGTACAATATAAGTATTCTCAATTAATCAATTAATTTAAAAAAATCATAATCATCATCATTACTTACTAAGTACCCCGAATTACCAATCATTATATGTACATATATATATATATATATATATATAGAAGAGAATAAGCAAAGGTGGCCCCGACTGGTCTTCCTCATAGTAATACCTAAAAGGTTAAGAGCTGAGACCTGTCAGATGGGGGAACAGCTGAGGGTCAGCTCGAAAAAAACAAAAATATATATAAAGACACACGAAATAGTATGAAATACGTACTCATTTTTGTTGTCAGCCAAGGAAAGCCATTATGGACGTGTTTGTAAAATATACATGTGGCGGCGTAGATTCGTTCCCCTTTGTTGTTGTTTCTAATTAAATTCTATCTTTTTTTCATATATAACTCTAGCTAGAAAACGACCTTCGGAAGCTCTATCCCATGCAACGCATGAATTTTGTTCCAGCTCACGTTAGTCAAAGCCGAGCTGCGTCTCAAACTCGAGGCGGCCAAACCCTGTTAAACCAACTTCCTCTCCGTCGAACCTTTAACCCATTGAAACTAACAAGTCGCCCACAACATCGTGTGCTGAGAAAACCATTTTAAACTAGTAAACCATCCACGAGGTCTGCAGTGGTTCTTGACCTTTCTCTTAACGCTAATTGTTAGTTTGTCTGTTTGCCCAATCGCTAACGGCCGTATCATTTGTGTCCACATACGCGGCCCCATATCGTCTCGTCGACAGCTATGCGAATTCAACCCGAGACCGTATCGGTCATGAGCAGATGATCAGTCTGAGATTTGACTATCTCGACGAACACTGGGTACTGACGGACGAGTATCACCGGGACTACGAGCGGTTCGAAATTGAAAAGCAGATCTATCCAGCGGACATGGCAATCATCAAAGCATCTTGGAGCTCCTGCAAATAAATAATTGGGGAAAATGAGCAGAAATATAATTTCTAATGGTGGACTGCGACGTAATCTATAGGAAATTGCCTTATTCAACTAAATTAAATAAGAATTCTCTATTATTATTATTAATCATTATTATTATTATTATTATTATTAGTAGTAGTAGTAGTAATAGTATTATAGTTATAGGAAGCTATACGATGATGATATTATATTATATAGTGGTTGTTACCCTTGACTCAGTCGTTCAATGCGCCATAGTCGAGTTCACTTTCAGGTGGCGAATGCCTCCCTAACTCCTTGAGTACGTACGAACCTTTCCATCAATCGAAGCATTACAATTGAACGTGATGCAAATCAGCCAACAGTCAGTGGGTGTTGCACCACTGATTTGGAGTTGGGCTCATACGTGATATTGAGCTCAGCCGTCCCCAAAATGAGTCGCATTGATCTAGCTGACGGCTTGCAATTGAATTTAGACGCACTGTGGCGTGTGTCTTCTCCGTTCGCTGAGAGTGTCATTCATGGGGCGCTGTATCGAAGGCACAAGATTGTCCAGCGGCTTGGCCTAGGTACAGCGGTGAACATTTGGAACGGCTGACCCTTGGATTCAAATACGTGGACACGCATCCGAACCGATGCGGTCGTTGTTCTTCTTGCTGGTTTATTGTATATAATGTTAGGTAGTTGGTTAGTTGATCAGTTTGTTTGCTTCGTCTCAAACGGTTTATCCTTTCTAGAAGTCATTTGCCACTGAAATCGAGCACACGTGACATATAGGAGAACTTAAGCATTGTAAAAATTGCAGTTCCCCTAATAAACCAATAAACCTGTACCTTCCTCGATTTCAGCAAAATATTACCACGTTCTTGCAGCATGGTATTTCAAAGACATACGTTTAATTCGATTTGTTTCAACATCGATAGCCCGCCGCCATCTTCTATGTATCTAATCATTTCTGCTTGACTCCGACACTACGAGAACAACGCGGTGTACTTAAGTGTTCCGCAATTTGTCGAAAACTTTTGTCGTTAGTTCTGTCTGCCGGCAAACGGATATACGCGTGTGCTCTCTGTAAAGTAGTGGATACTGTACTAGGATATCTATACCCTTGGGAATCTGACGTGCCTTTATTATTCGGAGTGCTCAGGCGCCCTCGGGTCGGGACGGACAGAAACCCAGATCAACTCAGATACCATGAAATAGTGGCGGGCAGGGGATCAAAGCCCAGCGACTCAGGACAGTGCGGATAAGCCGGGACACGTGAGCTTTCTCTGAGCTTTCAGAGTCCTGTTGCAGATGGCTGGACTCAATAGACTTCGCTCTCAAGACCCACCGCGACGACAAGAAGCCTCCTACCACTACAACTTCACTGTGTCTGTCTTTCTGTCTCTCTCTTAGCCTATCGAAGGCCTGCTGCAGGCTCACACAAAGTATCTATCACCAATATGGGAGCATTATTTTACCTTCAGCTACTCAAATCGATTCTATCAGCTAACTGCTCCTCAGTTTGATAGGGGCCCCAAGCTTGTCTACAAGATAGGCTTAATCCGCCGTAGGCAAAGCCAAGCACGAGCGCCAGAGCTTTGCTCCGCTCGCGCAACATACTCGTCCCCACCCCCCGTTTTTGCTGGTAGACGACACCCCTCCGGGGGTAAGAAAGATATATATATATATATATATATGTGGAGAGAGGTAAAGAGAGCGAGGTAGATGTCAACTAGCAATATCTGAGCCCATATCATATTGTTGTTGAGCTAGGCCTCCGTCCGCCTGTCACTCGATACCTGCGCTCATCATTCGGCCAGTTCGAAATGAGCCGTGCATTGCCCGTGCCCTGGTCTCGTCTCCGTTTCATCAGATAAAAGCGTGCGACCCCCCATCCACACAGACGCTGTCCCGTACAGGCATCGTGTGGCAACTACACCTAAGATGATGATCTGTCTGATGGACGGGAGAGGTATCGAGCCGTCCATATATGCCCATATACGTATGCATATATTTAGGTAGACGAGAAGCGGTCTGGGCATTCGCTCGAAAATGTTTTGCTTGAAGAGATCGATAGATGGAGCTCAACAGGGAGAGTAAGCTCGTCATTTTGTACAGAGAAAATAACTGGGAAGACGGTGTCAGTGAACGAATTCGTGTTCAGCAGCGAACCCCCTACTGATCCGCAATAGTACACTGCTGGATTCATCGTGAATTTACCCTCGATAGGGCTGGTGTCGAAACTTGACAACTATCTGTGCTTCGAGGCTCATTGGGCTGTCTGGTGATTCGTATCCCATGGTGATTGTCGAATGGCGCACGTCAACTGTGAAGCGATGCCGGGTGCATTGAAAATTATGGCTGCCTAACCAGAACTACATATAATTAAAGCTCAGCTAAAGGAACTGGAGGGAGTAAAACTGTAGCCGCTAAAACATGGTCTGAGAGGCTTGTCTGCCATTGAACGAAGACAGCTGGAGGTCAGCTATGGAATAACGGTCGTTCGATTCAAAGACGAACGGTTCGCGACCAAAGATCACGTTCGAGATTGAATTGATTAACCCACCCTTCATCTCAGAAGCCGCCTCGCTTCGTTCATCGGCGGATGAGCAGCACGAAGTGGCTATATGCAAAGTATAGTTCCTTAAATAGCACAACCTGTCCACTGGGTGCATACTCCCAGTTCTCGCTCATGTAACCTTCTTCGGTAGCATAACGACGAATGGATATGATTAAACTGCCTGTTACTGTCATTGAACATAGTTAAATTCTACGGTCGCCTTCCTCACCCGCCCCCCACCCCCCATAATCCCTAGAAATTACTAACTGTATGTTTGAATTCTACGGTTGTTGAATTCTATGACCAAGATATTTCCACTCTCATTCATTGTGACACGCCATTTTGCGAGCGGCAAACGGCAGCAGTTTGTAGCAGTGACGTCGGTCTCATATGAATCAATAGATGACAACGGCGACGGCCATCATACGAAGCGACCAAGCTTATCGAGTTCTCTTATACATCTCGTATTTATACCCCTCTAACTTGCAGCACGCTGTCGCCAGGTGTCGCTGCCCGCTACCCCTTTCATTGGCCGACAGTGGTCGACGGGCCATTATTCAGTTGAATGTGTGTAGGGCCCTGCTCATCTTCTCCCCTGCGAATGTTTCTCGACAATTTGAGCAGGCATTACATCATCTACCTTGCTGTCTGCCTACACCAACGGACGAACAAATAAACACACGCAGGCGGGTGATATTACTACGATGTGGTGGCATGCATTCGCCAGAAGCCGGGAGAGACAAAGGAGGAGAGAGAGAAAGAGACCGAGAGAGATTAAGGGAAGATACTATTTCGCTGGAACTCCACGAGGTCCTACGAGCCGGCACACCCCGGTCTTCCCCCAATAGGCACGCTTGAAGGGTATGTACCTCCAACGGTATCTGTACATCCCCGGTAGCTGCTTGCTGGCTGGCCAGAGACGAAGCAGCCACGGAAGGACCGACGACCCTCACACGCAATACCTCCGTGCGGGCATTCGCGCATTTAGCTGTGTGTGTGTGTGTGCTGAATGCTGTGGTTCCTCGTGGCGGCAGCGGCGGTGGCGGGAGGCCGTCGCTAGTGGTCCCTCCACATCAGAACGGCTCCGCTGGTCCTGTGAACCCGCGCACCTGACATGCTGCCTACTGCATACAACGGAGTGAGTAGCTAACGGGTAGGCAATTGGCAACAGCCGCCAGGTCGCACGCATGCTACCTAACCCCTACCGGGTAGTCCCCACCAAATGGGAGTGTGCCTTAGGTCGGAGAGAGGTGGCGGCTAAAGGGAGCCTAGAACGCCTCTTGAGCGCGGGCGGCGCCGTATCAGCAACGGCAGTAACAGTAGTACACAGCAAAAATCAGTAGTCGTTGCCTGGCAAACCGTCAGTCGCCCATTGTCGTCGGACTGGCCCAGCGTCTTCACAGAAAACGGCCGAAGGGTGCACTGTCGAGACGCGCCTCGAAATGGCGAAATGTCCTCGTAAGTCGATAAACAGCGAACGCCCTGCCACTCGCCTGAGTGCCACGCCCTCGAATAAATTTAGTATATAAATTTATTGAGTGACATAGTCTTCGCCAGTCTCGCCAGCTCCACATTAATTCGTCAGACTCCGATCCGTAAGACTACGGTCGAGACACCGAGCCGCTCTGCTTTTCTATGCAATCTTCCGACACCTGTTTTTTAATCGATTCAATCATAATTCGCCCCGTTGATTGTTAATCATCTTTCGACCGTTCATATTATTCTCGTCTAGTCTTGTTGCTGTTTCTGGTTCGCCCACACCGGGCGAGCGGCATTCATACGATTCGCATGACCGGCAAACAATGTGTGCCAACTTCAACGGCGACGAACGTTGTACTAAGCTGTTTACTTGCGAACTTTACGGCTTGCGCTTCTTCAGAACTGTTGGTTGCGGGGGTGCGACGACGTTTGCTAATCTGTCAACGTTCGTTCCGTCATCGGGTAAAGTTCGGCGATGGCGACGGGCAACTCCTTCGTCTCTTACGACGCCAAATACTCAACTCTCTGCTCTGATTGACTGCTGACAGCTATAACTGTCGATGGTCATGAAAAACACGTGTTGTGCAACAGCCGTTACGAATAATCGTAGAATAAGCTAATGAATTCGATTGTTGTGATGTTGCTCAGTAGTCGTACCGTTGTCCGCGTTCGTCTTTATGATTATTTGCAATAGTAATAGTATTATGATTATTACATAGTATTTGAAACGGTGGGGGGGGGGGGGGGTTGAACCCCACCATTTACAAGTCATCCGATCGGCAGACATTTGGCAAATGTGTCCCCGGGGGTGGATACGTACGGCCAAGGGGTTGCCCGTCTTACGAAGCAATGCCGATAGCAGTGCCGTGGACTGGGTTAAGTGTTGACTGTAAGTTAGCCCAGAAATTATTTTGTAGTGGTATTACAGTAGTCGGATAATTCGGTCTTCCACGAATTGAGCGAACGCCACTGTCGCCTTCAATTGTTATTACAAATGTATTAACTCGCGTGAATATATCCTGATATTCACAATGCAAAATTTCTAAGCTCAGAGCAGGATTTTTGTTCACAATTTCCACGCTCCTGCTCCGGAGGCGGTCACATAAGCTATATGCGTCGTATTCTTCTAGAAATCAGATGGCATAGCGAAGTAATGGCAATGGATAGCAGCACACTTTACCGAGTGCGCATCCTCCCGAGTGAAGCGACTTCGCCACCGGCGGCGCCCCCCCCCCCAAGGGCGAGGTGATGGTGTTGTACTAATAGGACCTCACTTCTCTGAACCCCCAGCGCAAAACTCGTGCACTTATGAGCTAAACATACAGTCTGTTTCTATCGTATGGCTTTTTCTTTGCTTTTCCGAGCTTATGGTAATAATAATAATAAAAATGGACTGTTAACCAATAATGCTGTATTACCCGCAGCCCCACCCCGCTGCCGTCGGAGGCGGTGCCGGCGAAAAACGCTGCGGTGAACACATTTACGGCGGTGTTTGACCGGCGGATGTTAGACAGCCCGGTGGCGTAGGCCCGAGCGATGAATCTCCGCTCTGGTTCAGCTCGTTCTGCGCTAGCAAGTGCCCATTAGATCCATTAGAGGCATTATCATTGCATATTATTGCAGGCGTCAATGCATGATGGATGGCATGTGTGGAATATTTAGATAGGATGTCTGTCAGACGGATATGTATCTCGATATGTTCACTGGCGTTCGTATGTGAAGAACGCATTTGGGCTGCTTCAGCGGGCACAGAGGAGCGACGACGCTACAGATATATTCAAATGGTCTTACGGCTTTTGGCGCGCGTTCTTAGGTGCGTAATGTGAGAATTATATTGTTATCTGGTCTTTGTCTGTTTGCATATTCAGTATTTTATTGTATATTATATTAAGCATTGTTTTTATTATTGTTCGTATTATTTTTAGTATTATTATTGCATGATATATTATTCTTATAAATTATATGTGATATCATAGATAGATAATTAATAATATTATAGATAGATTCAGTTTCTTCGGTTTTGACCCCACACCGCAATGGTGCGATTCAATTTTGTTGGCTGTTACAGTGCACTCACCTTCATATTTGGTTTACTCCCGAGTAACGCACATAGTGGGGAGCGAACAGCCGCCCCACACAGATAATCAAACTGAACTTGTGCTCGAGGTCTGTAGAAAGTAGAGTTGCTTCTTTTTCGCAAATAGACCATATCTATGCGCTTGTTGTCTAGCCATTGTTTCATGCCCTTAGTGGCTCGTACGGGTCTGTTGCATACGTGAGTTCAAAGCAGCAAAAGTGATTATGTTGCGTCTTCTCTTCTCTCAGCGGGTTTCGCTTGCTTTCGAGAATAACAGACGGGTCATTTCGCGCCTGAGAGGCGAATTATTATACTGGCATGTGGTTGCTGAAAGCAGGATACGCTTTCATGCAAAATCAGAATAGGTCTGAAGTAATACAAGGTCAGTTTCGGATCAAGGCCCAAGTTGAGGAGGTCCAGGGTGTTAGTGGGTGAGAGTCTCACAGTACCGGACGAATAGCTTAGTCGCGAAGTCGGGTCTGCATAACGCATTTCGCCCTTAACCTCATAAAAAAAATACTCACTTCAAGTGATCACTCGTCAGCAGATCAGGTCTGTTTTATCAGGTCGGGGGGCAGATCTATGAGAAGTAACTTCGTATGCTAATAATGATGATTCGCCATTTGGACGCCAAAAGGCGACATGGTTTTTACCAATGTCTCTCAAGTCCAGTTGGATCAAGCGACAAATCCAAGTCGCCCGCTAGTGCTACCGCGGTAGAGCCATTCGCAAAACTTTTCGTTAACCTAATTCCTATAAGGGTATATAATATATTATAGATAGATTCCGTTTCTTGGGTTTTGACCCCGCAGCAATGGTATGGTTCAATTTCGTTGGCTGTTTCGACGCGCTCATCTTCATGGTTTTTAGAAACTTAACATTACTT
Organism: Stratiolaelaps scimitus; assembly: GCA_019614645.1. Taxonomy (NCBI): domain Eukaryota; kingdom Metazoa; phylum Arthropoda; class Arachnida; order Mesostigmata; family Laelapidae; genus Stratiolaelaps; species Stratiolaelaps scimitus. The sequence continues at coordinate 1,516,276 of JABWDB010000011.1, read as the reverse complement.
AGCCAATGATTGCAGCATATTGCTACAGGACCGCTAGACCAACCTCATCATCTCGAAATGGGAGTACGTACAAACAATTCAACTACGCCTGGCATCTGGGGCATTGGTTCATAAAAAAACTAGTACCTGGAGATACTTGGAAGCACTTTGTACCAACCAGAGATGAGCTTAATGCGAAATTTAGCTTCCTTAAAGGAATATCATAACAGGGTCCGTGTACTCCACGAAAAAGGTTGCAGCTATTTCATGAATCTGTCCAACAGTCTCTCCTTGATGAGGCGTCGAGCGATCTGGAACAAGCTAGGTTGAAGGCTCTAACTAAGCCTTGGGCGGGACTATGGCTAAATACTGGTCCCTCCGCTGATACAGGAACTTCACCCGATGATCAATGTACCTGTCTTGCAGCAGGTTTATATTTGGCCTTCTCCACATTCCTGTTACTGAGGAGAACCGGTTTACTTTTTTTGGTCGCAATGAGCTCTCTTGTACATAAAGCGCGGGTCGTGGCCCGAGACACCCTTTAATAAACGAGATTTTGGCCAGGCTTCTATTCCTTGCATTCGTTAGCCAGAAGGTATTTGCAGTCGCTTTGATGGAAATGACGTCCTGATGGTGTGTCGTTAATCTCTTTTATCCAGAGGTAAAATTCTGGTTTGGGATTGCACTGTGGCTGACACTTTATCACCTTCTTATTTCGGCCGCGGGGAAACACAGCCTGGTCACACAGTCAGAAACAGCCGAAGAAGCCAAGAACAGAAAAGACGCCTCGTTAATGAATGAGAGTACTACTTTAGACCTGTAGCGATCGGGAGGAAAAGGGATACAATAATTAAACGTTCAGCAGATAATTAGTATAAAGGTCATCGTCCGCTACAGGAAAACCACGTGCAAGCGAACAATGGAAAGCTTTTCTTTAGATATCCATAGAGGCAACGCAATTTCCATTTAGGGCAAGCTTAGGCACTGGGGAAGTGGGGCTCCTCCTTGTTTTCAAAATGCTATCAAGAATATATAGAAGAGGCTGTTTGTAGATGTACTTCACGTTCAGTGGGTACAATTGTCGTCCACATCAAGAACACATGGTTCTTAAATAAAAAAGTTTATATATATAAACACATAAGATCGACTTCTCTCCCAGTCGTTGTCGCCCACACATATAATATCTTATCGCCAACTTTCATAATTAAATAAATCATAACAACAATATATAAGGCGTTTTGCAGGACTCTAGCATCTTCACGGTGGCGGAGAACTCGATGGAATATTCTGTCTGCTAAGTTCGGTCAACGTCGGATTTCGGCCGTTTAAGCTAAGATTCTTTATGAAGCAATCTCATTGGCCCGTCTACGAGTATTTCCAAGGCCAAGCAATGGAACAACAAAAGGATGCCCTTACCTTCCCGAGCACCCACGTGCTCCTCCTCTCGACGACCAAGGTGAGACGCGAAGCTTAAAGCCAGGTGGAGGGTTCCCCACCAATCTGACCAACCTACTGGTGCCAGAGAGAAATGTGTTTCCAGAAAACGTGGCCTTAATCCCTACTCTCTCTCTCTCTCATTGTGTAGTGCTTAAAACCGCTATGAAGACATCTAGTAGGGGACGGCTCCAATCCTGTGGTACTACGAAACCGTAGCTCGCAAGCTGCCCGTAGTAAGGCTTAGAAGGCTTCCGGTGGTGATAAACAGCCTGGGGCAGTTAGCGCCAACCGTCTGAAGGCTCGCCAAAGGTGGAAAATACTGTGCAATGCGTGCCATTTATCCTCGATAAAACGAGAGGTCACCTTTTCAAGGGTCGGAGGGATACTTTGCCGCACTGGCCCTATCATAACAGGGCCTACACCAGCAATCAGTCGCATCACATTCTCCTAGATTGCGGCATATTTGCGAATCATACGCCGTATAAGATCGACGAAATTTGATATTCACACAGATGTCCGGTGACCAGAACTTTTCAAGCATACCACGACAAAAACCCTCCAAACGAACTCTGAGAATGGCAGGGCGCAGAGGAAGCAACCGTCCGCCGAAGAGCATGCTATAGCCAACTAAAAGACACATTTAAAAGTAACAACGTTCTACATCTAGCAGAATAGTTGCCTGAGGACGGACTATCAACTTACATTATGTCAGAGGGTGAAGTATGACTTTTATGAATAGTATATATATACATATATATATATATATATATGTATCTTGTTGGCAAATCGGGAGTCAATATTTTTTTTGTCGAGTAGTGACTCGGGAGGTGACGTGTGTAGCTAATAGAATACCATATAGCGCTGAAGTTATCGGGGGACACTTGCTAATACATAATCGAATTTCACTTGATCAGACTAAGCTCGTCAGATGCCAAAGGATAGCTTCCTTAGGCATTCTAGCGTCCGTCTCTTCGAGCTATACAAGGTGGTTCACGCTCAGACATATGAGCAATTCGTAGACCCACAACAAATCGTACGGCGAATCTTTACCGTCAAGGTGGATGGTGGCGATGTGCAAGCGTTGTATATTGCCCGGTCTGCACTTGCGTTACAGCCCATAACGGGAGAACAAGCGCAGGACGAAAGACTGCTTTGGCAGCTACGCGAGGAGTCTAGCCGCTCGCTCGGAATCGGACCTGGCCGACAAATAGCGATGGTTATGCAGAGCTCTATCTGGGTACAGATGGCGTCCTAACTTTGACACAAATAAGAGACGTATAAATATACGTGTTATGGGCACCAGACACACGGACGGGACCGATCATATATGATCGAATATAGCAGGAGGAGATATATCTATGATATGTCGGTCCATTCGCCCGTTCGCCTGTTAGGCGCGGGTGTCCCGCCATCAGTAACGGCTAGTTCTCCCAGCCGTATAAGCACACGGGTGGGCTATGGTGGTGGCGGCGGCGGCACCTTGTGCCTTATACTGCTGCTGCTGCTGCTGCAACTCGCAACGTATCAGTGACGGAGTGAGAGTCGGTTACCACGACTGCCCTGGGGGCTATCGTCTACAGCAGCTGGAGACGCCGGGTAGACCAGTAGCCCTGCCGAGGCTTTTGGCGATCCAAAGACTCAGCCGAGCCACCCAACGTCTGCTCTTCCCCGCCGACCGTCGGTGTTGGCGGCAGTTGGCGGCAGTTGGCGGCTCGGCAGCAGGACACAGGCAGGCACCCGATGGTATTGCATCAGCTGTTCCTCTTTTCCTCTCCTCCTACATGGTTCCCTGCTGCATGACGTCCTGTGGAGTCCCGCAGGGCTCTGCCGAGCATCCCGGTCCCAGTGTGCCCGAAGGCCGACCAAAGATTCGGAACGTGTCCTGAACGGGGCGTGTGGTGACAGCCTCTCGGTAGACTTGACCTCTCGAGAGGGACGAGACGGGGGTTCGATAGCGGGGGGCGAGGGTATTCTTGACGGGTCATACTCGCATCTCGGTTGCCGGCGGCGTCCTTTCGGTGGCTGCTGGTTTAGCCTTCGGTTGGCCCGTAGCGGGCGAGGGATAGGTTAGATCAGATAGGCGGCGGGAGTGCAAGGCGTTTCACCGATAACCCACCGGTAGCCACCGCAGTAACAGGGCAACCTTGGACGGGCATTCAGCGCGTTGTGCCCAGCAACGGCTGTGCTGTGCTTCACCTCTAGCGTGTGGGCGTAAGCAAGTTTCCCTGCAGCGGTGTGCGGGTGGCGGCAGTTTGGCTGTTGGCTAGTTGTTGGACCACTCAGTTGGGTTCGGCAGTTAGCAATCGTCGGATGGCTGTGGTTTCCGCGACGCGACTATAGACGCTGTGACCCCATAGGGAAGAAACGGAGAGACAGAGAGAAAAGAGATAGAGCACTTTCCTTCACAGAGTTCCCCTTCTTTCGCTCGCCAATCCAGGAAAATCTCTCAAGCCTACGAGGGCCGAGTGGGAACAGGCAGCAGAAGCAGGCAGCCTCATGCCGCCACCCTGCCCACGGATCCGTGGTACTGATGGTGGGTTCGCGCGGCTGGTTAGGGCGTAGTGCTAGATCTATGGGTTGCTTCCCACAGTCGAACAGCGCGGGGCGGAGGTGGAAATAGAGGTTAAGGGGATGTTAGACGGCGAATGCGCGATCGCCGCATGGGTCCAGGAGTCTACAGGCCACGCGCGTGGCCAAAACAGGCGGGGTGTTGTTCAGGCCACGAGAGATGCAGGCAGTCGTCCCTGGCCCGCATCGCATCTCCGTCATGCTAAGCGAACCGAGGGTGGGTTGTCTGGATCTTGCCGACGCTAGAACGCCCTGCCAGTGGCGACAGGATCGATAGCAGGATGCAGGACGGCGACAAGATGTGAGCATAGAGAAGATGGAGCCGTGGGCGGAGAGAGCCTCAACGAGGTGGCGCGATAACGAAAGGCAATGCGAGATTGGGGGCGGGATCGGTCATTCGCTTTCAAGCAATAAACGTCACATATGTATCTTGGCGACGTCCACTTCGCCACTCGGCTATCTGCTGGGCTATTACGTACACGGGTGACGGCTGGGTCACTTGCGCAGGCGTACACACACACACACAAACACCCTCCCCGTCCGGACCCTGAGTATTTTTTGACCTCCGCCAGCGCGCATTGCAGTAAGAACGTCACGTTCGGCCGTATGGATCAGTGATCCGGCCGATGCGCTGTGGTGCTATTGCGAGTAGCGATGCAGCATTTTTTTTGCAAATAAATCGCTGATATCAATGCAGAGGTAGCCATGTAAGTGCCGCGTTTCTCGATTATCTCAAAAAAGGGTATACACAAACCAGCTTTGCTCTACCCTCCCAAACGCATGCCAGGAAGTTTCTCCTCAACCATTTGGCGTCCGGCATTTGAGACAACAACGCAAGTCACCCCGATATCATTGCATATGTCAGTTAGTTGTCTACAAAAAAAAAACACCGTACTTAGCCAAATCGAAGTTCGCCGAGTGGCTCAGAGGTCCTCCTGTGAGGAATAAATGCGTGTATTCGTCAGATATTGCTGATTACTTCTTTTGTTGAATAAGTGTACGATCAGGGCTTTTCCCTCGCCGCACAAACAGGCAATGCCACTCTTATCAAAAATATCAGCTGTGTTCATATTATCTAATTCGCGCCTTTACCGCGTGGACTTTCCTTAATCTCATCCAGGATCTGCTGATCCACTAGATGTCAGTCAATCTGACCAGCTGATCACTGGTCAGATGTTCTTCACTTGGGCTCAAGCTGTGTGGTATCAGCAGCAGTTGTACACGCCGACGGCCTTCGACGACAACAAAATATCGCTGTCCGAAGTCGAATGGGTCCCACTGGGTCGAATGGTTTACACAGCCCCATAAACGGGGCGACGAATCTACTGACTCAATATCACACCGTAACACGTCGTTACAATTGCCTCCCGCGCCAGACCCGATTACCGGATGACTCGGGCAATTTACTGCACAATCATGCGGTGCTCTTGAGTATGCAAATGTCTTGAATCATGCCTTGCTTATCTGTGGACATGTGGTTGAATAGGTCGAATGCTGCACCACTCACTGCTGGCCGCCGCCGCCCCCGTATAAGCTTCCTCATCGCGGGGAGGGACATCACACCCCCTCACTCATATCAGACGAAAGCTCTTTGAGGCACTTACGATATTCGCGATCGCTGTTATGGTGAGTCAGCGAAATCAGCGGCAGTTTGACAGCGCGGCCCGTAATCGGCAGCAGACCAGCAGCAAACTTCGCTGGGTCCCGTCGATCAAACGTTGCCCATAGCCGGCCAATCGCTAAGCACGGAGTACAGTGGCGGATTTTACTTCTTACTAGTGCAATGCGACCACAGATGGCGAAATAATGCTTTCTCGAATCCTCCCCCAAGTGCACGAATCTCGCTAACCAACGTGCACTTTCTATATATATATATATATATATATATTTATGTATGTGTAGGCATTGCTACACATTGCTTAGAAAAGCTTCCCTGGAGACGGCTTCGATGTCTTGAAATAGCAAATGCATTGGGCTTTCAAGAGCGCCAGCTAAAAAAATATGGCTTCGGGGTGACTTTCAGCCAACATTGAACAACATCCACGCAGTGAGCTTTGTCTGCGATCCTCTAAAGAAACTTGTGCACAAGACACGCCAGTTGTATTTATAGCATTTAGCGAGCTTCGCAAGATCACTAATGGATGTTAGGCTTGCCACGAGCGAGCATTTGACACGGGCGGTGCCATTATTCATTGGAGTTTCTGTTCGGCCTTGCAAGAGCTTGTCGTTAGCAAGGCTAGGTTTTCGGCTTGGGAGGGTCTCCATGAACGATCGTTAAGTTGACAGATTGGATTTGTTTAAATCTTTGGTAAATTTTTCTATCAGATTGTCTAATTTGCATGTACATAGTGTGCTAACACGCACTTAAGGTTAATGATCAGATGTAATAATAGTAACACGAGCATCAGTAAAATGAGCAATGTTCTAGTCTACTGCAGAGCTAACGTTTGTACACACGTGCAGTACGGGTGTAATTTTTTTGACATGACACTGTTGGAGTTTAACAGCTGGATAAGGCTTTTTTACACGAAAAGTGTACCTCTTTAAACGAAAACATTCCGACTCAGTTCTAAGGCATCGAATATTATGATACAGGTTTGTGTGAGCACTCGTATGTGTGCGAGTATAAACGCTTTTACGAGCGAGGGAAACTTTTCATTTCAGGATCTCTTAGTTTCGGCCTAGACAACAGGGCTATCCGGTACTATCCCTATGCTGCGGTAGTCAGATATTCCCAGTCAGATATATTACTTAGGCTAGAAATAAATTACGCAGACTGAAACGATAACCGCTTGATCAGCTACGTGCAGTGACCTGCCGTGGTTCGTCCACGAGACAGAAAACCAAATCAGAAAGTTAGAGCAATTCATCATAACATCAACTACAGCATCCTACAGATACGATTGTGTCAATATTTTGTCCACCCGATAACTGCAATAGAAGAACGCGTATGCCGTCATGATCATCACAACAACAAATAGAAAATAGCGAATTTCTCCCATGAAGAGGATTGGCGATCATCACCAGCGGTGCCCGTTAGCGAGCTGGTGTACCCCATGTGCCAACCTGAGTCGATGATCTCACAACGAAATGACACGGAATAGATCTGCCCTCTCTTTGTCACTGGGTTACCGGCGAGCAAATCCGGAGCAAATCCGGTTGTAGTAGACGTCTTAGAAAAAACAAACCGCTTGCTTACAGCTTGACTCCGATTGTAGATTTAACAGAGATATGTTATAATCAATTTTAACATAGCACTCATTTTCTCGCTCTGTTTGCAGACAAATTCCTTCAACGATTTCATCAATCGAGCGGGTCGATGACTAAGTCTCGACTGTGCGTATATTATATATTACAATAGAAAACCTTCGGGGTCGATGTACGGGGTCGATATTATCAGCACCTTTGCCCCCGTAGATGAGTTCCTGAGTAGCCTCGAAACTAAAGCGTCGTCGAAGGTCGTCTAGGAAGAGAGGAGTACCAGCCGCTAAGGGTACCAGCGGCTGTTTCCGCTCGCGTTGTGCACTCCTTGAGCCAGGTTCAAGATACGACGCGTTGGGCCTGTACATTTGTCGAAGGTCTTACTGGCGAGATAGCTTCGGGCAGTTTCAATGTCATACCTTGCAATGGGGTTGCACCCCTGAGGTCGAACAGTTTCAGAGCTGTGCCAAGAAATAGGCTACGGGCGTCTTTTATCGCTTTGATGGCCTGGCCAGCGCTGTTCTGGTTTCTTCTTCGAGGGTGCCTTGAGAAACATAGTGAAGCTAGCTGTGGCGAGTTCAAGGGCCAGGTAGCAAAATAGTTCACATATTTTAGTACTTCACATACTTTTATCAATCTATACGAACTATTTGCCGTTGCAAAAACTTATCGCATGTTATTTACAAGTAAAGGTCTGTGTTTTTCAACGGGGAATTGGCCCCAGCTATTGTACAAGTGACCTGTAAATATTGCGTAACCAGTAGCGTTATACAATCTACAATAGATAGACATTACAATATAGGTAGATATACTCCCGGAGTGATCATCGATATAATCTCTGCTATAAAATGCACTAATTTTACTCAAATTCCCCTATAGAATAAATGTGGCGACCACATTTCCAATAAATCCGACTTATATTTAATAACCCTCTTAGATAGAAAATGTCTAGATGCTAGAGTTTGTTAGAGAGATACTCAAGCAGGTTCGGTCAAAGCAGCAACTCAAAGAGGCAGCTCCTACGCTCAAGTCCTTTGGTGCCTATGCCTACTGTCTAATAACTTGGCTTATCCGAGCGAACTTCGCCATCGGACGCCGTATGCGCCTTTAGCTAATATATCTCAAAATATATATATATATATATATATATATACGTACATGCATATATATTCAGCTAACGATGTCGCTGGCCGTTGCTATTCCTTATCATTTTGACTTGGTTATCTCTTTGAACAGGTGTACGCGACGATACTGAGGCCCAAATGAGGTCAGTCACCACCGCGTTTGTTTATTGGGCGGGCCGTAATCTCGATAGTTTCCTTCGGTTATCTCGCGTGTTGTGTCTGTGTGCGGCGACGACGAATCACTCTCGACTTAAGAAGGATAGATATCAGGCTCAGGCTCTAAAGTCCACACGGCCCAATCGTCATTGGTATACGCGCAGTTAGCAACAATTTGAGTTAGCATAGCTTCAGAGCGATGCCACTGAAAACACGTCTGCTGTGTTCTGTGTCAACGAGAGATCAGGGCGTTTTTTGGGGAGTATCCCGTATAGTCACCTCTTTTGGTTTTCTATTTTCCCACAGGTTAAAGGAAGATGGACACCTGGATGGACACGTCTTCCCTCGGTTTACCTTGTCTTATCGCGGTGTTCGACACTCTCTCCTATGCGTTGTCTCTCATGTGTATCACTATCCCCAGACGTGGCCGCAATTTATATACATTAAAAACCAAGCGGTATATATATATATATATATATATACTGCCTATATGCCAGGGATAGACCAACATGTATCGAAGGTCTGCTCTATCTATTTCATGTGTTGATTATCGAACGACTTTGGGAGTCGACAATTTCCCACAGAGCTCGAAGCATTGTGCGTTTCGTGTGGGAGCCTTTATGCGTACTCAATGTCATTTTGTGTCCCTGTCTAATGCCATTGGATATCTGTGTTCGCGGGTGTTAGAGGCTGAAGGGAATCGATGTGTGATCCATCTCATCGCTGCTCTCACTCGAATGCTCGGAATCCTCGGCGGAGAGGTCCACTCGCGGAGCGCAAGCCCACGGGAGGGAAATTTAGAGAAATTTCACTTCTATGTGGCTGACTCGAGACGTGTCGCATCGGTTGTCAATTAAAAACGTCTTAACGGACACAATTAACAACAGGTCCGCCTGGGTGACGCGGGGATGAACGGTGACGACTAAAGCAGGCGCCCCACTTGGAGTCCCGTGGTGCATACTTGGCTATCGCTATTTGCGCAGCCGCGTCACCCACAATCGAAGACTTGCGGCACCTTTGGGACATCATATTTCCCAGAGAGACAACGAGATAAAGAGAGAGAGAGTTTAGATGTTCGAGGAACGATGAAGATACCCGATCAAAGATCCGCTCAGAATATGCTCATAGTGACATAGGCCTGCTTGGATCGACCATGTGCTTAACGAACATTAAGGCTAATATGATGAAAGTTGGTTTGCTACTATGCTTTAAGCAGCGTCACTCTTATAAATAAATGGACCCGGGTTACGCCCGCGTGCGCCGCAATACTCGAAGTATAGTTGATACTAATAATAATAATAATAATACTAGTATACTTAATAATAGTAATACTAATGGCAACGATTACGGCGTATAAAGAAACCATGCCGTTCTGGTCCTTTTATCCTTCTAATCACAGACATGACTTAATTACTTAAATAATAAGTCAGATCCGTGCGCCGGCTACCCACAAAGCAGACGTTTATAAACGCCACTCGGTCCATCATTCATTCGACTGCATTCTGTTCAACGCGAAAATCATTCGGAAATCCAAACCCCGAATGGCAGAGGGGGAGGTGGGCACAACTTAACTTGCATATTATACGCATATTTGAACGAGGACTAGGCCACCTATGAGGGGCCTTTTTGTTGTTGCCTGAAGGTCGTAGCCGTCGCCTTCTTAGGCAACAAGACCAAAATAGTCTCACCTGTGTCTGACTGCACGAGCCTTGTATGCAACGGAAATTTCTCGTCCTTAGATAATACCGCGTTCATCGTAAGTGTGTCTCGCTAGGCACAGCAACACCCATGGGACATTATGAAAAAGCATATTGTACCCATCTCTCGAACAACGCCATGCGTGATGTTTAACTCGGTTCCATCCCTAGCTCAGTCGTTAACTCCCGGCAGACGCGTAGACTCTTAATGGGTACAATATCTGAATAGCTGCTCTTGAGCCGAAATGCCCCTTCAACTACTTTCCTTTCGTTTCCACCTACTTCACGCTGTCCACGATGAGACATTTGTAGGGGGGGCGGGAGGGGGCGAGACTTACGATGCAGCTCAAGTAGGTGGGCGTCACCGTAGTCATCATAGACCGGCCTACTTTACTATTTCCCTATTGCCCGAAAATACATCCGATTCTCCATATTCCTCATACACTTCGACAATACCATGTCTGCACACATTTGTACCGAGTTGTACTTAGCCTCGGAGGTCGAATCGGTTAGGCGACAGTGAACAGTAAGCTGAGACGGCGAGAACGCTGCTAAGCAACGAGAGACGTTGTTTCATCTCTTGTCGGAGTTTTCTTCAAAGTTCTCTACGAGCGCGCCTCTCTCTTTCTCCCTCCCTCTTGTCTTCTTCGCTAAAATGTAATGCCTATGGCGGGGCGCATTCAAGCGCATTTTGCTGCCGGGGCGGGGCAACTCCGCAGCCACCGCCGGGCGCCGCCCGTCAAAGACAACGCCGACCCGATAGCCAAAGCACGGCACCGACGCGCATATGGACCTCATATGGATGACATACCCACTACGTGGTCCTGGAGGCGGCGGCGGCGTCGTCCTGGAAGCGGGATAGTGGTGGCACAACTTCTATTAGTCAGAGCTAGTTCTACTACAGGCGTCAGCCGGATACGGCCGAGAGCAGCTGAGAAGGAACTAGCTGTAATATAATATATATGCAAATCGGATATTTCTGCCGACTTCGACACCGCCGGTGGCGGCGTCGACGGCTGCCACAACGATGACAACAACATCAAGAGCCGCTGCGGCGGTTGCTGCTGCTGCTGCGGCTGCCGCCCCCGCCGCGAAGGCTCCAGCAACAACAACAACAACAACAACAGTGGTGCTCGCCTGCACCCGCCGCTATCTACTACTATCCACGATCTGGCCTCCGTTGTCCTTGCGCCAGCTCGGGGATGTTATTACGATGGGAGTAGCACATTGTGGCAGATCAGATCAGACCCGACCAGACCGGGACAGAACGAACATCGAGGAAGAGGGGATCGGGGCCGACGAGAGAGAGACAACGGGAACAAACCCAGCGGTGGCACTGGAAGCAACGGCGGCAGCGGCGTTAGCTGGCTGGCTCACTATGACGAGTGCACAATGAACCGGAGCGCTACGGAGAACACTGAGCTTGTACAGGAACAGAGCGAGCTGTGCGGCGGGGCGAGGGTAGACGTTGTAGTGAGATCCAATATATATATATATATATAAATTGGGCAAGAGGGGGTTAAATAGGGCGCGGAGGCAGGGAGAACATTATACAAATCCCGCACGTCGGCTAAATACGCTCGAACATGGTACGAGCGATTCTTCTATATTATACATTATATATATATATATATATATATATCCTGCGTATCTATTTATCTTCTTCAGTCCCTCTCGCTTTCATTGCCTTCTCGTGTGTAACGTATCACGATGGCTACACGTGGCTGGGACAAGGCTCGCGAGTTTATAGCATGTGGAGATGTGGGTAGGGGCACGTCAAGGATCGGGGCGTTCGAGTGCTAGCTCCTGCTGTGTATATATACGAGGTGACCGTATGAATATGCATTGCGCGGAGTAGGTGAGCGAACGGGGAGACGCTGGTCGGTGAGGAGAAACCGCTGGGGCTGTCAACGGTTCGAGGTCCCCCCCCGCCTGTGGAACCGAGGCCACCATCGAGGTTCTCTCCTCAAGGTCCCAGTGGACCCCGATTGAGAGCGGGCGCACAAAGGCCGTACGAGCTACGCATAGCAGCAAACTCGGCCGGCTCGAGTCGACCGAGAAATACTAGTGGATTTGATACCAGCACAAACGAGCTCTCAGTCGCAGGAAGCTTGCCGTTTTGCCAGGCTAACCCATCTTCAAGCAGCAGAGAAATGCTAGTAGAAGGACTCTCCCTCCCCCGCTCTCTGCATCTCTTTCCGTTCGACGGCTCTTCGAAAATAGCCGGGCTGGCAACTATTGCCATATTACTAGGCTAGTAATATGTCCGATACGAATTGCAAGTCTGCGCGATGCGGTCGACGAGCGCGGGGGGTGAATGCTGAGTAGCAGCAAGGGAGCATATACGGGATAGCTAAGCGGAAGCAGCGGATGTGTGTGAACAGGGATCCGGTACATTCACTTCTCTCTGAGAGCATAATGACGCTTATTGATGAAACCATTGACGACGCCTGATAATTATGCCTATAGTCGCTATAGTGTAAGTAATCATGTTTCCCAGCTAGTGTCGTATTCTCACGAGATTTACTTTGAAGCTCGTTCCGCAGGCTTCGCCCACAGCTACGAGATAAGGCAATATCTGAGTTTGCCGATCGGTTGGAGTTGTACGACAGTTGCTAATATCTGGCCAACGTGATTATCAGCAGCAGCAGCAGCAAGAGCACTACAGTAGCGGTGTTTCTCATTTACTCTGAAAAATTATGTTGAAGCAAATGAAGAAGTATTATTGGAGATCTATATATGTGACGTAGAGATGTTAGATGCTGAATATGCTGATGACGATATTGCGTTACATGCAGGTTTATTAGGCGAGCAATTGTTAGAGGCAAATGCAAGCATTGATCTCTCATGGATCTTTCCGAGCTTTTAGCATTTCTCATTTGACCGGTGGCTCACAGCACACGGCACTGCCTTGGACCAACAGATAGCAGCTGCCTGTGCACAGCGTAAGTGAATGAAATGCTTGACCCAATGGTCGACCGAAACAACACTTGCCTCCCTGCCTCGTTGACCAGCACCACTCGGCTGCTACAAGTACTACTGCAACTACTACGACAACGCCTATGACTACCACGTGAACAGGGCAATTATTCAACCCTTCTTCCACTAGTAGCGCGTAGATATTTATATTATATTTCGGTGGCCGGTCCATCGACGGCCCGCTGCTGTCGAGTGTGGCTGAACTGTGTGGAGGGAGCCGTAAGGAGGGCCAGCTGTGTCCAGCATTTCTCGCTCTCAGCGCTTCGGCGCGCGTACCGCTCGGAGCGGACCGAAGTGGGCCGCTCGCCGTCTCTCTTGAGAAAAACAATGGCCAGTCGAAACACGGCTACAGCTACCTAACGAGCGGCGATTCCGTGTTAGCTGTGGGTAGTCGAATCTGCCTTGGTCCCCATGTGGTAGTCGGCTGTTTAACCACCTACAGAGGCATCATCGCGTAGCGGTTGTCGGCGCGCGCGCGCGTTCATTGGTGAGGCCGGACTAAGGCGCGAGCTGGCCTGAGTTAGGCCGCGCTAGGCTAGGTCTCCATCTATCCGAATGTCTGTCGGCCAGAAATTCATTTGAAATTCTTAGCCAATTCTCGAGCACGCTCACATTGTTCTACACGAATCGCGCGCGGATAAACAACTTTCAACGAAATGTTGAGATCGAGGAGCGAACCGTCGAGTGCCGTACGCGGGGACGTAGTGGAGATTTATATTCATTTGGTGAGTACATGTGTGCAGGGGCCCGTCGTCGAGGTCTGTATTGTGGCCGGAACAATGGACAACATTGGGTTTGAATCAAGGTGTTTTGTCAGGGGGAACGAACGAGTGGGAAGTTTCAGAACAGCGGATTCAGGGGGGGGGGACGGGCGGTCGTCCGTCCCTGGGGGTCTGGGGGCGCTCGTCTCAGGTGGCGACCGATCAATTTTCAACTTCACACACACACTATATGGTGGAGAGGCCGCGTGCGTGGTCTTTGGAAATTGCCAGCTGGTAGCCGACAATTGTTGGGAGACTACATAGACAAAACGGATCGATATACTTTGATCTACTACTATTGGCCGATCTGCAGTTGTGCCAACGGTAGGGGTTCTTGTAGAAAGTAATAACGGTAATAAAATACGCCCACCATCGCACCACGTAAATAAACGGGCTGTATCACGATATTGTCAATTACAACCATTGTATGTGTTCACACGATTCGTGGTGATGTCGATGCAAGTATTACACATTCACATCATCTTTACATGTCACATTATTTCTCGCAATGGACATTTCCGGGAGAATCATTGCTTACTAAATAGGCAGTATGCATTTAGTCCGGTATTGACTGAAAATAATTCAAATAAACCTTTTTTTTTTCCTCAGGTAACACCTGAGAGTGACTGCGCCTAGAATTGTTGTGTGATGTATTTTTTAGACTGGACTTGATTGCCTGATCCTGTCGATAGTTCACACGACAAGTCTACATCTAATAAATATAGCTCATGTGTATACGCATGTAAAGCTCGTTGTATTTATCCTTCACGAAATGAATTATGTGCGGTCTTAAGATGAACGGAGAACTTCAATACCGTAACTCATATAACCCTCTATTCAAGGTTTTCGCTACCTTGCGGTTGTTGAATCAATTGTCCCCCGCAATCTGATTGAACATCATTGAGAAGCCAGCGCTGGAACGGCTCGTCCATTGGCTCTCTCCCCGGACTAGACAGATTCGGGGACCCCGCGGTTGTCGGCTGGTCACGAAACGATCGGTACTGCTCTGTGAAGCAACTGAACAGATAGCTACAAGGCCAAGAAACATCAGCCTATGCTCGTTGACGAACGCGTGATTTTGAATTCGCTCACATGAAGTCCCTCCTTCTCCGGAGCGGAGTGTCAACGCGCGCGAGAGTTTGCGCGGTGTCCTCTCGTGTCGAATCGAGGCTTCGAAATTTGCTCTTCAACAGGCAAAGCACACGATAGGAAAATCGTTCTCCCATTTTTGCTCGTGTATTTTGAGCTGACTCTCAGCTGTGTTCCCCTAAGTGACGAGCCTCGGAATCATCTCCCCTTCCATACTTTCCTTATGCTGCTGTAGAGGGGTCTGCTATTATACAATACTACTACTATGATACTACAACCACCACCACCACTACCGGCAAGACCACCACCCTTTGGAAGGGAGTATCTGGGAGAATCGTCCCCAACGATCGACGTCGACGCACCAGAGTCGAATGGCCGGCACCATGAGTGTGGAGCAGTAATAAATAGGTCTGATACCGGCGCTCGTTTGGCAGGAGACATCACGCGACCTCAGATCGGCAGCGCCTCAACGCGTGGTTGGCGCGTTCGATCAGCGATGAGAACGAGAGAAAGAGAGAGAGAGAGAGGTTCAGAGAAGCCTTCGGGTATCGCGTTTCTTGTCGTGCGACAATGATATCGATGAAGTCGTTCTGCTTTGCCACACACAGACCCATAGGCATATACTATACAATCGTGCCGGTCGCATGGCATCATGTGCGATCTCGTAGAGGGGATCAAACCGCAATAGGGATGCGGTTGCTGTTAATCGATCAGTGAGTTTTGAACTCGTTATCCAAAGGCAGCGGCGGGATAGGGTGAACGCTCTGCACCGATGGGCGCAATAGTTGGACGGTACACGAATTTGGATAGGGGGTATATTCGATCATTGCGAAAGACGATTGTGCATGAGACTGATACTGCAGTGATCCGAAGTGCCAGCTGAGAATGAGAGCGTGGAAATGATGGTAAATTGCCATAGAGGACTCATGTACTCGCTGGTCGGGGCTACTGACTGATATTTGCCGGTGTCGGTGAGCGACTCAGGCGGATGGCATTTGTGTTAGGCAGTGTGTGCAGCACATGTAGGCGTACGCACGGGTTTGATCCCCACCCTAAGAGAACATATGCATCGAAGGGGCCAGTGTCATGGAGCAATGTCACGAGCGTTTGTAACTGTGGACGTTAAATGTTGACGGCTATGGGTCAGCTCGGGAATATTTGCTGTGCAGGTTCGCAGCGCTTGAGATGGCCATTTGTGGTTTTGGGGAAGAGCTTCTTGCCGATGGGCAATTCGACGAATTTTGGTAAACTCACCCTCATTCGAATTCGATCATCTCCACTATAAGGAATTTTATGTAGTGATTTAATCTGTGACATTGCTAGAAATCGCGCAGGCTCTCCGCGGTATCGAACCGTACAGCCGCTGCTCCGGATCCGGATTACCCCGCTGTCGCGATTTCAATGTATGCTCGTAGATAAGCACCCATCGATGAAGCTAACGAAGTAGCCAATCTGTTAATGATAAATCATCAAAATTCAGAATGTCTCGTAAACGTCACACGCATGCGCGAGCTCCAGCCCTCACCATTCCTATATCATCTCATACGTTGGCACCACACCTCCATACGGCGCCATCTCTATCTCTCTCCATAATCTGATATCTCGATGCGTCACAAGCGCGGAAGCAATTCACGGCAGTGAACGCTTGCACCGTGGCAACAACACGCGAAAAACAACACCAAAAACAACCTCAACCCCTCTGGAGTCGCCAAACGAGGCCTCGCGCACCAACAGCTGTGACAGGGCAATTGCATCAGCATTACTTCTCGCCCCACCTTGCTAGCGTCTGAGCGTCTGTTTTTCTGCCTGCGTACGACCTCTTCGTACGGTCGTTACCCATCGGTGGGTCCTCCTTACAAAACGAAGAGTAGCACTTCGGCTCGTTGGCCTGGCTGAGCTCCTCGTAGGACCCAACGGGATAGATCTGCGAGCCCAACTGCTCGAGATGGATTGCCCAGTTCACCTCGCATTGCTGCACTTCACTCCCTTACCGCAGTGTTGTTCGCGGCCGATTTCACATCGCCTTTGAATTACGCCCCCGCCCGTCTGACTACCCTCGGACGACGGCTCGTGACGCTAGTCAAGAGGCTAGAGCGGAGCCAGTACGGCTGGCTGATGCAGAGGCGAACTTCTTTGAAGATCACCAGCATCAGGCTGTGCAGGCGGACAGGCAGCGTTCTTCTCGATGCCGTGATATTCCATAGGGGTATGGGTATATAGCGAGAGGCCAGGCCTCATCGGAGGCCAAGCATCGACACACTTCTCAATGGGCGAGGGGGCTGGAGTCCCTATACATGCTTTTAGATACGCTTGCGTTTCTGCAGATTCCCACTACCCCCATAGCCGTAGACCATGAGACATGGAGAAAGCGTACCACCCTCCCGACTGCGGACATCCGCCCGTTTATCGTATATGCGTTTGTGCCAACGCTTACGGCTCTTGTTACAGCGGCCGAGCACCGGTGGCCGGCACCCACCGCTGAGCTCTTTGTCTGTCTCTGGCCTGAGCCGGGTCTGGTGGCGAGTCTTGTCAGCAAGGCTGGGTTTGGACGCATGGAGCTGAGAGCTGGGTAGTCGAGAGACGCCGAAGGAGGCGAACCGTAGGCCACCCTGCGAACAAGAAAACTGCAAAGACAACGATAAAACCATACGAAGAGGGGAGAACCCACCACGCGTCCTGCTAAGGTCCTGCACCCGCATCTTTCCGCCAGCATCACCCTCAACACCAAGACGACTGCACCACGATCACGCCTGGTAGCAATTGGTGGTAGTGGCTAGCATGGAAGGGCAGGGAACGAATACGATGTGCCTATTTACACAGGCGCGCCAGGCAAACAGTGACTGAGTGAGTCAAGGAGTTTGGGGATAGTTGAAGGGGTCGGCCGTCTCGCTTGGATAGACGTGTGCTGGATGGAACAACTTGTGTGTTCTCGCAAGATATGGCCGGTCAAGGCTGCCGACGGGTAGGCTAAGCGCAGCGAGAACGACCAACAGGCCGACTTCGTATGCGGCGCTGTATGGCCGATTTGTAGGTATGTAGGCACCCACGTAGGCGGCCGGGCGGGCAGGCAGGCAGGTCTTGCTCTGGCTAGGTACCTTGCCAGGGTACAGGCCATAGTGGATGGCGAGAGGGTAAACAGGCCTTGCAGAATGACAGTAAGTGGGTTGGAAATACTCGAGAAGCAAGCTGAACGATGTCTGTGAGCCGGCTCCTTCAACATGATTGCTATTTAGCCAGGTTTTTTGCGCTCGTAGAGTAGGATCGGTCATAAGTTTGCCACTGTGCGAGTGGAAAGACAATGAGAGAATTTGCTATGACCTGAAGAAATTACACTGCATAACTTCTTAACCAATTGGCCAACAAATGATAGCAACAACAATTGACTTAATTATGAACTGATTTAATGGGCGCCTGCTTCCATATTGTTTCTGAGGTCATTGGCCCATTGAATCTCAAGTCCAGCATGATCCGATGGTCGTTGAATGCTGGAACACACAGTGGTAGCGAACACCCTCCCGCCACGGCGAGACAGCTGATGGTGGTCAACTATGGAGAAAAAGGCTTACTTTTAATACAGTCGACTAGTTCTAAACTAGCAGTCTGTGCCATACTCGTACACGAATACAAATCGGGTAAATCAGTCACTCAATAGATCGTATAGTGTCATTCGTAACTCTCAGATAATTGTGACAATTTGATAAAATTCGATGAAGTCGAAAAGCGCACGTGTGTCAATTCTAGAGCTTAATCGTAAATTTGCTAATTGTTATTAAATGAATATTAGTTCACAAAACAAAAAAAGAAATATTATTATTTTATATATATATTGTGTATGTATATCAACAATTCCAGAATAATACCACCTCTTTTGTGAACTAATATTCATTTGATAACGGTTAGCAAATGTATATATATAT
The DNA here is from genome assembly GCA_019614645.1 of Stratiolaelaps scimitus. Lineage (NCBI taxonomy): Eukaryota > Metazoa > Arthropoda > Arachnida > Mesostigmata > Laelapidae > Stratiolaelaps > Stratiolaelaps scimitus. The sequence goes on along the minus strand of JABWDB010000011.1, from coordinate 1,497,368 downwards.
ATATATATATATATATATATATGTATATATATATATGTATATATATATATATATGTATATATATATATATATATTGCTTCGACTTATGGTGCCACGGTGCCGCCCACGAACGACATCTATCATAGTAAAATCAAACAGGTCTGGTGTATGTGTGTTTTTTAACACACTTCTCCAGCTCGATCGAACTAACGTAAATAGATCGTCTAATCCAATCCAATTAACAGTTCATTGCGCGCGCCCGCGCAGCCCGCCCTCTCGTATCCATGTATAATAACCAGCGTCGAGTGTAGAGCAAATGCAGCTCCGATTCTCCATTAGTGTTGGGCGGCAGCGCCGTTTAGGCGAAGCGGGCAGCGCATTTCTGCCCGCCCTGATATCTTTTGGCGCCCGTCAAGCACACGCAGACACTTCCCGCAGCCCCTCGCGCCCGAAAAGAAAAACTGCTTTCCCCTATCTCCTATATATATATCTGCTCCCCGATTCGGGTGACGCTGGGGAAATCACTTTCCTTTTGACGATTCCCATTATGTGTAATAGTCAACAACTCCTGCCACGATCTAAATATGATAGTAATACTTATAAATCGAGCGGATCATCTCTGAGTACGTGGACACGCGTCGTCGGGAGACATCCATTTATCGTCGCTCCCTCCCGTTATTGACTAGATCCATTGAGTAAATCGAATAGTCCGAACTGCATAACCTTAATCCTTAAAACCCTAATAGTCTTACGCGTTTAGTAAGGCTGTGACACGCTACCATTCGACTGGCAAGGGAAAAAAGACTATATTGATTGTTGATAAACACGGCGAATCGACATGTGTACACGGTGCTTCAAAGCGAACCATCGTATTTGGCCAATGCCGTTGACTAAAGCAAGAACGTCGCCGATTGATGAACACTTGATCGAGCAGATCGGTCAACAACCACGAGATCTCCCAACGATCTATGCAGCCTTCAGCAAAAGATGGGCCTGCGCCATTTTTCGAATCGCTCGAATTCTCTCGTCCGACATCACTAGGCCACGTTACGCGCAAAAATCCACACTGCCGATCTCTTCTCGGCAATTTCTAAGCATGATTCCGCTACGAGTCCACCATTGACAGACTGCACGAACCGCCTTTACCTTTACTTCTATGATCCATTAGCGCAGTCGCTCAGCTAACATCAGTGTAACACCTTTGCAGTCCCGGGGACGATGGCCAGACACCGTATCTCTCTCTCTCGCGCCACGTAAAACGTTCATTTACTGGCCGCTGCCAATGGGTGTGCAATTTTTAAACCTCCACCATCCCCGCCTTCTGCAAAAGTCGCTGCCCTTGAACGCAGCCGTACACGTATGCGCCACATGCGTTTCCCAATCAGAAACATTTCTCTGTGAGCGTGCTCCGCGTATATCGGGGTGCCCGCGGAGATTGGCGAACGATTGGCGGGCGATCGCGCACACAGTGTCATATTAGCAAAATATGAAGCCACGCTGCATCCACAGCCGGGTCGATTCATTTCATGACGCGAGAGCCAGGCTACCGCTAGGGGACGATTGCGCGCTACCCGGGGTGATAGACGCCTGGACGACAACAATATCAGCAACAACAACGTTCAGTAACTCGGCCAGCTGATGTATTCACCGCGTACGCGATTTACTGGCTTCATTCATGCGAAGCGTTGAGATGGGGCCATCTCTCCCCCAAAACTCATGGGGCGCCCCCTTTCATCTGTCTCCTCGGGGGCTTAATCCGAGTCCCCCCCTTCGAGTCCCGCTATGCTGGTCCCCTATGGCTTTGCTTTATGGCGCCGGGCTGGTTTCTGCTCACACTGTGTACCTCGTCCTGCGTGGCGTTCGCTGCTAATCCGTTTTAATCAGCTTAACAATCAGGATCGGGCCGAGGCGCCCGAGACAGGCCAGTCTGTGGCCCAACCCACCCGGGGTTGGGCGCGTCTCCCAATCCGGCGCGTTGAAGGGTTTCGGCCCACTCCTTCCTGCCCACTACCTTCAGCTCTGATGTGATTTTGTGTCACTCCCGTTGATGTCAGCCCTACGAGGCCTCTGTCGTCCGTGCCTTAAGTTGGACTCGCCCTACGCCGGACGGATCTGTGTACCTCACACTCCGATGTGGTGAACTCGCATGTTCCCTCCCTCTATCTCTCTCTGCCTAGCTATCTCTCCACCCGTTGCTTCTGACGATCCGTCCCGTTGGTCTACCGTTAGCCCGCCCGTCGAGACGAAGGTATCTGTCATCGCAAGCTGTACGATGCTTTCCAATACAAGACAGGAGGCGTCGCTTGATGTCGAGATGTTGTGTCGTTCAGCCCATCGGCACTCATCAGTGATTCGCAGTGACACGTCTACTTTCGTCGGCGCGTAGCGGGTCATGAGCATGGGGGTGGCGACGCCACCTGGTAGCATACAACTGGCCGACAACTAGAATCCGACAGACGTCAAGTGGAGGAGTGGACAGATTAAAGTTACGAGCACTCGTTGTTTATATGCTGGACAATACGGACGAGCTTGCGAATCAACTCGAATGGCCAGTGGACGATTCGCAGCCCGGAGCGCAACCGGAGGCAGAAGCACCCCAATGCAATCCCCCACTGGCGAGCATATATGAAAATATCTTCGAGGAGGGGCGGCAGCCCCCGCAGAAGTGCACGTGGCGCAACTTAATTCTGCCTATGAGGGGACGGTCAACGAGATCGCTGAACAACGTCGTTAACAAACAGCAAGCGATTAATCGCTTCGTCGACACGATCTAACCTATTTACACAAAGGGTGAGATATAGAGAGAGTGGGGCGTAGAGAGAGAGAGAGAGAGAGAGAGAGAGAGACGTCAATCCAGTTATAAGCTAAGCTGAGCAACCAGATATTATACTATTGACTCCATGTTCACCTGTTGGCGATTCGTCAACAGACCGAGCAACAGCGGTACACAGCCAGCCTATGCGAATTAATGAAAACATGAAAGAAAAGCTACAAAACCTCGACACAGGTGAACGATAACAGTGAACACGCGCAGCTCGTTCGAAGCCATCAATCTTGGAAGCCATCAATCTCGGAAGCCATCAAGTGAACATAAGCTCAGGCTTCGCCTTGTGGCATGACAACATGTTAATCAATCCACTTGGACCTTCAGTCGATATCGTGAGATGGTAGCATGATGTGAGATATTTCCTGTATGCGTATATCGTATGTCATTCTAAGAGCAATTATGAGCTTAGAGACGGGAACGGAAGCGCTCGGCAGCACGCATCGGAGAGCAATCCGTGACAGTATTCTGTAATCGGTTTAGCTGCGAGTACGTATAGTCATCTAATAAAATTGGCCAACTTTTGCCTCGCGACCACTGCTCTCTGTATTAGGATATAGAGTAGTGATAATTGTTGAACGGGCACCGTAGATGCACCCCGTCGTCGTCCTTGTCGATGACATTTCCTATCCGTTATTATTCATTCAAAGCTATTCATATAAACCTCAACGGAAACATCTGGGCTGTTGCCACAGATATGCTACCTAAAAAGATATTTTTTTTCGTTTTAAGTCATTTGTGTATCCAAGAAATGAAGTCGATTTGAAATATATGGGAAGGGGCGACATAAAGCTGCTCATATTAGAGTAGCTTAGCTGACTCTCTTGGTCCTTGAAAATTTGAGCGCGGTGCTTGTCTTGGTGTAGGTTCGTGCTAGTATCCGCAGAAGGTCTCCGAGATGCGAAGCCTTTAGTCTCTAGAGAAATGTAGTTAAGGAAAGTCGGTAAGATTGTTCTGTAACTTTGGGAGAAGGCATGGCTCTGAAGGTTGACAGTGAAATCATTTATAATATTGTGTTGTCGCTGAATGGACTTCGTGTCTCTTGGGGATAATAACCGAAGTCGTAAACGTGTGGGTCTGCAGGTATATATATATATATAATATGCAGATTCGAACGTATACCGATACCAATGAGAGTTCCCTTCCAACACAGACACGTAAGTACACTACTTAAACAAAACATAAATATTCAATAATTAGAGAAGCAATTCGTGACGGGGGGTGTCAGGCCGTGGCCATGGTCATGGTCACTCCCGAGAACGTCGGTGGTATTGCCTTCGCGCCTCACAGAAGGAAGGATCGTGCGGATCCCCGGCGATCAACCTGCTGTAGACTCCTTCGAGGAAGTTAGCAGTTAGGGAGCCGTGACCGCTTCGAGTTTCGAAGTCAAGAGGAGAAAGTATCCCTTATATAAACGAATAGTCTGCGTATATTTCTCTCGCCTCGCAAGGGCTGAGCCAGCTGTGTGTCACATCCATCTGTTCAGCTGGGGGCGTGTTCGTCAAGCCATAGGTGTATTATATAATGCAACAGACCTAAAACATATAAACGTTTATGGGTTTGAACAGGGTGATTTTCTACTATGCTGTAGACGCCTGCCAGATCAGCCTGCCTTGAAGAAAACAACTATTCACTAAACAGCATGCGGACGTAGAGACAGAGTGCACTGTTTTCACATAAAGTGGAAGCCCTCGGGGAGGGGAACATGACAGCGCAAAGAAGCGAACTGACTATGAACATAGTTAGTCTAAGATTTGCAAGAAGCAAAAACTGTGGTCACGAAAATTTACTGCAATATCTCTCTCGCTCTCTCTCTCTCTCGTTATTGGTTTTGTCGTTGAAAGGCAATGATAATATTGTATAATGTAATCTACATGTTCCTCGTACAATCTCGATTATATTGCATAATACCATCTGGTCTCTCAGCAAGGCGATGACAACTTGATAAGTAAACAAGTTGAACTTGATCAGTACAACCAGTAAGCGCACCCCCTTTACCAGCTTTCTTCTGTAGCGCGCCAGAGTTTGCTGCTTAAACAACTGGCGCCATGTGGAACGAACGCATCGAATACCTTCGCTATTTGATACGGTTTTCATGGGGTATGGGGGTACTCATTCGAAACTTGCATATGTCAGCTCGTCGCGCGGCAAACATCTACATGCTTCGTCCCCCCTGCCCCCATAGAGCATTGACTGACGGCTTAGAGATAGTAGCTACATTGATAGTTAGGCGGGTTGTTACCTGGCATTTGCAATAGTCACAGCAACAGCAGTAGTCAGTGTGCGCAATGCGATGAAATGACATCTTCGTACAGCTGATACGGCCAAGTCCCGGCCTCCGCGGAGAGCAGCCCCTTCAGCAGACTCCTGACAACGAGGCCGGAACACAGTGAAACGCCAACGGATGAGAGAAACATCTCGAAGTGAATTGGGTTGAACTGGTACGCGCCGAAAATTAGCCTGGCCTATGAGTAGCCATTATATAATACTAATTATTCACTAGCTCAACAGCGAGCTTATCCGAGATGAAGCTCGCTCGAGGGCGTGTCAAAAGGTGAGCGTAGGCGTCGATCTCTCTGTCGCGTAGTATGATGGCGTGTGTAGCGCGGAAAGACTGGCAGGAAAACACGGGGACGTCTGAAAGCAGAGGGACGACATAATCGCTGTCTCATGAAAAGTTCACCTCATCCAATAGAGTTACCCTCCAGAACGAAGGCAGGCCTTCCCCGAAGGGAGCCCTCACCCGACGAGATGAAAGGCGCTTGCCCCCAGCTGCGTGTACCGAGCCACGAGGCGAATGGGAGCGGGCAGTGCGACTAATGAGAACATTGTTGCTGTTGTTGCTACTACTGCTACTGCTGCTGGTTGCAGTGTGAATCGAATAGAGACAGTGCATGGCTGGATTGGCGACGAGCGTCGTGACAAGCTGCTATACGAGCCGGTGACAAGCAGGGCCGAATAGTCCGTTGGCGGTGCGCCACCGAATCGGAGCGGGGGATCCAGTCAACGTCGTGTCAACGAAATATGGCGAAGGCTTCAGTCCAATAGCTCTCAGGCATTCATCTCGTACCGAACGAGACAGGCAGAGATCAAGAGTACATGGGTACATCACATGGGACTGCTCGTGGCAATGTACGATTATGCGGTTCGATGTATGTTTGAGGAGACTCGTCTGGCGTTGAACTAAGGTTCGCATGTTAGGGCGTCTGGCAAAAAAAAAGTGTTCTGCAAGGCTGGATTATGCCGGTGGGGAGAGGTTCTTGTTCAGAAGCGGTTCTGAGTTCGCTCGGCTCTATGCCGTTTATGTGCCGAATAGATCCGGATGCATACATTTCGATTCTGATGATGACAGTTGTAATAACCGGCCAATCGCTAAGCACGGAGTACAGTGGCGGATTTTACTTCTTACTAGTGCAATGCGACCACAGATGGCGAAATGACGCTTTCTCGAATCCTCCCCCAAGTGCACTATGTATATATATATATATATATATATATATATATATGCATTTATGAAACCTCAATACACTAAAGTACAACTATACAATAGCACGTTATATTCAAAGGACTACGCCACGGACAAACTTGGAACAAAGAGGTGAACAAACATATTGCACAGTTACAATAGTATATTTTTTCCATCAACGGGTCCGCGCCAACCCGACCCGTCTTTACACCCGTCCACGGAACATTCGCCGGAACAGTTATACACCTTGCCCAGTGTATCGAAGTAATACCAAGCGTCAAGCTGAAGCTCGGGAAGAGAAATCGACTCTCAACAGAGGAATGGTGGTTTTAGGCAGCAGGCAGAGGGAACGTTCTCTCATCAACCTCCCCCCGCCGGTCCCTAGTGATGTCCCCGTGCGTTTGAAGAAAAGCTCCTTCCTTAAACAAAAGAAATACCCTTCATAACGCGTATCGCTAGCAAAAAAAACATCCTTTCCTACGAATGTATTCTCTTTTACATGTGGATATGTCATAGTAATTCGTTCCGGCCGAGGCAACCATTTTACATCACCGGATGAAATTCTTGCGTGTTAGTCACGATAGCTGTATAGATAGAACAAATGTTTTGAGTAGATCTCTGTTCGAGGATTGTTTGCGGCAGATACGGAGTCGACTAGTGAGATCGTCTCGGTACGCGATTGGCCATAGCGAATGTAACGAAAACGCAGCTTCGTTTAATTAGACCGTTTTAGTAATTTTTTAATTGGCCTGTTCTCATTCGAGCTCGCATAGGTTCGGTTGAATGTTTGTTTGATTTCGCAGGTGATTGGTTAACATTTCGAGGGGGCCTAGACGGCCGTCAATCGATAAAATCGATCTAACGTCATCCTAGTGTTAGATGGCTAATGAAGCCGTTCGCACATGTCATCTAAGCGTACAAATGCCTCTCGGATTATTATCGAGCTAATATTGAGTCATTATTATAAAATGTCACAAGCACGGAACACAATCTCGATTGAGACCAAACGAACTAAAACAAATCTCAAAAACTGTTCCCTGATCAACCGACGGAGTCGAGAGGATACTTGTTGCTTACCACAAGGCGGCTATGTCCTATATGTCAGCAGTAATGAATGCTGTCGCCGACAAACACGCGCACCCCTTATCAGGTTTACGTGTGCTGACTCGCAATAAGAAACTGGTGTTCCCTTTTCATTCGAGATTATATATATATATATATATATACATATATATATTATATTCATTTGTCATTATTTATTCACATGTATATACATTGTTGCTACCGAATGTTTCTGCTTTGTTATTACCATGATTAAATAAAATACAGTTCGGGAGTCTTCAAATCGAATCTGCCTTACAATACAATAATACAATACAAGGTTTGGTTTATTAACGGAACTGCAGTCTTATCACAACGCTTAAGTTCCCTTATAATGTATTATGTATGTTCACTGACTGCAACCGAGATTATGTTATATATCTAACATAATAATAATAGCATGCGGAGGTTTCCTAGAGTTATCTGTAAGCCTACAGTCGTCTCCCTTCTCAGCCTCCGATGTATTCCACCCAACGACTTATGCGGTGGAACCCTCCTCGGCTGCGGCGCCCCGCGGATGCCGAAACTGGTATAGTTTCGGAGTCAAGCTGTGCGCTGCCCGCAGTTATCAGACTAGCCAGCTGACACTGGCTGAGTGATTGGATGATTGAGTGGCCGAAGAAATGCAGAGTGATAGACAAGTAAATTGGATCGTTCATATATTCGAATTCCCCAGAGCGACGAAGTCGGCCTCTTCCCGCCTCCGCCTCGTGCATCGAGAAGACTTCGGGCGGGGCAGCTCTGCGAGGAAGAAATGTCATGGATAGTGGGATCACACTGGACCGCAGCGGAGCTTTACGGAGGGAGGAGCTATTAGCAATCGGACGCGCAGGCGAATGTGTCCTCAGTAAGGAGTGTACGCTTCTTAAGTCTGTTAGGAGAAAGCAGATAGCACGGGACTAGTTATTCCAATGGCCAATATACATATATATATATATATATATATATATATATATATATATATGAATATGGCTCTGGGAGATATGGCTCGCCTTTTGACAACGAGAGCGACTGGCGGATTCGCCAGGCGCCATTCAGCTTCTTGAGCAGTCCGTTGCCTCGAAATTGTGAGAGATTGCATAAGATCACACCCTCATATTGCGAAAACGGAAGGTCCCCTTGGTGGAGTCGGGCTGAGACAAGCCCACACGCGGTTGGTGTGCGGGTCAGGTTGTAACAGCGGGGTGGCATCAATGAATGAACAGCTCTCCCTGGGGTGGGAGATTCCTGCGGATCTCGTAGGGAACGATGCTGTACGTGGCTAAAGATTCCACCTTGTCTCGTAGACATCACAATTAAATCTGACGCTTGGTCGACAAATGAATGAAGTCCTGTAGAGCGTCTCTGAGGCTCGGCGTTTGTCTCCGCCTCAACAGAGCAGGTGGGTATCGGAAGAGAAATACATATATCGTACCGAGTTCAGTCGATTCAGCGTAGGAGGACATCAAATTGACCTGTCATCGCTAGAAGTCAACAATTGTCGAAGTTCCTTTAGGCTCAATTTAATTTAGTGAAGATGGCAGATACTTTCAAAATACGTAGATGTCTACAACGGTTGTGCCCGTTTGATGGGCACACTTTCGTCAACATACTGTCAATAGCTATCGCCTTGGTCCCATGACGGGCTCCGATTTTTTTTCCGCTGAGCAAATGCATGTTGACGATATTAGTAAATTTCTGACTTTAGAAGATTCCCTCATCCATTCTGCTAGCCACAAGCGTGTTAAGCAACACTATGCATAAAGTGGTATGATGCCAAGCGGGTTTTCCATTGAACGCGCGGTCTGTTGGCGTTGTCCTACAAGAAACAGGGCCGGGGCTCGAAACGGAGACGCTCACAGTTCAGACCCCTGAGACAATGACAATCCCACAGCATCAACCGCAGCACATCCAACTATCGAGGTCAGCCGCGCTGGGGGGCGACTGGGAGGAAGATCAAGAGGTGAACGGGGCTATTCTGCCTTAGATGTTGCCATTGACCATCAGGATTATCAGGGGGACTTCCGAATAGTTGTCGGCCAGCGAACGGCATACTGAAATGAAGATCGAGTAACTACCAAAAGGCGCGGCCTCTTGGTATCTTCCAAGAGGCCGCGCCACAGGCAGCGCTGGTTCTTCATCACAGCCGATTAGAACTTGAAAAAGTCCTTTGAGTTTTGTTGATTTTTCAATAGAAAACGAAATTGGTTGACAATGGATGGATCAATGCGAATGTTCCACTCGTGATTCGGATTTAGGTGGCCGTCTTCTATATGAGTCGCATTTAACGGGCAGCGAACCCGATTTTCCCGAATTTCGTTCCTAAAGTTACTGCTGCCTCATCAGGTGTCATCTCAGGATGTTCCTTTCAGGACAATGATAAAGGCCGCTCCGAACTCCACCGCGTAACTTCGAATGCCCTCAGCTTATCGCACTGGCGATCTCACAATGCAAACTCACGCGACCTCAGCTACACATACGGTATTCGCGGCGCAAACACTCCGCACCTCGTCTCAGCCACCTCATCTCTGCTTTGACAAATATATCAACTATTACTAGTTAGCTCGCTATTATGTCGAAACTGCCATTTTGCGAGGCACCGCAGCAACCGATTCGTGGTCACTCACCAGCAGAAACGCTGACCATGTCGTTGACCGAAGTAGGATTGGAGCTGATCCCCCCCCACCTCGCGCCCAACATCACGCGCGAGGGCCCCAGCTAGCGTCCTTTTCTGCCGCTGGAACACAAGGCATGCCTTAGCAGACGCAGCACGACGCGAACCCTTTCGGCGTCAGTCCTTGCCCAACCATAGTTTCAATAGGTTCGCCAGGCGTTCAGCAGTCTTAGAATCGGGGTCGGATCCGAACCCCGCTACTTCCGTGGTGACAGTGCCCCGCACCCGGAGCCGAGGGAAACGCTACGAATGATAGCTGAAGCGTTCACAGCAAGCGAAGTGGTGGAAATGTGGTGGGGACGATACGCGTACGGGGCATTCTCCATTCGGTTCTTTTTTTTCCCCCGTGAAGATAGAAATAGAGATCGCGGTTGAGGGAGCCAAAGATTTCGCCTGTTCCTGATGATACTGCTCAAATTGAATAAATCCTACCCTACTTATAGGCCTCCCGGTCCCGCAGCCGGCGCCTGGCCTTAGCGCCGTTCTTTCAGCGTCGCCAACAATTTTCTGCGGCTTTTACACCCCTTCTGTTGAGAAGACACTCTCTCGTCTACAATGTGACACATCATCCAAAGAGACCTTTCCCGACTGAACACCGTCCTCCAGCATCCAGCTCAACTCGTGGCGCAGCGAGGCAGCAGGAACGCGCTATGCATCTGTCCCGGGAATCCTCGTGGCAAGCATCAGGCCCCTCGATCTCGAGGGCCTGATACTCGTCCTAGTTTCGGCCAGCCAGCCAGCCTGCTTGCCTGCCTGAGTGTCTGTGCGAGGGCTAAGATGTGTTGATTTTCCCTTGGTGTCCCCCCAACGCGCGATAGTTGCTCCCTCCCTGAAGCTGCGTGAGTAAGTGCAACGCTATCTGTGTGCGCTTTCGTTGGGATGAAGAAACGCTCGAAATTCGTTCCATTTTCCTTGCCGGGCTCTTGCGATGCCGTCAGTTCGAAAGCCCACCCGCTCGCTGGCATCATAGGCTACCGCGCACCGAGCGATAGATACCCCATGCGCGGCAACACTGTTCGACTCTTGGATGGTTATTGATAATGGCGTCACAATTTATGCGACCTTTTGCGCATTTTTCATCATCAATTTCCTATTAGAAATCATACGCATGCCTTCGCCATCGCCTTGCTTCACGGCGATCTTGCCTACAGACAATGAGCATCCCGGATCGTGGCCACCCGTAGCGCAGCCGAATGGCCGAGTGTTCCTCGATGTGGGGGAAAGCTCTGAAGAAGGCGAAAACGAGTATGAACGAATACACAGAGCAACCCATCATAGCGGCCCATCGAATCAAACGTTTAGCGGAGGGTAAAGTTAAGATATAAATCCTACAAATATAGGCACACGTGAACCCCGATGAGACCCGACAGAGCAGAGTTGCCACAGACTTGCTTCGTTGCCGTTGACGAGATGCGCCTCATAAACGTAACGAAAATCGGTTGTCGGTCGACCGAAGAAGAAGCTCACGCTGATGCAAAACTCACTTAGCGTTCACCAGCAGAAACACACGTTACGAAGTCAAAATTTCACCTATTATTGCTAACGCCTTTGATTTTTAGAATAAATGGTAAATGGTAAATGTTTATTGGTTTATTAAAGGAGCTGCAATTTTACAATGCTTAAGCTCTCTCATATGTCACACAGCAGGGCTCGAACCTGCGGCCTCTGGCTTCCGAGAGCCAGAGACCACTTAGCCGTCCAAGCCTGAATATAAACCGTGTTTGCCATTTGGATACCAAGCTAACTGCATAATTGGAACGTGTTCCTGGCAATATGAAACACAAATACAAACTCATGGAATGATCGCGAGGTATTGGTACTGGTACGCTTGACTCCGGTTACGGAAACTTCAACGAAAAATCATTCTACAATTGTTAGCTCAAAAAAAAGGTTAAGAGCTGAGGCCTGTTAGACAGGGGAGCAGCTGAGGGTCAGCTCGAAAAACAATGATTATTATATTATTTCAAGAGCAAGCTGACCAGTGCGATTAGACTCGCCAAGCTTCCAACAGCCCGTTGATTAACGAAATCGAGAATAATTAGCCACTTTATATTATGTAGACTACGACAATGTCATCGACGACAACCTGTGGGAAGCGGACACGGAGATCTCACACTTCAGAGGCCCACTACGAGAAACATCGATAGCGGCATCCCATCCAAAAGCATGACTCCGCACCAGTAAAGACAACGTCGACTCCCATCATCATTATAAGCAATACCACAATAAAACGTCAACACAGACAATAACCAAAGCTAGCTGTATCTGTGTGAACGCGCGATCCCTCCAGAAGCAAGACGCCATAGATACACTCCACTCATACCTAAGAGAACGAAATATAGATATTGCAATTATCTCTGAATCGTGGCTATCCAAAGACACGGTCACCTCAGCAAAGCTAAGTAATGGAGGTATCTTTGAAGTGTTTCGCAAAGACAGATCTACGCGTGGAGGAGGAGTATTACTGCTAATCAATAAGGATCTTCCCAGTGCCGAGGTTGATATGCTCATGACGACATCCGAAATTGTCGCATGTGACTTGATATTCTCACACAGAACAATCAGAATGATATCAGTCTATTTCTCGCCGACAGGGACATCCGCGGAACTGGTACATCGCATGAAACTACTTACTGAAGAACTCTCTAAACTTGCTGAGACAGAGCACACAGTCGTTATAGCAGGTGATTTCAATCAGCCACAAATAAATTGGGAGACGTTTGATAAGCCGGGAGCTAGCGACGAACCCACGAAAGAAAGTCTTCTACTGGAATTCTGTGCAACACACGGACTGACGCAACTTGTAATCGATCCTACCAGACGCGTTGGAACCTCATCGACAATTCTGGACATTGTCCTATGCAGTGATGATTCTGTTTCAGAGGTCAAGGTTCTGCCGAATCCCCTACAATCAGATCACCACATTGTTCAATTCTCTCTTACAAGCAGGTCTGAGACCACCGTACCACAGTCCCCGGGCCTTAATTATGCAAGAGGAAACTTTTGTCGAATGAAATGGGAATTGGACCACACAAATTGGATGTCCTTTTTTGCAGAATGCGAAAGCGTGGATGAGATGTACAACGTACTCGCACAGCACATTCGTGAACTGATAGTAAAACATACTCCAATACGAATGAACCACGTACATCCAACGACTGCACAAGTACGGAAGCTCCACGACTCCCTCAACGAAGCTACAGACGAAGGGACGATTGAATTTCTTCAGAAAGAAATAGCCAAGGTGTCGAAACGGGAGCGAATCATAAGAGAACATGCCATCCTCCGCAACCCCAGCAACAAGGCCATCCATAACTATGTACGTAGACGGATCGTGATTAACGATACTCTCAGCTCACTACAGCGCAGCGATGGCACTTTTACCACTGACGACGAAGAAAAGGCCGAGATATTAAAAAGGCATTTCGAAGCAACGTACCCAAGCAACGATGAGCTGAAGCAACGTCAAAGCAGAGAACCACCCGCTCTGCCAGAAGGACCCCTAAGGCTCACTGTTCACGACGTAGATGTAAGTGCGGAAAACATTCACCGTCACCTACGAAAACTACAGTCGAAGTTAAGTTCCACACCAGACGACATACCATCCTACGTGATGAAGAAACTGGGGCTATCGGTCTGTGTCCCTCTCTCTTGGGTCTTTAGAAAGTCTGTCGATAATGCCACGATTCCAGATGTTTTCCGCTCAGCAATAGTATGTCCAGTACATAAGAAAGGCTCTAAGACCGATCCCAGAAACAAGAGGCCGGTTTCGCTAACAGTTATAGCATGCAAACTTCTGGAAAGCATCATATCTAAGGCTATCTACGACAATGCCAATGCCCAAGGCCTCATCAGTGAAACCCAATATGCATATAGGCCCGGATACAGCACAGTGCTCCAGCTGATAGACACACAATTCGATTGGGCCCGCGAAATCAACGCGTCGCGCTGTTTTGACGCCATCTTCTTCGACTTCAAATCGGCGTTTGAAAGAGTCACACATACAAAACTAATTGCTATGCTTCCACGCTTCGGAGTCGGCAAAATTCTAGTTGACTGGATCACTGATTTCCTTCGAAATAGAACCTTTCGAGTTCGAGTCAATGGACAGTATTCGGAAGAAACAAGCGTCACATCAGGGTGCCCTCAAGGAACCATTCTGGGACCCTTAATGTATATAATGTATATAAACTCTCTTACATATGCTCTCCCTCCCTCTGTATCTGTTAAAGTCTATGCTGACGATATTAAAATATGCGCCCCCGTAGATACGCCTCAGCAGAGATCGGTGCTACAAAAAGCACTATACGATTTTTATGAATGGGCAGGGCAGCTAGATCTCATGCTTTCGATCGAGAAATGCGCCGTGCTGCATTTTGGACACGGAAATACTAAACAAAAGTACTCCATTGGTAGCATAGAACTTAAACCACAAAAATCTATTAGAGATCTAGGTATAATCACATCAACTAGTCTAAAATACTCTGAACATACTGCGGACGTTGCTCTTAAAGCTAGTCAGAGAAGCAATTGGATAATGCGCACGTTCACAATTGCCGATCCAAATCTATACGTACTACTGTTCAGAACCTACGTCGAACCTGTGATAACCTATGCTGGGCCGGTCTGGCACCCAGGTCTTAAGAAAGATCAGGATCTTTTAACGAAAGTGTATAAAAAGTTTATAAGACGAGTGGCATATAAATGTAAATGTGACAAAGAGAACGTAAATATTGTAGATGCCGTCCAGCGTCTTAACGCCCTAGATAAAGTCTTGCTTCAAAAAAATGATGTTGAATCAACCGACGATGGCTGCAAAAATATTTGATATTGTCGAAACTACGACAAGATCCAGAAGGAATATACTCCCAAAATTTATAGCCACGAAAAAATGTGTAAATGATTTATTCCCCTGGAGACTATCACGCGCACATCACGGGCACGCAACGTGCCAAAATTGAAAATGCACATAAGCGAGACTTGTAGCAATTATATATTATACCTTTGAATAAAGTGTTTGTTATTATTATACTTTTCGTGAAAAGCACCCTCGTGAACCTTCGGCAGGCTGAACAAGAAACAAACATTCGGCTTAATCCTACTTAATAGTCCCACGGCGAGCGTATCCCATTTAAGCTATAGAGGGCACCTGAGAATCGGAGGCTTTTGATCCAAGGCCTTAATTCAATGCGATCCTTGAGACCGCTTCTTAATTAAAGTGGATGCAAATTTTAGTGCGAACTCAACATTTCAGGAATACAGAGCCAGGTCAAATCGACTTAAGTTAGCCGCATTACTGCGAATGAGAGTCACTTGAGTCATTAGTCACCTGTTATCAAACCGAGAATCGAAGCTGCTCTTGCAGAATTAGCGATTCAACGATGATTGTCTTTCCTCAGCTGAGGGCAATTTGTTCAGTCACCGGATAGAGCTCACATACAAGTCGTGAGATGACGCGGCCCAACAACAGCTGGACGTTAGCTATTGCAGCTCAATGAGCTATTGCAGCAGCCCCGTAATCTTACTAATTTTGCCCTCGCTCGCTATGTACTGTCTACATTTATTGATTGCTCTACGCAATGACAATTGAGTAGACACATCAATGCAGGCATCCAGATTCCCTCAAATAAATAAATAAATAAAAAACGCGGAACAGCGCCGCAACGTCAGCGGCTCCCCTGCTCCTTATTGACTGTTCGGTTTATTAAGATGTTTCAAACGAAATACACTATCTATTTATGTATATATCCATGTATAGTCATGCAGCGAGCTATTTATATTTTTTTTTCTTAATCAATTATATACATTCAATTCATCGAATTTGTTGTTCTCATCGATATTTCACACTATCGAGACGATCCATGAACCCCATGAGCCAAGGATACTTTCAACCTTATTGTTCAGCGGGAAGTATGCGCCAATATGCACTTGCGCGCTTAGCGGCGGCGTTTGAAATCAGTGATGTCCGTCATTCGAAGACACAGCCTCGAAATGCCTGGACGAAGGCAGCCGCGGACTTCAACGCCGGACGCTCGTCAAGCCTCACATCGCAAAGGGCCTCATGTTAGCTTGGTTCATTTTCTCAATCGAGAACATATATATATAGATATATATATGGATTATTGGATGACGATTAGATTAGAATCGAATATAAATTCGGAGCTTACACAGAACATGATGTCTAATCACATCAAACTGTTTTTGCCCGCGATTTTTAGCTGCATTATTTGAAGGGTCGATCTGACGACGGGATCTCACGGGTCTCCCTGTTCTCCATCAGCAGGTATCAGGTAATGTCGAACATTACAGGAGTATAGGTGTTTTTTTTCGCCCCCGATTCCCGTTGCTTCCCGCTGCGAGAGGGGAACAACTGTCTACCTGATAGATTATATTACTAGTGGATCGATGATACATATAACATCTGATACGACGTTGCCAATTTGCCGTTGCAGAGGGATAATTACAGCTTGGCATCGATACTGCATGGCAACGGAACTCGCAATGGCGAGGCGATATACTCAGAGAACCGCGGTGAGCTGACGTATGCTTCATTACATCGTAGGTAAACTCGACCATGTTTGATTAAATTCCTGTCCGACGGTCGCGAAGGAGCTTAGTGGGTGCAGACTAACCTGTGATGTCGGCTTCTGATTGCCTTGTGCAAACTCGTTTGTAGAATTGTACAGTCGAACGCACTGGTATTAAAATAGCGACCGGCAACCACCATTGAAGTTGATAGATCATCCTGGTGTGGTGGCACAGGCGTGTATGACTATCGGCCAATGCTTATTGTCACTATCTGGAACGAAACTAGCAATATGCATGAGTCCAGGTCGAAATTCGAGATCAAGAGCGCCTTGTCTATGTAAACACCAAAATTGACCATAGGCGAGTCTACTGACGAGTTTAAATTTGAAATCACGGGGCATATATCTAAGATCGAATCTAAATTTACGAAGACGGACATGCTCAGGCCTCGTAACGGTCTGAGCGTTATTTTACTGCAGAAACGATACGGCCTCTCTATGAAATAGACGCTCGCCGACGGTTTACAACGTGTTTAAAGTGTAGTGACAGCGCTTGCATGGTATCGATTGTCGCAAAACTATCTTAGTCGGGTACGTGTCATTTGTTTGGTGTGCAGACTAAGCCGTTTTTTGAAATTACAACATATATATATATATATATATATCAACGAGAAGCAGATCACTGGTCGTGGATATCTGTCTTGAAAGCCGACTTGAATCTGTACGACAGTTAGCACTTCAACTAGGCAAATCCCAGCGCTGCGAGACTTTGTCGATTGGCAACTTGTCGATGCCCCCGTCGCCTACTGCTTGATGTGACTGCCTACCTATAGTATTATCTGACTTTTATTCAGATAGCCATCTTCATTCGATTCGAGAGATCGCCTTCCCCGTTGGGCTAACACGGAGCCCGGTTGACAACAGCTTGCGCGGGATGCCGAGAGATGCTATCGCTAGCCAACGAAGGTGGATGCCGCACTCTGTGTCCTCGAAAGAAGCAAAAATAGAGTGAACTGTTGACGAACTCCCATCTCGCCTCCATCTTCAATCCCTGGCCGTGAGAGTGGCTTACGGTGCAAAGATCGAACAATCGCCGCTCACGTGGCCGCTGAACAATGACAGTACATTGAGCAAGGCCACGCATGGGGCGATCAACAAACACTCGCATAGAGCTATGTGGACAGAGAGAGAGAGAGATACAATCGACAAAACACCAGAAGAACAAGAATAATAATAGCAGCTACCGGATGTCCACAAACAGCGTTTCACATTCAGCGATTTAGTGACAGACCGAGTTGTGGTCGCAATAGAGGCGGAGGCGATACCCGAACGTGGCTACAATATCCGTATATCATGCGTAGGCCCTTGTGGGCTCGTAGATTTGTCTTGTAGATTGTATTCAGTTGTAGGTTATCACCGGTAGGCGGGTATTTCTTGTTGACTTCTCGTCGAACGCTCGTCCACTGAGTGCGTCTCATACATTTTGCCAAGCTGTGAACTGATGCAGATAACAGGTAACAGTGACCACAAGAGCCTCTGACCCTGGTCGATATCACTTGCTCAGGTCAAATGTTTCTTCAGATTACCTAACTTTATTATTACGTGTGACACCCCTCCGTCCCAGTTTGTCACCATCGTTGTCGAACCCTGTCTCGTGGTGCACGGGTTCGATCCCCACCGTTGCACATCTGCACTTAAAGGACTTGTCCGTCTTATGAAGCAATGCCAAAAGCAGTTGTACCGTGAACGCTAAATGTGGCTGTGGATCAGCCCGGAAAATGTATTATAATTCGTCACCATCGTTATCGCATATTCTTGATAGCGGCGCAGACTCATAATATTGTGTAATATACGGATTTCTGGAAGCCGAATCGCTGGAACTATCGCTGCACTTGGCCGATCTCAAAGCTACGACACAACGAATGCATGAACTTGAACAATTCTAAAAATTCGAATTTCTTGCCGAACCCGCCAACGGTGTGTCTCGTACGCCTTTCGTTTGGGAGGCTTCAAACGCCCCCGTTCCGTCAATACAACCTTAAGGGCAGATTCGTCCAGAACTCACCCGTCACTCGTCGACTGGCCTCGCATGCTGGTACGAAGACAAGAGATTGGATGAAGTTAGACCCCGTTTTGATCCCAGGGGTCTCGTGCATTTCGAGTGGCCCGAGACGTCGATCTGCGCCTGAGTGGCTTCGGGCCTCCCTGAGGTTAGGCACGCACGGGGTGGGCTTCGAAACCTCTTTCGAGAGGTCGATCAAGGGGACGTAATAGCGATTCCGCAAGGCTTCTCTCCTGTCCCACCCTGGCCCTGTACTTCACTCTCTGTCACGTGAACATAAAAGCGACTCTCTGAATAGAAAAGCTTCTGCCGCCTGCTAACAGTCATTGGCCTCGCGACCGCTGACAGTCAGGGATATGTAGGCGCTGAGAGGATGGGGAGGCCCCCTGCACGACCGTCACGCTAGAGCCGATAGGGGTTTAGGGGGGTCGAGGTACGCTCACCCGCATAGGACATCATCGGGCCCGTCTCCGTCCAACACAACCGATAGGAAGACCCAGCACGGGCATGGGATCACATTTGCTGCGAGGCTACCCATTAGCAGCCTTGCCCGATGCCCCCTGGTGTCGCTGCTGAAACAACCACGATGGGAGGCTCCAGAGAGCGACGACCTCAGCTTGTCCTTCGACGTAGTCGTTGCCGCCGTTGCGGAAGCAACAGCTAAGGCTCCACCATGTCCTTTCTCTGGCCTGCATCGCTCCCCGTTAGCCTAGCCCACTCGGCACCCCCCCGCCTTACTTGATCTGTCCGCCTCTATACAATCTACCGTTTCTGACCCTGCCGTAGACGCTGTGTCCAACAGCCCCTGGGACAGTCGCTCGTTAGGCCTATGACCTCCAGACGCGCTTCGTTCGAATGCTCTCGTTGCTCCGATGTCGATCCGACATCTTCTCCGCTCGGCCCTCGTCGCTGCCCATCGCCGTATTGATCACAAAGGCTAATTATAGCCTCATAGCAAACAATGGAGCGTGGCTCAATGCCACCACCGCCACCGCCGATGCCGGCCTCCAACTGAACACACAACACCCCGCTGTCCACAGCACAAATAGAACGCAAACGCAAAGACATAATGCATAGACCAAAATGAACGAAGACCGACTATGAAGAAGAGAGAGAGAGGAGTCCGCGAGTCGTGCGTCACTTGGGTCCCGTAAGCGTAAGATCGACAAATGCGCTAGATCAGGCAAATGCGACAGAGCTAATGCTTCTTGGTCACCGATAGGGAGAGAACGGGATTGAGGCGGCCGAGGCACAAAGTGAATGATTGTGCCAGATAGGTTGATAGGTAGATGGAACAGGGATACAGAATGGGCGGCAGCCGATGCCGGAAGAGCAGGATGGGACGGTACCGACTGGAGTAGGTCAATATTTCTGGATACGGCTACGTGGGTCTGGATGTATAATAATAGCAGTAATGTCTGTCTCAGGACGACTATTAATGAGAACAAAATGAGCTGCCTTACATACATATATATATATATATATATATATATTATGTTTAGAATTTATTATCACCACGGTATGGTAGAGATTCTCAAAGAATAAATAAATAATGACAAAAATAAAACAAAATAGAGGCACCTCTTTTTATTATATTAGGGGTGGAAATATGTATTGGCCGAGTTGTATGAAGCTTTTAGACCAACCTGTATGTCTGTCAAGGCTGTAGGAAGGTGGTTGAAAAAGTTCAGAACTGGGGATTTCAACTTGAAAGGCGCGCCTAAGTCAGGCAGACCTGTTGACGTAGATGAGAACCTCCTCCCGTCAGAGGAAAATCTTCGGATGAGTAGTGTGATGTTAGCTGAGAAACTGGGCTTCAGCGACCATGCCACCAGAAATCATTTGCCTGATAAGAGGACCCGCCGTCTGACGACATGCTTATTTCTACTACAGCGTCACTTCAAGTGTAATTTTTTGAACAGTATTGTTACCTGTGGTGAGAAGTGGGTCCAGTATGGTAATGAAAGACGAGGTCGTTCCGGCCCGTCACAAACAATGGGAGAAAAACTAACCAAAAAAAAGCTTCTTCTCTGTGTGTTTGGTGGACTACCAAGTGAATCGTACATCGTGAGCGCTTGTAACCTGGTGACACTATACATGCAGATGTCTACTCAGCACAGTTCGAACGGGTGCACGCTGCGCTGACCGAAAAGCAGCCCAGCCTCATCAAAAGGCACGGAGTCATACTCCAGCACGATAACACATCGTGCGAACTACCTTGGACACCATTAAAAGTCTAAATTGGGAAGAACTATCCCACCCACCATATTCTCCTGACCTCGCACCTTCAGACCATCATCATCTTCTTGAATTTGCAAAACAGCATTACTGGCAAAATGTTCACTTCAGAAGTGGAGGTGGAAAACGCTATTAACACGTTTTTTTTGCGGCCCAGCCAGAAAGCATTTACGAGAAGGGAATTATTGATCTACATAATCGGTGGGCGAAGTGGCGTAGAAGCCGAAGGGAACTACTTTTAATAAAAAGAGTTGCAAATAACAACAATATATATATATATATGAATGATATAAGATGGTATGAATCATATTAGGTATTATAATTAGTAGCATGAGTATAATTAATGTTACATGCATTGCATCATGCCGAAAGCAGTTGTACCGTGGACGTTAAATATTGGCTGTGGGTCAGCCCGGAAAATTTATTTATTTAATTGTTACATGCATAATATTATGTGGCATGCATTGTTGATTATCATCCTTGTTCCACTGTCGAGAACACGCCTAATGTAACGTTAGCAAGCGCATGCTTACACGGTTGTTAAGTTTGTATGTTTTCAAATTATATATATATACATATATGTGTGTGTGTGTGTGTGTGTGCGGGTATACTGATTCTCAATGAAACGGAACCCGCCGAGCGTGGAAGCAACCACCAATGAATGTGAGAGCGATGTATTATTATCGTGTCCACCACCATTTCCGCTGACATCCTGGTTGCAGTTGACATCGTGTGTAGTTTGTGATTCGATCTGCTGTGAAATCGGCAAATTCGATATACATTGGTGAACTAACAAAGATACGCGCCGGCTCAATAACATTAACATCACACCACATCCGCTTGTTCGCTTCTTGACAATTGTTACCGACACCGATATACGGTAAGGAATACGCCCAATATTCTCTGCTATATGAGGTCTGTATGCTTCGCGTAAGCAAACTCACTTTGCGTAAAGTCCGATCTGGACTGTCGCTGCTTGCCGACAAGAATGTTCGTATCCATGGTAAGAAGAAGGTTTTTGTGTCATTCATAATCTACTCTATGCGCCATGTAGCCTGTATCTAAGCGTGTACCATGACTAGCAACCTGGAGTATTGTATAATATATGCTAGAAGCAGCCACTCACAGCGCCATCTATCAATCGAAGAAAGATGCTGAATCGGTGCTACGCAAATCGATATATGTGTATAATGTACACACACACATATATATTTATAAATATGCAATACAAGATCAGCGCATGAGTTACACCTTAATGAATTCAATTTGATCCCGCCGTTCTCGAGTCACTAATTATCAGTTGTCGAGTAGTGCGGCCAATTTCGCCTAGACCCCCGGTGAGCAATTTGGGCAGAGCTTGAAAGCGACCTATACATGTAACTGGCTATGGATACAAATCTGCCATCTTTGTCACCTCTATGAAACCACGTGGCCACGTCTCAATCGAACGTCCATGCCAGCGGCGAGACTCACAAGCCGTTGCGAGCTACCGAACCGCACGGTCGACCAAAGAGCTCCGTCGAACTCCGCCGTGGCTGGCTGAAATTCGACATGGACATATACACCGTGGACGCTCATTGTCGCCGTTCAAATTCCGGCGTTCCCCACGATCGGCGTTTCAATATTGACCTCTGTGTCAATGTTACCGCCGCCGCCGCCGCCGCCACCGCCACCAGTCCCTTTCAGGGTCAAACGTCTCACTCACGCGGTGCCAGCGTGTTGTGGTCACGCCAAGCAAGCGAGGCATACGGCACAGCTCGTCCACAGCACGTTTATCTGTCTACCAACATCCCCAGCTATGATTTCTACCTATATGTCTACACGTCTCCCTACCTCTCGCTGCGTGGCAGTGGAAGCCCTCCCTATGTCGTTGTCGTATGGCGAGCATCCGGCCAACGGCGGATTTGCGGCCTCTGGCTTCGCTAACCGCAGGCACAGCGTCGCCGCCTGCTGGGCGTTCGTGTTTATTATTTCATCCGGTAACTGGTCAGCTGGCTAGCTAGCTAGCTAGCTATCATCCACCATTGTTCATTCGCGTGGTCGAGGCCGATGCCGCCTGAGTCGCCGGTGGAGAGCAACGATGAACAGCCGGGGCCGGATACGAGCGTCAAGGTGGCGACCGAACGCGGCGGTCAATATGTCCCAATCATCTGTGCTAAGTGCCCACGTAATCGCCAGGCTACACAGCGCAGTTGTTGCTGCTGCTGCGGCCGCCGATAACGGGCCGCCAAAATCAGCTAAAGGGTGGGGGGGGGGGGGATTGTTGATGACCGCTGTCGATGCCTAGTAAATATTTAGATTTGCCAACACGTGACAATCGCTTGCCGCTCGCTCGATACGTCATCTTCGTAGACGCTCACTGGGGACGTCTTTTACGCAGTAGTTCATATCGTTGCTGCTGCTGCTGTCGTTGTCGTCGTTGGTGTCGGCAGCAAAACCTGGTCTACTCTCGCCTGTTTTCGATCTGTTCCACCTTTCTTTCTTTCTTCTTAAGAGGTTAGAGGTAAATCCGGTCGGCGGTCCACCTGGTAACCGCCAACAGGATTGTGAAAACGCTCGTGTAGATGACATTCGACCATGCGAGTCTATGGACAACAGAAGAAGAATAAGAAGAACGTAACAGAATGTTGAGCGGAACCTTCTCGAATGTGGTGGCGATTCACTGCGTCGTGGAGTGTCTCTGGCGGACGACTTCTAATACATGACGGGTACTACTGGTTGACGACAGACCTGAGCGCTCACTTACTGTTGTTTTGTTGTGCTCGTGGGTTAATTAGATGGGGTAGACCCCGAACTACAGCTGCTGGCTCAATAATTAACAATATCAAAAAAAATTCGCCCGCGTTTCATCAAAACGTTCGATGACGCTCATGTCGGTGCGGGTCTCATTGCCATGCATTGAATCCCGGCAATGAATCGCCAACAGATTGTCGCTGTAACATCGCCGAGGGTGGTAATCTCATTGTTAATGATTACACCGCCCTCCGATCATCACACCAGCACGATTGCGTCATTCGAGAGAGTGATGTCAATTCGTTTGTTTGTTGATCTTGCGGCCGTCATTGCGAAAAAGCAGTTTAATAATAACGACACCTGCGAGAATGAGGGACAGAGAGAGAGAGAGAGATGATTCACCGGTATTCGTCAAGAATTAATAATAGTAAAATAGTGAAATTTATTGCGTTATGCCGAAGCATAACTGGTCGTTCGTGAACTATTTAACATATTACGTTTTTAATTAACACCTTGTTCTATTAAGGCTACGAACGACGAGCATGCTTGTGTCCCTCTGGATCTCTCAGTTCACATAGGTCACAGCGTCATCTCTGTGGCATATGAACGCACAGTTTACGTAAGGTAAACAAGGTTAATTTATAACTTTTTATTTCATTGCCTACGTCTTAACGTGTATTTATCATGAGGTGTATTTCAAAGTACATTGTTATAACTGGTTGTAGTTATATTTAAGTTTGTTGTCCCCTATGTCATATATGTCCTTGAAACATATATATGACGTCATCGATATGTTATAATGAGTCACCAAGGGCGTAAGGTCACAGAATCGTGAAGTACCGGGTTCAATCGCCAGCTGAAGGATAACTGAACTTCCTCCACTTAGTTAGTTCTTCTTGTCACATCTCTGCGCAGCAATGTATGCGTTCGAACTGGGTGAATATCTGAGTTACACTCAAGTTACTTCTAGGGATAAATTGGAAACATAGCTTCATTGCACCACAGGCAAAACTCAATGCTCCCCGATATCTCGAATTCTTAAAGGGATTAATGAAGAAATTGCGTGGGGATCGACAGCACCGAGTGTGGTTACTCGACGACAATGCAAGACCTCACAGCACTGCTGAAATTACGGCCTGGATGGAGGGGAACAATATTGAGCGATGGCATCAACCCCCATATTCTCCTGATTTAAGCCCATGTGATTCTGATTGTTTCCATGCATTAAAACGAGCGATAGGTGGGGTTCCATATGCAAACGTCGACTTACTCACAATAGCAATAGATATCGAAATTATAAATGGAAATGTTTGGCTATCTCAAAACTCCCATGAAATCGGTGTGTAAATATAGCTGGGGAATACCTCTAACTCATACCAAAAAATCTTTGTTCTAACTCATTTAGTTCAAAAGTTATTGGCATTTAAATAGCGGCCAGTTCGAATGATATACCCTAATACTATGATACAGTATTGTTGCCCGCGGTTGCTGTTTTGTGTTGTTGTTGTTGTTTGCGTGCTATTGAATCATATAATGAGAGCAACAATGGCCGAAATCATCCTCACGTCTCGAGTGACGACGACCTCCGTAACGAGAACTTTTTACAGAAGCGACTTGACACGGAGGACACAAACGAGAACATTGAACGAAGCCCGATGAGTTCGGCCGCGGTCGTAACCCTGCCGCGGTTGTTATCAACACCACTAGGCTGGTATATGAGATAGCGATATATGATTGGGGAGGATGCGTGGAGAAGTATACATTGATAATAGGTACGGCTGTTGCGATAAGCAAGACTCGGCCCGCTCTATTGCTCGTGTTGTCCAACAATTTTCCGTTGTCGAACAAGCGGCACATTTGCAAAGCGAGTGATTCCACGCCGAAAGTCAATAAGGAACTGCTGCTCTTGTGACGCAGAATGAGGGAGGCATGTCGTCATGATGACTGTGAACGCAATGGATACCCGCCGAGCAACAACGGTGATCGTAATTTGTAATTCGATTGGCTACTCGGATAGTGTTGCCGTCATCGACAGCGATGCGGCTGTCGATACGACCACGTCCCGTCATTACAGAATGCTTTTCAAATCGACTATATGATAGCACAGCTTACAGTGACAGGTGGGCCACGCTGAGATACCGTATCGACACGCGTCGAGTGAACCTGAATCATTTATCACGCGCTTGATCAACATGTACCAGCAACGGGGTGTCTGAGTACGACGCACGCTTTGCGGCGACGGCGTGTCAACGCGATCAGCGGAGTTCGACGGTTGCAGTATGTACAGGGTGGTCGGAAACGTACGCATATATACGACGTATGATAGACAACAAGTTGTTCTATAACCGAGTATTTTTAACTACGCGAGTACTATACCGAGTTGTACTGTACCGGATTTTAAAAAGTATTCTATAAAAAAGGTATCTTCAAA
Source organism: Stratiolaelaps scimitus (assembly GCA_019614645.1). Lineage (NCBI taxonomy): Eukaryota > Metazoa > Arthropoda > Arachnida > Mesostigmata > Laelapidae > Stratiolaelaps > Stratiolaelaps scimitus. Next base: position 1,471,354 of record JABWDB010000011.1, on the reverse strand, counting down.
TATTCCACAGTTGTTCGTTTGAACGCGTCACTTCAAATAGTCGTTCAATCTCACACAGTTGCGTCCTGCACACCCTGAGCGAGATTATGCTCTCCTGAACGCTGCCAATAGTCATCTCAATGAGCGTTGAATTTTGAGCCGTTGAATTAGTTGTTTTTTTTTTAGCAACATCCTTTGTACTGAGAACCTGAACAACATCCATTGTACGGAGAATCCACCCTGAGAAGAAACCTCGGAAGGTTGACGAACCTCGAATCGAGTTGTTGTCAACACCACATCAAATGCTATATTCGCTGTTCACATACGAAACTGTCATCTAGTGCTTGGAATCGCTATTGTCATTTTCACCCGTGATTGAGTAGACACTACTGTGTATTGTATAGGCCTTGCACTATAGGTTCTTATTATTATTATTACTATTATTAATTATAATTACCTTATAGTACATGTGGGTGATTCATGTTTATTTTGTTATTACTATTATTATTCTTTTTATTACAATCGGCGCACTATACCCATCCCACCGAGCCGCCGCCGCCGCTCTCAGCTCGAATTTCTGATCTGGGGAACATGCTCCCAGATCGTCAGATCAGACCCGCCACCTGATCGCCAGTGGAGTCCCACAAGGCTCTCTCCCTCTCTCCTCTGTTTGATCTGAACCGTCGATCCACTGTGTCTATCTCTACGTGCTCTACACCACTATTGCTCTCGTCTCGCTTGTTTCGCCGCAGTCATCAGGTTTCTTTGGGAGTCGCGCCACCGCCAGAAGCATCAGGAGGAGCAACCCTCTATAGGGCAACATATCAGCAGTGACAGATATGTATGTATATATATAGATGACTGGTACGACACGACCGGACGGCGCCAATGTGAAAAGTTCTCGCTGTTATTGTTACCACTACTACTGCTGCTCCTGTTGCTGCAGGTGCTCTTCCGTCCATTGCCGAGCGCCTGCCTCTCGCTGGCCGTCACACCCGCAGGCTTCTACTTAGGTTAACATGCCGCAATGCTGCTCGGCTGGACGCCGATGCTTCTTGCTGTAACTGATCAGCCATACAGGCTAGCCACAATATTGCTCGATTGCCTGCCCCTTAATCGTGTTGTCGTTCTTCGATTTCGCACCTCGCTCCGGATTCGATGGGCTGATGACGACGTCGTTCGGTGGTCGCGCGCTTCGTGACGGCCTCAGATCGCCGCCAACTCTGCGGCCTACGCCACCGCATGATACCCGGTGGCGGCCGGTTGTTGCTGCTGCTGCTGTTGCTGTTATCGCCGTCACGATCTTCGAGATCGCTGCTGAACCCAGAGATGCTCTATGGCCGGGCGGCTGTGTGCTGCTGAACCAATCTACCTGGCCACTACCACCGACAGCCGCTGATATCAACGTTAGCAGTTGACCTGCGCGCTACCGACAGCAGCAGCAGAGGCTGGGGACAACTTCACAGCACATGGTACGCCACGCGATCGCAACATCTAGTAGAACAGTCAGCAGCTATCCAGCTACCCATCCAAAGCAGTGGTTGTTGTTGTTTGTTGTTATTGTTATTGCTGTTATATTAACAATAATTGTATTCGTGGTACCAGCAACAGTAGCATCAGTCAGTATCGCCTGTTGTAGGCGTTTCGTTGCGAGACAGGCCGGAGAGAGAGAGAGAGAGCAGCAGCTTGCTGGATAGCAAAGCTAAGCAAGGGATACGGATGCGCGCCGTTCGTTGAGCCAGCGAGCCCGAGTGACTCAGTGAGCATTATTGCTCTATTGGTCCACAGTCCGATGCGTCAGCATCCACGGCGAGAAGTCAGCCAGATCAGGCCAGATCGCTCTGAGTGAGTGCACCGGCACTCAGCCAACCTCCTCGGCAGCCAAATCCCGGCAGGGTGCACCACCGTCCCCGTCCCTACCAGTGCAGCGGGATGCGTGTGCGACTACTTTACTGTTGGTGCTGGCGCTGCCGCTGGTGATGCTTCCATTTCTGGCTCCTGGTGGGTCACTTGCCACCAGAGCAGCAGCAGCAGCAGCTCTCTCTACCTATAGCCAGCTATCGCTGTGTCGGTCACCCCTTATTCTGCCTGGTAGGGCCGGCGTTTCATAGGATGGGTCCAGTGTGGCTGTGTCTTGGCAGTGCGGCCGTTGTTGGCCTCGTCGGTCGCGCTGGCTGGCTGGACGACTCTCTGGTCGACTGCTGGAACAGCGGTAAAAGTGGTCTAAGCTGCAGTGGAGTGCAGTAAGAGCAGCAGTTGTAGTAAAATCGTATAGTAATAATAATAATGATCTGCTCAGACAGCCCCGATGGAGGTCAGGAAAGAGGCGCAGATCGACGATTCATGTCTTGGCGAGTTGCACACTTCCACCATGAGAAGCCCTAGCGAGGGCATTTACTGTATATATATATATATATATATATATATATATATCTATTCTACTACCACTAGAGAAATGTACACAACAATAACAACGATCAGATTAACGAAACATCCGAGAGAGTGGATGACTCTGAGAGCGTGATATTATATTATATTTATATTTTTATATTGAGTGTACCCTCGCATCACTCCCGTCCGTCGCCGCTAATTAGCCCGCGCTAATCAGCAGTGTCAATGGACAAAGCGGCGACGGCAAGGCAGCGGCTGACCACGCGAACAAATAGGGCCGCGGGACGTGGGTAGCTATTGTGTAAGAAAGATCATGCACAACAGCCCCACTGGATGCATGGCATGGAATTGCCACAGATAGCATTGCCTTAGGGAATACTATTTCGTATGAGGCAGCACCAGCGGCGGTGGTCATCGAGTTTGTTTGTAATCCGTGTATCCCACATATTATATTCTATACTATACTATATAATATATATATATATATATATATAGTATTATATTATATATATATATATTCTATACTACATCATTGTATCATATTATACAATATAGACAACTAGCAAGCATTTGTAGTGAGTCATAGGCGGCTGGCTAGCCAGGCTCAGCTCGACGAAGAACGAAAGCAGCCGGAATCGCTACCGCCGGGGGTAGGGCCACTTCGTCAGCGATCAATCGTTGAATCAATCAATCAATCGAATCGCCACCAACCAGTGGATCGATCAATTGATCGGGGGAAAATGGCGACCCGCGAACGCAGACAGCGCCTCGATGATCCGTGAGGCCTCTCGCTGCAGCCGAATCAACGCGAACGCCGCTGACCATCCAATCATGCCGCCGTGGTATAGATATACCAACCAAGGCCAGATTATACCGTCCCGGCATTCGTTCCTTTTGAACCACTGTCGTTGTTGCTCGGATCGTGCGGGGGCTCATGCGTTCATTGATAGTTGCCGATCCGAACGTGCGTTCAGACGACTTGCACCTCACACTTCGGACAGGCGACGTAGACAGCAGTGGCGTATCTGGCGCACGATATGTCGATATATATGTATATATGGAACACTACGCTAGGCTGGGCCCTAGCGATTGATTGATCCGGAGTGCTGCCTGATGCTATTGCCCTGTCCTTGCCGGACGGGTCCTGTTCCTTCGGGGCTGGCTGGTTGGCTAACTCGATGAGCGCGTCTGTAGTGTCAAGCAGTCGAACGCGCTCGAACCCGTACGAGTCTGCGGGTCCTGCTACGGCTCAGCGGCAGGATCGTGTGTCGGCCAACAACATTCGAACAGGGGGAGCTGACGACGGCGGCGGCGACGGCGGCTGGGGAAAACATCGCCTCTGCGGCTGTTGCCACTGCCGATGTTGTCATTGGCAGACGACAACCCGTGCAGCAACGTTCGGCGGTCGACGCAACAGAGCCGAGCCGCGCCACTCCAATCCGTTCCGCTCATGGCAAAAAGACGAACAGACAAACAGACAACAGGCACACGGACAAAGATCCAAGACAACTATTTATTGTTCGATATATGTCTGCGCTCGTTGACACATTCACAGACTCGGCCACTTGCCGCACGGGTGCGCTCCGAGCGCTCGCCATCAGCCGTGGCCAGCCGCCAGTGCCGGAGCTACGATCGTCCGGAGTAGACAGAACGCCAATTGTCATCAGTCAATGTTATCATCCGTTGTCTGACCGTCCAACAAGAGCAACAGCAGCAGCAACAACATGGCAACAACCTGGCTACACAGTCTATCCAACGCCGCCCCCTGGCGGCAGTCGCCGGCGGCGCATGTTGGAGTGCTGCCGATGGGGAGCCTGAGAGAGAGAGAGATAGAGAGAGATCGAAGGAGAGAGAGAGAGAGAGAGAGAGAGAGAGAGAGAGAGGAGTAAGGGGACGAGCCCCGCTGACGACGAGCTGGACTTGTTGCCGGCTGTAGCGCGCCTTGTTGGCGAGCCGCTTCGAATCGAGCAGCCCTGCGGCCCCGCCAGCAGCTGCAGCGAGGAGTGACGACTATACCGATGTTGGGCTCTTCGATTCGACTTGCTTTAGTCGACTCCCCTCGGCAGCGACGGCACCAGCACCACCACCAGCAGCGGCAACAGCGGCGTCGGCAGGAGCGAGAGTGACTAGCTGGCTGCCTGGTTGGCTCTGTTGTTGGACGACCGACCAACAGGCGGTGGACGGACCGCTGCGCCTGTGGCGAACTGCTCGTTTTTCTCGAAGAGCCTGTCCAGCCGCAATCGCAGACACAGCGAGGCAGTCAGTCGCCAGTGGCGTGGAATCATTATCGGGGCCAGCGGCCTATGCCGTGAGTGGATACACAGCTGATACACAGATAGATATATGGATAGATGGCTGTGGATATAGACGATCCCTGTGGACGTCCTGCAGCCAGTCGACCAGTGCTTAGGGGAGAGTCTTGCTGAACGGCTGCATCGGCAGCCGCCGCAACAGCAACACCAGCAGCAGCTGCCGCCGTTGCCTCGTCGCAGCCGCCGCCGCCGTAGTCGACATCGTCGCACAGGCACTTGTACAAGTCAGAGTGGTTTTGTTGGTGGTGCGGATGTGACGCCAGGACTGTGCTGGATATCATAGATCAGGCGGGTAGGGAGTATCGTGAAGGGCCCGTGAGTGTGGAAGTCTGACGCCGTGTTCGTTGTCTTGTTATTGTTGTTGCTGTTGCCGTTGTTTTTGTTGGTGCTGCTGCTGCTGCTGCTGTTTCGTTGTGTTGTGTATGCCAGGCGGTGTTGCAGCATTGTGGTCCGCGTACGGTTTTGTGCTCGATTGCGGAACGGAGCGGCGTGGAGACAACACCCAGTCAAGCATCCATCCAAGTAACTAATTAACGAACGGGTGATCGGGTTCAACTCTGGCTGTTCGTAGAGTTCGCTCGGTCAGCCTATCGCCCGGTCGGTCGGTCCGTCGGTCAGCACGTATTCCCCCACCGTTACAGCTACGTTGATATTGGATATACAGCTGCTGCCGAATGCAGGTGGTACATAGGTCGCCTCGTATCAACAGTGGTCGCTGGTCGGGGTCGAGGTGTCGTCCTGCTCGGAGTGTACTCCGTCTTTGACAGTAACAGCAGCACAAACAGTTGTTGTTGTTGTTGTTGTTGCAGTTGTGGGTTATGCTGAACGTGCAGGATCTACCTTTTTAGGCGCCGCCCTCAAAGCCAAACTGACCACCCCAATCACTACGTTGTGCAGCGGACGCAATTGCCAGTTTTGTCATCGTCGTCGTCGTCGTCGTAATCTTCTTGCTCGTTGATGCCGGACGTCAGCCCCGACATCATCCGCGACTCAACCGATCAAGCGGATCATCGATCCATCGTTAGTCCGACAACGGCCGACGGCCGTTTTGCAATCTGCGGTGAATGTGAAGTGTTGGTGGACGTCGTGTCCTGCCGTGTCGCTCCGGGATCGCGGCGGTAATTCCCACGAGGAGCACGATCGGTCGGCGCAAACAGGCGAGCTGAACAACAAACTGTAAAATCGATGTGGATATACATATACGTATATATATATATATATATATATATATATATATATATATATGTATAAATATATATAAACAGAACAATAGACAAGGTGCACATATCGCTGGATCGATGTTGCAGCTGTTGAACACAGGTGCCAGCTAGGCTGCAGGGTCGTTCAGAGGCGAGACACTTATGTGTGTTTAACTATCCGGTCCCGGATCGCAAAGGCGGGCATTGTCGTCGACTGTTTGGACGTTGGACAAGCAGTTGGAGGAGATCGATGAAACAAAGCAACGCTATCGATCCGTGAAAAAGCCCTATATGATAAGATATCGTGTGTCATTGGTTAGCCAATTCGACAAATTCACCAAAGACCCTTCGAACTGCTCGATCGCCTCGCTGGACTAAGGAGAGATTCGCATAACAGGCAAACCAAGACACAAGTGATCGAATTTATAGAACTCCGGTACACATCGCAGGTAGCAGTGTGTGTGCTGTCTAGCATCCTATTGAGAAGCGATTGACATCCATCCAGCTATACATCGTCCTCACCTGAAGCTCTTCCAACCATCTAGATATATATATATATATATATAGATATATATATATACATATATACCGGTAGTCAATATTCGTTGTATTGTCATCACGCCGGATCGCTTTGGTTCGGCTCAGATTACCCGCAGGTACGCGATCTTCCGGCAGAAGTAGCCGGCCAACTCGGCCTCGCGCGAAATTAACCAGCAATCAACTGAGCAGTGGTCGATCAGAAGCAAGTGAACAACTGGGCAGAGTGAACGACAAGCATTTACTGCCGCCAGCAGCGGACGCGGGACTTCGCCACGATCATGGTTCAGCAAGGACGTCGCCGGCTGACCGCCGACATGATCGGCGCACCCACAAACTTCGTGCACTTCGGCGGGCCCACGATCGGCCAGACCCGGACGGCAGATCCGGACGAGGCGCGCTGCCGCCTCATGTTCGATCCACCCCAGAAGAGCTCGAGCAGTTCGAGGAACATTGCTAGCAGACTCATGTTTCGGAGCGACTCGCCGCCGGCGGAGTGCTGCTTCCCGACGTCGCTGCTGCTGCGGCCGTCGTCACCTGGCAGCGGCTCGTCGGGCGGCGTGTTTGGCCTGAGGAGTAGCCGGGGCTCGGGGACCTCGTCGGCCGCTCGCCAGGTAGAGATCAGCGCCCCGTTCAATTTTGTCCACATTCGGCACATCTCGCTCGAAGGGTTCAACAACCAGGCCCGTCCCGTGAGCGACTCGGGCAGTGCGGCCAGCAACAGATGCCGCCGCTCGGCTGAGGTTGCTGCGCTCTAATCAATGGCGTGCGCGGAATGTATATCAAACACCGCATATCGCTCAACGATCGTTGGAGAGGCCCGCGACGGGATAGCTGGATCGCGTAAATCATCGCCGTTATGGTGCTGAGGATTATTACTACTATTATAAGAATAATAATGCTATTAATTATTATTATTATTACCATTATTGTGACTAGCATTCACCGTTCGGCGTCTCGACGTCTACCCATAGGGTTGTTCATAGCAAATATTTAACACCCACCTAAATGTCAGTGTATCGAGATGACGGATCATATATATATATATTTATCCATGTAAATATAATCTATTGTTTAATTTTTACTCATCAACAAGAAGAGGTGGCGAGCCACTCAGATCGACGTTCGCTCGAGGTGACGTTGCCGTAGGAAAGTTGCCGTCGAACTTTGAAGCAAATGCGAAATGTTTTTCATCCATCGTTCCTTTTCTTTCAATCAACATTTTATTCGTGGTGTGACATTGATTAGCTCGTCGACGGGACACGATTTATGGCGTTGTCACGCTCGGTTGCCGGCTCCATTCACGTCCGGATATCAGCGGAACATGGAAATGTTCTGAGCAAACAATGCTCAGAGCAAACGCCGGCGTCGCTGTCGACTGACTCACAGTGCTTGAATGCCCCGTAGGTTATAAATACATCGGGGTGAGCGAGAGACCAGACGGGCACATCTCGACAAGAGTCAGTTCGGTCGCAAAGGGGTCTGACAAAGTTGGCGATCACAGCAGGTCACGAGTCGACCATGCTGAGTTCTGATATCCATAGCACATAGTAGAACGCGGGACCGGCGCATGAGCGTGGACTGAATCGCGCACGGGACAGTGCCATATGTCGCTCCCTCCCAGAGGTTGTCTAAGCGAACGCTAGCTGACGGAAGGCAACGCAGGTCTAGCTTTGACAAACGTCTCTCTACACGTTGACCGCCGACGTCGGCGGCAATCGAGCAGCCTATCGTATCGATAATTAGATTGATCAGGGTATAATGGGGTAATGCAGTCTACCACCGTTGTGGCGTGTGGGTGCGCGCGCGCTCGCTCGCCTTTGTTGAATCAATGACTTCTTCGAATCTTATTATGATTTCCAATCATTGTTTAGCTCATATCATCAGTGATCTAATCTGACCACCATTATATTATGAGAGATAAACGGAGGGACCGGTACACAAACTGAGATGTCGTTTGTGTAGCGAGAGCGTTTGGCCGTGAGGGCCGTGTACGGTCACCGAATAAGTCTGGAGCTGATCGTATATGCTAGACCAAATGGGGGATCACTGTCTACGCTAGTGGGGCTGTCAGTAAAAACACAGTAGTAGTAGTGGTAGTAGCAGGAGGCTACTGCCGCGCAGCCGGTGTATTGCACAAACTTGACCGTCTACGACGGCTTCTACTGTCACTCTATTATCAGAGGTCGCGTCTTCCCCGACATCACCTCCGCTGGTGGCCTTCAGCGCCACTTCAAACAATTCGGCTGGTTCAGGGTGAAGTTTCCATCACTCAATCGGGAAAGCGAAGTTCATATTCCTTAACATCGAATTTCTGCTATCAGAGCACTAGACCTCTTTTAATAATCACATAATCAATTAACATACCACAGAAATTATTACAATCGATGCTCCTCATAATTTCTCATTAAATGACACAATTCACGTGATAATACACACACTTTACACTACTAAAATCACGTATTAATATAGTTGTGGCGTTCGAGCCACAACACACAATTTAAATAGATAACGGCCGCTGATTGGTCGAACGGCAAATTTGCGCCCGATCAGGAGCGGCAAATGGAATGCCGCAGGTGTAAACAGAGACAGCACATTACCTAATTTCGAATAGGGCCCGCGAGCTCGGCGCGGTTGTCAATAGCACCACTAGTAAAGGTAAAAATATCAAAAGACTAGATATTTCTTGCCGGCTGCGGGCAAAATATATGACATATTATACATAGACGCGAGCGACACTGAGCAGTCTGTGTACTGCTGTACTATAACGCAAATCTGTACGTGGGCTATTTGTGTGCGTGTGTGTACGTGGTCTTTTTTTTTTGTTGCAAATTTCTCTACGGGTTATTGTTGCGCAATTTTTTGGTCGAATTTTCGCATCGCCTGAGAACGTTTTACCGGACCAAAGTTTATCTATAGATTTGATATTATGCCTGTTGATTTTATGCTGGGACAAACTAACGAACGGTATCCACTAGTCATCGCGTATTGGTTGTAACATCGACCTGTTGTGCAGGCCGAACAGGATCGTAGGGGTCGAGAGGTGGTCGGCACCACTCGAACACCAAAAAGTCGACGAAGCAAACGATCGCTGGACGAATTTCGCAATCGGGTAGCATAGCAATCATCAAACAATTCACCGAATTGAAACCATTGTGATTTAGGTAGAAACATCTTTGATCGCACATAACTGAAATAGAATTATAATAAGTAATAATATTAATAATAATAACGACAACAACAACAATAACAAATAACAGTGTGACAACAAGGGGGAAAATGATGCCGCAGCAGGTCTGTGACTTGTGTGACCTGAGCATAATTCAGAATATATATATATATATAGAGATATCTATTACGGTATACACATGATAATGGGCACTGATCACCGATAATGTATGTGATGTCACGCAAGGTCCAATGGAGATATTCATGTTTAGTCATTAGCAATGTATAAAATAATACTATTTATCGTCAACGAGGCGTGATCCGCTGAAAGCACACGCGTAATCTCGAATCACCTAACAGTGTCCGCTCTATCTCTGAGTAATACGAAATGCATTCACGATGAAAGAGAGAGAGGTTAATCACCAGCTGAACTATTATAGAGCTATGAGAATAAATGCCAGACTGAGAAATTAGGATACAACTAAGTCGTTCTGTGTTATTAAAAAAAAAGTGATAACGAATATATTCTGTGTCTTGAATTTGCTAGTATAGTTCCATGTTCGTAACGTGCTCAATATGGCCCCACCCAATGGTCAATTGTAGGGCTGTATGATCCCCGGATAGAACAGTCGAGGTAATGATGCAAGCTTTCCGATGTCGGCGTGGTTGGCATACAGCTACCTGTGTAGTTACGACAGTTCTTATTTCAGCTAATTGTATGAAGGATACGTCAAAACTTTATTGCCTAATTCAGACAAAACATATATATATATATATATATATATATACAATACAATGCTTGGTTTATTAACGGAACTGCAGTCTTATCACAACGCTTAAGTTCTCGTAAAAATAATAGCGAAAAGGAAGTGTCTTCTCATGGATTATTTCAAATGCAACCGATTTCTGGAAACGACATTATTTACATCATTTTTTTTTGGTTATCATAAAAGTAAAAGTATAAAATATATGTATATATATATTGTGTGATAGATCTTTTATTCAAAGAGAGTTCATCAGCAATTCATCGGCGGTGATCGTGATCTGTCTCCTCTTTCCCTCTCAAAAAGGCTAAGGTCTAAAGGGACTTGAAGTTAAGGCATAGGTTCATTCATTGAACAAAAATCTACTTCGAAGGGGACAAACGATAAACGAACACCAACAATACACCATCACAAATGGACAGGATTAACCCAAACGACATCCGTGTCAGCGCGGCACTTTCAGCACGGGATCAAATTGACGCCACTAGGCCATGCCAGTTAATCGAAATAATGCCAAGCGTAAAGCTGAAACTCGGGAGGAGAAATCGGCTCTCAACAAAGGTAAAGGTGGTTTTTGGCAGCAGGTGGAGGGGACGTTCTGTCATCAACGTCCACGTCAGCCCCCCTGCACTAAGTTCGGCCCACACTTCCCCTAGAGATTAGAATGTCCCTAGTGATGTCCGTGCGTTTGAAGAATATTTTCTCCTCTTCCGCCACTAATGACAAGCCCATGCCAGTCGTTGACAGCTAACAATGATGATACGCGAAATGGCTGTTGCTTAAACCTTTAGACAACAGTCGCTGAAATCGCTGGAGGGCGTGTGGCCCGCCCCGACAACTTATGCATAATTCGAGCTCAGGGGTGTGCACACTGACCGAACCCCAAGAAGGGATCCGAGAATCGTTATCGGCATCGAGATCAGAGTACACTCATAATAGCTCAAAAACCAACTAAGACCCAAGTCGCAAAAAATATCCCAGCGCCGAGCAATCCCAACCAGACAGGTAGAGCCATGTTTATCCTATTATCCATATACATTCATTAACTAGAACAGTGGTTCCTTCGAGAACTAATGAAGCAAATGTTGTTTACACCTGTTCGCATCGGCTAAGCGCGAAAGGGTCGTTAGCTAGCACCCACCCGAATCGTGTTACAGCAATTAACCTTGATGGTCATTTCTCGCCAGCTGTACTTGGGTGGATTAGTGAGTCGCATGCGACATACGAGCGTCGCTGTATCAATACAGTCAGATAGAAGAAATACGGCTTGTGTCGTTGACTTCTCCTCGCATCACCCCTGCCGCCCCGGTCCACCCTGGCGAGTGACGGTGCTTGATCGGTATGAGAGGAATCGCTATTGTCGATACCACAGCAGGTTTTCACGATTGAGGTCAATCACCAGGGCGTACATGCCATACAGTAAGCTTACCGCTTACGCCTCCGCGATATTCGTCAGCAGCCCAAGGTGGGGGGGGCATTGTCTCCTCGCTGTTTTGTCAACCCGACAGACAGCGGTATATGTCGTCGCGTTGAAGGGACTCTCGGCGAAACGTACTCCGGGAGCACCGCCACCATCTGCATCACATAGATACCCCATATCCTGTATGATACCAGCACCAATAACAGAAATATTTTTAAGCACACTACACAGTTCTACACTAAGCAGCTCATGGATGGTATCAACGCGAAACCAATTGTTAGTTAAAAGCTGCTTGCCTACAGATACTAAAGTTTGAGCAGTACCCGAGGTGATGGCCAAGAAGATGGTGAGCTGTATGCCTCAACGCGCCTCTTTGGCAGAGCTGACCATCCCGACGGAGCAAAGGCTGGTGGCTCACGTCACCATGGCGGTTGCGAACATCCCCTACGGTGGTTTGCCACCAATGATTAGACTAAACTGTGGCTTTGGGAAATGTCGAACGAAGAACGCGCTTCTCAGAATGGCGTACTAGAACGGATTCGGCTAGATTCGTGGAGTCCCTTATGCGGCCCGACATGCATGTAAGTCTTATGTACTGTATATATATATATATATATATATATATATATATATACAGTGAAGGAGTGGCGCACAGGTTGCCCCAGCAGTCTGTGACATGATACAAGAGAGATGTCTTGCCATTGGAGAGTCTTGTAGTCAACATTAAGCGGGTTGATCGTCAGGCATCACCTATGGGGCGACGTATTGAAACCGCGTTCTGCTTTTTATGAATTGTACGATGCAAAGCCGGTCGACCACAGCGGCAACGGTTTGACTAATGGGTACGTATTGGGTGCATTCTATAGAGTTATCTGTTTTGAAAATATTGCCGTGTTACTTTATGCAGACGTTGTCACACTTGACGAGTATTGACATGAGCGAAAATTGGCTAACTGACCAGCTGATAGTTGGTACGCAGCTTGTTCTAGAGTCGCCGTTCTGAGTAACATCATAACTAATGACAATGGTGTTCAACGTCGCAAAAGTGGCCAACAATTCTGTCTCATCCAAAGTGACGCATACATGAAATTGAATTAGTCAAAGCATTTGATTCTTCCAGCGGTAACACGAGCGACATTGAAGTTTTGGAGTAAGGTTCTTTGTGCAGCGTAATAGTTAAGTATCGATATATTTGAAAAACGCTCGTTTGGCTATATATACATATGTATATATATAAATATCTAGCATCCAGATAATTTAGTGTGGGACGCCTACACCATTACTACTTTAATATGTGTTAGACAATAGCTATTCTTGTCATTATTATTAATATAATCCGCCACATGTAGACTGTGAATCGCTGTGCTTCTAGAGCATATACCACACCGCAGTGTGTTCTGGAATAGTGGTATACCAGCAGGCTCTTCGACGCTCGTTTATCGCTCCCTTCCAGGATAAGTTAATATAATTGTCAGCTATAAGGTACAATGGAGATATTTTGAGGAGAATCTCTGATGATTACTTATCCCTATTAATAAAAATTAAATATCACATTTGTGAGTTGATAACGTCAAAATCCTGAATTTCGCCGAAAACATCATTGCTTTCCGCATCATCCTGTATCGAGTTAGCAACTGATAACTGATCTCGCCACAACAGCGACTCGCGCAGCGGAAATAGCAGATTGGAGATATGGCAGCAGCAGGGTGCAGGCCGTACCGCGCTAGGCCTTCCGTTCTGGAAGTTTCCACTGGGAGCCGGAGCTTTCAGTGCTGATGTTCCAGAGTGTGCTGTCGTATTGTCCATTATGCAGCAGCGCATACTCGACACGTGTAGGCGTGTCGAGTGTTCGGCGTGGAGCGAGGTAAGTACGCTGACAAAATCATTCTTTCGCGCTATCACGGCGTGGGAACAAACTCATTGTTCCAGGCCCGCGCTTGCTCGAGGAAGAACGTGCGGCGAGCGCCTGTTGCCCTCAGTGTATGCGCTCATAGTATGACCTTTTCTTGACACACTGTAGGCTTCCCGGCTGATTTAGTAGATGGTCGGATTGCAGGTGTCCTGTCCCGAGGCCTGGCATGGAAACACAGCTGAGGGTTAGCTGTGAACAAATAATGAACGTGTCGGATCACGACTGGAGCGTGACCACGCGAGGATGTCATGAACGATGTGTTGACCCTCGGTCTTGCCCTGTTGTAGCAGTGTCGTGCCAACAGATAGGCATATAGGTAAATTACGGTCAAAGTATAATACCTACAGGTCCAGGGTCTTAAAAATAGTAGGTCAGGCTGCGATGGTAAATTGGTAAATGGTAAATGTTTATTGGTTTATTATTATTATTATTATATTATTATTTTATTAAAGGAGCTGCAATTTTACAATGCTTAAGCTCTCTCATATGTTACACAGCAGGGCTCGAACTTGAGTTGATACTTGAAAACAGTGGCTGCTGTCTACAACAGAATAATAAAAAAACAGAATGAGGTTTACAAATGCCTGCGCATAGTAAGTAAAATACTGTATGGAACTGATTCTCAACTATCGCCTAGGCTTGCATTCGGCAACCATGATCGACCGTTAATATGCCATTGGTGAAATGTGGGGTTTATGAATGGTGGACCAAGTCCAGAATTATTTCTCAGGACAAGAGAGACCATGGGCTGAGAGGTCGGCTAAGGTCGGCAACTGCTCGTCCGGGCCACGTGAACACGCGGCGGGTCTGAAATCTCCACAATACACTGGAAGGCCGTCGCAGCACTCAGCTTCATGTACGGACGCCGACAATGGCGCCAAGGACCACCCGAAATCGACGATCGAAAATATCAACGGGATGTCGCCAGATGGGCAGTGAGTTCAATGACAAAGTGGCACGTCGAATACGAATAGGAATCCTCCAAACCTACTTAGAATGTACCACGGGACACGAAGGTGTGCCAGCACCACCTCGGCAACCAGGACTGTCGAGGCTAGGTGTCGATCATCAGAAATAAGAGCAGGACGTTGTCAAGGAACCAGGAGTCCGATACACACAATATCGGCTGCACAACCGCCCCGTAGACTCGGGTGTCGCTCGGCGTGGTCCACCGTGAACCCGCATGTCAGGATAACGCCTCGCGCAACATTCACCTTCTATGCTATCCTTGGAGCAGTCCCTCCAGTGAAATTTGTATCATTGTGAATACCCTTTACAAAAATACTCCGCAACTGCTATGTTTTCCTAATTCCTTCGTAAAGTTAGAGTTTCTCCTTGATTTATTAAGAGGCTCCACCTTTCTTTGAATAACGAAAACATAATTTCACTTTTGAACTTTTAACCTGTTTGCCCCCATTATGTAGATCTCGAAACATTAACAAAAAGTTGGCCTTTCCAGAGTTCCAAATGTGTCAGTGATTGCCAAGATAGCCACCTTAAGTGATAGTTCGCACGATTCTATACAGTCTTTTCTTATGAGAAGATACAAAAAAATATATATATAAATATCTATATTATTTATTTTATATATATATATATATATATATATATATATATATATATAGTACTTACCGTTCAAGCAGCATAAGAGACATCTCTATAGCAGCAGGTATCATTTCTGTGTTGCTATATAACGGCAGAGGATCAGCAGCGATCGTCGTGCGTTGTGGACATGAAGCCGACCTGCTTTATTTTCCATAACTTGCACACCATGAATCATCACGCTTGTCTTTATGCAGCGCATTTATGAATAATGCATAGGGAGCCCTCCTGCTGAGAGGCCAACCGCCTCAAGATGGACGCTCTAAGCAGTCCAAGAAGTCTATGGCCCGCAGTAAGTTGGTTGCTAAATAGGACGATTGTCCCGAGGTGTCCCTGCGGGTCACCGGATTTACCGCTAATGACTCAATATATATATATACATTCTTCTTCTACCTTGAGGTGTTTCAAAGAAACGTACGAACACGCCTCAGATTTATGCTGTATAGTGAAATCCCATTCGATACCCAAGGAACGCGTTAATGCCAGCCGTTGATCGGTCGCTACGGAAACGCAGCAAGCGCCACGTGCAAGCTTTTGAACGACACGAGAAGTCCCAGTAGCCTCACAGACTGCACAGAAAATAAACTGAAGCAGCTATCCTCACTGTTCATGTGTGGTGTGCTAGTAGTTTTTCGTCGATTTCACATGAACTGAATTTGCAAATGAACTCACTTTTGCTGCTTGTTTGTATTTCAATCTTTATCTCTGTCTAGCTTCTCTTGTTAGGTAGCTCATTAGATTGCTACACTTCCCACCGAATCTGTGAAGGTCGCGCCCGAACGGTCGCAACAGAGAGGCAGAGGCTGTCCCTTCTTGGTGACCCCCTCTGGACCTTATCAGCTACAGTCGGTATTACTTCTACCTATCAAAACCTATCTAGAGAGATACACGAGGTGTGCCCTACAGATACCGGACACTCTATCCGTTAAGCCTACCAAGCTATGTTTTCAAACATGCACGTGTTTACTGGTAAGTCCCTGCCATTTGAAACGATTGAAGGCGGTGCGCAGTCGTGATAGCTCCGTTGGTCGTGGCAGCTCGATCTCGAACGAGCAACTCGTGTCCTTTTTGGCTGAGAGGCGACCTAGGCCGATTTAGGACGCAGGCAGAACGGCACCGTGCGCCACAGGAGGAGGAAACCACTAGAGTTGACTGGTTATCTTCGTCCTTCAAGTCGAGCGCGTAGATTTTCAAACGTTTCACCAAAAATCGTTTATATCACACGATTTCTTGGTAATAAATGCCGTAGGTGTCCTTATATGCGTTTTTGATCTGGCGCCATGATTAGATTGCAGTTCTTGCATCACCACGGTATCGAGCAGTGAAACAGGCACTCGAATGGGCATCGGTTAGTTCAGTTTGAGATCATCAGCACCCGCCGTATTTCTGCTAGTGTCAGCGAATTGTCGTGCAGACGGGGATCGTCTTTTAACACCAGCGTTCAAAATGAATGCCGAACGTCAGTCAAGATAGTCATTCTAGCAAACGAACGTCATTTGACCGATTGGGAATCGAATTCAGGATTTACAGCATAACGCATGAACGACTACGCCACACCTAATTGAAATATATCCACGGTTGCAGCCTGCAAATGTCGAGGAGGGCATACATACCCCCCTGCCAGATCGAGTCTAACACCTAAATGGCGCGTTATGGGTTGAATGAAGTATGTTCTCATTGTGTCTAACCCGCTTTATCGTATCTGTCCTACTGTCAAACGTCTAATGCTGATAATACTCTACTACCTGTTATTCTGAATGTCGCAGATGTTTGAGTATGGATAGATGTCAAAGGCGCCAGCCTGTCCAAAGATGTTGCTATTTTGAACATTGGCAGAATATGTCACGATTGGACGATTATGGCTACATGTGAGATCCACAAAATTCTTTAATCCAACGTCACAAATAGAGGAGCAAGAAGTTTCTGGAACAATACTCTCTCGCTCTCGTTCTACACACACACACACACACACACACACACATATATATATATATATATATATATATATATATTCAATGTGTAAACTTGTCTCGGGACTACTAGATGTGTGTTAAAATTCGTGCATAGTCAGGGTAGACCGTCTCTGAGACGAAGTTCACCAGTTCAGTTGACCTTTTCGATTTTCGACGTCCTAATGCTAAATACCGAAAGGGAACCAGCATCATTTAAACTGCTCGTGTTCATAGAAACTCCGCACGGACCATAGATTAGGTTCGTATAATTAATCACCCTGGGGGGGACCACCATTCTGCCAGTTAGAGACTCACTTCCAATGGAATGAACTTGCCCGCCATTGATGCAGCGCTTTCTAAATAGAGCAGGCTCGAGCTATTATAGATACCGAAGAAGGTGAGTAACATTTGATATATTTCATTATTTTAGCCAGTAAATAAATGATATATTTATATATATATATATATATATATATAATGTTTCATAATTCATATGGTTAACAGTGAGATCATTTTTCAAGGCAGGTCGTCCCCTCCGGCGCCAACGTGAGCAAGGTGTCCACGTATTAGGAGGACAGTGAATTATTCCTTTGGTCTCCAATAGTCCATTGTGATGGAGCTCACGCGGAATCACGAAGTGCTCTCTATGATCCGTTGATAGCATTTAGCCAAAGAGGAGAGGCCTACCACTTGGGCAACCGATCTAATAATCTCCTCCTCAAGTCATCAGCTGCTTACACACACAGATATATATATTCTTGTCGGTATATATATATATATATATATACTAGCAAGAATTGTGCTGTGTGAGGTTGGCCTCATATGTACCGTTAGGCGGTATCAAAGACATACGTGTTGCAGAACTCATCACGTATCAGCCCCAAGTCATAACACGTAGATGATTACATTTCGTAGTAATAATCACGTGTCAATGTATACACACACACACACTAATAGCATACCAAATTGAAGCTGACAACATCAACATTTCAGCGTTCTGTGACAGATGGATAGGGCACGACTGTTAAGCGAATTCTTAACTCGAGATCAAAGTCAGGCTGGGGAGATTTATGGTGGACACGCTATTCCCGCCGTTGACTAGCTGTTTGGTCATGATGTGCGGTTCTCTAAAGCCCTCGTCGAATGCCTCCTCCTATGAGGCATGTGTGTCTATGACTGGTACAGTGACGCTCAGTGGCGCAAGCCGGCTTAGTTTGCCTAGGCATTTGCTAACCGACTAACGGAACTAGATGTAGCGACCATTGAAGAAGGAAAGAAAAATGGAAAAATGAATATCGCACTATTAACACGGATGTAGCCGTGATGACAACGGGCGAACAGTGGCCATTTAGCCATCCTTGTTGGACATTGAGAATTACTACCTAACATCCGCTTTGTTCCCACTGTGGTTTGAACGGATGCATTTGGTTGAATCAACCCATCGGCGTTGCAATTCCACTGCTGATTCGCGGTTGGCGTGGCTTTTTAGTATAGTATATTTCAGTTGCGTCTAGCATCTAGAGCTCGTTTTCCTCCAAAAAAAAAAAAATAATAATAATCTAGTTGCGTTTTCCTAAAAACAAAAATGTCCGGGAGAAACACGGGAACAATCTGTGGCAGAGAGGCAATGCCATCGCCTTCCTCGGGACAATGTCGGCCTCACCCCCGGTCCCTGCTAATCCCCCCCTCCCCCAATAATCCCTAATTATAACTCCTAATTATTGTATGTTTGAATAAATGTTTAATTTAATCTGTGGCAGATATTTTTTCGTCTACGCTAATATCATCTCCGGATGAACAACCCGCGTAGGTTGTTTCTAGTCTAACGCTACGATACGGTGCACTGATTAGATCGAATAATTGCATGACAGATGCCAATGTTCGAACATTTGACGTCGTTTGGCATACGGATATTCAAATTGAACACGAATATATTTAGATATCCTTTAGGCGAATGCATATCCCATATACTCATACATTGCATTTATAAGGACACTCCTGCCGAAGTGGAAGTAATGGGAGCAAGTTGGGCAAGGGTCTTTCTTCGCTGCATGGCTAATAATGGACATTGTGGAGAAAGTTGGTCCTGCCCGTTCGTAATTTCTTAGTAGAGGCAAGTCTGTATGGCAAGGTCCTTGTGGTTGGTTGGCCGTGAGGGGGCCAGGCCCGCCTAAGGTCCCTTGAAAAAGGGAAGACTTCGTAGGTGAGTCGACTCCCAGTCACCTTTTTTACAGTTGGCTTACTGATCCACGCATCACAGAGGATCCGGGGTTGCTAGCGCAGTGACTGGCATGGCAAGGGGCTAGAGTATTCGTCGCAGTTCGTCACCCACTAGGTGTAGGCATCTCTCGGTGCTGGCGTATGAGGGTTAGTCCGCAGGGGGTTGACCGTCAACGCTATGGAGGCCGTGTGGCTCTCGTGTGCGAGGGGGTTTCCGGCTGTGCGAAGGACTCTAGCGAAAGTGTCACCTGGGCGAATGAAGGGTTTTCTCGATATCTTTTTGGCGCGTCTGCTTCAAGGCCTACGTGAAGTTCCTGATGAAGTTCGTTGGATCAAAGCCTGTTGGCAATCTGTCTATCAACTACTAATTAATTATCTATCGATTACGGTCGTATTCAAGTCTTGAAAATGAAAACATTTCACACAACTAATACCAAGAATTAGTTTCTTATCCGTTATTAAAAGTAGGGACTATTTCTGTCATTGCAAAAGAATGTTACATCATACATCTACGAACATCTGGTGTATATAAATAGAAATGTAGGTGGTCGTATCAGATATCGTAGATGTTATATCAGTTGCTATTTCCTCGCCTTCTAAGGCTGAGTTCCTGTCTACGTCATACCGAGTCAATAAGTGGCGGACTCAGCCTTGCCCCGTCGTCACAGCACACACATTGAGGGACTTGAAGAGAAGGAATAACTGAGAATTAGGTTGGCAGGCTACTTGCTCCATGTGGCCGTTGGCAGCCTTCTATATAACGGGACAATACGGCTGGACAGGTAACAAGTAGAAAATACGAAATGATATAACAAACGATAAGGCAAGCTCCCTTAATATCAAATCATAGTCCTGTCTAGATACTCCGAAAGGGCATTATATGTCCAAACTGACGTAGTGTCCAATATTGTAAATTATAACAGTCATATATTAAATATATACTCTTTCGACGCGACACCTTAACGAGGCGCCGCTCTTAGTGCACCGAACGACGAAACCCCTGACAATTTACAAGGAATACCCCAGAATTCCCACATTAGCCAATAGCTAATGTATTTCGGGACTCGTCGTTTAACCGCGCATATGTACAGCGTAACAACTTTCTGCGATAGTATCGGCGAGCTTTTGGAGTCCTAACGGAAGTTGTGATGTGTGTCAAAAAGAGCATTAAGTACCATCAATGCATGAATATACACCTGCGCTAAGTGGGTCGACGTCGTCTTGTTGGTACAACGTGAGAGATGTACGTATACAGCGCACTCAACCTGAACATCTCCCAGAGACCCAGAATATTAATATTGCATGCTATTTGATTTTAAAAATGTGAAATCGCCTGATTCAGTGGCAATTCCATGTCTGTGTGGACCCATGCAACGACTGCCCCAATTTTCTTAGGTCTAGCAAATACACGTACAGAGCTCTAAACACATGCACTTTTACCAAAAAATGCGTTATCTATTCACCGCATAAATCACATTTAGTGTTCATGTCTGTGCCGTATGCAATGGAATATTAACATCTATATATAATAATAATAATAATAATACAGATGATGTATTTAAACCAAGTGATAATAATAATAATAATAACAAGTAATACTCTTCAATAAATCCGATGCTACCACTCGCTATCGTAAGCATGGCAAACACGCAAGCTCAAAGGAAGCCCGTTGTAGCCAGCCCAGCGTTCAGTAGTCCACAGGGTACTCATATTCCGCGTTCTATTCGATGTCAGGGCGAATGGCCGGCTTCCCTTTTCGACCGCTGAAAGTGGTCGACATGGTTATGGTATCGAATATTCCGTGTGTACAACAGGACGAGCAGTATTGCGGGTTGTGGGCTGTTGCCTTGCCACCGATTCTCACTCTGCCAGGTTTGCTCGTTGAGCGACTATTATATAATACATTCTACCACTCGCATGTCTCCCGCTTGCTTGGCTGCCCGTTCGGCCGAATGTTGTGCCCCCGTTCGACATTGAGCCTTGTGGGACACCCCATCATATACAACAGCCAACGTAGCAGAACGCTGCGAGAGGCCGTCGTATAGACACAAACCATCGCTACAGGATGCTCACTCGTGGAGGGTGAAGGGAAGAGTTTCGTCGGTAGAGGGGCGGCTGGTTGTTGCAGGGGGGGGGGGGGGAGGCGGGGGGCGGTGGGTGAAAAGATTGCCAACTACGACTCCCTGCCTGTGTGCGTGTCCATGTCCATGGATGGAGTTGCTAGCAAGCAGAGTCTACTCTTCTGCACATTTAGCCTTCCGGTTGGTGGCTGGTTGTTAGCCCTCAGTCGGCCGACTGCTCGGTGGCCGTTCGACTTAACGTTAATGTACTTCCGTTGCGGCGGTGGCGGCGGCGGTGGCGGTGGCGGGCTAGCGGACGGGGGAGCGGAGATGAACGTGGGGAACGTGTCGCACGCAATCCTACCCGAGAGGCCGGGGCGAGCGCCCAATGGCGGAGAGGGAACAGAGAGCCTTTGGGTCCCTGTCCGGCTCTGCCACCCTCTCGGCAACTACCTTCGGCCCCTCTCTCTCTCTCTCTGTCTCTCTTTCTCTCCCTTACAATCGCCCTCTACGCGATAGCGTTCGTGTGGGCCATGGTATAGAGGAGACCCTCATGTAACACGCTCCGCCAATGCGGCGGCCAAGGCAGTGCACCGCGGGCTAGGGCCGCCTGCCCGCCTCGTTCGTCCTTTTCCGTTCCGGACTCAGGTTGTCAGATGTCGGTCCGACTGCCTCCTGCAAGCACAGTTGACTCAACGGTTGCCGATGAAGTGCGCTCTTACCGAACGCTTGACTCACGTCCTCTGCCCTGCCCTACTTTTGCTCTTGTATCCTCTCAAAATCAATAACACACCACCATTGATCTCATGATGACGACCCGTTTTCTCTCTCTCTCTCGCTTTCTCCCCTTCCTTCAATCTCCTTACTGCTCACTCGGGCATTGCTTCTCGTCGAATCCTTTGATTTGTCCTCATGGTTTCGTCCGGTCTCTTTCTCCATCGCGTCTATCCCTCGTCGGCCGAACCGGCCGGCTGATTCCATTTTAATTTAGTCCATTTATTATATTCCTTCATATGCGTTGTATGCTTGTCGGAAATAGGGTTGTACATCGCAGAGAGAAATCGGCTAGCGATCCGAGACAATGAGAGAGAAGGCAGCGATAGTGAAGGATACAGTGTCGTGGATGGGGGGCATCCAGCAGACCCCCAGCAGCGCTCGTGGGGTGGCTGAGCTTTCTCCATCGTTCTCTGGTGCTGATTTGCGTGGCGCGCTCGTTGCTCGCAGCCGGCGCGCCGGCTTGCCTTGCTCTCGCAATGCATCCATTAATAATTCAACTTGACTGCAACTTCAGATCCGTTCAAGCAGCGGGAGCGCGCACGTGCACCGGCGCTAGGCCGCGTAGCAGGTCCAACCGCCGTTGGTTCGTTGTAGGGCGCCGTCATCTGTAGAAATCCGCGGAGTTCTTGTTCTCATGCGAGTTGCGTGCACCCAAGAATGACATGATGTTCGTATGTGAACGGACATGTGTGTATGTGTGTGTGTGTGTGTGTGTGTGTAAGTGTATGATTCTTCCGAACAATTAAATAGCATTTATAAAGCCGCCACCCGATATCCCGAAGGACCCGAGCTACTGCTTAGTGTTGCTGTTACTGTCGCGGTGGCGTTGCCGCGACGGTCGCCTCCGTCCCCTCAGACCCCTCATCCCTCACAGTATCAGCAGGATCATCAGCATTATGACACTGTACAAGACCGATTAATCACAAGAGCTGCCTGCTTGGCCAGCAGGCCGGCTTTGACGCGGTTTCGGTATCGGCTGTCGGGAGAGAAAGGCGGAACCACCCAGCTCAAGTGTCTCTAGGGTGTGCTTGGCGCAGACGCAATCGCAGACCACTGTCGCTGGCTGCTCCACCAACGTTGCCGCGAGGCAACGCCGTCGTGTCCAAAGTGTATTCTCGTCATCCGCATCCTCCCTGTTCCTCTCTGCTCCAGCATCGTCATATATTCAACGAGTTCATCCAGTGTTGCCTCGAGGACGCGGGACACAGGGCTGACGAAGACCCACCGGGCGTGGACTAAGACGGGCACACAGACCGAACGCGCCACGATTGCTGCCAGCGTCAACGACTGTTATACATCGCAGCAGACGCCGACCGCAACAATACAGCGGTGGCAGCGTCTCCATTTTGCATCAACCGGTGTCCGCGACGTCGCGGGTGGTGGTTTCTCGTTCGGGCTCTCCCTTCTCCCGACCCCTTCTACTGCTGTCACCACTGCAACGGCCGGAGCTAGCTCAGCTGACTAGTGGCTGACTGGTACCACGATCATCGCTGCCTGTACAGGCTACCCGCTATCTTCATTCGCTGCGTCGGCCCCTCTCTATTCAGGCGCGATCAACTGTGTCGCGCTCGTTTTATACCCGTCGTTTGTCGTACGAGAAAGAAGAGACGAGACGAGAACTGGAACGATGCCTTCGGACGCACGCAACCCCACACCTGCCCCGAAGCCCCTGCCCTGAAACGCTCTACGGAGCTGGTTGCGTTCCCCATTTGCTCATCGGCGAGGGGGTAACGCGCGGGGCAACGGCCGGGGACACGGGACTAAAGAGTGGGGCTGGCCTAAAGGGGTTTTGAGCATCCGGGACTTCGGGTCTCGTAGCTGCTGGGGTGCATTGCTCTAGTTCCCGAGAAGAATGCAGCAGAGCCGAGCCGGACCAGCCGGCGCAGCGACGCGATCGGCAAGCGCAGGCAACGAGAAGAGAATGTAAGCGACGGACGAGCAGGCAAACGAGCAGCCCAACGCGGGTGGCTGAGCGCGGGCGAACACGGATGCGCGCTCAAATTTAAATTTGTCCAAATGGCAAAATGGTAGGGTTGAATGGCCACCGCGCAAGGGGTCTATGCATGGGGTTGAGTAAGCGTCTCGATGGCGTGTTGAGGGGTGCCTGAATGTGCTGGTACTGCTCGACGTATGAGAAAAAAAGTGCAGGCGGAAGCAGCGCTTGGAGCTACAGCCCCAAAAATGGGATATTTGCGAGGCTCCTCAGCGGGTAGCTCATTGCCACTCCTG
The DNA here is from genome assembly GCA_019614645.1 of Stratiolaelaps scimitus. Classification (NCBI taxonomy): domain Eukaryota; kingdom Metazoa; phylum Arthropoda; class Arachnida; order Mesostigmata; family Laelapidae; genus Stratiolaelaps; species Stratiolaelaps scimitus. The sequence continues at coordinate 1,446,832 of JABWDB010000011.1, read as the reverse complement.
TTCAGGGAGGGCATGCATTAAGTCCGCTTGCTGCTGCCGTTATTGCTGCTGTTGCGCTCTATCAGTTAGTGCTGGATTGTGTAGTGTCTATGCTTGTTGGCGCAGTACAGGCGCGCCGAAACGACTGCGAAGCGGTGGTGGCAGCGACGGTGAGGCCCAACGCCAGACGTCCCCGGTCAAATAGCCCTCAAATACCAGCCAATGGTGTGGCCGAGCCTGCAGACCTCCGAAGTGGGCAGGGTCACTCAGATTTCCGCTAGCCAGGCGCAAAGAGGTGACGAAAGAGCGCAAGCCAGGGAAATCCCAGCCAGTATAGGGTCCAGCTGCAAGCGGATGTTTGACTGGCCGCTGCGCTCTTCATGACCTACTCACGCCAGCGCGACACAGCGGGCAGAGAAGCAGTACAGTAAACTGAGTAGCCAAACTCTTGTGATGCCCTCCTCGGCCTCTCCACCCTTAAAGAAATTCTTCTCGCGCGTTTCGTGCAGCTTGCCTGCACTGCAAAGCAATTGGCAGCCAGCGTCTGGGAACAGCAGTGGTTGGGAAACCGAAAGAGCGAAGGGAACGTATCAGGAGCGGTCATGGTGGGGGGGCCAGATTCAGCGGCCGCCGTAGTCAGCAAACTATAAGGGGTACACACGTGGCAAACGTTGAGGTCCGTCCCGAACAGCACTTGTCTTGGAGGAAGACGCACAAACGAAGTAGACAAATTCCTCCGAGAGAGGCTAAGACAGAGAGAGAGAGAGAGAGAGAGTAGAGAGATGACATGAGACGAACCACCACCGGGATGCGGGAATTCACCCGATGACAAAGGCGCCGGCTGATTTGATGATGACAACAACGAGTCACGGTGCGAGAAGGATCGGGAAGCGCCGGAACGAACGGAAGGATCCATTGAACTGCTACACAACGAGGAGACAGAACAATTTGAGGTCCGGCCCGAAATAAGCTCCTATTTCACCGTACTAACGCAGCAAAGTGTCCTTTCCCTGTGTGTGTGTGTGTCTGTCTATAGGCAACGTATCGTGAAGCCTAGACGTAGAATGTTTCCCTGCAGATCCCGCCCCCCCCTCTCCAGTTCTGTCAGTAGTTCACCCCTGGCAGACATTAATGCAGCGAGTATCCAAGGATATTCATTTGTGGCCGTCCCCTTCGACATTTGCTTGCTGTTCGTTTTCTCGATTCGTCGGTCAATTCACACATGGCTACGATCGCTGGAGCTGAACCATTGCTTTTTCCTTTCGTTCGCTATATGGGATATGCTTGGCTTTACTAATCAGTCGATAAGAAAAAACAATTAATCGACGTGTATTTGCACTCGGTGAATAGTTCTACTTGGTGTAATGAATTATAACGGAGTAATCAGAGGGTGGTCAATGGAATCCTATTGAAATAAATGTTGTGAGCTGATTCTCCGTAGGAATATTCCTGTTTCCCATTAGGTATTAGCTCAGAGCTTCTTTGATACTCATTTCTGTGGACAGGTTGCGCAGATGTCTTGGTAAGAGAGTGGGGGAAGCTCAATAAAAAAGGACTTCCTAAACAAAAATGTATATAAACAGCGTCTTACAATACCGGCCGTCTACTGTCCACAAAGTGTAATAACCACTAAAACAAAAGTCTCCCATATGGGCAGCTCATGCACAGATAATTATCATATGATAGGTTATATAAATGGCGAGAATATAGGCAAAAGTGGTCCTGACCGGTCCTCATAGTAATGCCCAAAGGTTAAGTAAAAAAGAGGCCAATCAGATTTGGGATGATCCAAGGCCTGTCAGCTCAAAAAAGAGATAAAAACACAAACGTTATTTCAATGAAGCACGTCAGATACCTAGTGACACATCTTGTTTACGCGTGGGCCTAGATCATTAGCTAGTTTATTGTCACGTCATTGAACCAGATTTTCTGAAGCACTTCTATGGTGAGCCGGCCTTTTAGTACCTTGCGCCGTACGCGCGGTGGCTTGGACGGCTAAGTCTCAGCCTATCGGAAGCCAGAGCGTGCAGCTTCGAGCCCTGCTGCGTAAGAGAGCTTAAGCATTGTAAAATTACAGCTCCTTTAATAAACCTTAGCCTAACCTTTAACCGTGTAGTATAGTAAGTACTATAGCCGCGACTCGAAAGCTTTCGTGCCGGAGCTCCAAACCGCTGGCTTGTAGGCCTGACAGAATCAATGTTCCATTATAGCGCAGTATGGTTACTCGAGCCACGAACACAGTGGGCGTGCTGAACTTTGGGGTGGATTTGCCTCAGACTCCAGCGAACAGCTGCAGCACAATATTTCTATCAAGGTTGGCGCCCCTGACAGGCCACAATACAATGATTCTCCCTTGATGTGTGTGTCCCGTCAGCTAGCGAAATTAAGAATAGAAACTTTCGGACCAACCCAGCAGAATGTGGCGGATATATCTTGAATTTTTTCAACCTCGATACCACACGTTCGGAAAATCCATCATTCAACTTTTCTAGCTCTCTAGTTCTCAATGATGCTAGTCAACTTGGAACGGGTTTCTTAATTGGGATTGAGGACTGCAATTGTGCCCTTGGAACTAGGATTATCTAGCACTGATTAGGTTACTGCCCTTTGTGCACAGCGTCCGTCGCTGCCACCGGGCTCGACGTTGGTTACTCTTCATTGCTACTCTTCAAGGAAATATACAAGGGAGAACATGCTTTTTTCGTCCCAGTAAGATCATACATAGACAGGGACAGCTGTTTCAAGCCTTTGCAGTTTACGCACAGATGGGACGCCGTGCTGCGCCATTTTAGAACGATTTGAGTAGGCGGCGGGTTTCCGACTACCACGACTTGTTGGAAGACTTCTCGCGCCTTCTTCATTGCCCCCGTCATCCTGAACAGGCTGTCCCTTGTTCCTCTTGCAACCAACTGTCTAGCGTCTTGGTAAGCCACGTATATTGCCACGGCTAGTGGTGTGTGACCTTGCGTCAGGTATGTGACAACCCGCACACACACTATCTACTGACAAGGCTACGGGGAACCACATGTTTTATTTTACTTCACCCACCCCCGGCTGGCCCCCATCCACGGTCATTTCGCTGCTGAGCACATCTCAGCAGCGCGAATGACGGCATCAATGAAAACCCACTAGCAGTAGAACAAGAAGGTCGCTGGAGGACGTCACGCGGAGCGGCTCCTGCTCGAGGTCGTAAGTATTCGAGCGGTGCTGAAGTGCTAACACCTCGAAGCTACCTTCGTCGCTGCCGTCCGCTTGGCTCGCACCCGTCGCGCGATGCCGTTGGATCTGTTACGATCGCCGTGAGGTTGGCTCGAGGCGGAACTAGCATTCATTGCGTTCCTTCCCGTTGTACTCAACTTGCTCGAAATCATGGGGGGGCGGGGGGTCGCGGAGGGGGGCGGAGGGGGTGGATTGTGGCATGAATACGACGAGCGGATGCGTAGGGTTGAGGTCGCCAAGCCTCGCCGGCTGCCGTTGGTGATGACGGCGGAGACTATGGCCAGCAAGTTTAACAACAAAGGAAATTGTCGGGTACAGCGAGGTCGACGGAGGCGGTGGAGCTCTTCGAGGGTCGTCAGTAGGCGCCGCACGCGCGCGTCAAATACGCACCTACGTAGCGCGCTACTTGCTCGTTGTGCACGACGGATCTATCAGGGACCGGAGAAACGAAGGAGGGTCGTTGAAGCACGTTGACAACAGCTGCAGAAGCAGTAGCACCATGACCACCACGAGAAGCAACGCCCACACACTCATCCTGTCTCGGGGCAAGCCAGGCAGCTAGCTCTGACAGCCTGAAGAAACCCGCGAGGAAGAAGCCACGCGGGGCCCGGGGGGGCCGCGACCAGGGACACGGGACCGGAACTGCCTCCGCATACGTACTGATACTGCGTTGCGAGCTGCGAGCTGACGCCCACAGCCATCTTGGCCGTCTAGCGCGTTGGCCGTAAGCCGGTTGTAACTCTGGAATTTCATTTTAACCCCAATATACAACTGAAGAGAAGAGGAACGGCAGCGAGAGCAACAGCGTCGGCGTTTCTCTCGTAGGACGTGCCGCGGCGAGCCTGTTGGGCGGGGGTACGGGGAACTCCGGAGTCGGAGCGGATGAGAAAGATATAGGCAACGGAGTTCTGAGACGTTTGAGAAGACCGAGAAGGAGACGAGGAGAGAAGAGCGAACGGAAGAATCTAAGGGGTTTGGGTCGGCATTGGGGGTCGGGGGGGGGGGGGGCTACGGCGAAACATTTGCAAGGGATCGTTTGCCCGTCACGGGCAACGACTACGACACTTGGACTGGTTATCTTCCACTGGTCGCGGGCGAGCCCTGCAACGCCTGTCCCGCTCCGCGAGCTGCTGGCAACTCACAGGGGGAGGCGGTTATAGAGGAGACGACTGAGCTGGGCCACGATCGCTAGCCGAGCATCGTTCTGCTCCCTGTGCAGAGCGGCTCTGCGAGCAGCACGCTCATGATTGTAAAATGAGCTCTGAAACTCGCTTAGACAGAACAACGAGGAGACAGGGCCGAGGGGGGCGACAACGATGTACGGTTGAAGCAAGCAAGCGCGAGTCCAAGCGAGGCCGACGACTCGCTTGTGCTATAATACTACTCGTCGCCAGCCTGTGTACGGCGTGAGTCAGAGAGGAGCGAGCGAGGGAGCGTGAAACTGCGCGGACTATGCCGAGGCCGAAGGGCAGCATGAACAAAACAACGAGAGAGCTCCCCGTTCAACCCGGACCTTTACATTCCCCTATCCTCTCTAACGTGAACATGGGGCCGTGCGCCGCCGTTGCGGAACATGCAGCTCGGCGTCCGGAAAGGATCTAGGAGGGTCTGGCACTTGGAGACCCCTCGACAGTCTGCTAGCAGCGAACAGAACGTAGCACTCCTGTGTACGACTCGCATGACCCCGTACAGCTAGAGTACGGCTCCTACGCAATATATCCGTACCCCGCGGGGGAGGGTTTGTATAGTCCGCAGATACTAAGCTGAGTGAAAGGAGATGGGTAGCTTCAAAATGCTGAACAGCTCCGGCGGAAAATACGGCACGGGATCATTTGGATGGCTCCTCGGAAGAAGGAGGGAGGGAAAGAGAGAGACTAATAGAAGCAAGTGACTACATCTTGAAAGTTCGTCGACCATATGGGACGAGTTGCGCAATTCTGGGTCAGTCTCTTGTCGCTTAGGCCAGCTTAGGACTGGTTATGTCCTGGGCTAATCCTTCTCAGTCCTAGGGATGGGATAGGTAGGAGGGGCTCGACATGGAGGCACCAATATTACGGGTTACTGTTTTCACGAGATTAATCTCGGTACTTATCATTGTTCTGAGGGTGTAGAGCCACCTGCGGACGCGCAGAAATTACCCGTCAGTGGGTGAAGCCATGATATGAAGCCACTTGGGGATGTTAATCAATCGCAATAGGACGGGATATTTCGTTATAATCGTCGACCTCGCGGGGCGAAAAACCTTTGATATCGCTCGCGACAAATACAATTATAATAACGCACTTAGTAGCCGTTGGATATAGGATACAGGAGACTTATGCAGCGCAGCCGACAAAATCCCCTAAAGAAAAGTGCCGCAACCAGGTCGACATGACGCATTCGGCGGAAATCTACTCAATGAGCCTGCGTATCTTGTTACATCAAGGGTCGTGTTATAAATATCGCAAACATTGCCGATGCCGGAACGCCCCGTGCAGCAGTTCTAGGTAAGGATGTAGCGTACACCTGTATGAAACAGTGGAGCTCCGCCTTGAGGTCACAATCACTCGACCTCTCTCACCCAGTCGGCTATAGCCTTGATGGCCGATCTTGCCTAGATGGGCGCTATTTTTGCTTAACAATGCTGGGCTCTCAAGCAGTAACAACGACTGCGACAATGACAACGAAGACAACGCTGTATGTAATTATAGGATTGGTGTGCGATATATCAAAAAAACAATACAACACAAAGTTGGTTTATTAACGAAATTGCAGTTTTTTAACAACGCTTATGTTCTTTTCTCTTCTTAAATGTTCTCACCTCTGCGCTTGTTAGCTTACATGACCGTATACTACTTGGCCTCGCGTGCAGCTACCCTCGAAACTATAATATATCGGACATAAATGTTTCCTAATGCATAACAAATAAAAATAATATTTTATAATATATAATATAAATGTTTTCCTAGCCATGTAAATGAACAATTCCGACGGTAACTTCAAGCGGAGTTGTTACTTTACACCATCCCGCTTTGACCTGTTCATTTGCAAATATTACAGGAATATATGTATTGTTGAAATCACACACGGCTTCAGAATGTTTTCCAATAGATGACAGATGTATTATACGCCAAGTAAACACAGCTATTCTCGAGCGTATCGTATCCTACCGGGCCTTCCTCCCCCTGCATGAGCATGCTGAGGTTGTGGGAATTAATAACAAAAATGAATTGAAAATTACGAGACGATTTACCATTTGCAAAATGTCCACGTGAAAAAGGTCTATTCTTTTTAAAAAACCCTACACCGTACTCTCCACCGTGGACCATGTTTCAGAACTACTGCATGCTACGGCATACAAGGTCTGTCTATAGTCAGTCGACGTAATCCAGCGTTACGGGTTGCAACGACGCTTTGTCGTCGCTCGGCCACTAATAGCCAGATGAGAGACTGGCGGGCAGGCCCGCGAGCCAGGCAGTTGCCCAAGACCCGGGAGCTATCGGTGTGAGAGGAGTTATGGACAAGATGCTACCGAGGCACGAGCTTCACTGTGGTGTAGACGCCTCATGGACCCTGTGCTCCCCCGTGATTCGGTGCCACCCGTCCCGCTCGACTAAGATGAATGGAACAACGAATGAATTAATGAACGGATAAAGGTCTCTTTACTTCGCGCGCGCTTGCTTGCTCTCTCCCTCCCACAATTTTTTTTCCGCTATTTTTCCCTGTTGGACGATATGAATGAAACTCTCGTCCACCGTCCTGCGTCTTCCTTTGGCCTTCCTCCTTCTCTCGCATACTTTACGTCCTTGAGATGATTTCGGGGGATGGCCTGAGTCTGGGCCTGCGTGGCAACGCCGCGTCCTACTGTGATGGCACCGAGATCTTGGCAAGCGTCTGTGCCTCAGTAGCTCATACGCTTGCTAACTTACACCACCGCCCCACACCCCCGTACGATCTCCACTTAGCGTCTGTTGTTCTGGTGTATCTCTCTAGCCTGCTGGCTTTGCTGTGTTTCTGAGTCTCACGCGAGCGTGCCCCATCGCTCCCCCATTGTGTATCGCTCTCACAGCCGACTTCATGAACACCTATCACTCCTTTTTCCTGAGGCAGAACAAAGCGGTCGTTACCCCTCCCGAATCCCCTCCGCCCAGTCCATGAAGCACATGAAGAAGTGGCAATGACGTGTTCTCCGTCCATCATATACAACGATACGCCCCTCCCTCCCTTCTGCCCCAGCTGGCTATCGGTTATTCTTCAAGTTCGTCTCGCTTGTTGTTGTTGCTGTTGTGATGAGTCGAGCTGGAGTGAACAGCGAGCAGGGTGCAGGCGATATCCGTTTCTGTCTATCGCGCGGAGCGGAACGGAGATTTTGAGACGAGCTGCGGGTTCGACAAAGAGGTCGACAACGGCACGCTGAAGGTCTCTCAGGGGCGCAGACGATAACCCACCGAAAGCGTTTGTCACCCCGCTATGAGCTTCAATGTGAGAACGATCAACGGGAAAGACTCCTCTCCTTCACTTAGGCAATATGATACGTATGGAGGCGACGTCCGCATATGTGTGCTTGGTTATGAGACAATGCTCGGCTCGCGGTTGTATGAGCAGCTGCAGACAAGGACGCGTGGGTGGTTTTCAAAGAGGGATTACAATGCTCAAGGCTCCATATCGTACCCAAGGGGGCCGAGGATTAGGGAGAAGATCGAGCAAATGCGCTCTAGAGCGAGATAGAGATAGGTATCGAGGAGAGTGCCTCTGGGGAGTGATGACGGCTTCATTAGCTTCGGAACAGGGTATAGTACATCGATGAAGAAAAGACGACATCCTTACGGGACCGTTTTTGCATGAGACTTTCATAATAAATCCACCGGAGAGATACATGTATGTCTTGAAATGATGCTTATAACATTTGCACATAGTATACGCATGAGTACTACGCCACCCCGATAGGTCCTTGAATTTAAAGGTTGTTCTGAGGCCTGTCACACAGAGGAACAGCTGAGAGTAAGCTCAAATGTACCACCGATTGAATATACGGATGAATTAGCCGATAAAGCACGAATGCACGAGTTGCACCCAACACTCATCATACCAACACAATTGTGTGGGACTCATGAAGGCCCCGCACTAAATCCGCGTACCTCCTCACCGCTCCCCAGATGGCTCGGATAGCTTGCAGCAATACTTCGACTGTTCCATCCGGGGGATCATACAGTCCTACAATTGGCCATTGGGTGGGGACGTCTGACTCAACAGAGCCGACCCCCCCTCCCCCAGCGATATAACCATTCTGTCCTGGGGAGTTATATGATCTTTGCCTGGCCTTCTCCATCTTATTCTTCTTTTTCATTATAGTATCTATCCAGGTAAGCGCAGTGTTAGTTAGGATAGCACACAACAGATTAACCTGTCACCCGAGTGGAACAGCTGGGAGTCAGCTCAAAGCATGTAGACTAATGTATTCGGGCGTCGTCTCATCTCTCTTCGTCTATTTAGACAATCAGTTCAAGAATTGTCAACTTAATCCCAGACTCAATAGCTTTGGACGTCTTTTCCGGAAACCCCCCAATCATTCGAAAAGAAAAATGACTTATCCAGTTATTTCTATTAGATATTAAGTTCACAATGGCGTTACTGATGTAGGTCTGGCCTATGACCTGATATGTCCGCGAATATGGCTAGCGCAACTGTGCTATTTCTAGCATCCGTTTACAAGCACGATGTTTGTATTATTGAGATTCTTCTTATTATTGAGATCCTTGCAAACCAGCGCAACGCCGTCGAATTTCACTGCTATTTACTTCACGCCGTCTCTCTTCAACGCTTTCACGCCATTATCAGCATACTTTTTTTCCCCATCTATGAACAACTCACCGAGATTTCCTACAATAGCGTACCGCCCCACAGACTAACATAGAGAAATCTTCAAATTTCGTCGTTGCTGGGGTCGACGTACGGGGGTGACTATATGGAGGGGGTGCAAGAGACAAAAAGTCCTCCCCAGTTCTGCTCCCGCGAGCAGGCGCCGTAGTGTGCTGAGCATTATACTATACATCAGCACGGCATATTGCTTGCTCACTTAGTTCGTTAAACGAAGCCAAAGCTCGGCGCGCAGGCAAATGTGCGCTGGGCCAGGAGAACACAACACGGAACGCCGCTGCGGCCAGCTCACGCAAGGCGAGGCTGGCCGAAGCCAAGCTTTCACGCTTTCAGTTAAATGGCTTAACCTGATTAATCCTGAACTGCTGTGGTTCAGACGGTTTTCCAGGCCCTTCGACAAGGCGAGCCGCCCCCTCCCGCGCGCGTTTTGCAGCTCAGCAGTTCGTCCGTAACCGTCGAAGCACAGATCTCGTGGCGGCGTCGTAAAGCAGCGCGTCTAATTAGCGAATGTGCCTGCACTTTCTTCGGTGATTTTAAGAACAACCTCCCCGTTTCCACCAGCCAAGGACCTCGTGCCCACACCGCTTCCTTGCCGCGGTTTCCCGTTAATTTCACCTCGTATAACTCATACACGTTGTCGGCGTGGAGGTTTGAGCAACGGGACATTCTCCTCGAGCGAGGTCTCATTGTGCGTCCCTAAACGAAGCCCTGACCCGATGTCGACCGACGCAAACTGAGTGGCCCATTGCGAACAGAGAGGATTCGTTGTTCAAAGTCACCGCCCACCTATGTAGGATCCCGATGCAAACTCCTTATGAATTGTATCGGCTGCGCGCTACAAGAACCTTGCCATATTGAGGTACCCCAAGGGTCGGTCTGAAGGGCATTGCTCAGCGTGGACAGGGGTTTGTATGATACATCGTAAAAGAAACTTGAAGGTTGGATACAAAAGAGCCACGAGAAGATAGGAGCCGGTAATCCACACACCACCAGGAAATCTCATGCAAATGGGTTGTGTCCACAAATTCTGTTCGCATACTTTTGATATTTGCGCCGCTCGCACTTCACGCTAAAGAGCGTACAGACCAATGGTGACAGGCAATATTGTCGGTTTGCTTGACGAGATTGCGTTTTGAAAATTCGCAATGATGATTTCTGTCGCCGGTTGTCTCAGTGGTCTAGAGTCCGATGATTCGATTAAAGACTTCTCACTTTGATGCATATTTCAGCCAATTTAACGTCAAAAGTATTGCTCCCCCATATGACGAACAGGTACCATCAGGTTGTCAAGCAACTACAATATGACATCCATCTATAAACCCGATAGATATTCCCATTGTACACTTCGCTAATCGAGTCCGGCCGCTGTAAATGTTCCACGTCCCACCGCTGACAGTGGACTAAAGCCTTTTTGCTCTCTTCTTAAAGAAACGAACAGCGAAGGTGTTCTCACTAATATAAATTCTATTTAGCGAACCTCGACCGTTTATATCGAGAGACAAAGCCGTCCAAGACACCGGTGTATGCACTCTATGTGACATGTACGAGCGCTGAGAATTTTCCTGGCTGACTCAGAACGCCAACATTTGACGTCCACAGTGTAACTGCTTTCGGCATCCGAGTACGCATGTGTATTACGTACAACCCATCGAGACCGAGTTGGCATACTCATCCGTTCTAAGGCCCCAGTATAGGGCCGGTTTCAGGACGCCGCGTCTGCGATCGCATGATGATGCAGAGGACAGTTGGTTTTCTTGCGTTTTTTTAATTACGCTGTCTCCCGACCTGAGTCCCCCTTTAATCTGTCGGCTTCCTCAAGGCTTGCAAATCCATGACAATCATCCTTCCTGCCTTTTGCCATGTACCTTCCGTGCATTTGCACCGAAGTTTGTCCTTGGGTATTCATGGTATCCAACAGTGGATCAATGGGCCTCGTTGCGGTTCGAAATACGCTCCTAGGTGATCGTCTCCGCCGATGGAAGGCCGCGTTATAGCCTGGCTAACTAGCTGTATCTCTCTACGGGTCTCGATGAGGACCTTCTGCGAAACGATGTCTCATTCTAAGTTATCTGTTGCGATGGTTATGGAAGGAATTGTATGAGATGCTGAGTCAGGTGCTATGGGCCTAACCATGCGAGCTACGTGATCTTAGCAAGTGAAGTTTGAAAAAAGAAGACAACAACGAAAACACGAGTGTCACGAGTCTATACGACCACTACAACTCCGAGCTATTCTGTCTCCGGGCTGTCAATCTCCGAGTTGCTGCTCTGAAGTCGGTGGCCTCTGTTATTCACTGGTTCTCGCTCGCTCTCTCCCTCTCTCTGCTTCCCATCGGGCCTCTCCCACCAGAAGATCTGTGAAAAGGAAACACTAAGGGGTAACCTTAATCCTCAACAGTTATAATTATTTAGATTGATAAACTTAGAATATTTGTGGATTTATCATTTACTTTGTAGAACATTTTTGCACTTAGGCTGTAGGCAAAAGCATAGAAAGAGTCGATTATGTTTTTATGTATTGAGGGAGCATCAATACAGACTTATGATTGATTGTACTTATTATTATTATTATTACTCAAGGTATATTATACTGTTATTTATCTGTTTAACACTTATTGCGCTACTATTTTGCGAAAGTGTACTTATTTGTACAAGGTATAACCCTGTAATGGCAATATTTCATTTCACACCAATGATGAACACACCGCGCTATGTAACCCAAAACCGCTCGGCACCGACACCCCGTAACGCGAACTCTTGGTTGAATTTCATCACTAGCAGCCGCTATACGATGGTCACCCACCTTATCTACAAAACTAACAAGCACAACGACTGCATCAGTTTACATGTATCCATGTAGATTTCAACCGGTGTTTGAACTGTTCCTAGTCGCTGTCGCTAATCCTGTCTTGCTCCGCTGCGCTGGTGACAAAATCCTGGCGCCGACTTGTGTCCATGTCTCACTTGATACGAGCAGCAGCAGCGGCTCTTCCAACGTTGATTTTTTCCTCCACCTTTGCAAAAACCAGCAAACCTCCACCTGGCTGCCGAGCACGCCGAGCTTGCGTCATGTGCATCACCACTTTCAATTCTGCAAGATAATCTACAGTTAATTGATCCACTGAGTTAATTACAGCTAATTACTTCCGTTTGCTGATGAGCTGCGTGCATTTGTCGTCCTTGACTTGTTCTGTGGCATTGCCCCAGTCTCGCTGATGCGTCGGTTGGCGACCTTCGTGACTTCGATCCGCGCGGTCGGATCTGAAGTCGGGAGTAGGGTTCGTTGCAATTACCGGCATGCACAGCTATTTTCGGTAAATACACTGCTGGCAGTGCTGTACTCTGCTACCGCGTCGCCTCGGCCGCCCCCTCTCATGCGGTGGGCTGAAATCGCCTTTTAATTGCGTGAAGCGCCCCGGGATGATCGTTCCGTGGATGCGATCGAGTTTGCATTTTTAACACTCGCTCGGTCCAATTGCCTTCCTTGAAGGGCAGCGCAAGCATGTGTCGGTTCTCCGAAAACTGGTGGGAGTCTACAAATCATTTGAGAATTGGCAGTATAACCCTAATGCACGTTTCTGGGTAAGGGGTATATATAAATATATATATATATATATATATATATATATATATATTATGTCGATGCATAAGTTCCCGCCCTTTCATGAACAATGGAAAAATGACGCACTCAGATCGATTTAAGCCAATTCACATCTTCATTATGTACACCCCGTTGTTGTTCACGACCTCCTTCCACCTTTCAATAAGCTGATGGATTCCATTTTTCCAAAAGTAATTGTTTTTTGAGTTGAAACAGGCAACCACCCCCGTTGAAGGTCCTCCGAAGTGTCGAAATGCCGGTCACTCAAAAAATTCGCCAGTGAACGAAACAGGTGGTAATCTGTTGGAGCAAGGTCTGGCGAATATGGTGGGTGCGCAAGAACTTTCCATTCGAACGCTTCAAGTGCCGCTTTGGTGTTTCTCGCTGTGTGAGGCATTGCGTTGTTGTGGAGGAGGATAACGTGGCCTCGCCTGTCGGGTCTCTCCATCTGAATAGCCTCGTTTACACGATGCAACTGGACTCTATAGACGTCGCTGATAACCGTCTGATTCCTCTCCGGCAATTCCCCGTTTATGGAACGTTCCCAGTCCCACCAAATGCACAACATGATTCATGATCCAATATATCTATATATATAGGAATGAAATAAAACGCATTTTTGTGCAACATTGTAATGAAGTACATTTTCACAATTGCCTATTATTGTAATACCTGTGCATCCTAGCTGGCACAAGCAGAGGATGCTTATGGGGACACCGTATGTTCTATGTTATGGACATTGTCTACGAGAAGACATGCATAATTAAGGACCACCTCGTACAGAATAAATTAAGTATCAGTTGCCATTATCACAAAGAACCACGTACGTTAATTATTAATAGAGTTATAAAAGACAGAAATTCGTCAGTAATTTTGACCGATCCTGTTGATGCTTTAAAAACAAGGTCACATGTACTTTGAATATTATACGAATGTCGTCGTTTTATGCACAAGCTGGCCCGACAAATTGCTACATTACCTTAGTAGTCAAAGTTGCAGTGCAGGGATACGTAGGGACGTAATTGTCTCCCTTTGATAAGGCAGAGGTCTCAGTAATTTTTCGTTCTTCGCTATTTGATACACTCTTATATATGTAGTCTGTATTTGCTGAGAATACCTTAGTTACGAGCATGTTTACCTTGGTATTGTACAAACCTTAACACTCAATGCTAGGTAACTTTCTATCGTATCAACGCAATCTACCACCTAAGTCTGTGCCATATTCAGTTTAGGCTCAACATAGTCCTAGGCCAAAAATACATTAGTCCTTTAACCCGACGCAAAATACGCTCACACCACAATATCGCCTCTCTGAGGCCTTTGCGCCCTGTGTTCCTACCGATCTTTCGATTGTATCGCAATCTATGAGATGCTCGTCGAGTGCCCAACGAAAATCCCGTGTGTCCTAATAGCACCCCGATTCGAGTCAGTCACAATCCCATTGCAACTTTTTAATGAAGCTGCACCTGGCCCACAGTTGAAGTTGCTTAAATCATAACGGGTGTCTCTTCGCTTCGACAGAAATGACGCCCCAATGCAAGCGGGCGAGATTCAGCTTTCACTACCCCGCCAATTCCACCGTGGGGGCTTTTTTTTTGTTCGTGGCCTCAGCCCCATCAGTTTCTTCCGCTTCGGTTGGCTCGTGCGGTTCCCGTGGCTAGGTATCAACTCGAACAGCAACGAATACTACTGTGTCGCTGAGATCCGCGCGCATCACAACCACCATCAGTTCCACACAAACTGTAGCTTGCGGTTAGCATCGCTGGGATGAGATTTGCTCATTAGAAACTTCTATAATAGAGCGGGACGCGTCTCGGGGCTGCTAGCAGCAGGAGGCACCTTCATGCTGTCACCGTTCAAGAAGAAGGACGCATGCTGGCAAGGAGAAGCCAAGACTGTGTCAGGGCATGCCATGCCTCCTATCAAGCCCTCGGCCGACAGAGGGAAGGACACAGGCGAGGGGCCCGCCTGAGCTAGACATCGCGAGTAGGCCGGTTGAGGATGCTAGCGTGGATGGACCCGGACTTAATTTTCCGCTAAAGTTAACTCACACCTCGATGACAAAGCGAGCCAGCATGGGTCCAGCGAAGGCCAGTGACGATGGACACCTATTTTGGCCGTGTGAACTGTGGAGACGCGCCTGTGTGTGTGTGTGTGCAGTGTATTCGTGTACCCGAAGGACTGAGTTTGTGAGCGCATTTATGAGAAGGCAGGTCATACTGACGTTGCCGGCGCGCTACTGTCAGCTGCTAGAAAGCGCCGACAAAGGGTCATCGCATCTGCACTGTCACTTGTCTGCCGTACTATTGTTAGTACTGGGAGACGGTCACTATATGAGGTATACATAGGTGGGGGGACGAAAGCCTCAGGTTGCAGCAGCATATCGCGTGTTCAAAAAAACCGGAAAGAAGAACAATCACGATGACTGAAGCACCCGTCAATATAAGTTGTGTAAACGCTGGGTACGAAGAGAATGTGTGATAGGGAGATCACCTTAGGACGACCGCTGAGCTTTCAACACAGAAATGGTGACGAGGATATCATTAGAAATATCGTTCCCTTTGGAACCTCCCACGAGACTGAGTGCGGTGACGTGACCACTTGCCTTTCCACAGGAGTACTAGAGAATAAGGCGTGTGTGGACAAACATTAGGAATCTCTAATGATATAGGTTACTCATACCGAGGCAAGTTTATGTACTTCAGCGGGAGTATCCAATGGAGTGTAAAAGCACGCCGCGTGCAGCCACCTCAACGATGTACCAATTAAGTACCAATCAAGTAAGTCTGTGCATTACAAACGAACGTGCGTGAATTTCAGTTAGGTGCTACTTTAATTCGGTCTACGACCCAAGCAACAATTACAGTGAACCATGTGTATTAGACGCGTGGTCGTGTTTCCAACGATAGTTACACCACTGAAGCGTTAAGTATTCCGTTATTTCTCCGCCAGTCAGGTGAAGGGCATCGTCTAATGAAGGTCGCGCGAGCGACCTCCTTTCTTCTCTTCCATGTTCACAACGGATTTTGTGGACTTGCGCGAGGTAGCTGGGTAGCAGAGATTCAGCTCGAATGGTCTGGCATAGCCGAATCCGGCACCGTCATGTCAGGTAACGTCATTTTCGTATTATTCCCTCGCCTCGGATCCGGATACCCTTGATTCCATATGCAACGGCTCATTAGAGGAGTCGGCGCGCATGTAGCTGAAAGATCGAGAGAGAGAGAGAGGGCGAACAAGGTCAAGGGAGGCAGAGGAGCGCGGGGTTGGAAGCGCTTCCTCTGACATCGCCGACGAGCGGATCCTCCAGGAGACATCCGCGCAATGTTACGTGCAGCACAACGATGCGGTAGGAGACTTTAGTGAACCTTTGCGTCGCTTTGGCCGTGCCAACTTAGTCGCCCTGACTACGCCTCTCGTTCGACCTGTTCCCAGTTCGTTGCAGTGTCTGTTCTGCGACGCCCGCTCAGTCAGCGGCGAGATCCCGCCTTTGTGTCCGGGGAACGCCCTGGCATGGCAATACGCAGCCTTCGCCGCCGTCGGTGCTTCTGCCTCGTTGCGTTACTTGTTGTTGGCAGCGCTGTGGTTGCCGCGTTTTGAGGACAGGAAATTCGAAAAGAAATACGACGCAGAAAGCTGAAGAAAGAGGCGAGATGGGCGGTGCAGTATTTCCAAAGACGGTTCTACTAGGAGGCTAAGCGACGCGATGAAGGACGGGCGTTCAAACCCGGCGTGAACCCGGGAACTAGCAGCGCGATTGCACGATTTCTTTCCGGGCCATCCCCCTGCTCGCGGGTCTGACATCGGTTTCACCACCCGAGGCACCACCCTCGTAGCGGTGCCAGTATGTGTCTAGGTGGGTGAGATCGAGGCTGGCGCCACAGGAGAAGTTAGCGGCGCAACGCAAGCAACGACCCGTTTGGAGCTGCCAGGGGAACGTCAGCGGCCGCCGACCGGTTGGGGGTCCTGGAACAGCAGGGAGCCTTGTGGAACGCCCAGCAATCTAGGCGTTCAGGAGAGCGCTGCAGAAGCGCAGAAAACTGCCGGGGCCGAACGAATACCATGGGGTAGAACAGGGCAACCAAGCACAGCAACAAGACACACGCACATACATCCACACGCACGCGGAGCCGCTGGACTCCGACTCGCGGTGGTACCACGGGCCGGAGTCGGCGCTCGCGCGGCCACTCTCCGAAGAGGCCCCAGGGGCTCGATGATGATATTGGATGGAGACGAGAGGAAATGGTGATGACATCATTTCGACAACGATGCGTGAATCGCGCGGAAGACGAAGCAGACGACGACGGCGAAGAAAATGATGACGGCAGCCACGACCGTCCTCCCGCTGCTCTGCGCATGGAGGC
The DNA here is from genome assembly GCA_019614645.1 of Stratiolaelaps scimitus. Lineage (NCBI taxonomy): Eukaryota > Metazoa > Arthropoda > Arachnida > Mesostigmata > Laelapidae > Stratiolaelaps > Stratiolaelaps scimitus. Next base: position 1,429,817 of record JABWDB010000011.1, on the reverse strand, counting down.
GGCAGCGTCTGGCGACGGGGACAGCGGCAATCGGACCGTTCTTTCACAGGGTGAGACCTAAACAGTTCCGATTGTCCCAGTACGGGCTCGTCTATACACGGCTGGACCCTGCCTTTATGCACACTGACGCACTTCGAGTGGTGCTTGTCCTCATTTCGTTCGGTGTCTACGGGACAGCTCAGTGGCTGTGCTCGCTCGTCCGAACGTCGTGCCTCCTCCAGCGCGAGAACAGAACCGTCCGACGTCGGACCAACGAGCAGATCAACGGAAAGAGCAAAAGATCGCTGCGCGCCACACACTCGTACACGTTGTACGTAGACGGCCGTACACGATGCGCTTCACTATACTGTTCGGCAGTATAGGGTTTTCTCCGGCCCGGGGTTCAGAGCGCGCCGTGTTCTATGCGCTCGCCGCGCCGCCCGGGGGATATTCGCCGGTGATCACTGTTGCTCTCGGCGTTAAGCGCACGGCAGATGGAACATGGCAGTTTGCGACGTTAAGATCCTGCTGCTGCTGATGATGATGGTGGTGCTGATGGCGATGACAAGGAGGACAGCGACAGAGGAGAGAGCGGTGCGAGCGCCGATAACGACGACGACCGCCCCGCTAGGGGGTATAGCTTCTTCTCGGGCGCGTGGGGAGAGCGGGGCTGGCTTCGAGCGATTGCTGCCCGAACTGTTGAAGCCGGAAGCAGGCTGCGATCGCGAGGAGGGGCACGATCAGCACGGTATATCGCCGGATCTGAGGGATTAGGGGTTTCCCGAAGTTCAACTCCCCGCAAAAATAAATGAGTAGGTGCTCCTACCTGGGAGTCTGCCAAGTGCAAGCCCAGCCGACCGTTGCGGCCCCCGCCGCTAAGCAGCCAAAGACAGCGGTGCCACAAAGGGAAAGACGGACCCAGTCGAGAAAAGGGAGAGGTGTAGGGCTACCTTCGAAACTTCACGTCATTGCCATAGGTAGATGAAAGCGACAAGATGAGACGGGCCGGGGAAATGTAAGGCGCATCCTGTCGATAGGCTGCGTCTGCCGTTCGCCGGAATCGCGATGCCTAAACTGATGGGTGCGAGAGACAAAGAGTTGGATAGTGGACGAAGTAGGGCATACGATAGCTAGCGCCTTCCGCGTCGGACTGCTGCTTGTGGTTAGCCGACATTTTTCGCGAGCGAGAGGGATGTATAGGGTATATGATATGGATTGCAGGTACGAGATAATATATACTGTACAATTACAGTGTATATTAGGATAGGATTGACGCGTGCATTCTTTTCAAATGTAGTTTTGTTCAACTCGAAGTCGTTCGGGTCCGGCGGCTTAATGGAGGGATATACGAGACATGGGGGTCGCGAATATCGAGGTCTTAACGGAAGTCTTGCTGTAACATTATTTATAGTAGACGAAAGAATATTCTATGTGAGATTCCATGGGCCGGTTGACGCTGACCTAGTGTGTCTCAATTATTGGTTATTTTCTGAGAGCTACCTTGAATTGTGTTGTGTCCAGGAATATTGAGTAACAGTAACATATTGAATTGACTATGGCAACCAGTGGATCAGTGCTAAGTGTACAGCAGGCCGACGATTACCTATTTAGAGATGGATCACTTAGCCTTTTAGGCAGTCGATCCGTTAATATAACTAGAAGAAATTCGCAAAAATCACATGACATTTGTATGTATTGCGGATGGATAGCGGAAAGTTTTTTCCGGCATACACATTTTCAAACATTGGCGCCACAAGGAGGTGCTTAACTATCTGAGCTAGCCAAAACTGGATAGTTGTTTTTGTAATTCGCTCTTTATCGAACAAAGGCAGACCGAAAGCCAAAACGATTCAATTTCTTAGTTAAAAAAATCTGTGGGCATGATGAAATGATGAAAAAAAAAAAAGACTTTCGATGAAATCAATAAAGAAAGTCCTTCATTGTCACCGCAGTTCGAAAGCTGAGTATATCAGATTCCACCGAAAAGAGCATTTGTACTCAAGCGAAAAAGTTCGCGAAGTTGGTAAATGGATTCCTCATGGGTTGACCTATGCTTAAAGAAGTTGCTATTAAAGAAAAGTTATTTAAAAAAAGCCTAAAAAAAGTTGTTGTTAAAGATGTGTGTTGTCATGTTCCTTGGTTGGATTTTTTGGATCGGATTGTTACATATAATAATAAATAGGTCCAAGACGATAGTGAGACGAGGCGACACTACTGAATACCAGAAGGTCAGGCTGCTCCGGTACACCCGAAGTACAAAACCAACAAAAAAAAAGTTTGTGTTTGATGGACTAGCAAAGGCGTCGTCCAGACTGAGTTTCTGAAACCTGGCGAAGCTGTCACGAGGAATAATCCACACTACACAAAGGGAGGAACATACGCCTTATGAAAAGTAATTGAGCCTTCTCACCAGGAGAGGCGGCACTTTTCAGAAGGACAACGAGAAATCCTTCCGCTACCCCTAATATCATTTGCCATTATGCCAGTATACGGTCATATATGACGTCGCCCAAAAACTCAGATAAAGCCAATACGTTACGTTCTTCTTTGTGGTGCGATACTACATTATTTTATAGTAATCTGCGTTGACGGCCGTCCTCCCCGGTCACACTCATTGAGAGGCAATGAGAGGGGGCTTGCTGAGATAGAAAGAAACGAGAAAGGAGTATATTTATATAGGGGGAGAAAGGGAGACTTAGTAAAATCCTACAAAGTTACACGCTCTAAGAAGGCAAGTGTTCCACTCGAATCCAGCGGAACCAAGCCCTCAAGAGATGGACGACTACCAACGGCACTCAACGTGGTAGAGTCGGGCCATGCCACTGTCCCGTGCTGCCGTTGTGCCCCCGATGCCGCTCCGCACAGCGTGAACTTCAAGTACACAGGGCGTACTCTCACTTGCCGCAGTCGTTCCCTCCCCCGTCGGGGTCTTGTAGCTCGTGTGCTGAACCGTAGCTGGTGGTCTTCTAATGGCCATCATCTACCCTATGTGTTATATCCTGCCACGCTCGGCATGTTGTCGTCCCTGGGTACGAAGCAGTACGAAGGAGCTTCGTACGAGTATACGAAGGAGATGCTATCCAGCGTCGTTAAGGGCCGGTTAAGGGTCGACATCGCTGCCGGGGGCGTGGCAGGCTACGTTTTCCCATCAAGGGAAGACAAAACCTCAGCGGGGAGTCGCACGAGACGAGCGGACGAAGAGGCCGTACGCATCGAGCGGCCGGCAGTGACGACAACTTGCGCAGTCAACGTAAACGTTGTGGCGTGTTGGCCAGCGGCCGTCAAGCGATTGCCGTTCTAAGAGACTCGACCTCGACGGTCCGCCTGCCTCACTGGAACGAAACCATCCGGGAGGGCGCATGGCAAAATATCACGGGGCGGACATCGGCGGCTAGCGCAAATGGTGAGGAGATCAAACATTTCGAAATGCCTCGTTGAAGATATGTACAATACTAAGCAACGAGACGTTGACTACACGAGCATACTTGTTAGAAATACAGACGCATATTCGCCGAATAACTGAGATCGTCGCGGTTCTCGAATATCGTCAGCACAATAAGCCGAACCCAAAGCCGTGAGGTGGACCCAAGACATCGAAAAAGTACCTCAACCATATTCCTAAATGACCGCATCAACGTATCAACGTACTGTAGACGACGAGCAGCCAAACGACAGCAAGTGTGAACGCGTTCAAAAGTTGCACCAAACGACAAACTGATATCCGTAGTCATATCCAACTTCTTGTGCTGTTTCTCCAAACCCTTGAAGTGCCTCCATGCTTGCCCCTCGATGAAACAGGACTGAAACAGGACATGTTTGAACACCAGAGCTTTACTGCTATCCACTGCCTTCAGAGTGCGTTCGCGTTTCCAAACACAGTCGACACTTCCTGCCAGAGTCGGTTCAGGCCATTAGCGTTCGTCAGCAGCCGATCAGTGAGATCCTTCTCTAGCAGCCTCATGTCAGCCTTCATTTGAAGCGTCCTCTCCGCCCACAATCACAGAGTCACTCGCAATCACAGCGACACTGTTCGTAAGCAACTCAAAATGGGGCCAGCCTTGAGAGGGTCCCTCTACTCAATCCTTACACCCAACTCTCTCTCTCTCTCGCACACACACCAAAGGGAGAAAAAGAGAGAGACCGCGCTGCTTGGCCCTATACCGCGTCAATCACCGTTCACTAGACTCCATCACATGCAGCGGAACATGTGTTTGTGCTAACTCTCTCGAGGGGGGGTGCGTGTAGCTCGCCTCTTACTTTTGCGGCTTGCGCCGATAACCGACCATTTCCGTCCAGCTGCCCGTAGAAGGGCTTCAAACTAGAAATTCGCGTTTGTTCTGAACGGCCCCGACGGACTCATCGTCGCGACAGCGGACAGCGCTGGGGTCAACCGTTGATGAGCCTGGCCATCACACAACTGGAACGGCAGCGCGGCGAACGGGGACCTCGCTGAACTGTATGGGGGAGAGAGAGAGATGTCGTCAACGCCATCTGTGCGCGAAGTGCTGATTTGAAATAGTTAGTGCAGAGAACGAGCAGGAAGCAGTCTAGTTCCGAACTGGAATAGCAAATAGATAGGGGCAACAAGCTGCCATATGCTACAAATATATGTATATATATATATATATATACATATTCCAGTCCAGAGTAACGCGAGTCCTAAGCGCACAGAAACGTGTCGAGTGGTGAAACGGGCAAGATGATAGCAAGAGCCAGAATGCAATATCTAAATATGCAATAATACTGTAATCTTGGATACGTTTAAATCCTGTAATGAATAGACGGGTTTTTCCCAACAAAATCATATGCATGAAAGTCCCAACGGCTAACGATATTGTAACGATATCGACGTGGTGAGAGGAGATAGGTACTATCAGATAGGATAGGCTAGAACGGGCGTGGGGAGCAGAGCTGGTCCCTAGGGAAAATGCCCGGAACTCACCCGCTGCGGCTGGGCGAGAGGGTTCGCCTCAGAGGAGGAACTGTGGGATAGGACATGGTTGGAATCAACTGCCAACGGTCCGTGCAAGCCCCTGACTGAAGTAGTACTTTTGACAGTCCCGGTCAGTGCCCCAAGTCAAAATCGGTTCTGGGTTTAGGCAGTAAGAGTCTGACATTACCAGGCAAATACCGCAGTGTGAGGCCTGATGTCCATGCAGGATTTAACTTTAACCTCTTAAAAAAAGATATTATCAAGATTCCCGTTTATTCATATGTGTTCTATTTATTGCAGTATTGATTTGTGTCGAATTTGTTCATGAGCGAATGACAATGAACATATTTAAATTAATGCTCTACGTACTACATCGACGCACTGCATTATATATAATATAAGGACTCGCTGGTGGATAGCTGTCCACATTCGAATACATATATGCTGGCAAAAACGGTTTATGGAACAAGAAGATAAACATATATATATATATATATAAGGATTTTTTGAATTTTCAGAAAGTATTTTCAAACGTTTTGTACAACAGTACTTACTGTTGATGAGTTTCATGCTGGCCTAATTGGCTCAACGCCGAATCCATATTATCTCGAATCTTTTGGAACCTTCCAAAACGACGCTATTACGACACCGTTCAATATAGGTGTTAAGCTCTGTAGTTTCGACTGCAAAAAAAAGCACACCAACCAGCTCAACACAGCCTCTCCTCTCTAAAAGCTAAAGTTGGAGTGCTCACTTGCTGTTCAAACCTCCTTGCGTGGCTCCTGTCTGGCTCCGTTCCCCCGCCGCCGCCGCTCCGAGCGTTCCCCGACCGTGGAAGAGCCGGACAACGAAGCAGGGAACTCCTCCAAATTGGGCCGCCAAAGCATTTGCTTAATGGCCAAAGTTGAGAACAGTTCTCAGGCCCGCCGGAATTCGCATCGCAAACCCCCTCGCGGAAAAGCTACGACCACCCGTCCCCCCTGTGAGATGGTTGCGCCGTGGCCGGGAACCGTCTCTCTGTCGGGCACCGTCGGCTGGTCGGTCGGAGGCTACTGCCAGCTCGGCTGTTCGCCTCCTCGCTAAATCTTCTTCAGCAGAGCAATCGGCCCATTGTAACGACCCGATGTGCCGCGATGTGCTGATGCAAGAGTGGCCTTTCTAAATAGCTCTCATCAAGGTTCGTTCGTTTCTGCTATCCGGTGTCGCTGTTCTTCAACGGCAGAAGGCCTTCGGCCGGGGAGGGGGGGCGGGGCCTTCCTCCTGTTATTTAAATTCAAACTCTGGCCGTGTTGTTTTGGGTCGTGGCTGGTGGTCCTGGGCCCCAAGTTGGGCCAGCCCGCCGCTGAAGACACTTGGGGCCCACTATCTACCTATTACGTTAGTAATCAGTTTGGGTTCAGGCCCATATGGCCACGTGGTCGCGGGACCACTCGTCGTCGTTGGACGTCGTTATCACTGTCCGACGAAGTTTCCTAAAATCCTATGGTAGGTAGGTGAGTATTTCTGTACGAGTCTATGTGTGAATAGTGGACTATCGGGGGGGAGGCGTGTCTTGGCAATGTTTATTACATGGCATGTACCTTTAATCGAACTTGAGTTGAGGCGATTCCCGGGGTTTTCGAAGGGTGAATTACGCTAGTCAGGCCAGAGGAGATAATTCGTTGGTGGAAGAACATCATACATATGATTGAGGAATATCGAGGTCTGCCCAATTTATGTAGCCGGCAATAATGGCCCTCGTTGCCATTATTCTCTCTCTCTCTCTATCGTATGGTGATGTAGCGAAGACATTTCAAAGTATCGAAATACATAATAGTTACGGTGGAACCGATTCGGCAACCCTATGTGGAGACCCGAGGCATAATGGGGTATCATGGGCGGTATCAAGCCGACAAATCAATTCGATAATTGCCGAGGAGTGCGTTGTAATTACTACAAATACATTTGTACTCCATTGAGTGACATACCCGTCAGCGCGGTGGCTTGGACGGCTAAGTCTCTGGTTATCGGAAGCCAGAGACCGCAGGTTCGAGCCCCGCCGCGTGACATATAAGAGAGCTTAAGCATTGTAAAATTGCAGCTCCTTTAATAAGCCAATAAAACCTTTACCTTTACCTTTACTTAGAAAATGCACGTGAGAAACTAATGGGACTATTTTTGACAATACAAATCGATTACCTATTGTTTACAGGAAATATCAGCCGATAAATACCACAGCGTAAACTAGACCATGTGTGTTCTTAATCATTCATTTGTACATCTATTCCTATGGTGTGATTCATGCTTATTAAGATTATGATTATTATCTGATTATTCTTCTTAGTTTTTTTTATCATATGATTGAATATCTCGAGCTTTTTCAAGGGAGCTTAATGTAGATCATTTGTAACGCGCCGAGACGGTGACAGTTGGTTAAATGTGTGGAACACGCTTTAAGGAGTTCCTGCACCCGGAAAATAACCAATAAAGACATGAAAAAGACTGCATAGGATTATATAATTACTATTAAATTCCACCTCGTTGCTTCAGTGTACGTAATCTTCATTCAACGTAACCACTACAAAAGCGAGGCGCAGCACCTCCTCCCTTAACTTCGTACGAGAACGTTTTAAACAACTGAGGAAAGTTGCTCGATGCAAATGATGAGCACTCTCCAATATTTACAGTCTCCCTCCTCATCGTCAACGATACCCCATGATCCTGGCCATGACCGACGGTGTTACCCAAGCAAATTGCCGATAAATCACGGGATCTCTCCCTCTTGCTCTCCTTGCCTACGCACTGTACGCTCTGACATACTCGACTGCCACCTCATTCACCTTGCAGCTCTATCGCAGTTCGTACGACACTTGAACGCCCAAACTTCGATCGCCAGCGCATCTTCGTCGGCTGATCGACACGGCAACCCATAGGCGCAATCGGGGCACCACCCTGGCGTCATCGTTTCGCTGACGCCGCTACCACTCGAACGAGAAGTGCGTCTAGCCAACCTGGCTGCCTTTTCTACACATCTCGCTCCGAGTCGCTCGTACGCGCATCCTAGCCGACCTCGTACACGATAGCCGAACTCTGCCGGAGGATGTTCGCCTTGCTTGTTCCTGCTGGCTTGTCCACCTCCAGCCCTTCAATGGCGGATCGCCCTGGGAGATCAGGTCGGCGTGTGCGCTGGCGTCACCGGTTTGGACCACGGTCAATGTCATTTATAATTCACATTAAGCCCGCGCAGACATATTCTGCACGTCCCGAAGGCGGACCGAACAGCTCCAACAGCGGATCATATATGATGGCCTACCTTGTAAATAAAACTTACCTTGCTTGCGATGCTTGCCTCGCCATTAGACACAGCGCACCTGGCGCCGGCCACAGCGAGCTGGCAGGCCTACTCGGACTTATGTGACCTGTACTGGCTGAACGCTGCTGCAGCAGGCCTCTAAAACTGTGCCTTGGGATACGAATGTGTCATGATTCCCATATATATGTATATATATATATATGGCGAAGGAGGAGAAAGTTGCCCTAGGGTTGACGAAGCATCTGTTTGATCAGGAAGCCGATGTTTTCCTAGCTGTAAACTTATTCTCACCCCACTGAGCGCCCATGTTGACTCTCTGCCTATACATACACATTATAAAGATACAATTTCGAACACAGTAACAAATGGAACCCGCCTCGCCAGAGGCAATACAGGCGCATGTTGGAATATTGACGATGAGAGGTTTAAGTCGCAATCGAAAGCTTTTTTTCTCGCACGTGAGCACCACTCCTCAACTCGGAATGAATAAGTTTTCGCAAAATACGGGTTGACCGTGAGCATCGAGACGCGACGGATATCGGCGTATCCGCAAGTCTCAAGACGGTTCGCAAATATGTGTTTCTTAAACTAGAAAACTCGGTTGTTATGTGTTTGAATTCCAATGACAGTTCGTAGCATTTTGGTATTGTTGAAATCCTCGTTCTACACCACCATGCGAGTCGCGACACCATTCGCAGTACGCAGCAAGACAACGACGTCAGTACTCTGTAGAAGACTATGGTACCTTCACACGAATCTTTCACGTGTTCCTTACCGACCATTCTGAAGTTCAGAATCGACAAGGTTTGATAGTAGGTGAATAGACATCATTATGTACGGGTGTGATGGGTATTACTGAGTATGTTTCTGTACATGGCGACATTTGCAGGACCTTTAATCAGGTTCAGGATATTGGGAACGTGACGGCTGAAAGGTCTCCACCACCTTTTGCAATGTGCAACTTTAACCCTTCGGTCGGCAACAACCGAGCAGTATTTTGCCAAATTATCACGTAAGAAATGTTAATTCAAATTCTTTTGGGGGCTTGAAATTGATTGATTTGTTCTATTTCACAGCGGTTTCATGTCTTAGAGGAACGCTCTATTTCTTAGCGGAGTCATAACGCCGCCACAATAACGACAAGAAGAAGAATGATGCTCAATCTACATTGTGTCATTTTATCCTCATTCAATTACTCCGCCACTAGGAGCCAGCCGTCCCGTTTCCCGCAGCGGTAACTTAGTTGATGAAAGAAAGAACAGCTGGGCCGCTATTTCCATTGACCTCCATACACACCCACATTGTCAACTCTCAACGCTACTGCTGCTGCAGCTAGCTATGATAATGACATAGCGAAAATCCACAATTCTGTAGGCGAGCTGTGAATTCGGATATTGCTGAGCATATTCCCTCCTCGTGCTGCCGTTTGTGGCGCCTTTGACCAGATGCAGGGGAGCAGGGGCCTGACAGTTGGAGTATCCCCTAGGAGAACATTGTCTTCGTCACGTTTGCCAACTGGCGTCGCTGTACATCAGTAATGTCTAGTTTCGGTATTGGAAAGTACTTTTCCCTTAAATTATTTCGCTAATTTCTCTAAGTGTCCGCTACGCCTCTTAGAAGACACAGCATAGACCGGCTCGTTCGTAGAATGCCCAGTTCACCTATCTCTGCTGTCGTCTTCTGTATTCGAAGGCCGTGAAGATCGCTATACGATTACTAAAGCTGACCTTTGGGGAGACTGCCGTGTCCCCCTCGAGGTCATCCACTTAGGGTCGTCGCTCACAACGCTCGTGCTTGCAACTCATTGCTCGTCCGAGTACCGCAATAGTCCTTCAACACTTTGCTGTTACGATAATTTCCCTATCATATAATACTATATAAGAACGAATTCCAGACATTTGCCAGGGTCAGTTTCAGTTGATTTGCGGCTCTGGATGACTGTAAGAAGCTGGTGCGTTATTAAGAAGCGTGACGCCGTGACACTTCTCGCTATTGGGACCGATTCAGCGTCCTTCCGTGATTGGGTTTTTCGGTGACCTTACACGAAGTGCGTCGGTCTGTGCGAGCGACGAGCCAGATTTCCTCAGCCAGACTGCCGAGATGGCGTGCCCTCCACGAAGAGCTTCTTGCGTTTCGCTCGCTTCAATGCTCAGACCTGTAGTGTGTTCGATCCTGCGATCGCGTGTCCCAGGTGTCGAGACAACTCCGCTGTTCGGGCTCATTATCGCGTGCAAAGTCCCACTTCGGACGCTCGCGCAGACCCACACATCGACCAGACGTTGAAATTCCTTCCCCGACGTAATGGCACATTCGAGTGGGAAAGAGACGTCATCTAAACTGTGTTCTGCATGCTCATGCCGTTCCGTTTATTGGTGACTATTCGCGCGCGGGAATGGCAGTATATCCATGAGAATCGATCATTGACACGGAGTGCTTAGTGCCCTGTGATTTTATTATATATCTATTATTCTGTGGCACATTGCAAGACGAAGGGACGAAGTACTTGAGCGGAACAGAGAGATTTAATGTGCAATTTAATGACGCCATCCTTTCGCACATTATGTGGATTTGTATTGCGAAGATTTTATTATACTGAGCATTACTGCTCAGAGTATCGTTGTACCTAGATGTATTGCCGCGACCGAGGGGACTCTTCTCTATGAAGAAATCAATTCCTCTTGGACACGCATCAATCCATTTTGTGCTTTGCCTAAGAACAACCTGTCGGCGTGGAGGAGCGCCTTTCCCTAGTGGCGAGGCAGATGATTGTTGAGTATCTTTTTCATTTCTTGTCTAGAGTCGATCTATGAAATCTGGCTCGTAATATATATATATATATATATATATATATATATATATATATATATATATAATCTATTACTATTTGCAACAAATAGCACGGCGCCGATTTGCATTTAGGCCAAATTCTCATCATTCAGTCTACTTAGCGAAAACATAGAGATGGCCAGCTCATTCGGGAACAGTTACGATTCGAAAACGCGTGGAGGGCCCAAGGCCGCGCTACTGAGCTGCTTCGAGACTGCTCGGGACCACATCACGTCCCTTCTCATGCATCGGATTTTAATGTGTATGATCTTTTTGATCATTTTTTTTTCACTTCGCCAACAGTTTCCAAAACAATTGCTGCATTATCGGAATAAAATACCGCAGCAACGGTAGCATTCCACTGAATTTAGTGTGTAGTGCTTCTATCAGTAACCGACAATCAACCCTAATCAATTCGAAGCGGAAGTTTCTTTATTTATGGTACCATTATATTACAATTGGAGAAATAGATACAGTGAATGTGTTCATTTACAATGTGGTCATCATGCTGCTGTTGTAGAACCTATATCACCATGTCCTGCCAGCGTCATATTTCCACTACAACGGCCGTCTGTTGTTGCTGTTGTTCTGCTTTCAATGTACAGGTTAAAGGGTAAATGTTTTCATTGGTTTAGTAAAGGAACTGTAGTTATATAATGCAGGTTCGAGTCCCGTGTCGTGATATGAGAGAACTTAAGAATTGCAAAAACTGCAGTTCCTTTAATAAACCAATAAAGCTTTACCTTTACCTTAAGTTATCTTATATGTTTGTCACCAGGTCGTCAGGACAACTCGGAACCTGCGGCTTCGGGCATTTCGACGGTGGCAGAGAGAACTTTGCCGCCGTCCAACCGGCAGCCAAGCGCGCTGACATCACCGTATTGAACATGACGAGCAGGTATCACACTTACTCAGCTCTCTACACCGTTGTGCATTTGAATTTGCGTGTGAGCATTAGCCTTCGCCTTAACGTGGACGTCATACAGGGTATCTGAAACAGTAGCGAAGCTTCGTGAAAATAGAATAATCATTGTAAAACACTGATTGACCCCAGATGATATTAATCGAAATATTGAACTCAGGCAAAAAGGTAGATTTCTGAATGAATAGCAAACAGCGAGTGTGTGCCGTTGCAGCCGTTACAAGATTTCGGTTAGTAGATGTCTAAATAGATGTCTACCTATGGTTCGATCGAAACTTGGTCATTAACTCTATTCTATTATACTTAGATAGATAACGTACTCGTTTGTAATGAGCCATATCGGAATCGCTACAAGTGGCAAGCTCGAAGTACGTTGCCACATACTGATTAACCATGGTCACCAACACGTGAATATCGTTCGTCCTCACCAACTCTTCACTATCCAAAATTTCACAGAGAGCCTGAACGAACAGGGATCCTGCAATCGTAACCGAACGTTAACACAGCGAGGTTGGCGGCGGACGGAGCTGGGTCGTACAGCTCGGAGTCATCGTGCAACTTGGATGAGTCACTTCGCCTAGCAGGATATGCTGCCGCAGACTACCTGATAATCAACTCAACACTGCGAGATATGATCAGTGAAACGCTTAAATGAACACATGCGCTTCAAACTATGAGCAATGGTTTTACGTTCCAACTGTTTTCGCTTGTCGACATCTAACCCTCGGCTGTCCTTTCCTTCGAAGGTCCCTATACACCACTGCTTCGGTGACTTGTCATGTCGGTCATAACGGCATTGAGATATTCTCCGGCAGACCCGTTTCTAACCGGGGGGAATGCAATGCTCACACAAAGCAAAACCACCTGTTCGAGCTGACGCTGGACACGCTGTGTTATTGCTAAATGTGCCTAATAATTAGTTATATGCGTATTGTTGAAACTTCGACAGCGAAGTGCCACCATACCAAGGTGTCGACGTTTTCTGCAAGGGAGATCTTCCGCGATAGTGTCATAGCTGATGAGAAAATCCGCGTGTGAGGGAAGCTTATAGCTGCTCGCCGAGCCGGACGTTCTCGGGAGGGAGTCGCTGCCTGACGCGGAGGAGATTCCGAGGCATTTTGATTTTCGCTTGCTGTCTCTGTCCGCTCGGGACGCCTGAACGAAAAACAGCTTTGGCTTGCCCAAAAGCGTGGGGCAGCGGTCACCAGAGAACGCCTCGAAGAGGGAGTCGGTCAGAATTTTGCCCTCGATTGTGTAGAGAGTATCACGCTCGCCGTATGATAGGTAGCACAAAACGAACGCATCGCAGTTCGTGTGGTCGTAAGCCTGCCAGTACTCCACCACCTCTTTGACTTCGCTCCTCTTGAAGTCAGTATAATTGTACACCTCAAACGACAGTGACTGTAATTTCGTCAAAGAGAATAGCACACATAAGCAAGCCAAGTGGTTTGTTCGAGTATTCATATATATATATATATTCGATTTTTTCATATATATATATATAACAGATATATAATAAATAACGTATAGATGTAATGTATTTGATAAAAAAAATGTTTCAGTCAAGGACACATTCATTTTGCGATTGGAAAAGCAGAAAGCACACTCGCCTGGAAGCTCGCCGTAAGCCTAGCAACGTCCGCGTCGGCCCCCTGCCGGTAGGCAAGATCCATGTGCGGGAGAAATGTTTTTTGATTAATAATCACGCAGATGCCGGTACTTCGGTTCCTCATACTGTATTCGCTAAGAGTAGCTTTCGGCGCGGGACACGTACGCCTGCAATGGCCCAGGTAGAAATAGTATCTGTATGTGGGGCGAGAGTGAGAGGGTCGACAACGACTCCGTACACCGTAATGACGATCACCCCGGACTGTGTTGTCGCAGTCGGGGTACGGTCGGTACGGTACCGTCGGTAAGGGCCGTCCTCGCCTCCATGCATAGACTATGCATGTCAGGTCCGCCGAATAGGAAGCGAGGTCATATGCCATAGGTGATTCCTATAGCTTCGTTCACTTGCCCTTACACGACTTGCTTTCACATCAACTATCGAGGGAGAACCTCGCTCGAAACACCTCGCTCCCCTTATTGAGGATCCCATATGAGATTTCGAGAGGAGATATAAATTTGAACTTGTTGCATTACGTAATAAGATTTTAATGTAACTCAGAAGATACGAACTCCGGGAAGCGATTAATCGGATCACAAATCAGGAGCAATTGTAAAAGTAAAAGGAATACTTGCCGTACCGACTTGCGCCAGGATACGAGTTCAGATCCGCTACCTCATTTCGGCGATGAACGGACTGGCGTTTTGTTCTAGAAACAAATTGTCACAAATGCATATATATATATTATATTACGTGGAAATGGAAACGGGACTTCGGTGGCGATTTATATTTGCTTTTATTTCTCGACCCAGCCTCCATTTAGTCGTCTGCTATAACGGGTCCAATCCTCGTTGTATACGCTAATCAGTGCACAGATCTGCAGATACATCGTACGATAGGTGTGAGGGCAAGGTGCATAGGCGAATCGTACGGGCTCAAGTGACGTGCGATAGATGCAAAGCAATACAAATTAATGGTGGTATATTTACAGAATTGCGAATATTCATAATAATGCTTAAATCCTCATATATTGTATATTTATGTTATTTGTTTCTGACACACCTTCGACTCGATGAGCTGATTTTGTTGCCATCGATCAGGTCTATGAAAACATCTCCATCCTTCTGGGGCTGCGCGATGTCTCTCTGCAGACGCGCCATGCCGGAATCGCTTTCAGCTGCAGCAAAGAGGCAATATAAATTTCATCCGTACACCACTCAATAGCTCATATATACAACGATCATTACCCCTGACCAGCATACAGACAAAACTACAAACGGATATATTTTCGTCTACTCATATGCAAGAGAATGAAGAGATGTGCGGGGAAGACCCCCGAACCTCTCATTCCAATGGAGAAGATCGTAGAATGACTTAAATTCACCTCAGAACCGAACAGACCGAACAGAATTGAGCAAGAGTTTATGACAATATCTAACTTATGTACCCATTGCGAATGTATTATTCGCACACTGACTCAAGCGATGGTTTGACTCCTGTGTACTGAGTATGCATATGATATTTGTGCACATCCGCTTTACAAACAAGACAATAACTCCTTCTAGGATACAATCAAGATCCTCAGAAGCCAAGAAAAAAATCAATACACGTGTAAAATAGTTCTAAAGTATAAAGTATATTCTTCTTGTCTTGTTAGAGGATGTACAGCCCGAGGGAAGTTTGCCGCCGTGTCTTGTTATGGAAGACTCGAATCGACCTTTTTATGCGGACGGTTTGTTGTTCAAAGTTACTCGGCATTTTTCATCTCTTGGAACTTCCATCATGCTATTGGTAAGGTCATCCCTTCCCCCTTAGGGACTTGCATCGATCGCATCGCCATTAGTAACTGCGAGAGTCTTTGTAGATATCTCTCCAATGGTCTGGTCTATATACCTATGTTCTCCGATCATTATTCCATTGCGATTATGCTGGCGGGAAAAGTTTCGAGTTCTCAAGGGCAAGCAGCATCGGAATCATCCGTATTTGTTAGGAGACTCGATTGGTATAGTATTCTCACTTTCCAGGACCGTGTAGGGCCAACTGAGCTGGCTTAGTGTTTGTGTCGCGGAAAATGCTGGTTCCGCCCTTGAGGCTCGATGTGACTTGTGTTTCCGGGGAGTCCGAGAGAGGCTCCACGTCGATTGTACCTCGCGAATCCCATACGCAGCAGAAACCCGCAGTGGGATTTCGCCGCTTGAAGCAGAATGTCTCGACAGGTCGTACCGTCCGCATCTGCGCTTGAGGTCCCAAGAGTCGAAATCTGCCTACAATCGTTGTCTACTCAGATATAGGCACGCACACCGCGATATTCGCACAACCATTTACAATAGCCGTTTCCACCGTCTTAAAGGAAACTCCTCTAAACCGTGCGAATTCGCCAAGTAGTCATGTGGCAGGGGTAATTTCGATAGAAGAACTTCCCGAATATTGGAAACAATTTCGGGACCTCTGAAAACTCGTCAAGTTCATGCTGGCCAATGAAATCAACACTGTACGGCCGTTAGAGATGGGCCAATGTCAGCTATCTACATCCAGGAGAGCACCAGTGCCGAACTGGATGCTTGAATGTCTGTGTTATGACGCGATTGTCATTGAATTGTTCGGTTCTTATCTTGCGGACAGATGCCAGGCAGTGAACGTGGGGGGTGGTGGCAAGCCGTCCTGGGGAGTGGTCGGCACCGGAACGCCGCAAGGTTCAATCATGGAACCCTATGTATTTATCATCCTGATCAACTTTAACTTAGTCAAGAGAGCGTTGATTAATTCTTGTAAAGTTATTATATACGCGGATGGCACATCCCTCCTGTTTCGCATTGGGTCATCTGCGATGACAATCAGAGAGCCAGTTTGAGATCTCAACAACTGGAGAACATCATTACAGCGTTTGAGAGGTTCGGCCTCGTCGACAACGTGAATCAAACACGTCCTGAGCTATTTCGCCTTTCTCAAAGATCAATCAGGATGAACTCACAAGGACGCTTTCATTCAGAACTCAATGGAGTTCTGTAATGCAAGGGTCTCGATATTTCCGGCCACTAAATGCCTCATGACCTAATGCTACATGTGACGCTGAAATGGCACGCTCATCTGAAGATCCCACACAGGTTAGGGAATTATCGCTTCACTGAGACCTCTCCGAAGGCTTCGGTTCCCGGTTGAGAGCCTTATCCTGATCTACAGTATGTTACTAATACCAGTGCTGTGTCATAGTGTCTCTATGACGATAGAGTCGGATAAGCTTAAGGCTATCCAGAACGATGCCCGAATTTTTCTGGAGAATTCGCAGGCACTTGGTCTCTGACATCTTTCGCAGATACGACATTCATCTGACAGACAAGCTATGTCAAATTTATACTGCGCTACTGGCTATTAAGATACTCAATGCACTTCCTCCACCGGGCATTGTTTTCCAATCACTGCAGTTGATGGAAGAACGATCCGTCAAGCCACTCAATTGGCGAGCCCCTATGCCTTAAAAGAGACTAGCCGCCACGCTCTCACATATCGCGCCCCCAGCTGTCTGGGACTCACTCCGCTTCCCGTCTGTAAACGACTATTGGCTGTAAAAAGCCAGAGGCGGCAGGTTCGAATCCCGTTGCATGACATATAAGATTGTATGCAGTTCCTTTAATAAATCAATAAACCTTTACCTTTACTGCGGTCAATAGGGTGTCTGTAGAAGGCCCCGTGTATGTAAACGCGCAGTATTTATGACGAATAACGGGGGGAGGTGTACGGTGCCTTCCCTTCTGTTCAGTGGTAGCTGTGCCGCAGACCACAATTGAATACAAATACACAAGTTCGAAGTGTTCTTTGAACGTGTCAACGGCTAACTTATGTCTTCTATTCCTCTATGTTTAAGTTTATCAGCAATCAAAGCATCGAATCATCTTCTCCCAGCATAGAACCATGTTGCATTCGTCCCCGAGCCATCCAGCCAAACTCCTGTCGAATTACAACCAGTGAGTTGAAACTTGTGTAAAGGTGTCTCAACCCCTCCGCAATGGAGAGTCCTCCCCGTGCGGCTTTCGCCATGTTGATCACGGAGGGCACGATACGCCATAAGCGTATTGAAACGAACTTTGCTTGATTCGCAAAGAAAAATTCGAAACCAACCTGTTCGGAAAGCTTGTCGCAATGTTAGCACATCGCTACGCCGGTTCAGATTAGTCAGAGCAATATTGCGTATGACTTGAACAGTCTGTTGTCGTTTTTTGTCGGCGACGGCTTTTGAAGCGAGAGTCGATTAAGACCCGGTGGACTCCGCAAAACCTCGTATGGTTCCTCAGCGGCTCTGGCCAATGCTATATATCATTTGCGACTCGTTCAAAAATAGTTGACTTCGCCAGACTTCAGCAGAGATGACTTAATAATAGAAACATTGATTGGAAACATTGATTCCACATAATATATCTATGTATATATTTTTTAAACAAACCATACCTAGCACTATTTGATGGCCACTTGTATGACTAATGATTCTGACTAACACTCGGCCCGTCGGTACACCTATTCCAAGTATATTTGTAGCCTGTCGAACCCGGTGGCCTGGTGGTGCATTCGGGTGCGCCTTGCAACCAGAGGTGCAACATGGAGGTGCTCACACGGGTTCAGTCTCCACCGTTACGTATTTGCATTAAAAAGGGGTTATCCATTTTACGAAACAATGCGAAAAGCAGTTGTACCGTGGACGTTCAGTGTTGAAGGGTGGGGCTCAGCAGGAAAACATTCATCGCGTTATAATAATAGTTATAGCCCCCATGATATCGAAGTAATTATTTCCAGCCCGAGTTGTGAACGGGAGAGCCCGTGTTTAGTGAACAGTTTAGTACGACTCGCACCTCGCAGAACCCACTATTGCTTGAATTGCATACGTGTATCGTGCATTCGATTAGCAGCAGTGAATCCCAAAACCAAGGTGCACTTATGGCAGCAGCTCGTTCAAAGAAACCCACTCGAAATTCCCGCATATAAATATACTATGCAAAGACTAATTTCGTATTTTTGCCAAAAGGGTCCACGAGATCGAACTACGGCGATTTTTTCCCAGAATAGCTGACGCTGCTGCCGCGTCTGCTGGTTATTATTAATAACAAGAGGTGGATAATAAATGACTCCTCGGTCTAAGGCAATAAGCGCTTCTTGTAGTCAGCACGTGCAGTCATTGTTCTTAGTCGCCCTTGTGTTCCAGCCTTGTTTCGAGTGCAAACCCAAACGAGTCTGCGACCAAAATTCACGAATGGACACATTTTCGCATTTCTTACGAATCTCGTCGCTTGGCGCTACCGTACGTCACGCTGTTGTCGTCCAAGATCCGTCGGTCGTCCTTGCCAAGGCCCTCACACGGAGGACACAATGTGCAACCGTGCTCTTGGCTTTCGACACAAATGCGAAATTGGTTTCTGCCAAGTACCTTTTTCGTGTTGGCCGGCGAGTGGAGCACGAAATTCGTATCCGCATTCGGAAGCAAACGCACACGCACACACGGGCTAAAATGATCGCGTTCGCGA
Source organism: Stratiolaelaps scimitus (assembly GCA_019614645.1). Classification (NCBI taxonomy): domain Eukaryota; kingdom Metazoa; phylum Arthropoda; class Arachnida; order Mesostigmata; family Laelapidae; genus Stratiolaelaps; species Stratiolaelaps scimitus. Next base: position 1,410,749 of record JABWDB010000011.1, on the reverse strand, counting down.
TTCGATCGATTAAAACACCAAAATGAACTAGCCACTAACGTGCTCGCTTGCGAGCCATTATTAACATTGGGCGAACTGGTTCTCCGAATGGGAGACACCACAGTGTTATCGTCAACGGTGAGCACCTCCTCGCAGCGGCGCGTGGCTAGTCCGGGGAGAGATTACCGGGTAATATGGAGAAAAGCCAGAAGGTTTGCGCCATAATGTACGACTGCTTAACGAAGCGGGCAGGATCCCGCGCATATCAACCAGTGAACTGCTAGGCGATTTCTGAAACCTCCCCCATTTAACGGCCCATCTAGCACATCAATACCGTTTTACATCTACGAACCATTTACTAGAGAAGGCCACACGGAAGCATTCTATTCGCTCGAGTCGTGGTGGTGATAAAGAAACGTTTTGTACAACTCTGCAGGTCCCCGAACTCCCTCTAGGTGGGTGAGGGAATAAACCTTTCGCGCATAACCAACGATGGCGTTCCAATGGACTGACGCAGCTGCTGCTTTAACTGGCTGGATACAAGACGTGGATCCTGCCGTGACTCCCACGGCAAATGTGGGCTCCTTTGCAACTGTACCTTCGAGATCGAAACGCGACGGATTTCAATCCCGTATCCGCAACGGTTTGTCTAACTAATCTAGTCAACAGGAGTAGTTGTCACTACCGCCGGTACTTCCATGGATGGTTGGCTAATAGTGCATGTGTTGCCACAGTCGCGACGTCAGGTTGTAAAGAAGACACCGATCTGCAGCTGCATCATCAAACCACATATCTTCATTAAGAGAAATAGCATATCACACCGTGTTGCCACCGTGTAACAAGTCCGTGTCGCCAGGCCCCGCGATATCGCAATGTTCAAAGCATTGCCGGTTCAAAGAACTCGAAAAATTTCCCTGTCATATACAAAACGTGATGACGAGAGCAGTGCCACCCGATTCACCGTTGAGGTGACGTCTTCCACGTTCACAGTGGCGCTAATGTCCAAGCGTGGAGTTGCAATTGTCGATGATAGCGATGAATGTGATGTAGTCGACGATGCCGGCCCGAAGTCGTCACCGGATTTATGCCTGCCCCGTCAATTAGCTAAACAACACACTGCATATTATGCATTAATGCCCAGAGAGATTTAGCAACGACGTAATCCCTATGGAGCTTTTCATTGTAGAGCAGTTGTTTGGCATTGCGGCAACTATGATCCAGAATAATCCAGAATTAGATCGAGCTCTAAAGGTCGCTAAATTTTTATAACATTTCCCATCTGGAGTGTCTCCTTCGACACCATATTAGTGCTGCGTTGAGCGTTGCCGTTATTGTCTTGACCGCTAAATGGTTATCTATCAGGTGCGAATAGGGGGTGAGGACTTGAATCGACCACCGTGCCGAAGTCATTCAAGGGGATGTTCGGATGCCCTCACGAAATTCGTGAGCAGGTATACAGGTTGTTGACTGCCGCCGTCATTCCTGGCACGCCAGCCAGAGTAGATTTCTCGCATGAGAGTAGATTTCTCAGTGCTTATATTACGAATAGTGGCATTGCCACGAACACTGTCGGAAGAGGAATCCTCACTGCCCAGAGGCGTCCATGAGTCGCATAGCACGGTGACATTACTAGTACTGTGTAAAGGTCGTCTTACTACGAATCGATTTGGCTGCCCTCTTGGTTAGCTAGCTTACGAAACCATCAGTTAACAGCGGGCACATGCAAATGTCCCACGGTGTTGATCGAGCGCGTACACCTACGAGTCTCCTTAGGCTGAGCGTAGGCCCTTTTCGATTGAGACATCCCAAATGAGCAGTTGGATTTGTGGACTGCCTGTCGATCCGTTTGGAAGACCATCGGCTTTACCTTTGGGCTAAGAGTTCGTTCGGCATTTGCAGTCAGATGAATGCATAGACACTTAAGTATGTGGGAAAAAGATAGAATACAAAGGCGGGCGCCTAAGTCCCGACACCGTATATCGCACGGGAACAAAAAGTATTATAGCTCCGAAAGTCACCGGGCGTCGGAGTCACATAAATCGATCCCACATGATTCGTTGATAGAGTCTGACGTCTCAAAATGAGAATTGGCTTCGCAAAATTCCTCTTGGACTTGGGCTAGATTTCAATTGATGTAGCAGCGGGTATACCTTTTTGATAGATGCGAGATGTAGATAATCCGTAACAAATTTTGTAATTCATCATTAATTCACGCGGTAGTGCTGTGTAGTGGGTATCACTCACTTCGCTCTGACTTCGGCTTCACTTTTGTGCAAGAAACTTGAATTAGGTCTCGTTGCGCAAATTCTAGATTTTTCACATAAGCTCCCCTCTCTCTGATCTTGTTCTCCCTCAGCTGAGAGCTGACCTTCAGCTTACTTTCGACAGCAAACCTCCGTACCGCTGTGTAGCATTGCTTCACGAACATGTCATGTCGTTCGGCTTGTCGGTCGATTTTCAAATCGACCTATCATAAGCATTACTCGTGATTACATATATGTAATATCAGATAAAATGATTATCAGAAATTTGCAAGGACCCTTCTAATAATCACATGAGCAATTAACATACCACAGAAATGATTACAATCGGTGTTCCTCATAATTTCTCACTAATTGACACAATTCACGTGATAATATATACACACGTTACACTACTAAATCACGTATTTTTATAGTGGTGACGTTCGAACCACACGCACACACACTTTTCAAATAGATAACGGCCGCTGATTGGTCGAACGGCAAATTTGCGCCCGACCAGGAGCGGCAAATGGAAGGCCGCAGGTGTCAACAGAGCCGGCCCCTTACCTAATTTCGAATAGGGCCCGCGAGCTCGGCGCGCTTGTCAATAGCACCACCACTAGTAAAGGTAAAAATATCAAAAGACTAGATATTTCGAGACGGCTGAGGGGCAAAATAAATGACAGGAATCATCCTACACACTAGGCTGCTATCGCCTAGCTGAGGAGAGTCTGCCTATGCTTAGCTATGGGGAAGGTTCACGACAGAGATCGCGATAGAAAAAAAAGAAGAGATAGAGGCACATCGGCCAAGTCTGGTTAGGTGAGTTTATGCGTCTTTTGGGGGTCGTAACCGCTTCATGAATTCCTATTACGCGCCCGCCTCGGCGACCCGGTCTGGGTAGGCAGACAGGATGCCGCTAGTTCTCTCGGACGCGAAGCAGAGGAAGGGGAAGTCGGCCATTGGGGTTGTGTTCGGCGATGCGGACTTTCTGGTCCTGCAAGCCCGGGGCATCTCGGGCGGTGTCTGCTAGCCGGGACATGTACGAACGCGATGCAGAACGAGGGACGGGGCGACCGCGCCTCGCCGGCGCGATGGGAGGCGGGCGCCCCTTCGGGGCGGGGCGTGGCGCTGGCAAAGACGAAGCGGTTTGTCTGAATGTAGGTACCGGCGAAGGCAAGAGAGGATGTAAGCGGCCGAGCCTTCCCCGAAGTCTTGCTCCTTGGAATAGAGGCTATTCCAGGCGCGCGGGGGTTGCCAGAGCTGGATTCAGGCCCCATTTCCGGCCGGGGGTGAGGTTCTCGGTGCGTATGTCATGTATACGTCTTCATTAGCGAAAAAACCGACAGCGAATCGTGCTGCACCCATTTTTCAGTTTCTGAGTAATTAGAATATCTAATTCCGTTAAGATATTATCCCCAACAGCCTTGTTGAATGATATTTTAGTCTGCATGACCCAATTTTTCCTCCGCCAACACAAAACTTGAACGCATTGGAAATTCGATTTGTTTCGCTAATCCTATGAAAGGTTTCGATGGGATTGGTCTTAAAATGTTTGCAAATGAATACAATTTCGTCTTCGGCGAGAAATCGACCGGAAATTAATTATATTTAAATATGTAAATAATTAGGAAATCCCGCAATTTTCGTTTTGTTGATAGCACTGATATCGGCACAAGAAGGAAGCCTGTTCTGTTGCGGTCACCTTCCGCAATCCTATGGTCCGTAAGCTGCCGCCGAAATTTGGGTTGTGCAACTCGAGACGCCCGTACGGCCCCCCCATTGATGTCTCTACACTGTAGTCACTGCCGTAGTAGCCTATGGAGCACCGCGTAACCGCTACGGGACTGGTACGCAAATCACTGACGGATGACATCTTAGTAGATATGCATACGTAGAGCTCTAGCCGTCGCAATATAGACAAATCGTAATGCGACCATAAACGGTCTTTTTAGCTTATATCCATTAACATGCCATTATACCCTGATGGTTTACAGACCACGACAACGACATGGCCTTCCATAGGCTGCTTACCCAAAGTGCGATATTCCCCATAAGGCCGCCCCCACTTGCGGACCGTCCGATGAACCGAATTATCTGCGAGGGATGGCAAAGGACCTGTAAATAATATATAGTGTACCAAAACCAAAGAAATACTTACTCAATATTTCTCTCTATCAACCCAGTAATTCAGTGTCAACTGAGATTAATACTGGAGCGAAACACCGAATTTAATTCTTCCATCTTACATTTTCAAATACAACTAATTAGCTGTCGGTTCGATGTTGACCATGAACGATTCAACATTAATTTGCCAACATTCTAAGAAAAACCTGAGCATGGATATCCATTGTCAGCCAAGGGCTGACGAACGAATCGACATTTGAAGCAGAAGTCGAGTGCACGTGAGGTCCCATCTAGGGTGAACATGTGAACCTGCTTGAAGCGTGGGGAGCCATGGTCTCCACCAGTAGCTTGGTTGTCAAAACGCGCTACCAGTCTTTGGAGGTGCCCTCCGCGAAACTGCCCCTCGCAGCGAAGATGCGTAGACTATGAACACGTATGTATGTATCGACATGTTGTAGTATGTGCTCTGTGAGAAACCAAAGTCCCTCCTGGTGGGGCGCGGCCCGACCATGCCGGGCCAGAGAGCTTGCAGCTCTCTGTCTAGTCGACGCGGGGTTTATGTATGCGCTTCAGACGAGGGCCCTCGAGTTAAAAAGGGCTCGTACGTGTGTATGTACCTAGATTAGTATGCGTAAGTCGGCACCCCCGCTGCACGATGCATGTCCATGCGCGGGTACTGATGATTTGGGGAGGACTTCTTCCTAGTTGCCTCTTAAAGCGTCGAGGGAACAGAAACTTGCACTCGGCAGCCGCGTTCACGTAGCGAAGCGTACATACGAGATACACGTCTAATATGTGCACCCTATGTGCTCGGAAAACGATGAAGGCAGGCTTCAGATGGAATGGGGCACTTCCTGGTCATGAGGTGCGTAACTTTCGTGCTCAACGCTGGTGTCCGACACCCACTTAGACAGATAAATGTGCGAACGGTGTCGAGGCATACGGAAGAGCTTCTGTGATCATATTAGACGAATGTACAAAGTGAGAAGGCATATACGCTTACCTACTAGATATATATATATATATATATATATATGAGAAAACGAGGGGGCATCAAAGATGTTTCCGAGTCGTACTGAACGGACGGGAAGTCGTGAACGGTACCTATAACAGATGGTTCCACGCGTGCTGGGCAATCGTGGAGTCAAGGTTGTCAAACGGCTAGATTTCGAAAGGAGACATCTCATTCAACATCGAACGTTTACCGTGTTCATAACGAGCGAGGCTGGGACATCTTACCTGGTAAGAGGGGATCAATTCAGGACACTCAGATGTTGGTAGTCTGTGTGTCATGAAATACATGTAAGTACGATTCGTGCAGAGCTGATCCTGAGGGCGCAGCAGTGGGTATGGCATAAAGAACTCAAGGCTAGAATCTGCAAATTCCATTCCGTCACTATATATATATATATATATATATATATATGGCTCTGACCATTTGATACTTTTTTTGCAACCACCCGCCTGGCGAAAAAAACAAGTATATTATCGCAACTAGGTGAATTGCAGGGTCATGAGATAATAACAGTTGAATAACGAGCAACGGGGCAACCGGAACAACGCGGAATTTCTTAACTAAACACTGGGATAATGGGAGAGCCTACGCTACATACAAGTGCTACAAGACTAACGGCCGTAAATGTAGCAACGTACAGCAGATTAGCGTAACAGGGATAAACAACAACAGGCTGAATAGCAGGAAATCTCAAAATGAATGAATTAGCTTGGCTACTCATGTCTTGTTTACCGTAAAATGAAGATTCGTTTTCACTTTCGCACACACACATCCCTTCGTAAGCTGGTCTTTGCTTTGCAATTTATTGATGTTATACGCACATTATATATATGTATATATATATTATATGTATGTATGGTCGGAGCGACGGTGCTGTCTGCGTTGTGCCTCAATGCAGGCAGCATCCTCGATGGGGCTTTTCCGTTGATCGAGACGCGCCTCACGGTGCCCCCCCCCGCCCCCCCCCGCTTCTGCTCGCTTGCCGTGAACCGACGCTCGCGGTGCTGGCGTAAGCAACCAAATGCTTACCTCTGCGATGCGCCACTGACTGCGCTAACCCTACTCGACAAAGTACGCTGGATGAATGGACCCAGCGGAGGGTACGAGGTGGCAAGGCACCAGCTCAGCCCAAGTCGGGAACATCTTCCTTGTTGCCGCTGGCGCCACCGTCGCAGGCGCTGTTACTGCCACCGCCGCCGCCGCCGCCTAGTATCAGGTTCATTTGTCACATCTGCGCGAAAGTTCCACGATCCACAGCCCGCACCGTGCTCTGCCCTGTGCTGCTATGATGTAACTAGCGCGATAGCGACACCAGACCCCCCCTAGCGACGTCGCTGCGGTGGTTGGCTCAGCAGCTTTGACCAAACGCGACCGCGGGCGGGAGAGATATGATCGCTGGTGTCCCGCGAGCGGCGGCGGCGACGGCGGCGGCGCACTCGGGCTGAAGCAAACGGTATATCGGCGTCGCCTACCGGGCTATCCGGCCGGTGGTACCTGTGGGTCGGGACGAGACTGGGTATGGGGTGCTGGCGTACTTGAGTAGCTCCGGCACGATGGGCGAACCCGTAGATGGCGCAAGGACGGCACGGCGCTGGCAGCCGGTGCGTGGCGTCAACAGAGTGCAGCGACGGCGAGCAGGACCGTGGGAGGAAACTGGGTCGTGGGCCCATGTCCATCGCGGCCAGAAAGCCCCGTTGTACGCGGCACGCCTTCGTCTGCCGGTATATTCGATCGCTTTCGTCGGCCCCGAGAACTATCACCCCGCGCGGTTGTCAGACTACCGACGATATCCAAACCCCTCCCCGTCCGACTTCCCGACAACCAAGAATGAGGGGGGGGCGCTGCTTCATTAATATAAATTATACGTATGCAGAATGTTCTACAAGGCGTAGCGTGGTCTCGATGCTCAACTTTGCGTTACATCATAAACGTACGCGTATCTACGTGTATCTCAGTGTGGCTGTCTGGCTGCACGCGTATCGAGCCACCCTTGTAGCCACTCCTGGGCACAGCTCCCGAGTAGGTGTTTTTTTTTGACAACGTATCCTTGTGGAGATAACTATTTCTGACAAAAAAAACACCAAGCCGCCTTTAGAGATATAAAGCAAAATTAATTTTCTATTCTCAAACAAACCCATGGATATGTTTTACAGATGGACAAGGTCCGTCGAATTTTTCATCAAGACCATCAACTTACAATAACCTACAGCCTCGGTGCCACAAGATATACTTTTTTTTTTTTTTTTTTAGAGGCGGAAATTTTACGCCACAAGCTATACTGTAATATCTCTACAGTACCCCTGAGGTGTTCGAGCCTGGTGGCGTATTCGTGTACGCCCAACCGAAGCTGCAACAAGTAGACGCTCATATGGGTTCGACCCCCCACCGTTGCACATTTTCATTCAGGGGTCGTCCTGCGGACCAATGCAAACAGCAATTCCGTACACGTTAGAATGCCTAGAAAGAGGAGTGGCCCCAAGTGGAGAGACAAACCGCGTCCTCCGTAACAACTCTAACTGGGTAGCGCTCTCTCTCTCTCTGGGTTGGGTGCAAATTCGAAAACCACAACGAATCTACATCTGACCTCGCAGTGAAGCATTGACAGACAGCGGCGCCAGCTCCGCGTTCCCAGGCTGCCTCCGCCTGGCGGATACCTATCGCCTAATGATCTAAATGACTTGGTCCGACGAGAGTTCTTCCATTACACAAAATGAGCACCACAGAGCACCATCGGCCACAGGATGAGTCAGGAAGGCGTCGGCCTGGAGATTAACGTTTGGGCAATCAACAACCACCACCAGCACGACGGCGGCGGCGGCGGCGGCCACGCGTACGACCGCGACCCCCAGGGCGGCAACTGGAAGGCATCGGCTATCTAGCCCGGACTAGCCTCTCGGTCTCTCCTCTCTCACGCGCTCCTATTATAGTACGATGAGCCTGTATCGTATCGAAGACAACGCGAACTCTAGGCCCAACCCCCCAACCCCCCCCGGCCTAAATGGGGCTGCAAACCCCACTCTGACCGCATCGAATGCGATGAATGAGACGATACTTTGCCGGGTGATGAACGCAGAGCAGAGCACGACCTGTTTCGGGACCACAGAGGAGAGGACAGTCATGCGAAGGTGGTCGCCTTCGAGAGGAATCGAGTACAGGCTCACTTTCTCAAGCTCTATATCTGCTTTCACAGCAGAGGGAAACTGCCCAAACCACAGCAGTCTATGCTGCTTGTCATCTCGTGGGGAAGACGATTGGGTAGGGGTCCTTAACTCAGATGGATCGTCACCGCGGGGTCTGCGACGTCACTGCGGGCTTTCAGCAGATAGGCTAGACCACCGATGGGGCTGCCAGTACGAGGACGGACGGTTCATCTTATGACTCGTTCCTGCTGAGGGGATTCCGGCGTTTCTCCTCTCAAGAGGTGAGTCAACGGCGGATTAGCAGATTGTTCTGCGTGATGCTGAGACATCCGTGGAGGCTGCCGAATACGGTATAGTGTGCAGTGGACACTGCCTTTTGTTCGACTTTGACGAAGCCAGTCCGCGATACATAGGTGTAAATGCTTTGGCTAATGTAAACAGAAGTGCGAATTATGATCCATGTCTACTTATGACAGATATTGGATGTTGTCGAAACATTACCTTCTAGTACATGTAGCTAAATATTGTACCATTCATCGTTAACAAAAGTAAAATGTCTTTCCATTCCTGTCCTACAAGAATCGTATCGTTAACACACGGTGTTGACCAAAACAACACAATGAGAAATATCATGCCTCTAATAGGCTCAATATGCTCGCGTCTCAGGGGACATTTCCGTTTGGTGTCTACGGCGAAAAAATCCGCAAAGCGTAATCACACGAGTCACTCATCGCTGTTAGAACCACATAAACAGGAGGATGTGTTTGTATCTCTGATGCAAATGTTCTTCTCGAATGATTTACGCCACAAAACATCTCACCACCTCATGGAGCTTGGCCGCTGCCTATCCTAACCCAAAACAAGGGATCCTATTCCTCCATTTTTCTCATTGGAGCTCAGCCCATCTTGGCTCATCCGGCTGAATGGCTCGTGGTGTCAAGCTCCGTCACAGCTATTCATATTCGACATATATGAAATCACTCTCGAGTCGCCGTCCGCCGAAAACTTTCGCCACAGTACCCAACGATGTCACGTTACCATCGATTCGCCGTTGACCTAATAGAATCCGTCCTCCTCTGACTCTGAGGGGTCGCCATTCTCAGCATCGTCATACTGCAACACTGCATTTGTCATATTGCGTCTCGCCGCAATAGGCACCGCCTCGGCCTAGCCGACGAGCTGAAGGAACGCCATTGCTAGAATAGCCTCATCGGTGGTCGTTGTCATCCAATGTGACACGAATCATAAAGCAGAGCTAGAGCAGCCTTCACTACGGATCCGACGATACCTCATTACGACGTGGTCGGGTTTGGCTCTATTTAGTTGGCTGCAGTCGCTCAGTATCATCACACGCATCGTGCGGCAGTATACCCCACCGAAGTCTCGGCGACCCTGGCTGAAGTCGTCGAAGTGCCATGCATCGCCATGGCGGACATCGAGGTACTCGATGTACAATATAATTTTTCTTATTATATATATATATATATGTGTGATGATATTCAGAAGCAGTTGCCATAGTTATTTAGAACATCTCAGCTCACAACTCGACACCGTGAGGCGCCGCAGATATATTTAAGAGCCTTTTTTTTTACTACGAGCGGACACGGCTATAGGCACACAAGGCAATCACTAAAATGCAATCAAGTACGACGTCAGTCTGTGATAACCTCCTGTACTGTCTCGAAACTACCAACGATCTTATGTGGATTCGACTTGTGTGCATGCTTTAGCCTGACATTGATCCCATTGTACCGTTGCGAGGATGAGCAGCGTCACGGCACGATCGCTGTGTGTAACAAGGAGCACCTAGTTCCAAGCAAAAATTACCCGTGAACCTGTTGGATGACACCGATACGCTGTAATCATTATCGGTGACACCTCCAATTGCCTTAAAGTCTTCACTCACATTCATTAACCTGAGTCTACGAAGCTAAGAATCCACCAGATTATTACCGTGACCACCGAGATTATTACCGTGCCTTTCTAGTCGACACCTCCGCAGTTCAACGACGCAATAGATTACTCCCGGGCAGTAACCGCTGGGACATTTTCTTCACCTGCAATTCGCTCACGGTCTCGACCTGGCCGGCTTCGAGTGCCAGATAGCCTACGAGGCTACCTGGCAAGCCTTCCATGTCAATGTTGCAGGGTGGTTGTCATGTGTCGAAAGCATCTGGAACAGCTTCCTTTGCCTCTTCCTACGACCCGTCGTGTTCAAGCTTCCCTGAATTTCACCTGCTCTATAGATAGATATACCCGGTCGCCTCCGAGATTTCCTTACACCGTGTGCTTATTCCCACCTCTCTCTCTTTCTTTTTTATTTCGGTCCGTCCGGATCGTGTTGCATTCCCCATCGCCCCCGCCACAACCTTCAGATCAGTTGCCTCGTCAACATAGGCTTTCCTGAGCCAACACGCCAACCTGGGGCTCGTCCTTGATCCCCTCGTCTTCTGGCCTCGTCGGTTCTCCTGTTTCGGCACCGCACTCCCCCCCCTGCAGAGCTCCCATACGCCCTGGATCGTGCTGTCCAAACGGTGTCGGATTCTTGGGACAAGCTTCGCTCTCTCCACCCCCTCTCTCGATCTCCCTCGAACTCTCTCGTACTCTCAGAGGCAGTCTGTTGGCTGGTGCTGTTCTCGTACGAGGCTGTCTTCACCCTTTCAGATCACCTCGTATCACTTCTAATGGATCCGGGCCAACGTATGCAAAGTCCCTCCTCGATTTTCGTCCTCCCTAAACGTCGTTTTGGCCTCACCCGGAGAAGGTTGGCGTAGCGAGGCGCACAGCTTGTAAAAGGACGCTTTACGCCGTCGACACGAGACACTGAATAGTACCGAGTCAAGGTCGCTGCTTCGTTGCCGGATGGAAGGGCCAGGTCCCAGACGGCCCCCGAAGCTTCGGCAAGGCGAGATTCACGCCTAAGATTTTGCGAGCCGACGTGTACGACGCTGTACGAGATTTTTTAGGCGGATCCCTTTTGAATTCTGTTCTGTTGAATTCTGCAGGGCATCTGTTGCTATGCCTGTTGCCGGCAAGTGGCTATTCCAGCAGCCAGCGCTACCTGCCACCTTCAGGCAGGCTCACGGTGGGAATTAGTTGCACGCGTTTGTGTAGGTCTTAAATGGAACGACCGTTCATAATATTAACACAAGTCGCAACCTCCTGCTATTGACCCGAAGCGGGTGGCTTGGACGGCTAAGGTTCTGGCGGGGAAACGTCGGAGTTCGCTGGTTCGAGTCCCTCGATATTCGCACATAGAGAACTTAGGCATCGCAAAACTGCAATTTCATTAACAAACCAATTAAAATCTTAACCTTTACATTCGTCAATATGGCTGAGACGTGTTATTGCAATGGGTACCAGCCGGTGAATTGTTTTTGCATGCGTGGAGGTGTCGCCACCGCTGTGGCTATCGTAAATTGGAAACCAGATTTAGAAATACAAACAAAAATGAAAGACCTACATTCGACACCGTTTCTAAACCACCTTGACAAATGGCCAGAGCATGTGCATCCTCAAGCGCAGCGGGCCTAGCGGCAAACGCGTAAAGTGTCCTTATTAAATATCCTTGATGGATAATTCGATTCTTTCAGGCTCCTGAGGCTAATGATATTTTTATAGAGCATGAATATATACGAGTATAATGAAGAGTATATATTAATATCTGTTCTACTTTTAGAAATCACCTCTCACTGCGTTAAAATATCTCGACGTTAGGCTTAATCATTACATCATTACGACTGACTCGAAGCATAAATGTGGTAGTTTTTAACATTCCTGTTAATGGAGAAATAACCTTCGACATAGTTTGCTCAAAGCAGCGCTAAGTGATTATGCCGCTCTCAGACATTCACCAGTTTTAATAATATAATAATAGATGATTTGTGTATAAAAATTGCTAGTCCAACATTGAGACAAAGCTAATGAACCTCCGTCAATCTTACTTAATTATCATAATTAGAAGCAAGCTGGATACTTCGGTTGAATAACATGATGTTCCCGCACTTTCGGAACGATTGTTCCGTATAGTTCAGTTTACCTAGAGTAAGCACCAGCCAAGTACGCGAAATTGTTTATAAACTTATGAACGTTCACCACCGGAACAACGTACAAGAATTTATCTTGAATGATTTACAGAAGGTGTGTCAGGCCGACGGCTGTCATGACTCCGATTATTGTATATTTGCATCTTGTTGAACAAATTGAAAATACATGGTTTATGATAAACCATTTGCGAATGATTACAGGTGTACATAGACATTACAAGCACAGATATGAGCATGTATGAGCGACAAATATTGCGCATAGAAATAGCACAGAGATACTTCACAACCTCGTGCGACTCCTTTACTCAAATGCAGAAGAAATTATACAGAGAACACGAGGGGCCATATAATGTTTCATAGAAGATGAAAGTAAGAAACACTGCTGAAGGTTTGCCACTGCCTATTCAACCAAGAAACTCAGCCTTCAAGCCTTGCCATATAGATGCCAGCCAGAGTGACCCTCGACGGTCCTGCACTCGCTCTAGACGCTAGCAGCCCTGCGGGATCCGCCCTAAGGAGCGCAGGTCTGAATGCGTTAGAGGACGGAAAACCCTCGGCCCATGGGGGTCTCCAGCTACCCCAGAGGTCCTGCTGTTATGATGACATAGGGCAGAATTCCATAACGGGTGCGGCTAGATGTCCTTATTTCTTCGTATTGGCCTGCGAGACCTAGCCAGCTCAACAGATCGAATCTCTCGATCCGTCGAAGGAGGTGTGTTTACCAACGACGCCTTGGGGAAGCCAGTCAAACTGCTAAGAACACAGTAAAGCCTTCTTTCCCTCTGTGGTAGGAAAGTCCAGCAGAGGTGAGAGTGCCTCCATCCACTCCAAGCAATCAGCGGTCAGTCAGTTCCCGCTGAGGCGAATCTCAGTCTTGATTCTAGCTACATAAAAAGTGCGAGACCGCCACATGCAATCCGATAACCTGTCGCCGTCAACAGCGAAACTAGCGCTGTCAGGGCACTCTCGTCCGCCTGTACATTCCGTTACAATGGACTACCTAAACTTGGAGAACCTGAGCATCCCGGGATTCGAACGGTGATGACGAGCAATTCTCTAGTCATTGATACATATCCGGTCGGTAGCCGAAATTAGGGACCATCCCGCTATCCGTTTGAGAATTGACCGTTGCAAGGCAACGTGGCTAATTGCACCGGGGTGAGTCAGATAATCTTGCCACGTCTCACCTTGCTGCAACAATCCATTCTTAACAATCCACGTATAGCGTCAGATCGACTCACAGACCAGACAGACGAGCTCCGGAAGCTAGAGTCCGTGAGCCCATTATTTTTTTATGGGGGGTTTTAGGTATGCATGATGCACATTCGTCCCCCAGCCATTAGTGAATGACTGGGAGATGTTGGACTGACAAACCCACTCATTAAACCGGATTTCCCCACAGGCTCGTGCACGACTCCTGACACCCTATCTGCAGACCTCGCAGCGAACAGACAGCGATAGCGCAGCATGAGACAAGGTCCATATCAAAATTGTGCAACAAAAAAACAAGCTGGGGGTGTCGAGGGGTGCCGCGGATTGAATTGGACTCTTTCGAGAAATCAGTTGGCTGTCGTCCCTTCCCACCGGTGTTCACCGTATAATAATGACAATACCAAGAACATTTTTTCCTGTATTTTGTTAGTGTCATATCGCATAGCCTACAATGAATATTCCGCCCGGGGTGCCGGAACGTATTCAATATTTATTTGCGCCCGCAAAGAGGCACCTTGTTCCCGAACAGCTCGTCGAATTTGAATCGCTTCGACAAGCAAGCCAGCGAGCAGTCCGCGCGCGTGCATCGCAACTGAACTATGATACTGCCGTCCACTGCCGAGCATCACCCCCCCCCCCCCCCACCAAGCACCATCAGCATTTCTACCCCACCTCATTACTGACATCTGACATCGGACACGAGGGACGATCGCCTCTACCCTGCGACAGACGCAGCTGTCTAGCCCACATATGACTCTACCGTCAAACCCCTGGGCCTGAGTCGCGCGCCCCGTTTGTCCCGGTCGCCGGAACATCTTGGATGAATAGATGACCGAGGAGAATCTGATCTCCTGGGTAATGCCTCCGCGGCCTGTATCGCGTTTGACCGGTCTGAAGTTCTGGGCCACTCGTCTCTATTTGATTTGACTTCGTTCGCCTTATCGGATGCTGTTGCTGAGGGAAACGGCTCGAGCCGAAGAGGAGCGAGGGCAGGGGCATACCATTACTGTCCGCGATTATGATCAGGAATGAGAACGACTCAGCATCGATGATCCATGATGGCGCAAGACGCTCCGATTCTCCGAATCCCCCTCACTTGTTCGAGGCCTTGTCGGCCGAGTCTGGCCATCGTGGCCTTCGTCGATATTTTGTCTCGGGTTCACCTGATCTCGGATCAGCGACGGTTTGTCGACCTGCTCACCACACAGAGACACGACGCCATCAGTGTGCAGGGGGGGGGCGTAGGCAGGCACCCATCCCCCCGGGGTGCCCCACTACCCCAGCAATACGAGATGATGAAGATTGGGGTCCGTGTCGCAGATCGGCAGGCATCGTCGTCGCATTCATTGAACGCGTGTTCTGGTGCGGCCCTCGTGAGTTCGTTGACGCGCGGCCATCTCGCCTAATGGCCCCCACCCGACTCGACATCGTGTCGTACAATTCGATGACTAGAGCTGGCGTATGAGGGGGCGGCGCTGGCGACGACAACGGCCACAACGAGAGCAACAGTAACATCCGGTGAAACCTGACCTATGTGCATTTTGCTACACAACGGAGAAGCGCATCCGTGGTAGGCTTGCAGATCAGAGATATTGATCAGAGATACGAGGTGGAACTGAGCGATTGTGAGAGGAAATGCGATTTGTTACCAGGCGGGCATTCGGGTTGAGCTTCGGCTCGTGGACTCACTCTTGTATTGTATTTATATATGGACAAATTTATAATGCAAAATTTTTAATGGAATGAGAGAATTGCTACGCAGCAAGTAACTGTTGTTTCGCCCAGTGCGTGTCATATTCATTGTCGCTATAATAATAATAATAATAATAATAATAATTATTATTATTATTGTTTAAAAATTATTTTTCGATTTTGCACATTTTTCTTTACGATATTTATCCACTTATCTATTCATGTCATGAAGTTGTCATAGGGGCTTATAGAAGTTGCTCAATTTGAATCCACAGCGTTGTCTAACTCAACGCCACCATACATGACCCGTCTACTTAGGACACCTTACATATGTACATGCTGAGCAGGTCTGACTACACTCCTACGCAAAGGCGATTTCTCAAGCTATGCCACATTTCGATGATTTCCATAGTACACCAATATTAGGCTTCATGCTAGCAGATATTGGCGCGCTAACGTGCATTACTGCTAACAACGGCGCGCTTCATTCTTAAGCAGGAACGTCCCATACGGCTTGACGGCTGAGAAGAACTAAATTTGTGTATTATTAATCGTTTATTGAGACCGCTTGTTAAGTGAGTATCCCATTGTCATGTTACAGATTTATGTCACATTACCACATTTATTTATTTGTTTATTTATACACCCATAACCTGTGTTAGCTTGTGAGTACAAATAAACAGCACGGGTAAAGCGTTTCACTTTACCGTATGACTCATCTTGACCATTATTACGATGGACGGACAGAGCGCGCCCTCGCTCTAAAGTGAAATGTTCCAACTCAGTTCGGTGTCAGTTCTTCGAGTCGTTGCCCCCTTTGTTCGAGCAATTGTTAGCACAGCCCATAAACGCAACGCAGCAGTGTAATACGGCGGCCACTCATTACGCCATTATAAACATGACCCGAATCTCATTTCGAGCTCCCAGTTCATCTCGTTCGCTGTTCATCCCGTCTCTCTGTGTCTAGAAAACAACGTCAAAACGATTCCATCAGCATCAAGAAGCCATTTGCTCGTCGGGCAAAACTAAATTATGACTGATCCTTCGATAGATCCTTCGCCGTCTAGGTCACACACATGTCGCGTATGTATATATATATAGATGGCGAATCGCTAATGCATGGTCGGCATATATCATCGAGTGATGAGTCTTGAGTTTATTTTACATGAGTGTTTCGCCAACCATTGGATATTGGTTTTGATCCGCCCTATATGACATAAACAGAACACCTAGGTACCTGAGTTCGTAAGTGACGTCATGCCGTTAACTGCTATTGGCGCAGATGTGATCTATGCTCGCGACGCAGTACGCATAGTGGACATGGTTGTACCACGAAATTATGAATTTTATGAATAATTACATTATTTTTTGTGATGATGTGTATATATATATATAATTATTATGGTATATAACAATATCTGATAACTAGGCTGTGAAAACTAGGCTTACAGTAAGGTGGAGCATGTGTTTTCAGCCAGAACAAAATAATCGGC
The DNA here is from genome assembly GCA_019614645.1 of Stratiolaelaps scimitus. Taxonomy (NCBI): domain Eukaryota; kingdom Metazoa; phylum Arthropoda; class Arachnida; order Mesostigmata; family Laelapidae; genus Stratiolaelaps; species Stratiolaelaps scimitus. The sequence goes on along the minus strand of JABWDB010000011.1, from coordinate 1,393,802 downwards.
CCCAATTAGAAACACGCGTGCGTTTAAAGTTGAATTAGGTACTTCTTGAACTTATATCCTAGCATACTGTAAGCCTATTTTCCCCTTTCCCCTCACCCTGTATACATCATGTGACCAACTAGTGAAAACACAGTGGAGTTTAGTTGTACCGGGTTTTTTAAAGCTGATACATTTATTTATTTTTATTAACTTGATTCGTTGGTTTTGGTATTATTTTCCTTATTTTTGTTGTTGTTCTTGTTGTTGTTGTTATTATCGTCAATATTTGTATAGTCGTCTTGACGTTGTTTATATCATTCTTAATCTATCAATTACTTAGGCTTTGGCTATCGAAACTGACTAACTTTACTCGGCAGCAGCAGCGGCAGCCATTTCAGCCTTTTTCTTCTGGACCTCCTCCTGTAACAAATCGACAACGACAAAGAGCAAACATTAGAACACACATTTAATACCCCCGATAACCTCCGAACCCCCAACATATACGTATATATATATATTTATATATATATATATATATATTTGGATGACCTTACGTGTAGGTGTGCACATATACACATATACATTTGTCAGCCTAAACTCCCAGCTACTGCATCTGAACAAGTTCGTCTTCAGCGCAACGTCTTCGAAATATCTACTATAATAGATATTTCACGTTGTGCCTATTACAAATCACTTTGTACGGCCGAGTTGCCGAGAACGAAGGCTCTCACGTATCGGCGGGCAACAGGACTCGTACGCAAATGATGACCCACGTATACGTACGCAGGCGGCAGTGACGACCTTGGCGACGAGCTCCCTTTCGGCCTCGTCGACCTCGGCCTGGATGGCCGCGATCGACTCCTCCATGAATTTCTTCTTTTGCTCGTCGGTCTTATCCTGAGGGCACTCCTTCTTCTCCTTCATGTCCTCGTACTTCTTCTTGAAGAACTCGGCGATCTTCTCGGTGGCAGCCTCGCTAAGACCCATGGTCTTTGCGGTCTCGTGCATGATCTCAGTGCCTGCATTGGGACGGAGGTCAGAGAGCGAGAACAAGGTGGAAATGTTTAGAAAATACAAACGTGTCGAGTTTTCTTCAGTTTGGGCTTATCTTCGATTGCGTTTTTGTTACGAGACGTAAATGACAGAGGGGGTACGGGCTGTGTGTTCCGATACTTTTGGTGAGTGGCGAAGAACAATTCCCGTTGCCTACAGAGCGGCCGTACAATAAATTGCCATGTAATGCCAATGACCGCGTTTGATTGTGTAGTACAAAAAGGCCAGTAAATATGGCCCCGTGGTAACCGTGCCTTTGAAGAAAATTTCCTCCCAAAAAAAAAAAAAAAAAGCAAATATGGCCCCATTCTTGAATGACATCTTGCGGCGAGTGCTATCCCGCAAAGGTCCGGCCACGGCCTACCCATAGTTAATCTACCTAACAGGACCCTTTAGGCATTAACTGAGCCCTGGTAGATAGGGGAACAGCTGTGGGCCAGCTCGAAAAACAATAGCAGTACCTAACACGAACCGACTATATTCTGTGGCTGATGCCATGGATGTCTCTGTGTGAGTGTAAGCGTCTATCGGTCCATATGCCGGCTGACTTAGGCGAAACAATAGGTGTAGTGAATGATATGCGTCTACTATGCTCTGGTCAACGTTCGCGCAGCAGTCGCCGGTTCGGACCATCTGCTGGAGTGGCAGTGACTACGGCCCCACTTCCCTACCTCGCTACTTAGATCTTTCGTGTGACGCCTACGATAGCGGAATTGCGTCGGTGTAGACGGACAAAGAGCGAGAAACGACGAGAGAGCGAGCCAGAGATGCAAAGATGAAGAGCCAGTGCCCGTTAGTGATCGCACGGCGTCCATGCTGGAAAGGGGTAAATCCTCTATGGGATGCCCGTCTATATATATATATATACATATACAATCTCTGCTTGTGGCCTATACCGTGTTGTTGTCTCCTTCATGCATTCAGTTACGCCAGTTCCGTGACCGTGAGGGGAATACCGTCTAACCACTAAATATTTACTATGCACGGAGCACTGAGCGAACGGTGATTGTAGGTGCGGGCGATCGGTTCGAAAAGCAAGCAGCTAGAAGCATGGAGCATTTAACAGTTACCAGCCGATCATAATGCTTGCTGCTACGACCCTGCCACACATATATATATATATATATATATATATACTCATGATAGAAGCAGCTGGCGCTTGTAAAGCAGAACGTGCTAACAGGCGATTGTAGAGAATAGTAATTACATTACATGTATTATTACTATTATTATTATTATACGCATGTGTTTATGCTACAGGAGCAAACGATCGGCGGGCGTATCGGACGCGGTAGCCAGAAGATGGAGGCAGGGGTCGGCGGCTGGACGACTGATCTCTTCTCAGTTCTGGGCTCCTCTCAGTTGGCTCTGGCATCTGCGTAGGTCCGCAGTAGAACGCAGACACAGCACGTTCCAATGGAAGCTCATCTCCTCGGGTTTCGCGCGCGAAGCGCCTTTCTCGGATGCACGTCGCGGCGACTTTCTCGTCAGATCAGACGTTCGGACGGCAGTTGCAGCCGTTCGCCGCCACCGGCAGCGCCACCACCGAGTAAGCCAGTCATTCAGCCGCCCGTTGAGTCAGGCGGATCGGCTCTTTTCTCCATCCGCACGATCTCGACCGATTTCTGTTTCATCCGATCTGCTACAATGATCCTTCGCACTCACCCCACCCCTCTCTCTCTCTCTCCCCCCCGCTCAACCCTGATGACACGTCTGATCGCCTGATGTATCGGGCGTGCGTCCTTGCCGCTCTTGTGGCTGCGATCTCGAATGACCGTGCGGCCCCCGTCACCGCCGCCGTTGTTGCTGCTATTGCCGGCACCTTGCCAACGATCAATGGTTACACGGTGCAGTCACGGCTAGCGGGACAGCTTTGGCCCCTATGGCATGACGCCCGAGTAAGCGCTGCATGGATGCTCAAGCAACGACCCCTTACTGGCTGGTCAACAAAGGCAAAATTTCCACCCTAATGCCGCGCCACGCCGCGCGATCCAGCATGCTGGGCCACCCCGACGTAGCCGCAATGAGCAACAATAGTCGACGACTCCATCACTACCATTGTCTCGTTGTCTATGATCTCTCTATATTCGCCCGTTCCAACCATTCAGATCTCTCGCTAGTTCTCTAGTTCGATTTCTCCTTGCTCAACAATCGCCCTCCCACTCGCAGGATCTTGCGGCCGAAAAAACTCGTGCTAGCACTCGCAGTGCTGTTGCGTCGACAGGCAGCGTGGCGTTTTTACGGCAAACATATGTACATGGCATTGAACGTGACGCGATCCAGATGGCGTGTTGGGCGGCAGGGCGTGCACTGTATACTCATGTTGGCCGTAAGCAGAGGTGCGTAAGTAGCGGATGATACTGTTAGTCGGTCGGAGAACTGAACGCTCAATGAGCTCTCAGGCGGTCTGGTCAGCGATTAGAACAACATGACAAACGTCAGCTGAACAACGGTCTGTGCGTGTAGCGACGTCGGGTGTCGTCTTATCCGCAGAAACATCGACAGAGAGCGCAGTAGCTATTCATGAAGGAGGAACAAGGTGCGGAGACGTTGATTGCGTCAGTAGACAAGTCGCTACAACTCTTACAGTAGTAGCGATTCTGAGAGAACACATCAAGACACCTGACATGGCCGTGCCGGCGAGCCGTATAACAAACAAACTGCGCAGGCCATCGCTAAACGCCCGCCGAGCGTCCCTAGCCGCAATGATGGCAGAAACACACCAGCGGTATAATTTCTAGCTGGAACACAGACGCGATCCTAGCGGCGGGAAAACTCAGCGATACTCGAGCGGACTCCAGAACACTCGGACACATCTCTGAAGTGAAATATCAGACAGAATTGCCGCCGTCATCACTGGCCTTCGATAATTGCCGGCCGAATCGGCCGTACGTCATAGCGTTTCGTTATTTCGTCTACAGAACGGAACACATTAACTACGCCCCTTCCTTCAATAAAGGCAACTAACGCGAGCGGGAGAGTACATCTATATCTTGCTCTCGTTATCCCCGCCTACCTCCCCGCCCAGCAGTTTCTCTAAAACTCCCGCCTCTTCAACGTGTCCGCAACGAGGAACTGGAACACCTGCCTACGACTACACCCATGGCAGGATCGCTGCGGCATTATATTATAAGTATAAATACATGGTACCACGACGAACGGCATCAGATGGACAGATGGTGGTTTCCCTTCCGCCCTGCACAGCTCGGACCGGAGGCTTTGCTCAGAGATGTCCGGGACAGCTGTCCCGCTCAGTTTGCCGGCATAGCGGGACAACACGATGGTCGCGACGTTGTTCGCTGCCGGCAAAATCCTTTGCGAGAGTAAAGGGTTGCTGGTGTTGTTTGCGACCAGTGCCTTCTATGTGGATTCTCATAGGGAGTTGTTGTTGCTGTTGCTGCTGCCACTACTGCTGTTTGCTGTCGCGGCTGCAGGAACTCGTGACAACTGTCAGCTGAACGGAAGCGGGACAAAAACGCGGAATAATAACGCTAGGAGAACAGAGATTGTGGCCATTGATGTTGTTGTCTGCAGGCGTGTGGCCTAGTTGAGCGAAAGCACATAGGTGAATAGGCTCGATGCGGCCCTTTCACGCTCGGGGCAAATGCGGCCGTTGGCAAGTCGACGGTGCCGGCAGAACTGAAGTCGCTATGACACGTACATGGATCTCCAATATATACATATATATATATATATATATATATATATATATATATATATATATATATATATAACCGTGCATAATATTTACCATTATCTAATATGCGTAGGGTTAGCCGGAGATACACCAGCAGCCAACGAATGACAAGTGTAAGCGCGCAACGCTATAGGCTATACCTATGCCTGCCATCCTGCATCAGTCTCCCATTCGCATCCATATCAGATACAACTATTACATCTCTGGCTGAGTCACAATACCCAGCCCCCTTCGTCGTTAGCCTCCATGCTACCAACGATCGATTCATCCAGCCACTCATTCAGCAGTTGGTAGCAATTGGACAGCAGAAGCAAAATGAAGGAACGTAAAAAGAGTTGTAGACCTCCATCGCATCTCTGCCGCCTTCTACCCGCGTCATCGAAACGATGCCGCCAGGCCGGAGCGAACTGACGACAGCTCATCCAACGCGAGACACGTGGTGATACTGCGTTCAAAGCAGGCAGCACAGCACAGTGTGCGTGCTAGATGAAGCCTCTCGTTGGACCGTCAGATATCTCTCTGCCCCTCTCTCTCTCTTTCTATATATATATATATATATATATATATATATATATATAAAATACATATATATATATATATATTATATATATATGTATCTGTGCGCGAGCGGGTGTATGCATTGGCGTAGCATCGCCTTGTACAGGCAGTACCCGGCTGGCTGCTCGCTTCCACAGCTACCTTGCGTTCACGGGTCTGCGAGCCACGGAGCGCTGCTTGGTCATGCATGGACTTGTCTTTGTGTGCGCGAGGTGTTTCTGTGTTCCACAGAAGAAGAAGCAGCCCACACAAACAAACACACACACACACAGCCCGACAGTCACCGACAGAAACGAAGTGCTGCAGCGGCGGCAGAAAGCGCGTAAAAGCCGTGTGGACGCTCCATTCGGTCGCCTCCGCGACACTCGGCTGCTGTCCGGCCATGGAAATTTTCCGCAACGGTAGCGCGCTTTTCCTGCGCTTCACCTTGCCGCGGTGGCGGCGCTGGTGACGGTGGTCTGATCCCGATCACAGCGGCGCTCGAGTCAAAAGGGCTGACTGACTCTCTCGGCTGTCTCTTTCTGCCGGCTCGCAATCTCCCTCGCTCGCTTGCTGCTGCCGCCGCCGCCGCTTCCAACGTTCACTATGCCGTATTGCAGGAGGACGCGACGGCGCATCGCATTGTCTGGTCCTGCTCCAGCCGACCGACACCTCATTGTCGCCCCTGAGGTGTGCGCGCTCGCCGAGCCCATTCACTTCAGCGTACCGCACCTCGTGTGCGGTATATATATATGTATATATGTATATATATATATATATATATATACATATATACATATATTAACAGATAATTTCATGATGGCAGACCCCGTTTGGACACCGGCGGTGCCATCCTGCGTCGCTTGTCTAAGATCAGAGCAAATGTCAGCAAAAACGGAGTTCGCCGGCCGGGTGACGCCAGCGACCACGTGGTCCCTGCCCGGTGCAACGTCTCTTCCCCCCCCCCCCCGCCCCCGACTCACTGCTGTGTCACTGCTCGTGGTGCTGCTGGTGCTGGTGGTGGTGGTGGTGTTGAATAGCGAGAAGCGCTTCTGGATAGAATTGGTAGCGTGCCAGAATCGGCGGCAGAATAGCGACGGTCAGTGAACGCAGCGCGGGCCGCGACCCCAGCAAGTGCCACCTCCGGCACCGAGACGACGCGAGTGACAATCCGACGACAATGCGCCACAGATCGCTCGGAGCTTGAGCTGACGGTGCTGGCTACGGGTTAAGTATGTATAGGGGTCTGTATATATATATGTTCCTTTCCATCGGTGGAGCGCATCGCTAGAGCCGAGCCGAACGCGAACTTCAGAGAAGTTCGCTCCAAAGTTCTGAAAATCGTTCTCATCATCATCAACGGTAGCCGCCCGGCCACTCATCCCGCCCCTACTCCATACTCGCACATCGACAGCGACGAGAAGTCAACGTCCGCTGCCTAGATCTTGGCTCAAGTGGCGTCGAGGCACGGCGAACGCGACGCGCGGCCGGGGCGCCCACCGATTTCTCGACGTGGCGAAGACAAGTGGAGGAATCTCGTCGACCAGATCGGAGCGAAGACCTCTCTGCCAGATGCAGCAGAGTCGCCGGCAGAGGTCGCAGAGTCGGGGGCCGAACCGAACGAGATGCGGCGGCTCAGATGAGGTTCTTCGGCGCGTCCGCGCTCCCAACCGCGTATATATATATATATATATATATATATATCAATCTACCTGTCCATCCGCGTCCGTTGACAGAAGCGGTTCGTTTCGGGACGTGGCAAACACGCTGCAGCTGCAGACGAGCTCTGCTAGCAGGTGGACCACAGATCCAGAGGGTAAGATTGAGACACACAGAGAGAGAGAGAGAGAGAGAAAGAGAAAGAGCTGACGGTGGTATTTAAACCCGGTGTGAATCCGGCGCGATGAGTCACGACCCGTCGATGAATCATGCGGTAGTCGCTGTCAGCTCGAGCCATTCACCATTGCTCTGTTGCTGAATGACTGAAGAGTACATGAGTGATTGAGTCGCCCGCCAGCCGTCGCCGTCGTCAGCGTCGTCGTTGTCGTCGTCGTGGCCTCGAAAGAATGGTCATTCTAGCGTCAGTCTTTGTTCAGCCGGAGCGTCGGACGCGACGCTTCCCCGCGGCCGTCGCTTGAACCGCCGCTTGGTTGAGCGCCGAGCGCCAAACGCCGACAGTGAACCATGACGACCGACAATCGCTCTTTCGCAGCCAGCTCATTCTCGTGTCTTCGGTCGGCCGTTGATTCGTAATGGTTTGTATGCGTTCGTATTTTGAACTTTTGCAGAAGAACACACCATCACATACATATAGATATATATATATATATATATATATATTATACATGCGTCGACGGTCGGACGGAAGGGTAGGGGGTTCAGTCGTCGGCCGGCAGCTTGGACGGCGATCAGGAGCCGCGTGAGGGGCTGCTTTCTGAACTTGATCTGAAACCGGTTCATCAGGGAGTTCTCGGCTTGTTGCAAAGACGAAATGGACAGACGGAACGCGAAGGGGGGACGATGATGTCGACAGATGAAATCGCGTCCGAATTCAGAATTTTCGTCTGGCTCGGCTCATCCGCCGCCGCCGCCGCCGCCACCGCGACCACGCTCAAATGCTAAGTGGGCGCTGCTGAACTCGCTGGTGACGTCTGCGGTTCGGTCGCGCTCGCTGTAATCGACGTGCTACAGTGGTTGGAGGTGTCCTAGCTAAGGTCCGCGACCGTCGCTCGCTCGCTCGCTCGCGTGGCCAAAGCGGACGGCGGATTCTGGCGCCACCGGCGAACCCCCAAAAAAAAAACGCGGAATCAGGCGGAAAGCCCACTAGATGGCAGAAGTGCCTGAACTGCGTCCGGCACATACTGAACGTGAACGAACGACTGCCGGCGAGCGTCAATCCTACGGCGGACAGCTCGAGTCGAGCCGGAGACAGTTCCGATACAGGTTCGAATGCAAAGACAGACAGGGAGATGCAGACAGATGGTCGTGTGTAATAATTTACATCTGGTTTAGCCTATAGCAGTAGTAGTAGTAGTAGCGGTATTTGTTTTTGTGGTGGTAACAACAATAATATAAAAATGCATAAGTGCTGGCACAACAAGCACATCTGCCACTGCCGAATGTTATCGCGACGATTACCATATATATATATATATATATATTCGTTCTGACAAATGTGACGCGTTTCAGCCAGTGGTGGTTGAGTGCGCGAGTGATGCGGCCGGCCAGCCAGCCAGACCACCGCTTCTACTGTTGCTTGCAATTTTAGCTATCCGTTCTTCTTGTGTGAGTCATTCAACTGTTGACGGTTGCTCGTTGCGGTGCCGACTTCCGACGCTGTGACCCTGCATTTTGTCTGTGTGTGTGCGTCTGTGTGACTTCTTTGGTTGTATGTCACTTTAACGATTCCCAGGAAAGAAGCGCAAACAGCAAACAACTGGTCCTCATGAAGGAGTTGGGATGGTGGTCACACCCCGCTACCACTCAATCAACAGAGGAGAGCTAGACAAGGGCCAGCTAGACAAGGCTGGCCTTGTCTAGCTGGCCTTATCCAGTCAACCCCTTCGAGAGGAGCCGTTGTCGTTCATTGCCTCGCCGCGTGGGCCACTATAGCCTATTCTACGCGATCGCTCCGCTGGATTTCTACAGCTTGGCCCCGCTGTCCCAACGGCGACATCGCGGAACATGCAGCATGAACGGTCTGTCTGGCAGTCGTTCGCGGAGGGATGTCATCGAACAACCGCGAACTGTTTTTGTTGATTTCGTTGTCTGTGCTGTCGTTGTCCGTTGGATCGTACAACGGAGCTGGCCACACCCAAAGAGAACACCGTTGACAACGGTTACGCTCGGCATTCGCCGTTCCGGCGGCTGCGCGGTTGTGGTCCACGTAAAACTGGCATGGATTATTATGTTATTGTGTGATGCATCTAATGAATGTAGTCGAATGTAGTCGTTCGGTGCGCGCCGTTCGCTTCGCAGCCAGTACGTATTATAATTACGCTGTGGCGGGCTACCGAAAGTGACAAGCACGCTTCAGACTATCGGGGGCCATATTCATATGCCATGTTGGGAACGAATGGACGCAAGATTCCGGCAACATGTTTGTGGTTCTTTGATTCCAATACACCACCGAATCGCCGATGTGCGATTTCGGCCATGGCGAAAAATCGATCATCTCATCGAATGGCTTTAATGATATGCATGGTATGCACACGAGCGTGTATAACAAACACACATATTTACTACCAGCGTCATTATCGCCGCCATTATCATTATCGCCGATACATCGACGCCACGCGTGTCCGCCACACGCGCCAAACGAATGGTGTCATATATAAACATATATATATATATATATATATATATATGTTACCATCTGCTACAATTTGCTAAATGCACACGCCGCCGTGCGGACCTCGCCAATCGCCGGGTGGACTAGTGATTACCACCTTCGATCAGCATCACCTTCAATGATGTCTAACCGACGCGGCGTAATCGACGTTCGTGCTAATTGCTCGAACAAAATCTCGCCACCGTTTGTTGACCGTCGGCGTCGACGGATGAGCGCGCATGATATGCGCGATAGGAATGAAGCCGCTTCCGTAGGTCCGTTCCCGGCCGATGCTGTAGCTCCGCTACCCGCGGTCAAGTTCCCGTAAAAGGGGGAACGCGTCAAGCTGGACCTGTCGAGTCGATGCGGGTCTCTCAGCCCATCAATGTACCTATCGTTGTCGCCGTCTTCCGCGTACACTAGCTGCTACGTATTCATGCGGTGGTGACAACGTCTGTCTGTTGCCTGCCACTCTAGTCGAGCATACGGAGTCCAGCTTGCCCTGACGAGCTCGAGCGGGTGTCGCGGCGACGTCCGTCGGAGACAAATTAGCTGATTCGTCATCGGCACCAGTTCCTCTTCACAGCGGCATCGTTCTGAGAGACAAGAACAGCGGACAAGGGAAGATGTCGAACCCGTACGAGTGGCGGCATCCTTCTCTGCGCTGATGAGCGTGTACTCGTGGTCAATCTCGACATCGACTTCGGCGGCGGCGGCGATGGCGGCACTCGACGATTGCCGTCGCGTCTACGCCACTTGGACAAGTGCCGTGAGAGGGTCGAATACGCCAGCGGTGCCGTTGTGTTTGGCGGCAGCTGCTGCACCCACTGTGTGCACATCCTTTGCCGCTTCGGCCATTCGTAGTTTCGTTATACTCGGCAACGAGTAACAACAGAAACAGATGGATCGAAGAAGCGGAGAGCTTTCAGCAGCGTCAGCTCGCTTGACCGGTCTGGTCAGCCGAACGCCCGCCCGCCCGACCAGCAACCAGTAGGTCAACGATTGCTCGCCCGCGTTCGCAGCGGCCCAACAAGGTATGACGCGATACTTTCCACATCGGCACATTGTACGTACCGCGATTCGTTCGACAGCGATCGCTCGCTGATCGAACCGCGGTCGGGTCACCGGGAGCGTCGCTGAGACTTCATGTGAAATTCTCGCCGGTGGAGCTCGAACGTCTCGGTGATGACGGCCGACCGGCGGAGTGGCGGCGGACCCCAATGAAGCTGCCATGTCCGCGATGTTTGACTATTGCCTCATGACGGCGTGGCGTTCCAGAGCTACAAGACTGGACTGTCTGCATTCCGTGAATTGCATCGCTCGCGCGTTATCTGTCATGTAAAATAATAACGGCATGGCGGAGTCGTGCGCAAGGAGTTGTGGCCACGACAGAGCTGAGAACTGGAACAGGTCAATTGTCAGCTCGCTCGAATACTCGGTACTACTCCAGTGTTGGCGATCGCAGGGGCGTGATGGGGATTTGGAGGAAGAGGAATATAAAAAATATAAAAACATATATATATATATATATATAAATATATATATATGTATATATAAATATATGCTTTACTATCAGGTGTGCACGCTGTTTTATGGAGGCGGTTTGGATCAGATCACGTTCGAAGCGATCGATATGGTGGTGGATTTGGGTATTTTTCTCAATGTTTAGCCTGATTCATATTTTTGAGCAGCAGGTCCCCGGTCACGATCATGCGTCCAGGTCTTCGGATGATTGTTACAACTCGTACTGATTCGTACTGATTATTCGTCAAACATCAACCTTATCATTAGAGCCGGGAGATGTTGTTACCTTGTTAATATACAAATCTCTCTAAGAAAAAGCTGCCTTTAAAACTAGCGAAAAAGACAAGCCTGGACAATGGCTAGGCGTCCATTGGATTCGGTTGGTTTCTCTGCGGTCTGCTAGCTGCTCCAGCTGTCCCTTAAATATGAACGCCCTTGATTCAGGAACGCTATACGCTATCGTGTCCTGTGTTGGAGCCAACAGCTTTCGACTGTGTCCTAATTAGGCCGCATTTTTCGCCGGCAGGACAACAGCCGAGGTGTGTTGGTCCGGCCAGCTCTCTTTTCACTGCACTCTTTCCGCCGTTCCATGCAAGCGATTAGCGCAGGGACGAGCAAGACCACACCAGCCTAGAAGCCGCTGTCGCCACGAGGCCACTCCTCCGCCTTCTGATCTCATCGAACGTTTGCCGATCGTCCAGATGTGGCAAATCCCACATCTCGACCAAAAGCACCGAGCCCCGCTGACCGAGTGGCCGAGTGAACAAACAGCAGGACGGCGGCGGAGCCGCACAGTCACCGCCAGTCACGAACGACGAACATAGCACTATATAGAGTCTAGCGCAGTTAACCGTAACTTACCGCCTACGCTAATGGGTAACTAGTACCGTGTCACCTAGGGCACCGTGGCCCGCTAACGTCATCACGTTAATGGATCGATCCGTCCGTCAATCTCGACGACACGCACATCATCTGCTTGACGCATGATTCCGGCTCGAGGAAAGGAAAAATCTGTTCGCCGGTGCCCTACAACGCTACGCCTACATCGATCGCTGGCGCAGGTACAACCGCATCGGGTGTTTACGGGGAAGGAAGCCAGCAGGGGACCAGCAGGCAAGTCGCATCGTCATTCGAAGCGTCAGCTGCGTTGTTCAACGGGCACAACTTTCAGCGGGGCGCTGAGCAATCGTGCAAGTTCGACCACGTGGCTGATTGTACAGCGGCAGAAGGTGGTGGGAAGCGGTGAGTCATGCGACCTCGGGACGGGGCTGATTCGACACGTAATCGTTATTTACTCAGACAGACACCGCTACACTGTCCCCCTCTCTCTCTCTCTCTCTCTATCTCTCGCTTCCTTGGACGCGGTCGCCTTTGTGCTGCAACCGTGTTGGGCGCGGTCACTGGGTCTGCAACGCGAATAGCGACGTGGCCGTCAGTTACGGACGCCGCCAAGCTACGCGAGCGGCGTTTGCCCGACTGAAATACGCCGATGTCGAAGGGAGACCTAATCGGGTTTAATATCGTGTTTTCCTTGGAACGAAGTCAAATTCTCGTTTGAACAGTCATTCGTCTCTCGTCCTCTGACTCTCTGTCTCTCTTTCTCTCTCGTTCGCATGAATCTGTCTACTTGTTTAACGCGCATAAAACTATAAACATGTGCCAGTAAAGTTTTAAGTGTATATACATACATAGATGTTTTCGTCATGGACGCTAGGTGTCAACAGATCTGGCACTGGTTAAACTGGGGAATGCGTCTCACTGATTGGCTAGTTCGTTGCTTAGTTAGTTGGCCAACTGGCTACGCAGATAGGTAGGTAGGGATAGTAATGGGAATTAGCAGACCAGGACAAGCAGCGTGGACGAGCAGTTAGCTAGTAGCTATAATTGTTGCAGCAGCAGCAGCAGCAGTAGTTCATGATGTTGCTGTTGTTGCTGTTGATACTGTCACGAGGCTCGTTGTTGTTAGCCGGGCCTTTGATTCCGAACAGGTGATGACTTCCAAAGAAGAAGCTGAGGTATCGTTGCTCCATTATCGCATGGTCTCAAGCCATTCCTCGCTCTGTGTGACGCCTCGCATTCAGTTGGCCACGTCGACGTCTAAGCACAATGCGAGAGAGAGAGAGCGAACGAGAGACAATAGCCTGCTGCCAATGCTGCTTGAGTCATTGCCCTTCGGCGTGGCTCAACCCGCGCTCTCTATCTCTCTACCTGTTGTTCGGTCTGAGCGAGTAGTGTCAAAGACACAGAGGCCCTCCCCTCCCCTCTCACCCGACCCCCAACTGAAGACCCCGAGGACCACGTGTGGCCACGGGCGCAACCACAACGATGGCACGAAGGCAGTAGCTACGGAGGAGGGACATTAACGACCAGCTAGCCCGGCACAGGTTTGCCCGCTGATTGCCAAGCTGGGCAACTTTTGCATTTTGGCAATTCGGCAAACTGTCCGTCTGTATGTATCGCTGCCTGACTACAGCGTAATGTTTGGACGAGGGGAGGCGATCGGATCTCGGAGGCATCATGCTCCGAAAGGCTGAATGGCGACGGGGGGACAGTCGGACAGCGAAGATCAACGAAGATGCTGTTAGTGCTGCAGCAGTTTCGACATCTTCTATTCGGCGCCCCTGGGGGACGCTATTGTCGACGTCCGCTGTCGCCGTTAAAACACACATGCGGCGTCCGAGGCTCGACAGCGGTGGACAGCACTACTGAGTAACTAGAAATGTTGTTCGAACGCGTCCACTCGAGTCGGGTCACATGGTCAGAGTTAACAGAGACAAACTCTTGTTGCTAGTTCATTGCTCCAGTTAGGGTACTGTATAGCGTGGCATTGCCCACGTGGTCGATATCATGTGGAGATATTTGGCAAGGAAATACGCAAGGCAATTTCGTAGGTTTCGTGGATTAAAATCGACATCCCGAATGCAATTGAATATGAATATATTTCATAAGTGGAACACCTTGTGTACGTTGTATGTGATAGACTAGAATAGTTAGGCTGGTGAATCGTAATATGGAATGGAATATAAGCAGCGTTGTGAGAGAATTTAGGCGGGTCAACTGCTGCCGCGTGAAACGCTAGCCAGAAATACTGCGATAGCACGCTGTGGTAAGCCGAGCTATGAGCGTGAGGTTTTGGTCCACGATCATTATGAGTGTATGCGGTTGTTACGATTGGGCAATGTGAGGACAATTCGAGATAATTCTATAATAATCATATACGATAATATATAATACAAGTCTGAAGCAACGCCTGTGACATGGATATAGCCTTTTCTCGCTTGTGGTCGAGGTGCGGTTTCGACCAAATCAATCATCGTCTCCACCCGACGGATCGGTACGTATCCCAATATACGGACACAAATATCAAGCCGACTTAGGAAGTCACACACACACCGCCTCGAGCAAAATATTTCTTCTACTTAATTGATACAGGTAACTAGCTCTATGTATATATATATATATATATATATATATATATATATATATATAATTAATTCTCCGGGCTGACTCGCAGCCAACATTTAATGTCCACGGTACTGCTTTTGGCATTGCTTTATAAGACGCCTAATAGTTTATATATATATATATATATATTATATATATAATAGTTAAAGACAGATAGAAGATGGCGCTTGCGGATTGTGTCCCCTCTTGTCTCTTGTACTACAATTCAATCAGACCCATCTCCCAGCTCGATCTGAGGCCCATTCCGAGCAGGTCGCGCCGTTCGTTCTGAACGCGCTCGTTGTCATGCTCGGGCTGTTAGGGTCCTCGGAGCGTCTGTCTATGGCGCCGTTCAAATGTAAATCGTCCGATGAGTCTTCTTCACAATTATAATACAGCAGCACACGTCGCGCACCGAACAATACGTGGACAACGGCCCACAATATCTAGGTTAGTCCAAAGAGACTAGACGAGTCGCGAACGACAGATAGTGTGTGTGTGTGTGTATATGCGAGAGAGAACGATAGAGGAGATCGGGGGCAGAGAGACCCTGTGAGAAAGCCTTCTTCAATTGGTCTCCGTCTGACCGACTTTCTGAGGAAGACATCAGTCGGACGTCTGGCCGAAAAGAATCGTTTACTCGGGCGTACGATATTTACCGTTGTTCGCTTCTTGTCGCCTTTGCCGGTAGAGCGAAACTAGTGGGTGAGCAGATAGATGGACAAACCCACCCACGAACAGCGTGGCCGGGGCCGACGAGGGCAAGACGTTGGCTCCCTGTGAAGTTGGCAGCGCAGTGGGATAATGCCCGGTGCTAGCCGGGACAATTAGTCGGAGTCCACCACTCGAATGAGGGCAAGTCATGGCAGAAATGGACGGAGATGGACCTTGGCGGAGGACACGAATGTGGAGAAAAGTTTGGCCACGAGTGCTTGCCTTAACGTAAATGGTATCTTGGTAGGGCACTAATAGTGGCTGTGGTGGTAAAGTGGTCGTCGGAATCGAGACGGGCGAGAAAACCGTGTTCATACTAATGCCAATTGTTGCTAATAGTTATAGAGGGGCGTGTCTGGAGCATCTTGGAATGATGACGCTGTTGGCGGTTAGTTTTACCTACAGGTAAAACCAGCAGTCAATTGTGATCGTTCGCGGCTTTCGTGTCTAGATTTTCTAGATTATATGGAGATATGTGGCGTAATAGTTTCTGCAAACTCTGCATCTCAAATGGCTAATATATATATATATATATATCTTTACATATACATATAGAATTTCTATAGTTCAAGTGACATCTGTCTATCGGACATACGAGGTGGGACTGCAACGAGCATAGTGGTACGCATCCCAAACAACGATTTCAACGCTTAAAGATATCGTGCTAATTGCTAGCAGGCCGACTGCACGAGTTGCTATTCAACTCATTTGATGTGGTCCCACAGAGAGACAACATACATCAACAGCGATGTCTGCCTACACTAGACGCTATCTCACGCACGGATGCACGTGCACAGTGAGCTCACGTGCATCGATCCCTTCAATCGCACGTCCACTAACAGCCTGTGCACGGACGATCAGTAGAACTGTCAGAGAGACGCTAACTCAGGGTTCGACAGGTTGCACCCACCGCTGAAGCCGCCTGGCCAAGGCAACATGGCATATGTGTAAGTGTCTATGTAACGCTATGGGGATTCGAGGCGCCGCCCAACAGCACGTGGTGCCACGAGGTGCGCTGCCAGGCGTACCTGACAGCGGCCGCGATGCCGGCGTCCGACGTTAGCGCCGACGCCAGCGCTGACGCAAGCCCTGACGCCAGCGGGAGAAGAGGCGGCAGCCATTGAGCGGCCTCCTCCGACGCTGTCACATCCACGCCCATGAACGGAAGCGGGCTGGACGCGGTTGGCTGGCGGGATTCATCGCGACACCGCCAACGTGGCCCTTCCGATTGCCTCGTGGTGGACGAGATCGATCCCCTCTGGACGAAAGACACCCCACTCTACAGGTGTTCGACCTCGCATCGTCTGTGCCAGCATCCACCGGGTCTGACCAGCGCGCGTCGTCGAAACACAACGGGCTGCTGCAGGGAATCGGGGACAATCAGTGAATGAATCTAATCGGGACACGGCAGAGGCGTCTGAGCAACTCAGGATCTTATCGGCACTCAATACACAGTCGCACAGAGATACACTCACACGCAAATAGCAGTGTGCTGACGGCTCGGGTGACGCCGACAGTTCGGTGCACTCGCCGAGGCTGCGTACATGTCCACATGCAGCTATGCACGTGAGCTGTCGTCGAGAACGCCACGTGCCGGGATGCAATCCAACCCAGCGGAAGGGATTCGGCCGTTGCTTTTTTTGTCGCTCTTCGCTTTGGTGCCATACGAAAGATAACGACAGCTGTGTCTCTACGCGTTGTCATTGTTGGGTCAACGTGGGACGGAGATGACACTTCACAAGAGTCGGACTGTACATGTGTACATGATAGCTGGCACAGGGCGAGCGGTTGAGGTGGTGCGGCGACACTCGGTACGTTAGCGAGTAACGCTAATGTCACTATTGCGGGCGGTAACATATCCAGCGGAGTTGTTGGCGATTCGCCGTCGTCCGGGGGAGGCCTGGCCTCTCGACCCTGGGGGGTATGGGGTTTGGTTCACTTTGTCGTACACGAGGACACATGATACACACAATCGTATACATTGTACGGAATTACTTACCGAGCTTGGCAAGCTTTTCGAAGGTGCAGGCGGAGTCACACATGTTGCCGGTTGGCTTCGTGTCGAGGTTTGCGACGAGAGAACGCGGACTAGCGACGTCTGCTCGATGACGGACAGAGAATGTCTGGTGGCGGTTGACGGCCCGCACTTCTCTTTGTATTCGATCGTTGAGTCATCGTCGGGCAGACCCTCACCGAGTCCTCCTCGCTCACCTCCACCGTGAGCCACTGCCGTCGCCGCCGCCGCTGCGGCTAATGCTGTATCGGCAGGGAGACTTACGCTGCCGCTTACGGCGGCGACGGCGGCGGCAGCAGCAGCCGCCGCCGCCACCGACAACGGACTTACGGTAGCCGCCGGGGCTTACAGAGAGCGTTACACGGGCGCAGTGTATAGCGGCGCATTGACGCTGTAGAAACCGGCGGTTTGTGACGGCGCCGGCGGCAGCGGCGGCGGCCACACAGCGCCCGTAGGTATACAATACATTGATCGGCAGTCGACGCCAAGCAGCGATGCTGGTGGAGGGTGCTGGCAAAGAGGTGGATCGCAGATAGGGGAGTGGAATGGAACGAAACGGAGCCCGCCACAGAGACCGGCGGGGCATTGACGCGGCTGGCACGCCAGGGACGGTGTGAGAGTTCGACTGTGCTGCTGCCGCCGGCGCCGCCGCCGCCAGCACCGCCGCCAGCACCGCCGCCGCCGCTGCCGTTGTCCCCAGGCAATGCAGGGTGATCGTCGTGGACGTTGTTCGGCCCTAAGTTGCCAACTATGGCGTCGTTGGGGCCGATGTTGTTGCTGTTACGGGGCTTGTTGTCGTCGTCGTCGTAGGTCTTGATGTCGTCGTCGTCAGTGGCGTTGTTGGACAAGCCGCTGATGGTAGTATAGCTGTCGGTATAGTTGCCGTGCCTGCCTCTGCCGCTTCGCTTACGCAGATCCACTTGGCCTCTCGGCTGCTCTCAACCCTTCTCGCTATATCGGCTGCGTTCGCTGGTTCATTCATTCCCAGTTGGCGGTTGTCGGTGGGTCCGCCGTTAACTCAGCGACGGTACGACACCGCCCATCGAACCCTCTCATCGCCGGCGGGCGGTTGCAGTCGGCCCTGTCATCATCGTGACGCGATGTTTCCGATCGGGTTGGCTACGGTGCCACCTGTCTACAGCAGTGTGCAGACACCACACACACACAAACAAAAAGTCAGACAGTCAGCATGCATGGATCTATGCGTCGAACATCCCGATTACACTGAGTACCGGCGTCGCTGTTGCCGAACTACTGTAACTACAACGACTACCTGTTTTTGGGGACGGCCGCAGCCACCTCGAGTCATACAACCGCGATTACTACTACAGCCGCCGCCACAACAGCAATGTTCGTTCAATGGAAATGACAAAACGCGGGCGAGAGGCCTGAACATGAAGAATGGACACGTAGCACAGGAAGCGCCGTGGTGGCTTCGAGCAACAGCAGCAGCAGCAGCGGCGATCAGGGCCAGCAGAAACAGGAGTACGCGAAGCGTTCCGCTGCGCAACGGTAGAAGTTCGACCGTTTCCAGTGTCTCGCTGCCGATGCCGCCGCCACCGTGGTGTTCGTGGCCTGTCGACGGGTGGCCGGGACGTCTGTAGCTGTAACTGTCGGTAGCGAGCGCGCGCGGTCCAACGCGTCGGTCTAGACTCAATCCCGCTTCAGACTCCCCCGGGATACCGCCGCCACCGCCAAAGTTCCTGGACCACGCCGTGGACGACCACGACGGCCGGTTGGACGGCCGTTGGCATCGGGCTCTTTCTTCGGTTCGAGCAACGGCTATCGGAAGATTCCACGAGCAGCATCTCCCTCCCCGGCAGTAGCAGCAGCATTGTCATCGTCATTAGGATCATCGTTATTCAGCACCATTAACGTCATCGCCACCATCGAATGGCGGTGATGGCGGCGGGAGCGACGCCGGGTGACATCAGGTCGTCGCTGTGAGCAGAAAATGAAAAGATCACAGTGAAGACAGGAATACACTCGCTGGCAGACATTAGTTCGTCCGCACTCACGGGCTCCAACACGGACTCACACATCCAGATACACACATGTGCTCGTGGGCAGGCAGCTGGGCAGACGAAGGAGGTGTCCGCACTCAGGGCAACGGATACCCAGAAGATAGAATGAGGGAAAGGGCCAGCCGTCTCAGCAGCAACAGTAACAGCAACAACGAGCACAACAACAGATATGACTATGGTGGCCTGCCTATTGCTTACAGGGTGTTGACTCAGTGAAACACTCGTGGGGGGGGCTTGTCCCTGGGAGAGAAAAAATTTGTCATTAGTGCCATTCGTTCTGTCTGTCTTCTGAGGGAGACAGGCCTTCTGCATGTTACCTACGTGCAGCTGGGAGTGCTCTGCTCGCGGCCGTCAGCGGGGGTGGCACTCGCGCAAGAACGTCCATATGCATTGAATGACCATCCGCTCATCTCATCTCGGTTGGCATAGATTGCGATTAAGCAGCCGCCAATTAACTAATAGCTTCCAGCTAGAAATCAACGCCCCTCGGTTAAACTTAATTGGGTACATTGTTAAACTCAATTGGGTACAGAGCACGTGGTACGTGCAATAACAGCCCTTAGCAGTGGTCGGTCTCTTCGTGAAGGCAACGACGCCGCATGCCCGGATTCTGGGCGACCGATCCGGATCCGCCGCGGTAAGCAGCGCGCCTGAGCAGCGGGAGTAGTTGGCGCCGGTGCAACCCGACGAATTCCGACACTCGATGGACTACTGTTGGACGTTCGATCTGAGAGGCTGTGGCAAGCGTGGCAGAGAACGTCTGCAGAATCTATCAGAAGGTGATGCCGAACAGTTAGTCTGGCATCCGTCTGACGTCGTGGCGTACGACGATGACGGCGACAAACAGCAACGTTTGCGTGCGCTGCCTCGACCGCTTCGCTGCTGACGCGCCGCAAGATCGACCCCCGGGGAGCCACGTGGAAGAGATGTCCGGGAGGGGCCGTTGAGCTGGGAGTCGCAGGGAAGCGGAGAGATCAACAGGTGGACAGAGGATACTCATGTTGAGCTTGACACTAGGAGAGAGAGAGAGAGGGATAGAGATGACTCTAATTGGCTAAGAACGCGATACATGGATGGGTGTATGCATACGACGATAGTGATATCACGTAGATATAATCTGTCTGTCTGTATGTGATATTTGATTAAACAAATACATATGTGCATGGGCTGTGATTGTACCCAGGTGAACGTGAATTCGCGTGAACCGTCGCGAATTTACGAAGGGGCGTCTACAATGGAATGGAGGAGGTTGCTCCACTTCGGCAAACCCTCATGGGAGACAAGACGGCAATGTTTTTGCCTCGAGTAAGGTCTAAAGACAATACAATAATTAATAATAATAATAATGTATATACATTACATATGTATATATATATATATATGACACTACCCCTAGCGTAAAGATCCACATCGGCCGACTGCGGCGCAAAGCGTCGAGTGGAGGAGCAGCAATCGCTCAACGTGTGATGATCTGCCAGTCCATCAGCTTTGATTTAAGAAGATGGTTTTGCCAATGTGGTATTGCCCAACTCGCCGTATCCATTATCAGGGTATCCAACGCAGAGTCGGGTGTTCGCCCCCACCTGCCTGTGTCGTCAGCACGAGAGCGACTTCTGCGATGGCTGCCCCAAAGAAGCTGAAATCGAGGCGCTTCCTATCGCCTTTCCTCTCGGAGCTACATATGCTATTTCACTCTAAACGAGACCTTGCGGCAGGGGACCACCGCGGACCAAAGTTGGTCGCACGAGACTTCAGATCAGCAATATCTAAGCGAATGAAGATCGGGGGATCGTGGCACCAGATGCGCGGTCAGCGATGCAGGAAGCGGCTTGACCGATTGGTCAAGCAAGGCACAAGGGGAGACATGATGCGTCGTCATGTGGACGAACTCATCAGGACGCCTGTCCCATTGGACAGGTCGCGAGACAGCCGCCATGACCAGCGCACGAACAACAATCGCGACGAAGACACGTGTATAGACGAGTCACGTTATAAACAACAGCAGCAGCAGCAACAGTAGACGACAGTGTGACTCTATAACACTCGCGAATACGGAGCGCAAAATCACGATTCTACAATAGTCCGCGGCGCATTCTACAATAGGACCCCTTTCTACGAATGCAGGCACCGGCCAAAGATCATCTGCTGATTCGATCTGAGCAGGATTGTTTTTTGTTTGGTCTGCATCGAAACGAACCACAGCCAAACTGATAGCCGGTCCATCGTCGTGTAGGATGCAGCGTGCACCAGTGGCGAGCGATGAAAAGCTTCGAACGGATTTCGAACGCGAGTCTTCATGATAGCTATAGCGTATCCGAACGGGATACGCTAGGGGATCGCCGAACGGGATCGCGGCCAGCTCACCACTGTGGTCGTCTGCGGCCGCTTCTGCTGTCGAAGCAGCAAGACAGCGGCAACCGCAACACAGTAAGTGACTAATCCAACGAGGGAATGAGACGGCCGCCGCCGCGCCGGCCGATCTAGGGCTATCGCCGGCAGCCACCAGAGGCGGTGGCGGCGGCGACGGCGACAACCAGAAAATCGCAGCTTGCTCGAGCGGTGGGCCATGCGCCGGCAGCAGCTGTCGAGCGGGCACACGTGGCGCTCGGGGTGTCCACTACGACGATGGATCCTTCGAACGATCTCTCGCTAGACAAGCTGACACGCGAGGGACCACGAGGCCGGGACCTCGGCGTCGACAGACGCCGACGCCAGCGGCGTCTGATTGCTCTGCTGGCCAAATCGTGGATGGGGGCGAGGCAGGGGATGGCCGTACGGATAGATGTGAACAGCGGGATGAAGAATGGCTGGATCGTTGTTGTCGCCATATCGCATCGTATGCGCCGCTCACGTTGGCTCGCTCGTCTCTCGCGCTGCCAACGGTAGAAGCGCAGGTGAACCACTGTCGTCGAACTGTGAAAACTCGCTGAGCGATGGATCTATTTATTAGATTGCACTGTACGTTTGATTGTGAAGCTCTGAACGGTGGAACCACACTGGTCCAGGTATATAAATATTTTCAGGTCCACGTATATAAATATATATATATATATATATACGTGCACCTGAAAATTCGGACGTACACTTTCACCGGGTGGACCTAGTCATTCATGAAAAAATAGCCGTGCTCACACAATTCAGGTTTTTTTCATCGCCTGTTACGTCGTTGCTCTGGGTTAGGTTTGCCATTGATGCATTGCGTGCCGTGCACGTATAACACGTACATTTATTCGAATACATGTATTCGGAGGAAAAAGTATACAAATCAATAACTAGTTTGTTCCATGTCGGCCGTCCATGTTGCGTTAATTAGTACCAAGAATATATGGGATATATATAATACAACATAGAGCAGGCGATTTTATAGCAACAGCGAGAGAGAGAGCAACGACAACAAAAATCGCAACACGAACAAAAATCGCGAGAAAATCTACGGATCTGCCCAGATTTCTGCCCAGGATAAGCATAAACTATTAGCGTTTATCTGATCAGCGCCGATTGCCGCACACATATTGTGAGAGTATTCTGCTCAACGAATACTCTCCTCGGGCATTGCTCGGGTCGCTAGCTCGCGTCAACATTGACGTCGAGACAAGAGTGACCTCGTATATATTGAAAATAACATAGTAACACACACCCGTGCACTCGTGACCCGGTCGAATTTGGCGTCCTGTTCACACACGTAGCGAGTCGAGACTCATGCCCAGTGTGAAATCGAACAGCTAATTCGAGAGGTCCCCGTTGTACAGCGGCCGGTTGGTCGACAACCAAACGAACAATAGACAATGACAAGGTAGGTCTCAGTGGCGTCCAAAAACCCGTTGGGTCGGGTCTTAACGACTCGTCAAGTATCAGGCCTAACCGTCAGGTAAGTTTCCAGACGCCGTAGAATACGCGCCAATTGGCCGGCGCCGCCGACGGCGGGCGCGTCGCGACACCCATGTCAGCGTCAGGTATTACGCACACGCTTGTGTTCGTTGGTCATCGCGGGTAGATCTGCTACGCGTACTGTTCAAATGGAACAGACGAATGACCCATTCAAATAGGGCGCCGCCCCGCAGCAACGACGATCTCGTGCATTGGTTCAAGGTCGCGTCGACCTGCGGACGCCTATTGGCAGCCTTATTTTTGCTAGAAGAGGATTAATTTCTAATACTTCGTCTACCTAAACGGCAAGTGACTACGTATTGCCAGCCCGGGAGCCAAGCGTGAAGCGAACGAAACCAATCGAAAGCTAACGAGTTCGATAAGCGGAGCGGGATTCGTCGTAAAATTAACAACGAGTGTTTTCCCTCTGAATTGTGACTTCCATCAAGACGAAACATTGGTCCTGTATCAAGTATTATCCATCACGGCAGGCACTTGTCCGCGTGCTCATTTGTGTCTTGACCATAATGTCGCAAAACGTGTCACGGCGCTGTCATACGTAGATAAGGCTGACGAGCTCGCAAAAACTGGAACTGCGGTAGGAAAAACCACTTCTTAACTAATCCACGGCTAGCGTCTCCTCCTCGCCGACCCTCTTGCAGCATCCTCGAGAGATGGTTGCAGACCCTTGGGAAATTCACGTAGACAACGTGAGACGCCGTAGAGGTAACAACGTCGATCCCGTTCGGAAAGAC
Organism: Stratiolaelaps scimitus; assembly: GCA_019614645.1. Taxonomy (NCBI): domain Eukaryota; kingdom Metazoa; phylum Arthropoda; class Arachnida; order Mesostigmata; family Laelapidae; genus Stratiolaelaps; species Stratiolaelaps scimitus. Next base: position 1,369,864 of record JABWDB010000011.1, on the reverse strand, counting down.
TACGATGACACATTTCAAGGAATGTTGATGGTCATTAGGTTACAGGTCGAAAGCAGTTGCCTGTATTATACCGTGGACGTTGTTAAATGCTGGCTGTGAGTCAGCCTGGAAAATTTACCGTGGGTTGTTGGCCTATCGAGTGCGGTTGGCCGCACTTTCATCCACCTCTTGATTGAAATTCATCCAGGGATGGGCGTAAAGATGGTTGGAGGGTGTTTGGGACGATCGTGCGGGTCGACAAATGAAACGTGTCGGTCAATGTCGAACCGCAGCAAAATGGTCGATTGAAAGCAAACGTTCGAACGAGCAAGCCCAAGAAGTAAAACATGCATTTTCGTCCGTGATAATGATGACCAAGCTAACATTGGCCATCAGGAAGACATTTCTAATCGAGCCCAGCGGCAAGTCACTCCACCCCAACGTAGACAGATCGTCGAAACGGACGAATGCAGCCCGCACTCAACGCGCATAGCGTCCTACGGAGCGAAATAGAGAACGAGGATCGATAAACAATAAGATCGTCGTTATTCGAGGCAACCAACTATGCCTTCCTCCAACCTGCTCACGATGTTCCCCCTGGAATAGGATCTGGGGGGGGGCGGGGGGTAGGCGAGGGGTACTCGGGCATCGATTGCACCCTTACAGACATTAATATTTACGGTTTGTACGTTCGCCCGAAATCCATCGATGGATCTACCATAGCGCGACTGACTGCTACCAAGTGACCCCCCCCCCCCTGAGCCCTGACCGATTGAATGTCGACACGCGACTCGAGCTCGGCAGTTCTCGCTGCCAGACTGGCGGATACAATCACCACGGCATCAGCAGTAGCCGGATGGTTTGGCATAATGCAACGGGCCAAGCCTTCGTCACTCGCTCTCGGTGTCGGTGGCCATTACGACGAGGTAAAGGTTGCCGGACAGACACAACCCTCCTGCCGTCCTGCTTACGGAACCTAACCTATGCAGTCGAATGAGATATGCAGCTATATGGCAAGGGTAGAATGTTTCGGCGTGAGGCCGCTGGGAAGTCTACGGTGGTGCCACTGATTTATCATTGGCGAGCTCTCTGGTTCGACTGGATTCACATCCATGGGCGGTTTCAAGCTCATGAGGTCCCGGGGCCTAGAAGTTCTCAGCTGGACTCAGTGTGATTTCGTCATCAATAATTTGAGCTCCTCGTATCATAATTGCTCCCCGTACAATTATGTTTGTCTAGCGTGAATATCATTATATTTCCCACGCACAGCGTGTTCGAGATCGGTTTTTACCATGTTATGGCTTATCGCTGAGTAGTTCCAGGGTCCCACAGCAAACAACTTGTAGCTTTCATCGCCCAGCGCTTGGAGAGATTCTCAATGTTGCAGTGGCACTTCTTGGTTCTCCTCGAACTGGGTGACTGGGTAGAATATATTTGGCTTGAACTTTCCGTCTGTAAACATCATTGACTCGTAAAAGGGGTTCTACCACATCTGATGCAAAAGACACAGATGATTTTTTTTCATTTCATGACAGTTGTGGTGCCACAACTGTCGTGACGCGTACCTGCACTACCACTATAAACCATAGAGATAGACTTATTCTCCGCGCCATCTTATGCGCCTTGGCATCAGACGAGACACGCAGGTGTACGGGTTCGACCCCCCCGCACCATTGCACATTTGCATTTAAAAGGGATTGCCCGTCTCACGAATCGGCAATGCCGAATTCAGTTGTACAGCGGAATTATCTCATTTGCGGGCGCATTCCCTTGTGTCTAATGACGGATCTTTCTCGACCGGGTTTATTGTACCGGCATGGGTCGATAATATAAAAGGGTATTTTTTTCGAAAGCACTTTCTCCTTAATCGGCTGCACGCTCCCGATTCTCAGCGAAATCCGCATGATCCACACGTACTGACGAAGTAAGGGAGTGTATGATATGGTCTCAGATAGGTAGGAGGCTACGTTCAGAGCAAAAGGTGTTCGGATCGAGCAACGATCGGGCCAACGAGCCGTGCCGGACGACGACTGGTCGACTGAGGCGACTCGACGAGGCTGAGAACCTCACGACAAGGTCTTGTGCTGCTCCCATCGTCCGTAGTGGTAACCGTCATCTCTGATACGGTAATCCCTGCTGATATTCCTGCCTCGCAGATGAATACGTCCGTCTTTAGTTACCGAAACAGTTGAGTTCTGTCTGCGCAGCCAAGGACCGAACAAATCAACAGCGTGTGAGAGACACGAGCGGTCTCGCGTACTTCTCATAGGCATCGTCAATGTAACGCCATAGACATATACGTTAGAGGATTCACGCGATTGAAAGGACCCACGCGATTGAATCGTCGGGATCGTATAGGATTGTTTCATATATTACATCCTGAGAGGGTGTCCACTTATGCGAAGAGCATTTGCTCCTCGTGCCTTATGAGATTAAAAAAAAAGCGCCCCTTCATTGACAGACACTACACTGTGCAGTTAAGGAATCTCAAAATGCAGTCAACATTCGGCCGACCTGTTCGAACGGTGAATTGCAGAGGGGAAATTGGTTTTCGCGACTAAGCATCGGACATGATCGCCCCGCGTGTAATCGCTCCATGACTTTGCAACTTATCGTAGCGGGTCGCTCCGGGCGTTTGTTTGGCTGGATCTCACTTTTTTCCGTGGTGGTGCATGGGGGTGATGCACGCGGGCCGATGCATATTAGGCACACGGCCTTCTTGAGGCGGTCATTAAAAGATATTGAAACTCGGTGTTGTGGACGACGGCCACGCGTTGAAGAAATACCACTGGAAAGAGTTCCCGGATAGCCGTTGAGCTGAGTCATATGAGTGTGCTGTGGACAGTAGGCTCAGATAAGTAAGTCTCTCATTGACATATGGAATAGATTAATAGGGCAAACCAGGGCACCAGGCAAAGAAGGACAAATAGCAAAAATGAAGAGCCTCCCGGTGCGTCCTCCCCACGTAGTCACATAACAAATTGGCTTTCGTGTACTCGTCGGCAGCTTTGCGCGCATCGTTTTTGACAAGGATCGCGAGGTCGTCACTGCTGTTCAGGTTGGCTGAGAAAACAACCAAAGAATCACCAGGCCAGAATGATCGAACTACACGCAACTATGTTCAAGCAGACATCTCAGCCTCCCCGGCGCTCTGCTGGGCTTGTCGTCCTGCAAATTCATTGGCCATTTCTATGCTGTCAGACGGGCAGGCCTCAATACGTTCACATAGCCTCGTCATACATAATGGCTCGCGAGGCGTTTAGCTTTCCAGGCAACTCTAGCACAGCTATCGAAGATCGACGATGCAAAGCACTCGATCGTTAAGGCTATTGTACAATGCATGACGTACTACCACTACTACTTCGGGAGGCATTTGCCATAAGTTGTTCCCTCCCTCGTTGGTTTCTATTCGCTGTTCGTCTATGCGAACCATAATCAGCTTTTCCTTAGTCTATACTAGGAGGGCGGGCGGGCGGGGGGGTCACTGAATGACATGGCACGGACTAATTCGCACCATCGTATACTAAGGTGATCCGTCTTTACCCGGAGAGGAATGGAAGTAGAATTTCGATATCACCCTTCAGAACAAGCAGAGGGACAAGACCTCTGCCGCTTCGGCGGATTGTGTCGTTGGTCGTCCGCTGCGGACGATTTAGCCTAGAATAAGGTCTAGAAAAACATTCCTTTCCTGGGCGTGTCAGCGGACGAAGACTTCATGCACACGTCCCATCGCTGCGGGAGTACTTCACATCGCCCATTATTAACGTGAAGGGCACGAACTTCAGAAACCTCCTCGAGACCACTAATCAGGCTTTCCACGTCGAATCCTATTGTGTCCTAGTGCGCTCATTCGGTATCAGCTGTGTCGAAACTGAAATCATATAGCCCCCGGCGATGACATCTTCACAACTTTTAGTGACTTGTACGGCCGCAAACAAACGAATTAGAATGAAGAAGACCTTTGCTATTTCGCACACTGCGTTCGCCAAACGAATTCTCCAGCGATCCGGAGATGTTTGATAGTTGATTCACTGAGGCGGTGAAATATTCTGGCGGTGCAATGAGTACAAATACAGTCAATGATTTAGCGACATCAATTACACCTTATTATTGTGTTATTTGAACAACTCTTTCGGTTATTTCTATAGCGTATTGCACTTTCGTTGTCATTGTTGACAATTCCCACTGCCATAACATTCTAGCCATTACCTTACGTGGGCATAAGCGAAGACAATCAACTCATTTTCCAAGTGATGTTAAAGTAAATATGTCACATATTGTATATATATATATATAGAGAGATTATTTTACTAACTAACATGCGGATTATTCGGCACGTCGCCGCTAGAAGGCCTATTGATTGGTGTGCTTTGTTTGCGAAGTAGTTTAACAGGGGAATCGAGTGGAATATTTTCTGTTCGGAACGAGTGCGAACACCTTTACTGGCATATGTACACACACACACATATATATATATATATATATATATATATATAAAGCTATGGAAAGCATTCGGGTGTCCCCAGTGATATAATAAAGAAGAGCATAATTGCACAAGTAGTCAGTTACACCGTTATATTCTAGAAGAACATAATTACTACTATAATGCTGCTACCATTATTCGATTCACATAATCCTCACTCGTCATGTGAACGTATAGACAAGGCGTTCTTCACCTCGAGTCTTTTTTGCTCTTTCATGGCTGCCGGGGGGAAGGGGGTACACAGTACAGCTCATAGTGGAACATGGGTGGGAAAACCAAAATAACCCAGTGAACTTTCGAGGTCTGACGGTCGTACAACGGTTTAACGAATCTCGCTCTAACAAAAATGGACGGCAAATCATTGCCTCAGACGGGACGCGGGGCCTGGCTAATTCGACATCGCGATCATTCATCGAGCGATTTCGAACGATGATCACCTTAAAATCACAGCGAAGCGTGATTCATGTACACGTTTGCGTGGTGTCCCTGAACATCGGCGTTATATATATACAGCGGATGGTGCCAGCCAGTAGACGATATGATGTCATGTCTCGGGACAATCGGAGGCTTTGCTCGGTGAGCGAATACACCCGAGGAAGCACGAAGTTTTTTTTCTTTTTGTAGCTGTCGCCTGTCTTGAATAAATGATGTTTACCGATTGTGAGGAAATGCCTAAATGGAGTGAAATGTAAAAAAAATAGAAGACCAATTACATAGCTGCCTTATATATATATATATTTTTTTTTTTTTATGACGGATATATATATATATATATATGGTCTTGATTGAGTGTCACCTTCAACCAAACAGGGCCCTTGCAGCGGTTCGCAAGGGATACGGAAGTTTTGGATTGTCCAGATTCATTCCTTGCTCTGAAGCGGATCGCGTGCCTCATCCGAGCTTTGGTGGAGCGCACCACAGCTGAATATTACCACCAGTGACAATCATGGTGAATCACGCCACAGTCAAAACCTCTATGTATAGTTCATTAGTATCAATTTCTCCATCCGTTAGACAAGCATCGATCGTTCTTAATACTCTCTCAAACTCATAGAGACCCACAGCCACCGACACCTAACTAGGATTCATCGGATATCCGCTCTGCGTTCTCCTCGTTACATGAATCCTGATTAAGGATAACAATGGCATATATATATATATATATATATATATATATATATATATATGTGTGTGTGTGTGTGTGTGTGCCTTCACCACCTTTTCTGCGTTCGGCCTTGCCCATGTGCCCCCTGCTGCTGGGCGAAGATGTAATTTTGCATTACATACCCTGCGTTAATTAATGCAGCACGTACATAGGTTGCCCTGCTCTTGTTACGTGTCATCCGAACTGTGGGGAGCATGCCCGGTTCATTTAGCAGAGTCAGCATTCACCCAGTGCCGCCTCCCTCACCGCCATTCAGCCACGTACGATCAATTCAGTCAGGGCAGTGATTCACAAGCCGTCGTGACTTCGCGGATCGAGCAATTGTATCTATTATATTTGATGATTGTACATACTTAATAGCTACAGGGTTCTATCTGGTGCGTTATGATAGTATCTCTGCCACCTGCCGTTTCGTCAAGCCGTAGGACAGATCTTGTAACGGGGTCGAACTCGAGGAGCGGGTTCGTTCGCTCACCGACACTCCGAGTGTATTGTCTCTGTTACGCGTCGACTGCAAACGCGACTTCGCCGGTAGACGGTGCACCTTGGCAATAATGCCTACCGTGCTTATTCGCGTAGGCGATATCATAGGTAGGCGGCCGGTAACGGCTGCGTGTCGAAGTGGAATGTCACGCGAGACTGTCCCGTTGAGCCTATAGGCTGTCTGGTTAACTGAGTCATAGTTGTAGGTGTAATTGGCATGATGATGACGGCAATGACCATGATTATTTGTCTAACAGCACAAGAATGGTAGTAGTCGCTCTAGACCGTAGACATAGCCGAGTGGTTTGAGTGGAGAGAGAGAGAGAAGCCGAAACGTGGAATTGCCTCAGAAGTACAAAATTCGCTGCCGAACAGTCATGCTATGAACTAGCTCAGAAGGTAACTCTACCATCAACATACGAAAGGTTTTACCTAAACGGCAACGGAAGAAAAATGTTTTGAACTATTGTATATTTGATATTAGATCATTTCGGTAAATGATTAACGCTGTATCTCTCATTCATGATGCGTTTTAGGTAGACACTTTTGCTGAGCACAAAGTTGACTGTATATGAATGAACACAAAATCACTTCTTATATTAGTATACATTAATGATGCAGAAAAAGCGTACGCACAATACCGACACTATGGTGATTGCCATTTATTTATTCAGTATACGGGGATGAGATTTCGGCCAAACTAGAAATGGTCACTATGTTCGAAGGTTTGTACATATCATCATTGGTCAAGCTTCCCCGCCACCAGCTCTATAGTTCCGGATGTCCCTCCTATGCGAACTTCGTAAGAAAAAAAACATCTCCCTCGTCATCGAATGTAAACTTCGAAATGTGTCTGACCTATACAGCCGTATTATGAAATGTACTCGACAAATGCACATATTGTTGTCACCCAAACGTCGTAATGGTAGATCGCGCGTTAGACAAACATAGGCCGATACAGTGTCCGACACTCCATTGTACTCCCCCATGTTATTCGCCCTTTGTACGGTCAGTGAAATGCATTCTATGGAACACCAACTTCAGTTATGTAAACACATCTGGCAAGAACGTACCAAGCGGATACCAATGCCAACTATCCCAAATCATTATCCTGTCAAGGTTCCCGCAAAACGGCTGGACATGTTATGTCGCATTGTCGTCAGTTCGTCCATAGACGCCGTCCCGGATTTCCAGCTTCTGGAGATCACCTCAAACTGCCGGAGAAGCTACTGGGCTCTAGCCCAATCGCCAATTGTCAGCGGAACAGTGTCATCTCGGCGAAATCAAGCAGAAAGCAACATTGTAGTGTGTGTATGCTCGATTTCTTCAGGATAATTCTAAAGGCAGCAGCACTCTTGCCCCGTGTTTGCACGATCTCGCCACGTGCCGGCGCCTGCCCATGTTTGTAGCTGCTCCGCGAGCCCAGTTGTGTGGACCCATAGATCGATGAGATCGTTTAATGTAGAGGCTCGTTCGTCTGCTTGAACGCCCGACATTTGAAAAATATTGAATTCGAATTCGTCGATCGTTTGCAGCCTGCCAACGATATTCATATTGCCGCACAGGCTGGCTAGAGGTATACATGGAGAAACATGGAGAGGGGAGTTCCTCTCAATGCTAAACCGTTGTATCTCGACGTTGTGTTCACCGGATTCGCCATTCGACAGTGTCGCAGACATCGATGTTCGTCCTTCGAAGCGTTTGTACGATTTTGCGAAGGATTCGTTCGACGATTCGAAATATCCATTGAAAAATAGGAAGCACCCCCCATACAGTGGCAGGGTAGTCGACGGTCATTGGCGTACTCGTGACATCGGGCCGAAGCGCGATTAATGACAAATGCTGATTAATTAACAATGTAGTTCGCGCCTTGAAATGTGCCTGCAGATGGCTAATGTCCAATTCTGGTAATGAGCGGCACAGACAGAGAGAGAGTGGTATGACAAAGTTTGGCAGTGTCGCTAAAATGCCAATGAAATGTATATGATTCATGGACACACACGCCCACACACTCTGAGTATCCGTGAGAATGTTCACTGAGACGAATGAAATGAACTACTCATGTTGTTATATTAAAAATTCCTGACTCACTCATTTATAGTCAAGAAAAGCATAGACAATTAAGTATGAACAAAATTCACTATAAATGGACATAGGCTAATGTTAAATTTTCGTTCCGCGCTAAACAAAATCGCATGTCGAAAATATCATATGTACATTTTAATATAGAACGTTATTATATTTCATATACTGTCTATTGTACAACTTAATCTAACGAGTAGCTTATCGCTATGTAAGTCATATAAATGGACATGCTGATGATCGTGGTGGCCATAACATCTACCGGTCTCGATATACGATGTTAAGTGTGAAGGTTCATATATATATATATATATATATATATATATATACCTATATTTTCGCCATTCAGTTTGGCGTGGGGATTCGTCGAATCTTTCATATTCGACCAACCAACTGGGCTGAATAATACCGCGTATTTTTGTTATAAAGGGGGAAAATTCGTTTATAAACGACTCAATAAACGATGAGCTGAGCTAGCTCGGCTAGCTTGTATATATGGGGATATCTGAGTGACTGCGTTTTGTTTGCACTTGGGACGGCCCAGACGATCGTTTGAGTCATCGCTATTCAGCGTTGATATAGCTGACGCTCATGGGAGCTGTTAGCTAGCCGTGGCTGTAGTTAACGTTCGAGTGTAATCAGCCGCCTCGGGACGCACGTTTCTGTCCAACGACTCGAATCGGATGGAGAGAGAGAGAGAGGAATATTACTAGAAGGCTAGAATGCCCTTCAACAACTGGGTCCTATATACTATATATATATATATATATTCATCACAAACGCTGAAGAAATCTCGAAACGCTAATTTTACCTCAACTCGATGAAGTGCGTGAAATGTTAAAATGGAATAGCGATGATGAACGCGAACTCAACATTTATCGTCGGTGAATTCCCTAATCGGACGAGTTTTCTTCCACTGACTGGTACCTGCGCATAGACTAGTGGGTGATATAGGAAAGGACACGCTTTTCGTCGTGATTTATGCAACGCGTAAGTGGGAAATTGCTTCCCGTCTTGAAATATTACAATACCGATATATGTATATATATATATGTATATATATATATATATATAATATATATATATATATATATATATATATATATTATATATATAATATATATATATATATATATATATATATATATATATATATATATATATATATATATATATATATATATATATATATATTATATATATTGCCACATTCGATCCTCCATGTGTTTTTGGAACTATTTTTCACGTATTTTTCATCAATATCTCAAAATCGGCAGAGATAGAGACGTATCCTTATCTGGCTATTAACAAATCCAATCCCTTTTTTTTTTGAGAGGGGGAAATTTTCCTCAAACGCACGGACACCACCAGAGAGACAGTCGAATCTCCATGAAAGTGGCCCAATCCAGTGCAGGGGGCTGGGGTTGACGTGGATGACAAAACGCCTCTGCCTGCTAAAACCACCATCCTCTGCCGAGAGTCTATCTCTTCGCTAGAGTCGGCTTTACGCTTCCGATCCCTTGTCGTTATGCACATGAACATAAGGTAGTTATTTTTTGCGATATCTCTCGAAAAAAAAAACTATTTGCCATATTCTTCCATATCAGCACACGTGTATCTGCACGTACGGGCGAGTCTCCCTTCGAATTTCCGGTAGGTGCTCGTATATATTTCATCCACGTCATCTCCCGCCAAAGAGGTCGCTGCCCACTGACGTTTACCCGCCGACGGCAGCGGAATAGCTCGCCTTGTTAGCTTTGTGCATCAAGTTGGTTTCCATCTGTCGTCTCGATGGGACTGCCTCGATCGCCAGCGAACCTTCCTCACGAGGCCGGTGAAAGGCGACGATCAAACGATCAAGTTACATCGCTGATAAGGAGTTCTCGTTGCTAGAGGATGTCGGCTCGATTCGGCACATGGGAGCGACCGCCTGTCCTCACAATGTGACGAGGAACTGTATAGATATAATCTTTTCCATCATTGCGACATAGCTATTATAGATGCCAATGTCGCCTCCCCCCGCCCGACGCAACGTGGCCTGTTGTGGTTGACGGTTCGCAGGTCGTCGCTGGTGAGACGGGGATCCTGGCGCGGCGGTGGCAGGTCACGAAAACGCGCCGAAGGTTGTAAACGACTGAGGTGACGGTAAATCTTAGGCTGGATTAGAAGACGTTGACGGAAAAGGCCTTCCCGTGCCGTCACGGAATAGGACACGTTCAAGGACACGGACATAGCCGGCCGAGCGAGTCCAGCGAACCGCTAGCATACGCATATAGATATGAATGCATGGGTTTTCTGCATGGCTGCCTTACACGAGGATTACATGAGCGAGCTGGTGGTGGCGAGACGGCATATGAGGTGCTGGCCGAGGTGGGCCATCGAAAGGCCTGCAACTCGATCCAGTGCTGCGGTGGCACATACACTTTCTCTACAGTAAAACATTATCCCGCGGACGTAGGCGCTGCAGGCTCGAGTTCCGCAATACGGAGTCACAGGACCCGTTTCTATTTCGCATAAATTCGCAATTGCGCATGGCCGATATGCAGCCGATCGATATGATTCAATCAGTTGCAGGGAATCACACTGCAGAAAAATAAATTAACCGCCAAACGAAGCAAGCGCCTGTTGAATCAAATATTGCTACAGTATCGACAGTAGCCCCATTCGAATTCACCACACATCATATGGGATAGAGAGATGAAAATAATGGTGAAATTTCCAGTTTCTGCGCAGGATATCGAGAATCATGTTCTGTTCTGGATTCGATTCTCGATCGAGGCTAATTTCATATGCTGGCCCACGCGTGACACGAGCAATTTCAACGCAAAGTTCATAAGCGTACCTCATTCGTAAGGTTGTATCATCGTTCGTCACAAGTTCACTATCATCGTGCATCGATCGATAGTTGGCGGCTCGAAATACAATAAGCTACAGATACAACGAATCGCCTTTGAGTGAAAACTGATATATCTCGCCATTGCGGATACCGAGAGGCCACAACGAAATCAGACTGCTACAGCCCTCCAATCTCCGCCGCATTAACATTTCATTCATTTTCGCGAATTCATTTGGTTCTGCGCTATTTGGCAGATTTGAGGTTTCGCAGAATTCGCCGATAGACTCACTGTACGAATATGCCTCTAACTAGTACATTTATTCCGTGGGAGGGATCAAACGGGCCCGTTACAAAGTTACTATTGCGCCTCGCTCCATCGACACCGGGAGAGAGAGATCGAGATCAAGGGAGTGGGACTCGTAAATCCACTCGATTATCTATCGTCAAGATTTTCCAATAGATTATCAATCGGTGTATCTAGCTGTCGAATCCAACGCGGAGAAGCCGTCGTCGTCTGGCCCTGCTTGCTTAGGTCAGCCGGTAATCGTCGGCTGTAAGCATATTTTAGCAGCGTGGTGCATTTGAGTCTAATCTTAATCTCGAGGTTGATCCCGAGCTCACCGCGGGCGGGGGGGGGGCACGAGGCCGGCAACACTTTCAGGGTGGACTTTGTGCATGGGGCGTCAATGACGGCCCTCTCATCCTTCTCGCTGTACAGGGCCACAGCGTGCGTACGCTTGCCTAAACATCGATGTTAATCGCTTCCCTGGAACACCCCTGGAGTCCTGGCGAAGGTCGTGTGAGCTCCACGAGTGACGTGCCCTCCAACGGCATTAACGGCGTTCCACATCAACTGATACCAAATGCTAAATGATGCCAAGAAAGAGAGAGAGAAAGAGAGTGGGAGAGAGAAGCTGAATAGCCCAGTAATCGGTGATTTCTCACGACGAAGCAGCGAAGCTGGAGCGCCACCCTTTCACACAGGATCAGTATCGCTCGCCAAGGACGCACATGGCTATCCATTATCCTTTTTATATATGTCATCGCTAACCGAAGGCGAGTTCTCGTTTTCGTGGTGTGTCTATGCTTTGGCAGTTCATGTACTTCTGTACGAACCTCGATCGCTAGAGAATGATTGTTATGAGTTGCTGCTGCTCACTTCTCTCGAGGTGGCAATAATACCGGCGCCGATCTTTCTGGTCGTGACAGGCGATGCAGCGTAAATGGCGATTGGGAGAGATTATCGATGATAATAATTATATGTACGAGATGAGCAATTGCGATCGATTATTCGATTTAAGTAGTTTGTTTCACGGTCCGCTACTCATCTGGGTGTTTATATATGTGTGTGTGCGTGTGTTACAACCGTTATCGAAATGTTATACGAACGGTATATCGAGGTTTTATACAGTATTCACGCGCTGCTAAGAGTCGCGCATCTTTTCAAAGCAATTCAAAAGCATTGTGTAATGTAGCCAACGAATGTAATGCACAGTGTTGGCCCTGGCCAACCGTCTTTGTTAACGGTGTCCCAAATAAAAGCTCGGAAAGCAGCAAGGGTCAACCATGATAACAATAATCATAATAGCAATTATGCTACCGATCTATCACACTTGTCACGCAATGAAGCATATTTCAATTCCAGTCGTTGAGCAAAATTTGCACACCTACAACACCGGTGCCAAAAAAATATCTAACGTGATTCTCCCTGCAAGTACCCGTTGATGGACGTCACAGTTCCCGAATGGCCAACTAATTGTCCCCGGGGGTGCTGTACACCAGCGACCCACCACACGCACTATGGCGAAAGGCCTCACTCGGGCTATCGACGCCGCCAACATCCGGTCACATTTATACTAGCCGATTCAATTGAGATCGAATAGGTGGTTCTCTCGTTCGCAATTAGCTTCGCTATGGCGCAAAAACTATAAGTATATATATATATATATATATATAGAGAGAGAGAGAGAGAGGGAGAGAGAAGCAGTATCCCTCCTTAGGGGCTATCCGTTTTGAGTCGAAGTGCGAGAACTCGGAGCTCGTCAGGCCTCGTAACCCTGCACACTGTATATATAGGTTGGATATTTGTTTAGCAGCCTGAGACTTGGTATCACGCGACGGCTGTTTCTATCCGACGCGTATGTCCGGGCGTTTAGGGAGCGTCGACAGTAGACGAGAACAATATGTACAAATAACAGTCAGCGAGTCAGTGAGACGCGATTGTCAACACTGAGATGGAAATAGTAGATTCACTTTCAATGTATATTGCTGTTGCTATTCCTGCTGTTGTTATTGTTGTCAAATCGATGTACCTGCCTGTCTAGTCTTCAGATAATTCAATGCACTCGTCTAGCTGTGGCCGTAAGAGCAAGCTAAGTACGATATGCACCACGGCGCCCCGCCCGCTTTCGGAGAGTGACAGGTCCAACCCTCTCAGAGTGCAATGAAAATGCCGCCTCGTCAGTGGTGTCCATCTCGTTGATCGTTACATATATCCACAATCGTTGATACCGTGCAGGTTCCCGCAAGGTAACACGCTCGACGTAGCACAAAGTAACGGGTGACGTAATCGCTCATTGGATAACAACGGTGATTCCCGCGCAACAACTGTCTCAGCAGCTCCGCCCAGACGGGGCTGTCCTTCACCCACTGATCGTCCCGTCGATTTAATGTCAGATTTGTATCGAGCTCATGAAGCTAAGCAACTCTCACTGTTTCGTGTACCAGAAATGCTTCCCCGGACACCTCCTGTTTGGCCACAATTCGTTGAAGATTTTTTGCAAGTTGTCGCGTAACAACCTGAAAGTGCACTGACATCAAATCTGAATGACGCTGGAAGCGTTTGGAAAAAAAATCTGAAATAGCTCGAATATCTCTGGATAAAAATGTGATATATATATATAATATAAGGTTACTTATGACATTTATGATTTCATTTCATTATGTTTAGCAATTAACGTTGAAAGGCATAATGCTTCAAGGGTCAATATAGCGATAGGTCGTACCCAGAAAAGATAGATATACAAATAGAGTGAACTCTAACCCGCCTCCCGATTCCATTCTGTGCAGCAGTTCTGCATTGGCAAAATGAAATACTTCCTTATTTCTTATAATATATATATATATATATATATATATATATATATATATATATATATATATATATATATAATACAATAACGAGTGGCGCAGATGGGGACAGGGTGTCCGCCCGGGGACCTGCTTCATCTATTGCCTTGGTCGCAGCGTGGTGATATTGCATAATATGAAGAATCGCAAGGGTCAGTGTTAGACAGAAATACGGGGTTACAGAGAAATGTAATAAAACTCCTCTGACTGCCATATCATTGAGGGTCAATAAAGGAAGGTTTATTTATTTGGCCGCTATGGCCGAAAGTGCTGTCGCCTGTCGACGAATGCCCTACGGTTGCTTATGTCGCTTCGAAATGTTTCGCGGTGTCACGGTTTAGCTATTACCTTGTTGCTGCCCCTGTTGCTCGAGTTGTTGTTGGTGTGATCATGCGGCCGTCGGCCTGCAGGATCTCGGGCCGATTTCCTATAGCTGCGTGCATGGATTAGCCTGTCGAAGGTTGGCAGGACCAGTGTCGATGTATGTCTGTCTCGAAGTGCAAAGTTGGAAGGGATTTAGGACCCGGCTGCAGCTGATAAATGTCACAAGGTTGGCAAAAACGATACGAAACATTGTAGTTCGTCAAGGGACACACACCATTGTCGTTAGCTACGGGTTCTTCAAACTGTCGCCCACTTGACTTTGTGAGCAGGTGAATTCGCGTCTCTTTTTGCTTGTGGCCTTGTTTGCTTGTGTCAGTATATTGAAAGCTAGGCAGCTAAAAGCAGTTGTACCGTCGAAGTTAAATGTTGGCCGAGAATCAGCCCGAAAACCTTAAGTATATTGAAAGCTGGCGAAGCCCGGGATCGCAGAGTTGATCGATGGCCGAGGCGATATAAATATCGAATGTATGTATGTACAAATACGTGCACGGCTACATTCAGGTGTGAATTGATCAGACGTCTAATTCAAATTTAAACCTGTATATTAAGTCCTATTTGACGCCATCTTATCGTCGTTCACAAATATTAAATCGTTCGTTTGTGCTGACTAGAATAAAAGTACAAGCTTATAGTATATATATATATATATATATATATATATATCCGGGAAACAAGCTCCTTTTTCCATGAAAGGCACCATCATGTTCTTTGACATTATGACGAGAAGTGGCAAATTCGATATGGTGATATGATCACAGCTGGTCGATTGGTAATCGGCAACTGACTAATCCTGACTTCCTCGTTTCATATCGGGCGGACCGCGCCGAGCCCCGCTCATAACCACAGCAGCCATAACAAACGACATTCGTTCGAATACACGGCTCTACATGGCGACTTGCTCGAGCGCTCATTCGCTTGGCCTACGAACATCGGTGCTAAACCCAGCCCGTCGGTCAGCAGCCGGATCACACGACCACGCTGGCCACACTGATAATGATATGGCTGTTAACCACTATTCGCCTGACGTTTTCCGATCGGGAATTCTGTCTTCCAGCACGAAGTGTAGAATCCAGGTGGACACGGAGTTGTCGATGTCACGTATGTCACAGCCAGTGTTGAAGTAATTGTTACAGCGAAGTTGCAGGACAAGGCACGTGGTCAGAATACAATCCCCACACTGAAGTTGACCTCGCGTCTGAGCGAACGACTCGTCTAATTAATTCGAAGCTATTCGAGACAAGTGTCGATCGACAGAGATAAGAAACAAGTAAAAAGACAACGAATTTTAAGTCATAAGCAATTTGTTTGGAAGTATACAAAAATGCTTAACCTAACGAATCTACGCTTTGCCCGTAACTCTACATGGCGACAAACCGGATATACAGCAGGGGACTGAGGTCCAGGCGAGTGATTAAGCTACATATATGCAATACTTGCATTGTTATTATAATACTGCATCCATAACATGTTCGAACGTTGGTGAAAAACTAGGGGTTGGCGTTATACAATTGAACTCTGCGACGCACTGAAACCATTTGCGTCTGCGCTGTAGCTTGCACGGCCGACTCCCTAGCGATGCCCAGCCGGAGGCCGCTGATTCGAGTCCAAGGCAGTGGCGTATCCTTTTGAATAAAATAGTGTATAATTTAGCATTTATTATGTGTACTGTTTTTTTTTTGTAGGTGATTAATCAGTAAAATAATTAGTGAGGCATCAAGTCGTTCAGTCACATTTAGGTCGATTACACGAATAGGCAGGCGCATGGTGCTGTTGCACTTTTGTGTTACGCAACGCGTGCTACCTGCCCTAGTTAGTGGTAGTAGACAATCTCTATTGTTGTTGATTTATTAGACAACTTTTCATTGTACTGACTCATTTAATTATATTATATATATATATATATATATATATATATATATATATATATATATATAACATGATTACCGCGTAGCCTCAAGGCGGAATCAACACCGCGTCCATTTTCTCCTTCACTGTTCTATGCATGCCCTGCTCTGGTAGCGATCTTGCCACTCCAGACAACACGACTATAAGGATATAGTAATTATTCTATAGTTGAATACATACAATAGTATGCAATGAGAGCATGCCTAGGTATTCTAATAATACATCCACAAATAACCATTTGCCTATATCTCTCTCTCTCTGTCGATCCATCTCGTCCATAGTCGTTCCTTGAGCCCTTCCTCCTCTGCGCTTCTTCTACCGCCCGTGACTTCGAATGTCAGCCGGCGTAGCGACACTCCTACGCTAATACTCGCTACGATAGAATGGGCTTGCCATGATGGGACCTCGCAGAGGCTGAATCTCAAAGGGGCAAATAATTGTCCCGGATCTGACGTTCCACACAACTATTGTACACCACCGCGTGAATGCGGCAGATGCGCGAAACCAGCCGTGTGCGCCTACCGCGCAAAGCCAATCCAAGCGAAAGTCCGAACGATGATCGGCTGTCCATTCGATGAGCCCTCTATCTCCACGTCGTCTTCGAGTTTCGGAGTTTCGAACAAGATCGGACTCAAGCTACGAGAGGAAGACTTACGGGGAACGTGCTCGAGACCAAGTGTCATGGGAGGAATTGGTGACCGTCTCGGTTGACATCGATCGAATCGGGGCGAGTGTGAACAACGGCCGGGAACGGCGGCGACCATTTAACAGAGAAGAATTAGAATATTTGCTTTTGCGGATGCGTTATTTACGGCCCGGCGACCATCGATGTGTCGCCTCTGCATGGAAGAGTCCGCGGACACGATTCAACACTGGGACATAAATCAGTGCTCATTGGCCAACAGCGATTTGACTGAGGTGCCTTAATCGGCCTATTGGCCGCTCGTATGATGGGATTTCGTTCGGTCCTACTCTCGTTCAGGCTGTTTAAAAAAGCAAACTACCCAAGCAGCCTACCAAGTCAATAAATCAATCGATCCAAACGTATCATGGTCGCAGATAGCATAGTATAGCTTTTGTGGACTCGATTTTCGATTGAACATCTCGAGGAGACTTTTTGCAGAAGAAGTAAACAAGTTTCCAACAGTTACTCGATTTGATTATTCATTTTACGTTATTCTATTCTATTAAGTTGAACTTCCCCCATTTAACTTCGACCGTTGTCATTCTCGTATATATATATATATATATATCATAGATTGTCCAAACATACATTGATTCATAGTACTCGTAAGCTAGGAACCTGTACAAGGCCCCAACACAGTCGCCGCACGACTTCTGAAAAAGTGCACCAACTCGCAGCAGGCCTCTGTTCACCACTCATTTATACATCATCCCGGCCCGGTATTCAACGGCTTGAACTTGTGTGTTTTTTTTCGACAAAGCCCCTCTCCGTCCCGCACCAGCTACCCACTCATTTTCTATATACCAATATAGATCTTTTGTTACGGAGGCCCTGAATGCTAAAGGTCAATACGACACGTTGATGTGTTTGATTAGTTGACGTCCACTCTCCGAACTCGCCTGACTGGCCCGTGAATCGATTTCGCATCATCACTTAGCGGCCCCCTGTGTTCGTTCGCGGACGGAAGAAAACTATCATACATGCATATTATAGAAGTCGTTAGTGACTCGATTCAGATTGCATACAAATGCGTCATCTTCAAATGTCTCAAATATGTGTCATTTCACTCGGCGGGATCGATTCGAACTCAAGGCGAGACGAGCTGTTGGCCGAATGAATAAGAATTCCTGGTAAGAGTTAAGAACACATCGAGTGGTGCTATAGCGTATGTGAGTAAAAGTCGATGTGATAAACGTAATACAATCATGAAGCCCACTTTCGGATATGACAGGAGGTTTGGACTGGCGGAAACAGGTGATTGAGACACGCAACGGCAATGATATATATATATATATATATATCACTACAATATTACAATATATTTTGTAATATTGTATATATATATATAATAGAGAGGTTCCACTTGAAGCTAAGTGGACGTCTTGAGACCGGACCTAAAATCTCAAATGGATAAAATTAACAAAGGGATTATGGAGGAGAAGCTTTCTACGCCACTCCTTCTATCTTTCATTGTACATCAGCAATTCATTACAGTACTTTGCTTTGGTTTAGTCATGAATTTCCAGATTTGATAGCGAACTGTCACCCAGCAGATAATATGAAATAGGCCAGAAGACGATGAAAGACGAAGAGACTTGTACACAAGAGAATTGTTTCTCTTGTGATACTTCCCCAGCGATGTTCGCTCTGACGAGGCGACATAGAGCAAAATGAGGAGATAATTACAAGCAGTCACTCTACGAGTTCTCTCGAAGGGAGCAGTGTAAACAATAATTTAATAAACTGACAACGCCCATCGGGTATAACCGTTATAAATACAATGGCCAAACGACCACATCCCAGCGGAACATTTCTCGTCGAAATGCTGTGCCCTTCGACTGAGTGCCGGGACGTGTCCGATATCTATACGACTAAGGGCCTCTGAGCGTCGAATGAGAGAGAGAGACAAACATCGAACAGCGATCAGATCCACTAGTTTAATCATGAACTCCGACAACACCCTGTAATGGGTATTGCGTACTTTGACCAGTATCCGGTCATCGTGAAAATGTCGCCGAGACAGTCGCGTTTGGCCACTCAAGACACAGCAGCATAGTATGCGGTGCAGCCAAGCGTGGTACAGCGTGGCGTCGCGTAGTAACTCAGTAGTGATAGCATACGCTTGTCACGAAGATTGGCCAGTGTCGATTGTGCTGTCCGTTGAGATGCGGCCTCACTTTGCTGGGGACACGACCGGGCGCAGCCGTTTCAAGCCCGCCGCCGCCGCCGCCGCCGCCGCGTCGAGAATTGGCGGATTCTGCGCAATGACGTCGCGGCGACGTATTGAACGAATGTCACTCGCTTAGTGTCGCTTCGGGAGCGCCGGGCAAACTCTCAACGCAGCCGCGCGGTGTTGGTCGCTCGGCGTCCGCTCAAGGTTACAAGTTACAAGTTTCGACAAGAGTGCAATTACAATGGTCAAAAATGCATAAAGTGCAAAAATACGGTGACGCACGGCAGCAACAAGTAATCGTTAGCTGACAATGAATGGTATCGCCGCAACGAATTTATTATACCTTAATGTCTTATTAGGCTTTTATCCGTACGTTTACTTTAGATTATGAGACCATTCGGTAGCTCGTCATAATTAGCTCGCAACGAGTTCATTATCTCTGGTTAGCACAGCTGCAAATTGGACACTATTCCTGTAGACCGGCTAAGTTAATTAGAGAGGACAAACATTGAATAATAGTAATAAAGTAATAACTAGCCCGTGAACGTGTATGAATAATTAAAAAGGGTACCACCATGGGCCAGAATTTATGACGCCTCTTACGGGAGGAGGCTCCATCGCCCCGGTATCTATGCTTAGCAAAGATAGAGATCGCATCGCTTGTTGCTATATCTATTAAAGTTCGCTGCATATAGAACACTGATATAACCAGATCACTGTCTATACGTAAAGTCACCGCAATACGGGTGCACCGATTATCAAGCAAGGTGCCAATCCCGGGGTGGAAGCGGTTGCTTGAACCCATGCACCGGTGAGGTAATCGATCTTAATCAGTATGCTTGTTTTACTGACCGAACTCCAATATAGCGATCCTAACCGCTGCTGATATTTCGCAGTGACTAATATCTACAGACGGGCACGCTGACTAATGTCTAATCATCTGCACGATTCCTTGCACGTACGAACCAAGCACGCCCAAAAACAGATGTACTCAACATGACATATATATGCACTTTTTCTGCATTTGTGTGTCTATGACGCCAACAGCCGAACAACCATCCAATTCAATACTACATGTTACCACTGGGCAAGATGTACAACTTTTATTGGTTTATTAAAGGAACAGCAGTTTTACAATGCTTAAGTTTTCTAACACCAACGAGCACATGGTCGTCCATTGACGAACAGCTTCAGTCAGCCGGGCACCAGCAAATCCAGCATCAGGCATCTCCCGTTGACCCGTCAACATAGTACAATTACATATACATATATGAATATATATATATATATATATATAACAATCAGCCGTACGGCCGTGAGTGTCGCGGCGGCCATTTGTGTGTGTGTGCCTGTTTGTCTCGTTGTACACTGTTCGTTCGTGTATCTGTTTGTCTAGTGCGCTGGTGCCGGTTAGCGTTTTCTAGCTTTGATTTTCATCTATCCCGTTTCGGGGGACATGCTTCCCTCGTCAACGGTGACATTGTCCACGTATGCTCGTTCACGTATGAGTGTATCTTGCGTGCCCATTCATTCTTTCACACCGTTGCGCTCACCGTCTGCCGCCGTGGCAGCAAGCGCTCGTGGTCTGGAGCCTGGCGATGGCTGACCTCAGCAGCAGCAGCAAAAAAGATACGCGCGCGCGCGCGCGCTTTAACAAAAACTCGGTCGCTGACTCATGTTCGTCGGATCGGATCGGGTCGCCCACGGACTTCAACCAGTTGATGGAGAACGGAGCTCGACGGAACGTGCATGTAGTTATGCGGCAACATTTGTGACAGCTCTAGTCCGGCGTTATAGAATATTGTGTGTGTGTGCAAGAGGGAAAAATTAGCATTCGTGCCGAATCACATATCTCGAAGATTATATGTAAATATATCATCATATTTGGTAGATCTACATTATATATATATATATATATATATATATATATATACAGTATTTCCGCAACGGGTTGCTGCAGCTGAAAGCCACACAAACAAACAAATATCGGATCTGAAGCGTCCACCCTCCGATCGGCCGATACGACTGTGGAAGGCCTCCCGGCCATCATGCCACAGTCGGTAGGCTCCTTGTGACGCCTATTCGGTCGATCCAACGGAACTACACAGCGAACTAGAAAAGCCGACGCCGTCAATGGACATCGCACGCGAGTGAGTGTACCGCTGCCCGTAAACCCGGTCAGTCAGCGATTGCTCGCCCGGTTCCTCGCAGCGCCGCAAGAAGCCAACGGGTGCCGACGTTCGCGAAGGGTAACACTGCTGCGGCTGTTGTCGCTACTGTTGTTACTACCGCTATTGTGTGCTATCGAGCTGCGGCAGAGATCACAGACATGCTGGCCCATGTTGCCGGCGCTCGCCCAGAAAAGACATCGTCGTCGTCCTGATGAATGTTCCAGCGCCGCTCCCGGACGGCAATCACCGAGTTGAGCACATGAGCACCGACGAAGCACAGCACGCAACGTCTGAACGACGAAGAGGAGTTGTACCAGCAAATGAACGGCTTGTGGAAAAATGAATGTACATTATTCCGATACGGATAATCCCCTTCGATAGTTGCTCGTCAATGGTATACTCGTCGAATTTCGGAGGACACCAAGATCGACGCCTATTTGTTTCTCTCGTTGATAGGTTTCGTTTCGATATATATCTGTAGAATAGATAGATCTAACGCTAACGACTGCATTGGCTTAGGTGTCCGTTGGGTTCGGCAGGAGGAAGTTAAGTGAAGAATATTTCGTAAATTCAATTTTATTGTTTTTTTATTTTTATTTATTTTTATTTTTTGTTTAAATTTTGCTTTTCGCAAAATCTAGCTTGACAAGCGATATTCATGAGTTCATTCACAGACACATATACATACACACGATTGGTGTATATATTGCATTTGCGTTGTAAATTATTCATAACTGATATTCGGCATTCACTCGCTCTGAAAGCACACACTGCTTGAGTAGCCCGAATCGTCCACGATAACCCTGATATGTCGTAAAGGTCATTATAAAGTCGAGGCTGGAAAATTCTGACCACCACCACCACCACTACAGCCTCGTTTATACTGGTGATTCGTAGATGTCTTTGTCTTTCTCTGTTTTTGACACTTGGGCCAGTCTATAACTCCCGCCTTCCTCGCGGTCTTCCGGCGCTAATCGGCTTGCAGAGGCATGGTCGATGTATAAATAATAATAATAATAATAATAATAATAGCAATAATAATAATAATTATTATTATTAATAAAAACACAGCCACGCGTACACACACTTGGTTCACGTACGACTGATCCTGATACGACTAATTGACATCGTTGTCGCATTTATGCGCTTCGTTCAACCGGAGACAGAGATTCTGTCTATTTCGATGTCAGCGTGCGTTCGTGGTTGGACCGCCGACGTGAGCCGGCGGCGGTAGCCACGAATCGACCCGTCCACCCGTTCTCGCGAGCGACCCTCACTTGATGGACATATTACATATGTTCATTCTTGTGGAGAAATTTCACTTTCTGCACTGAATGATATCATATCGAATTTTCAGCTGTGGCGGAAGTGTCCGGGATATCGAAGTGCCCACCTCATACGTTTATCATCCCTTTGTGTGGCAAGTCTTTGTTACGGTGTACTTGACATTTAGCGTCACGAATACGCGACAGATTCTTAAGCGCCATAGACATTTTCATAGGGGCAGCACGCGGTGCCCATGGATCTGACAAGTACAAACATTGCAGTGGCCAGTGGCTTGCGGAAACGCCATACAGATAATGTCAATGGTAACAGCAACAGTGGCAGCAACAACGCGACAATAGCACTACTTGAGACACACCTTTGTAACATGTGGGTATTATTCAATATAAATATATATATATATATATATATGGGTAGTGGCGTTACGTGTTGTATTTTGGGGGATTATCGCGTAGCGCGAGTCTGTCTGCGTCTGTGCTCGCTTGCAGGACAAGACGGCGAACGGTACAAACGCACAAGGGCTATAGATATCTCGAAGGAGGACTGGCACTCGAAGGAGAACCCGGCAGTGGAACGCGGCAGAGAAGATTATCGGTATCGCGACTACAGTTGCAACACACGTGAACTATTATAGAACGAGGCCACTCACCGGTCAATGCTTTTGCATGCGTCGAGCTAAATCAGCATCTAAGGTAAGCTGAAACATGAAAAATCTGCCAAGTCAAAAGCGACAGGAAAAAGGAGGATTTCCCAGCCAACGCTGAGGATGGTCTCTCGCCCCATCTGAAAGTTTCCCGTACCATCGTGCGCGACCATCCAGAGGAAAATGTTCACCCCTTATACCAACACAACGATTTCAAATGTGAACAGCATTTGAAGTGCTTTACCCGGACGCGTCGAAAGGTGAAGAGCGACCGCCCAGCCGCCTCAAAGGTGGGGTGCCTAAATTTCAACGCGATACCTGCCCAGCAAGGGAGCCGCGGCGGCGGCAGCAAATCATACATCAACACACGATCTTCAGATAGACGACAATTCGCTATCTCTCTCTCTCCTAGCTAATATTATATCTCTATATTCGATTCGGTCATCTTCGATGTTACGGATACCACAAGTCCACATCAATGTTCACTACGCGTTTCGTTCGTGTGGAGTTCCTGTGTAGAATTGAGTTTCTTCAACTTGATGACCGAAATGGCCCCCAAAAAAAAATTACTCACAGCGACAGCCATGCACGCTTCGGAGAAGGGACGTTGCTGACCATAAATCAAGCTGGAGATTCGCGATCTGCTGGTGCCGCCCGCCGTTAGTCGGACAATTAATATCAGCATGGCGGCACCCCTGTCTCGTATAATCTCTGATCTCTACATCTACGCGCCCGTTACTCTGAGCCGCCTTTCTCCCCCCGAGCTGTCCCGACCGCACGTAACTTGTTGCAATTCATAACGTGCATCATTGAACGACTCTAAAAAAGAAATGTTTTTGATGCCGACCTGGTCGATCGTCCCCCTTCGTATAAGCTACAGAGAGCTTCTTAATTTATATTAATTACATGTATATGTATATATATATATACACATATATACTGGTGATCTCTATCGAGAAACATATAATTGAAATTAGTAGTTGAACTTCTCATTAATCACTTGTTCTCGACCCCTCGTTCACTGACTACGTTCCCGATTTATCTATAAACAGATTAGACACGGTAGTGGCCTATGCCAATGGTGAAGTCACAACCCTACCTTACCCATGTGATCCAGACTGCTCATTGAGACTGAAGAGGCTTCGGGTAGGAAAAATGAACGGACCGCCCCCCAGGCGAAGGAGTCGGCGTGCATGTGTGTGTCTCTCTCTCTCTCGCTCTCTGTCTGGTATCAGCTGCACGAAACCCGGAGCGCTTGGTATACCTATGTGTAAATGGCCATCGCAGTTAAACCTAACAGGCAGATTGGCGGCAAGAAAGCGGGGATGCGTAGATGAAAAAGGAGCCAAGCTGCGAGTTCGTGGGCCAAGCGGTTGCCGCTTGCAGTCCGGCTAGTAAATTCGCCACCGCTCAGGGATCCACCTAACGACGCTGCCGGCTCTCGCCTCCGGCAAGGCACTGCACGGCGCGCACGGCGATTTGCATAATGGACCTCCTCGTGTGAACAAAAAGTACACAGAGGTAGCAGCAGCAACAAACACAGGGGCAGACAGTCAGAGTGCAATCTTCGTAGAGTGCGCAAAATTGCTCTATCTCTCTCTCTTCTCTCTCTATCTCTCTGTTCTCTCTCTTCTCTCTCTATCTCTCTCTCTCTCTGCGCTTGAGTCGGCTCGCGCGGCTGGCACCGGCGACGCAGCGCGGCGCGTTCACAGGTGTAGGAGATTTGGCTGGAAGCTGCTGCTAGCGCTCGGGTCCCTGATTGCTGCGAGTGCTGTCACGTGGCCGCTGGGTGGCGTGATTAAGGGGAGGACGAACCCTCGGTGGTTCGTGGCGGAGATGGCGTTGCCGGCGGTAGACGGGTGCGCGCACCACTCGGCAGGTTCAGCCATTCAATATGTGGTCAGGGCGCTCCGTTTGTAGTGCGCTCGTTCCTGCCACCAGCAACGAACGTAGCAGCACCAACAACTTTTGCAGCTTTTAACAGAGACCTGTTATTCGGCAGAGGAGTCTGGGAGATGCTCAGGGGGGTGCGTGTGACTGATGGACGCGGCCATAAAAGGACATGAGCTGACCTCGGAGCTGGTGAGCGTTCCCGAGATGGAACAGGGGCAGGATTTTGAGCAAGGTATCAATACGAGATACGGTGAAATACAGGATAGCAAGATGATATACATACACGAGTGAGTTGCATGCACAATCTGAGTTAATGTAATTGCTATTATATATCTTTCTTTTATTCACACGCGTTGTGTAATATTATAATATTATAATATACCTATTTTACGAACAGTGTGGTAAGTTTATAAATATAGTTATCATTGAACATTTAAATATGCTGATGGATAAATGATAATTCATTAAATAGAACTTACTCTATTAATAGTTTTACTTAATAATGAAGTTCCCTCCGGCTCAGACTTCTGTTTATGCGGCTCCTGAGGCTCACGCGAGCAGCTGGCCATCGTCGATAGAAGCTTTCAAAATAATCGTTCTTTCAGAATTTACATTTGCGCAATCATCCTATCAATACAGCTGTAAAGTGACCACCAAAGGTTGACCAAACAAAATCAATATCCTGTTTGCAATAATTATACACTGCAATTAATCGCCTTAAGTTCTCTAACTCATCAATTCGCTGCTCGCCACACCGTCTCATCGTCGTCCCAATTAATCCTTATGTGTCCACATCGATTCCAATATACCACTATCAAGCAAAAGGCACCTACACAGGCCAACAAGTGTCCGCTGCCTGCAATCGAGTTCTCAGCCTGTTGTTTCGGCCAGGCCGAGCCCTGTCACGGCAATCGACTTTCGACAACTTGATTCTGTTGATTCTGTTTATTATAGGATTATTGATATTGGCACATAATATGATTTTCTATTAGCGCATGTTTCGTGCTTTCGGCTGGCTTCGCCTACCCGGCCGCTCGTAAAATAAATGTTTCTCATCGTTAACCGCACCGAATCGCTTCGGGTTGTTCGCGTCACCGTAGCCCAAGCAACAGCAGTAGCAGAGACGGCAAAGATGCCGCGGGAGCTGCCGCCCTTCGAAGAAACCCACGATGCGGCTGAGAATATCGCTGTTTGCGTGTTAATGCGTGCTCGGTTGTCGGAGTCCGATGCGCTGTTCGTGTGTATCGATGTTGAATCGGCACTTTTTGACAGCTCCGTCGCTCCAACGTCGAAGCAGTCCGGTATTACTACTATTAAAAATACTTGTCAGCTGACTGCCGCGTGTGACACTCGAGGAGTGCGTGGTGGAACAACTGTACCCAGAGAACGGGACTGCGCGGCAAGATCCGAGAGAGCGGATAGGTCTCGCCGCGCCGAGGTCTACACGACTATATACAGCAAGCGAACGCGCGCACATACGGCGCGGACAGATCGCTGACGATTGACAGAGTGATTGAGCTACGGACTGACGTCTGAATTTTGCTCGCGTCGTTAACGCCAGTAACGTTGTGCGCACCGGGCCGATCGTGGCGAAGCTGAAAATAGCCAGGATCTGACCAAACCGTTCAGCTACCTGCCAGTGCCAATGGAGTGAGCAGCAGAAAGCTATAATGGGGGCGCCATGCGCTAATGACCCGGGGAGTCAACAGCGGTTTCACTATCGGATCGCACAGGATCACAGAGGCAGAGCACTCACTGCCTCACTGCCGACTCTAGATTAACCCGTCGGATCACATGAGAACCGCATGCGCGCGTTTAGGGCCGCAATAACTAGCGTTGGTCCATTGCTCGGTGTGTCTCGTCTGCATCCGCCACTTTTATCCGGATCTTGATCGGAGTAGATTTTTCCACTGGAAGCCACACGCTGTTGCCGTTATTCCGGCGTTCGTCCCTAACTTGCGTGGAAGTTGATCTGCGTTGAACGTTGCGAGTTTTTCCTCGAAGGGTAGCGAACACTTTCGTTGCTAGATCGACGAACACCTTATCCGAGTATTCGATGAGCGGGAGGGCTGAAGGCGATTTATTTCTTCATCTACTCTTGACAGCTCTCCGAAACCTCTGACGTCTGGAAATCCCCTAACGAATCAGTTGTTATTGTTAATATCATAATTCTTACTGTTATTATTATTATTATTATTATTGGACATCTTCGTTCATCTACACCGTTGTCCGAACTCGAGTTTCGTTTGATCAGATACTCCTGATCAGGTCCCACTTCGTGTGCGTCACGCATTTCGCGATCGACGTGGGGGTGCGGGGGATGTCACCCCCGAACGGGGGTGATCTGCTCGTAGACTGTTTTCGCCGTTCGAGCTAAATCAATTAAGAACGAATAATTTCCAGCCAATTCCGCTCGTGAAAGCCGTCTTCCTTCGTCGCCAACGGCTGTCATACCATCAAACCGTTGGGAGGTGCGCGCGCAACACGTAAACATACAGCAATCATTGAGAGGCAAGGGGGGGTAAGGTCACACTCGTTCGCGGTTTCTCGCTCCCTGTTGTGGCGCCGAGCGATTCGCTTTCGTTCAAGCCGAGTGTCAAATCGGCCACCGTAATCGTCACGGATATCGCTGTCGCCGCTCTGCGGCGGCCTCTTCGTCACAAACAAACAAACAAAAAATAAGCGCCACAAACTTCAGACCGTTAGTTTCACCTCGTCGACGACGAGGAAATACGAATCACGAGAGGGGGATGAGGTGGCTGTTTTATTCTTCAGGAGGACGACAAATTGAGACGGAATCGCTGTCGATTTGAGAATAACAGCCGTTGACAGCCGCCTGAGATTTTTGCTGCTGGCGAGGCCATAGTCGCCGCCAGCTTCAGCGGACGTTTTGCGATTTGCCAAAATGTTGCTGAATTAAAATTACAATTAGTTGCTGCTATAGATATTAAATTACTGCTTATTATCGACGTTTACAACCAAACGAGCGTCACGTTCATTACCATAGCTAACAATTAGAAATCATAAACAGTGGCTGTTGCGCTAAACAGTAATATCCATTGTGGTGCGTCCCTCTGTATGGGCTTACACGAATCGATGGAAAAAAAATATAACCACGTCAATAAAGTATACACAATAGAATTGTAAATAAATGCTCGTGTTGTATAATAATAATACTCTATGATTAAGGTATATGATATATTTGTACAATAAACTACGAAGGACACGGTAGAAGTCCGACGCATGACCTTATTGGCCTTACGGGCGTTTATGGACCACTGCAGACATCGTCGTTTACGATCGTCGCAGATCCGAGGTTCATTGATCTTTATCTCAGCAAGCAAATAAGATAGATATGTTTCTTGCTTTGAGCGGCTACGTTTACAAGTACATTAACCCTTCAAAGGGGTTTCTGTTGCGTCCTGTTTCATCGGTGGCGTTTACGCTTTGCGATGGCGTGCTCTTTGCGGCTTAGAAAATTTTAAAGGGAAAATTTACAGCAAAAACTTTCTCAAAAAAAGAAAGGCACATCACGCCAACACATATAATATATATATATGGTTGGTTTCTACCCAAAATATGTTTAGATCGCCGAATCCGCTGAGCGCCAAGACCACAACAATAGCAACGCAGCAACGAAATGCAATCCATATATGCATCCTTCTCTGAGCTAGCATAAACCTTCGTTAGCTGTTTACGGCTGCCACTTCTCGGCATCCGGTGTCCTTCGGGAAGAAAAATCCCTCCCCACCTCCCCCGAGATTAAGGAAGATCTGAAAATCTCTACACCAACCAGCCTCCGCGATACGGTGGTCGCTACACGCTCAGCCCGAGCGCGCGCGAGAGGCCTCTCTTCGTTCGCTCATCTCGATGTGCAGCGGAAGCAGCATTTAGCCCAGACGCACATGTGTCAACACTCTTAACGTCAGTGACATTGAGTCTCCTAATGATTATGCTGGCCCGTTTCGTCTCGTCCCGAGCCCATCTAATTTCATAAATATATGCGACCGGCACGGCATTTGCTCAGAGCATTGCTCGTGGTGCTGCTGCCGACTGTGGCTGGCAGCAGATGTTAGACAAATGGGTACCTCCACGCCGTCTGTTCGCAAGCCAACATCCCGAAGAGGCAGGCACCAGAAAGCGGGGGGGGGGAGAACAGGCGGACGCTGACAGTGGCCAACTCGAGTCGGCCGTTGAGCAAGAAAAGGCCGGCCACGGCCGCGATCCGTGAACAAGGGAGATCACACAGGGAGAGGTAGAGAGAGAGGGAAAAGCAAAGAAAAAAGAGAAAGAGAGAGAGAGAAAGAAAGACAGAGAGAGAGAGAGTATTAGAAAAATGGCAACCCACGAGTCATTGACTTTTCACATGAATTTTGCCGTCACCGAAGCTCCGGTGTCCGGATCGCCGGCGCTTGTCGACTGCTGCTGGTATCGGTGCTCCAGCGAGCGCCGGTTGTGAGCGAGTGAGCCGAGCTGTTGTTCAATATCTACGCTGCGATGGCGCTCGCCGGCGCGTTCCTTACGCACACGTCCTGGCGGCCGCTGCCTGTTGGCCTCACCGCCGCTTGCTAGTCAACCGAATGAGTCTCGAGCCGGCAGCCGATGAGCGCTCGCACTACCCAGTGATGAGCACCCACCGATCGATTTCTGACTTGATTGAATCTCGAGGGATGGATGTGCGGGCGCACGGAAGAAGCACATTTGCATATTAACGCATTTGAATTTTACCGCTGCGAGTCGCTGCCGAACGTTGCGGTGGTGAGGTGTCTTTTCTTTTCTTGGATTCTCCTTTAAGCTCCCATGTTGTGGTCGCTCGGATGCCGTGAGGCGCAGGAATCGATCGGCGAACGAGTTGCCCCTTCTGTATCGGGCTAGATTGTCTGCTGGTTTAACGATAACGTGGATTGGTGTTTGGTTTTTTGAGGGGAAAAAAAACTAAATTTTGATTCGTTTTTACCCACCTTGAACCCTCTCGTGGTTCCCCTAGACCAAGCGCGACCCCTCGAAATTTTCTGCGGCTGCTGGTAAACACGCTGGTGAACACACGTAGAACTATTTTCACTGTTTCTTCCTATTCTGGTGATCCACTGAAAGCTACGAGGTAAAAGCTACAAATTTTTCAAAAAAAAAAAATCCAATTCCATATTCAAGGAATCCCTCTGTTCGCCCCTTCGACTCCATTTCTTCTGCGACAACGCGAAAACTCGATAAAGCGTTGTCGCTCAGGCGCGCCGCTTGTCGACGCCGAATGCAGCTGATACTCGACAAGAGTATTCCATAAATGCTTTGATAGAAATCAAGGAGAGAGAAAAAAAAGATGCATACATCTCCTATCGCAGTACGAACATGCAAGCATACAAGCATGTCTCGCTCACGACGGGGTGGTAGCTGCCACCGGAAGGCCTTCCGTTCTGAGAGAGGACAAAGAGTTCTTTGCGATGCTGCGCTGTTGATTATAAATGAGACTCAGATGTTGGTTTGACATTCGCATGATGTTCATTCGTTGTCGGGTCTCTCCGTTCATTAGCGCAGACCGAATGAATGAACTGTGTCGCGGCCCCAGGCTGGCCGGGCTAGCTAGCTAGCTAGCCAGCCAGACACCATCGGCTTTGTTAATTATTTAAAAGGACCATGAACATTTTAGTGTCAAGCTATAACACGGACGTTGTTATTGCTGCTGCTGATGCTGATGCTGCTATAAACGAGCACGCACACGCGCTCTCGCTCAGTTTCATATTCGATATTATTAGTTCGCCAAAAAACATACAAGACCACGTCTATCAGGTCGACCGGGCAGACGTATTGTTGCATGACGCGAGTTGATTCGCTGTCCACCGGATACACAAGAACTGCACGGCCATCCTCTATATTTCATAGACACGATATAGCTACAGGTTCAAACACATGCATGGCACATACCTAGTGAACGTCGGTGATTAAACAAAGAACGCATATGCAAGTTCAAGCCGGCCCCTTCCGACAAACCAAAAATCAGCTATCAGCAGTCTACAGCACAAGAATTGTTGTGGAAAGCCGACCAGTCACTATTATCAGAGGATGTATTCGATCCGGACACAGCGTCACAAGGATGTAGGCAGCACTTATCGAGTGGTGCACCTCGGCTGCAATTTTCACAATGGATTATTATTATGGGCGGATTTGTAAGTGGTGGTAACGCCACACTGTCCACATATACACTCAGCGCCAAAAAGGTGGCTATTGAACACGGTGCGGTTTCGTCGCCAGCACTGCAAACGCTGGTAGGAGTCACCGAGACGCTGTTATGGCACTGGATAACATGGTTGTTCACTGGTAAAAAGAACATGCGCATAGAGAGCGTGTGAATAATTTTGTTTCATATTGACAAAGGCTATTGTTGTTGCCATCGCAAATACAGTAATGCGATATGTCGCATAGCGACTCGCAGGGAACTACATACATGCTTATTATAACTCGCCATAAGAATTCACTTTGGACGACGCGTTACGAGTGCCTCGTCTTGTATTGGTTACAACTCCTAATTAATAAGCATTCATACGTTGCAGAATTTGAATTTCTCAACATTTTCCCACTACGAGAGAGAGGCGCAGAGGCGGTTGCCGACGCGATCTCGTGTTCTCATTGGCGAGATCCGGATTCGGTTACAGGAAGACCCGTACATGACCGATACCTCAGCACCGTCATTGTTGATCATATAGGGCCGCCAAATATATACTTGGGCACAGGATCGGACGGCTGATGCCTCGGATTCCCTGTCATCGCTGATACAATGACGACGAAAATGAGCGAAGTTTCTCCAGGAGAGAGCTTGCCCAAAAGACAAATAGAATCACCCAGAATCAATCCATAGCAAGTGCATTATGCCGATAAGCGCTAGCTCAATGTAACTGGCCGAAATGTTGTTGCTCGACGAATCGGAACTACGACCGACCGCTCATCAGTGGGAGAAGGGCGCTACTGCAAAACAAGCTTGAGGGTGATTCGACATCTGAAAGAATCGCATTGCTGATTTTTTTCTCTTGAGGTAATACTAATAATTGAATGAATGAATGAATAAAGTTAATTAAAACAATAATTGCATAATACTATGCAATGGCCAATGATCCCTGCTGAACTATTCGTCTAGCTCTCGTTTCGTCCACTTCCTCAACTAATCAGGCCGTAAATCTTAGTCGATTATACCCAGCACACGCGCGTCACTGTGACCTATAAAACACTATAGGATAATACTGCTACACAGTATAGTTGTTCATTTGTTTCACATATATCGGATAGTGGCTATGATTGTTCGTCTTAAACGACACAATCATTTTGTGAGGTAGTCGGGGATCGGTTCGGGGGTGTCAGGACGAGGCCTGAGGTTATGTTTCGCACCCCCCGGGGGAGTCGACGGCATTGCCTCTCTGCCTCAGCACAGCGAGGGAACGGCTCCACTCACCCATCCACTATGAACTAACCGGAACGCAGCACGTTCTACGTAAGCTATTGGTGGCTATTGGCGAGACCAATATTCACGAGTGTGAATAAATTCGTCGCCTTTTTCTTGTTGAATCGAGTAGATGATAGATTTTTCACCGAGTGATCTACCGGCACTCGGTTGACGAAAACAAACAAACGTCAGGAGACGGCCTACCTCGAATGCTTATCTTGATAATTCGGTGTTTACGAACGGAGAAAGATGCATGAAGGCAGAGGACAGTCCCCAACTGAAATCGGAACCAACGACCTTAGGCTGCAGCGCGAGTCCCTGTTGGCTATGGACGGTGCGGTGGGAGATCCGATGAGAAATCCCTTCCGAAATGAGCTGTGTTTCAATCAGCGATAAGCCTCTTCGTTCAGCTGCTTTGTCTGCCGTTCTCGTGCGCATATATATATATATATATATATATATATATATATATATATGCAAATATACAGATAGATAGACACTATTCTGCTGTATGCTTTTGGTGAGCAAATCCGTTGCCGGGCAACATGGCCCAGACAAGGAAGGAGCGACGAGGCTCCCCCCGACTTTCGCGGGACTACTGGAAGATGTCAGTTTCTGTCCAACCGAAGAACACAAAGAGCGGGCGAACCGACCTTTCTTGGATATATATATATATATAGTAGAGAGTCGATGAATGAATGACACAGACAGAATACAATACGAGACATTGAATCCGCAGTCTAGAAGCAACGAAAATTAGGATATTCCCAGGTGATGCATCCTCGCGCAAAATACATCCCTACCCTTCATTGCTTTGTATCAAACGGCATTTTCGATCTACTGAACGGCCGATTCAACTACTTCTATTATACCATTCATGTCAATGGTTGAGCCGATAATTCAGCCCGTGCAAAGAGCTCGGAAGGAATCCAAAGAACGAAAATGATCGATCGATCAAGTGGCTCAATTAAGTATCACTTCAACGATTCTGTCCATTACTGTTTATTCAAACATACAGTAGGGCGGGATTTCTAGGGATTATGGGGGGGGGGGGTGAGGATGACAATGTTCCGAGGAAGGCGATGGCATTGCCTCTCTGCACGGCGAGGGACAGCCGCTGCAGGAGGAAAGAGCCAGCGCGCTTGTCCCCGGTGGCGCGGATCAGCCTATGGTAGACCCCCTCGAGGAAGTTCGCAGTGAGAGGGCCGTGCCCGCCCAAGGTCTCAAAGGCAAGGGGGGAAAACAGGTGGGTCCATTTGTTTGTATCGGGGCCTGTCCGTATCACCTCGTCCTTAAGTATCGACGGAAGTAGCACTTGACCGGATGGCGGCATAGACGAATTGTCGCTGCTAAGAGCTCCCGCCATCTGAGCAGGCTTGAAGAGAGCATCTTAATTGAACGCCGCTCGACGTAAGATAATCATACATATTATAGATAACATCATACATATT
Source organism: Stratiolaelaps scimitus (assembly GCA_019614645.1). NCBI lineage: Eukaryota > Metazoa > Arthropoda > Arachnida > Mesostigmata > Laelapidae > Stratiolaelaps > Stratiolaelaps scimitus. The sequence goes on along the minus strand of JABWDB010000011.1, from coordinate 1,335,689 downwards.
ATAGATAACATCATCGTTCATCTCTTAGAGAAGATTGACTGACGATTATGTGTTATGAATATTCACACGGGCCGCCGTCGCCGTCATTGATGGCTGCGGAATCGACGGGGCGGTATAACTGTATCGTGGTCATAAGCGCTCGAAGAAAAGAACATTTCGAGTTGAGAGATAGAGATGGACAGATGAGGCGGTGGGGTATAGTTGTGCAAGGTGCCATCCTGTTTCTGCGACTTTTAGCGAACAAGCCATCATATATGTACGCCTGGTATAACTGTAGGTCAGTAGGTGCTAGATTTATATTTCGGCACGAGCTCAATGGTTTCAATCGCTGTGCGCGTGTCCACGCGTTAATTCTGCCGGCTAATCGGTGCAGCCGACGGTGTGTCGGCCGATGTCGCAGCGTGAAATGGGCTTACCTGAGCTAACGCAAGCAACGAGGGAGGCTTGAGAAAGCAGTTCTGTTATCTGTTTACGCTCAATTGGTTGATGGCATTGAATTTGTTGACGAGATTCTGTCAGCGTTACGTCTTGTTAGGGCGGCGTTAACAACCTGGTAGTGCTGAGCTTACCAACGCCTGTCGTATTGTCGGTGTTGGTCGTTCTGCCGTTGGTGGCCGAATTCTCGAAACCTTGTGACTGTTAAATGTTGGCTGAGATACAGCCATGGCAAAATTGACTTAAACCCTCTCTATTAGACACAAGCACGCACTTAGACGTATGATGGCAATACAATGAGAAATGAAGGAACTGGAACCTGCGATATTGGGTTGATGCATTATCCACGCTGTTCCCCAGGTCCGGACGAGCGACGTTCCCGCTTAGAGCATCACGTGGCAATGAGGTACATGAATATTTCCAAAGTTGGATCGATTTGATAGTACTACAGGCTTCATTACTGCGCTAGAACAGGCTTGCCCATATAAAGTTGCTTGTCTCCGTTGTCTGTATTGCATTTGAAGAGCGTATCACAATCTGGGGATCCTTTCTGGGAAATTAGTTCCCACAAGCGATCGGGTTCATCTCTGTCCAAGCCGCTAGTGTAGTGATATTCAACGTTCAAGGAAACTCTTCAGCCGAAAACGTACCCGAGGCTCGAGGGACGGAGCTGCTTTGAAAAAATATTCGTCAATCAGATATATGTGTATTACATATTATATGTTTTCTTTTAGTTTAGCATATTTTAACCACTGCCACTTAATCAAACATAGTTACTATATGTCACCTAATCCTCCGTCCCCTAGCTTCTTACAGCTATAGCGACTTGGTCATTCAAGCCGCTACGAGTGTGGCCATTCTCGAGTTCTGAAAACAATGGCGGGTCGTCTCCTAATCAACATTTCTGTATTGAGCACTTACATTCGCGGTGCTTCGAATCAGTTGTTTTCACAACGATTTGCTCTGTAACTCGCTCCCCGTAAGACTCATCCTAGCCAAGGGACACCGTTGTCACCAGGGGTCAGACACCAAGTCAAACAAAGCAAGACTTTGTGCCGTTCGCGTGAGAGGTTCTCGAAAGGCTCCAAGCTTTAGGTTCTTCTTAGCGCTTATTCTGCTTTTTTTTGGCATAGAACGTACAGCCTGGACATATGAGCCAGATAAGAAAGTTTCAACCATTTGACGTAAACTACTGAGAATAATCCTTTAGCGAAAACTCGGTACTTTCTGGAAGAGCGTCGGCAAGATTTTCTTCTTTTTATAATTATTATTATCGGCTGGTTCAAAGACGTCCTGTGACAAAAACAGATCTCGTCCACTCGAGCCGTTGGTGCAATCTTTCACCGTTCCGCCCGAAGTCGTGGGACTAATCCGCAATAATTTAATATCCATCTTATTTCAGATCCACCGGCAGCCTCCACGTCGAAAATACCGATAACCAGAAAATGATCCAGTTGATCTCGTGCGCTGAAGAATATGGTCCACACATTCAATACGTCTATAATGTTCGTTTACAGACTAATGTCTGTCAGCCAATATCATTCAATACCCAACGTTACGGTCCATATAGCGTCCCCGAAGCCTGTTCGACCTTAATCCTCTCTCTCTCTCTCTTTATGTATATATATATATATATATATAGCCGTGCAGTATATCGCCGTAAACTCCAACGCAACACCAGTCTATGGGAGTATACTTACAGCCAGCCTGACAGCGATCGAACACTCTTTGATGCTAAACAGAATCAACACCCCAAAACAGCAGCCATATCAGCGTCCTAGTCTAGCGCAAAGTCTCATTGCACAATACCTCAGAACCACATATATATATATATATATAGGTCTGTGTGGTTATCTCTCTACATTGTATCACACTTCAGACCCATACCCCCCCCGTTACTACGACACTGTATCATCTGGATGCTCGAGGAGGGCAGCCCCAGAGATTTTGTCGCCTCTCGGCCTCCGGCAGCTTCTTGTCCTCGTTCGAGTCGTCGACGTCGCTATCCCGTTCGAGGACATCAGCCAGGTAACGAAAGCAAGCGAAACAACGCGGCCGCCAACGACGCAGCCAAAGTGTCGCCAAAGTGTATTTATCCTCGTGTCGATGTGCGAACTTCTGTGTACACTGCAGAGGGGCTAGGGAGGCCGAGCAGAATCTGAAATTCCGAAATCCATAGGTGGTCTCCCTTCCATCGTCTCTGCGTCCTCCTGCGCTCGTGGCGTTCGCTTGTCGAGCCGTCGCTCGCGCTGCGATCGCCGCTGTTATTTTGCTGTTGTTCTGGTTGTTGCGGTTGTCGCTGCTGCTGTTGTTACCGTTGTCGTCGGAGCTGTTCGCGGTCGCCAGCCAACGACTCGAGCAGCATTATTGTCGAGAGTAGCTCGAAACATGAAAAAAGAACGCAGCCCGCGCAGCGTTCACGTTCGTGCCGAAAACACAAGTCTTGTTTGCTAAGCGAACGCTACAGATCGATAGACGCCGAGAGTAGATGATACCGCCTGAGCGACGACGTGCTAAGAGGCTCAGACGGAGATTTGCTGTTCAACTGATTCGCGTATATCACCTCTCTCTCTCTCTCTCTCTCTCTCTCACACACAAAAAAAAATCTCTATCTCTCTCTCTCTCTCGCTCTTCGGTTCCGCCGTGTCTCGTCCCCCTACCTCGGTCGTACAAGCGTCGTAGTACTTCCGTCGAAGCGGAGGCGAGGAGGCGACGCGGTGCGACGTTCAACAGCGTCATCTAAATCCAATTGCGTCCTTCGCCACCTGTTCGGGTACACCACCAGTGCGCCGTAATACGGTGCGTACATTGCCGTCGTCGTCGGTGGCGAGCACCACGACGTATATTAGCGCAGTGTACGGTCGTTCCGCTGGGAAGGCCAGGCAGGGCCCAATACCGATGGTGTAGGCCACGCAGCAACAACAACTTGTCAACGTTGTCACACTGCTCAAACAGCCGTTCGTCAAACAACGGCGGCGGCGGCGGCAGTGGCTTTACATCGATGACAGGCAGACACCTAAAAGGCTTGCTCGTCCCCTGGTGACTGAAGGGGCTGCTAGCGGCCCGTCTCTTACCACTGCTCATAGCACAATGACGATGGTTGTGATGTGACGACGATGCAGGATTCTGCAAAAGTGAGCCCGTTTGCTGTGAGTCTGTCACCCGATGTCGCTGTGAGCGCCCCTCGCGCTGCTGCTGCCCGATGTACGTGTAGTGTTTACGGTCGAACTATAACAGAAACGGGCGGTAACGCGCCGCCAGCAGTGAATCGACAACGAATCCCTTTTCGCTTTCGTGGTTAAGAGGTGGTCGAGAGAGAGAGAGCGAGCGAGCGAGAGGGAGAGAGAGAGAGAGACAGAGAGAGAATTTCGATAAATGTGTGTCGATATAAGGATAGCGATGTTATTGACTGTTGGTCTCGGCCGCCGCTTTTCCAGAAGGCAAAGGTTGTGGCAGCGTTTAGCGCGTTCTCGCATGCATGCTACTACCACTACTGCTGCTGCTGCTACAACCACTGTACGCGGTAATGAAGACTGCCACAATGAATCGTCGATTCACTGAGACGAAACAAACAGCTATACATATATATATATATATATATATATATATATATATACATAGAGAGAGAGAGATTGAGAGATGGGAGGGATCCGCCAAGTGGAAGAGACGCGGAGAACGTATCCTTTTTAGTAGTTTGAGATAAGTTTGCAGAATACGAAGGGACAGACAAGAGGAAATCGGAGGATTGATGAGTGTGGAAACAAACTGCGCCGGCATTGTTGTTATGCTTGCGCAGTTTGACGACACACGCGCGCGCGCTCAGTGGAGCCAAGCATATATAATATATATATATATATATAGCTGCTAGGCTTACCTACCTCATGATTGTGGCTGATATGTCATTGTTATTGCTGTTGGGGCTGCTGCTGTTGCTGTCGTTGTCCAAGCCGCTGTCAGCGATATCTCGTCTTGGATATCGCTTACCGCCGTCCGTCGACCGTGAGACGTGCAGAGGCAGATAGAGGCGGGTAGAGCGCCCGCTTGGTAAATTCAGTCGGCAATTGAATGCGTCACTCCCGCCGGAGAGTTGGCGAGCGAAAATCTTCAACGAGATTGCATGTCGTTTTGAGGATCTTCATCTTTGACCTGGACTGAGACGGTACGAGCCCCGTGGAGATGACAGCAATCAAAATAACGTATAATTGAACATTGTAACAAACATTGATGCTTCGATGTTTTAAGAGGAGGGTGGGAGGGAGGGAGATGTATAAATGGTTCAGAAGGTTCAACTCGAATTCAATTCAACTCGATGCAGGCCACACTCTGCTGTACTGAGCGCCCGTTGCTAAACGACCACGGATATCGGCCGGATCTACCACTGGTATTTAGATATCCTCATCTACACTTTTGTAATAGTAACGATAATGATACCTAAAAGCGTTTTTATTACTAAGCAAATCAGGGTTATTGTCTGCGGATGCGTGTCTCACGGCAACGTATCTATGCAACACTAACAACGTGGCAGAAATTAGCCACCTTGGTATATAGATGCATATGTTCAATAGACGCGGGCTCCCATGTTTAGAACTCATAACGAGTTCTCGCCAATGGCGCGCGTGTGTGTGAGAAATTTGAACTACGGCTTTATTGAAGACCGCCTAAACTTGTGTACGTATAGATACAAATAAGCGACGAGACGCCACGCGTCGTCGCGAAATTATTGCTTCGCGAGCGCGACCACTCACATCAGGGTGGCGTTTTCACATGAAAACGCCGGCCGAACGTCGCCAGAGGGTTACGCTATGGCGAGGCGAAAGATACGGCGCGGAACGTCAACATTTTATTTGCGAGAACTCGAGAGCATTACTCGAATTTACGGCGCGTAGATCTCCGCCGTACGAAGCCGAGTGAGAGTTTGCCAAGCGCTCATAAGGCTTGCTGTCTCGCCTCAGTGCATCCGGTAACCGAGCAAGCGGCAGTGTCTTATTTGCAACAGGTGCCCATCCGCGCAGTGTGTTCAGAGCCCTTTGACAACTTAGACATATTTATCTTGGATTATATCGAGGCGGTGCGGGTTTAGCTGTTGGAAGGACGACGCAGGAGGGCACACTGTTCTGCTGGAAGACTGAGCTGTAATAGCTTTTGCTGTATGAAATGCTACCGCCCACAGACGACTGTCCGAGGTGGACGCCGCGGGCGATAGCCGCAACAGTGTCAATTCTTCCATTAGGGAGAATTCCTTTACCGACTCGAGTCTGGAGAAATCTTCCCGATTGCCAACTCACAAGTACAAGTATATGTAGCATATCGAGGTGTCATTGGCACACCTACTTTACCCTGTGCTATCTCCCATGGCGTTATGTAAAGGTAAAGGTTTTATTGGTTTATTATAGAAGCTGCAATTTTACAATGCTTAAGCCTCTCCCTTATATGTCATCACGCAGCGGTGCTCGAACCTGCGGCCTCTGGCTTCCGATAGCCAGAGGCTTAGCCGCCCAAGCCACCGCGCTGACGGTATTATATAGCTTTGCAATGCGGTAATTGACGTCAATCGATGACATTTGTCGTCAACGCCAAAAGTGTGTCTGCTTCTGTCCCGGATACGTGGAGCGTGTCGTCGAATTTCAAGCAAATATCGCGGGGACAAATATATCTATATATATATCAACGGGCGTTGCTGCGTACAGCTGTTGTCGGTTGTAGGAAAACACTAGCTTTTTTTAGCTTGTACGATCTGTTTCTTGTCACTCTGTGTGTGAACATACATTTGCAGTCGTCAGCAGACAGTTGCTGGTCCAGCTTTCGGAGAGGTCCTTCGGCGAGATGCGTCAACTGATGTGAGCCGGCCTGACCCCGAGCACAGTGATAACTCGAATTTGATTCATTAATCAATCATGTTAAACTGTAACGACATAGGTACGATACAATGTGCGGTTTCTATTTTCACCTCGTGGTTCGTGTGGAACCGAGTAAAAATCAGCTCCCTCGTCATGAACAGGCCATCGTTATGGCATTCTCCTCGCAAAATCAATCATTATCCTCAACTCAATTCATTGATAATAATAATAATAATAATAATAATAATTACTACTACTTCCGCGCGGTTTGTGTTCGTATATACATAACGATAGTGCGAGTATTATACACACACACACACACACATATATATATATATATATATACCTGTGTGCGTGTGTGTATCGCCAAACCTTTCCAATAAGTAACTTCTATGAACCTTTTTTTGTCTAGATTCCTTTGTTTCTATACCCCACCTGTCCCATGAGATGTCATCCACGCCACGTTCGCCCTGTCCGCGTTCCCCGAATCACTGCTGTGCGTCCTGTCATATTTAATGAATGCCAGCAACGTACCAGTGAATAACCCGAGCGTCATTGTAGGTATACGCCGTGCACATGACGACATAGACGTAAGCTATCGATGTATACCGGCGCATGCATATACAATGAGTCCAACCGATGGGGTTTCCCCGTGCCCCCCCTCGGAGTCCCCGGTCGGAGCGAATCCCACCCGCTGCTCGGCCCTTTAGCCGGCTCTACTACTCCGGCCGTACTCGCGGCCACCACCGCCGCTGCCGCTGCCGCAAGCACGTGTCAAAGCTTGTCTTACATCGGGCTGCATGAAGACCACATGTAAGGCAGAGAGGGAGAGAGGGAGACACACCAGGTCCGTGTGCCGGCGATACCTACGAGGGCTGCGGCACGCTATGTGCTCGATGCTTGCTACCGGCGCGAACATCGCGCAGGGTGCCGTGCACACTAATTAGAGAGACATAACTCTTTCAATCTCTCTCTCTCTCTCTCGCGCGCCACAGCCTTCTTTCCCCGGCAACGCGTTCTGTTGCAGAGCTGTATCGTATGCTGGCCCGCCGTATGCCGTCAGGCAGGACCCCAGCGGAGACGTACACCGCGGTGGAGACGCGGGGAGGCCCCCGGGCCATGGCCACGTTTGATGATGCAGCAGCTAGTGAGGGGACGAGCCCGCAGAGGAGAGGCCTTTAGGGAGATCGTTCGCTGGTTAGATATGCACGGCGGGCATTGCCGTCGCCAGTGATCGCCTGACGAATGCTGATGCCGTCAGAGGGAGGGACGAACGATGTGAGACTACCGGATACGCGAGCTAGCGATTACTGCAATTCGTAATGGAGTGTGTGTGTGTGTGTGTAGATTGTCCTTAGGTAGGACCCTATAGGACCTATTACTGTTAAAATGTGCAGTAATGTATTGTAGCAGCTAAACGAAGTGGAGGTAAACGGGCGAAGAATGAGTGGTGTCGTATCCAACAGCTGGATTACTACTAACGAAAGATTACGGTGGAATAGTCGGGCCTGGGAAGCCGTCTTGATCGGGATCATAATACTAATAATAATAATAATATTAATGATGACGCCAACAACGATAACGACAATTATTATTGATCAAAATATTAGACACTGTCGTACCAATCTGGATGAGGCAATTTGCCCCCAGTGCTCGTTCCTACCGCAGTGAATCGCGATTGAATAATGCGTATTCTGTAGGAAGCATAAAACTATCTAACTAGCTATCCCCCGATACATTATAGCTTCTCATTGTATTCTCTCCTCACAATATTCCTCCTAGTAGTCGCCTGAACGTCACCCAAACGAACAAGACGATCCCTCGGCGGATAGGCCATGATGCTCGAGTCGCGTAATTAATTCATCGCTGCTGATCGGAGATCAGCACATAGCTGATATTCGTGCTCAGCAGATTCTACATATGCAAATAGGTTTCCCGACGCGGGACTTCAAAGGGTTCAACTCCAGGATCTAGTGCTGCTCGCTCCTGACCATTATCCGGATCGCTGTTGACGACTGAAGGCCTGCCAGTCTCCGGCCCCCCCCTCTGCACGGTCGACAGTAGCGGGCGACGGTGATCGATCATCTCGATCGGTTGTGGTTAAGTCATAGCGCTGTTTATCGATTTTGAGACGGGAACAGCGGTCGGCTAGGCCGACTCTGGTCGGAACACACGTTGTTGATTGTTAAGAGTTGAAAAATATATGGACTGGGTGCCTGGGTCATTTTCGCAGTCTTATGAAAACCCGCCAAACGTGGCGCCTTCCAGGCCTCCTCCGATGAACATTCAATATATTATCCATAGCGTATTTCCGTACATTTCAACATATCGTGATAACAGCAACAACAACAACGACAATCTATAATTCGAAAATTCAGTGAAATCGCGACCTGTTGTCCTCACCTAGATGTGCGGAGGATCATATCAGATTCAATAGTCAACAGTTGAACAAATGATATAACCATGAGTGGTTCGAGACTGTTCGAGGCATCGATGCCGCTATGGTATACGCGATCTTACACAATCAAACAACATACGCACACACGCCTCTCGTATAGGACACAAACTACCAAAGGCAGTGAACATCTCCATCCAGACAGATCAGGCTCGTCATGCCGTACCTCTGAGAGTATAGCTCTACGAAGGCAAACGAGGCAAAACGCACCGCTCTCGGCCACAGGGATAAGGGTCACCTGAAAGGCCAAGCCCTGAACTGCCGTGGTCCGGCGCCAGTATATAATGCATTCGATAAGGTGGGCTGGCCTATGCCTGCGCGCGGCAAAATCGGCCGCGTCTCCTAGGCAGGGACTAGCCTAACCTTTTTTTTTGCCTAACCTAACCTCTCACACATGTTCATTATCGCTCTCATTCGAAATAGTCTTTGTTGAAAGCGTCGTCGTCAGCCGCGAGACGACAGCAGCAGCAGCAACGGTGACATGGACTCGCCAGACAGGAACTCGCCACAAATCGATGACGGTTGAACAGGCACTCGAACGCGGGGTGTCTACGGGATGTCAGGTTTCCCGCGCGCAAGACGTCTCAACTGAGACGTTTTGCTTACGTTGTTCGATTGGGACAAGGAGGAGAGCGCTGGTCAAATCGGCGCCGACCAGTACAATCTCCCGCTAGCGAGTCTCGAGAGTTCCCCGAGAAGCATAACGTCATTACTATAGTTGGCTGTTTCGTTGGTGAGTTTGTTGATGGATGACGTTTGTATGATGGAAAATATACGTTCCACATATATATATATATATATAAATGTATATATCCATATATATATATATATATAAATGTATATATCCATATATATATATATATATAAATGTATATATCCATATATATATATATATATATATAAATGTATATATCCATATATATATATATGGAACGTATATTTTATAGGCAGTGGCGATCTATCTGCGCGAGAAATCAATCCCTGCCTGACCTCATAGTTCGTCATAGTTCCGCGAAGTGTCTGACATTCTGCGTATGGCTGAGCGGGCATTGGCCGTCCACTCTCTCCAAACAGCGATGATGACGTCTTGATATCACCTTTAGTCGCACATAACGCCGTTAGCGGAGTGTCCATTCGACTGACGTTGCACGATCCTCGAAACAGGGGCAGCGACATCGCCTGCCGATTAAGGACAGATCGTTCGTAATCGTCTCACCCCGTTCGATCAGGAACGGCGAACTGGAACCGGCCCGGAATCATCACAGAATATATCACATTTCTACGATTCCACTTCCATCCGTCTGATTCGAGTTCGGCTGTACGAGCGACACCTGACCCATGGCCTGTCGTGAGCATCTCGATGGGCTGATACCATCTACTGTATCTGTAATGAGCAGTATATACCACGATACATAATGGTAAAGGTAAGGTAAATGTACAGGTTTATTGGTTTATTAAAGGAGCTGCAACTTTACAGTGCTTAAGCTCTCTTATATGCCACCCACCGTGGCTCGAAGTAAGTTAAGTAATGACCTTTACAGAGGCGTTAATTTCGCCCTCCCGTCGGACGCGGGAATACCGACACCATTTTCACATTTCCGTAGGAATCTCATGTTATGCGGGCGCGTTCCATAACCAAGTCTCACTGCATGTAAACCACGATGCTTAGAAAGGGCAAGGCAACGCCAACCTGTACGATAACGCCCATTAGGCCGCCACATGGCGAACTGCGGGGCGCGCAGTGGCACTGTATACGGGAAATTGCCGGATCACAGCATTTGGATGATTTGCAGTCCTGACGCGCCCAGCGTTCGTGGGATCTGTCCTTGAGACGTGGCCTCTGCCAACGACTCCTTCCTTACGATGTTCTTCGTCTTGTCATGAGCGCGGCTCGCATCGAGGCCCGTACTCTACAACGGTAATGGCCCCATCGAGCGAGCCGCCAGCCTATCGAGCTACTCGTTCCGTATATATGTCTCGCAAACAATAGCTGTGATAATCTATGTATATATATATATATATATTGTCCACTTGAAAATCGCCTGCGTCTGCGTGATTGTTTTATTGGCATGAATGTGTACCTACCATTTACCATTCGCGTAGTATCCTTAGTGACCCCCCGCCTTCGGGTACCAGCCAGCTAGAAGGCTTACAACCACATCGAGGCGCTCAATACGTCTCTCAATTGTTATACAACAGCATTGTGTGCTGCGGTGGCCTGCCCGCCCAACCCTGCGTCCTCTGTCAGTCAATTCGTATTATTATTATCATTATATCGACTATTTCACGTTCTGACTAGTCAGTATTTCCGCAGTGTGTGTGTGTGTGCCGAATGGAGGGCATGCTCTCATGGGGTCACCAGTCCTGCCAATGTAACCATGAATAATGATGTAGTCCTGCTGTCCAACGTGCCAGATAAACTACTGGACAGCCCCTCCTACCGTATATAACACGGACGAATGCATAGACGCATTCGCATAGATCAAATGAGAAAGTCAGGCGGAGAGAGCGAGAGAGAGAGTGAGAGAGAGAGGGAGGGAGAGAGCTAAAGAGAGATAAGACTGATATCTATAAAGGTTCACATGGAGCTGCTGCTGCTGCATCGCTGTGAACCTACCGGGAACAATACTAACGATTGCCAGCGGAATTGATTCCGTGGTGCCCTCTCGTTGTAACATTGTAACAGGGTATCAATCGACTGTGTAACACCTCCTGCATGCTCCCCTGCTTAGCTGGCCTCGTCTCCCTATCCAAGGTTGTCGTCTGGCGGCTCGGCTGGCGACATGGCAGCTGCTATTGGATGTAAACGGTTTGTTCCGTACACGTCCCTGGACGACGACAGCATTTGCAAAAGTTTGCAAACGAAATGGCGACAACGCATGAGACCGTTGTGTTTCCACATGTGCTCCCGTCCAAACGCCGTTATCACGTTGGGCGCTGAACGTGGGGGTAAACTCGTCCCGAAAACGAAGAAGTATTCACTAATAAATTAATTTTCCGGGCCGACTCACAGCCGTTAGCACATTGCTAAGTACACGCTACAGCTGTTTTCGGCATTGCTTCAAAAGGCGCGGACAACGCCTTTTAAATGGAGATGTGCAACGGTGGGGGATTGAACCCCATGCACCTACGTGCCTTCTCCGATTGTAAGCAGGCACACACTGCGCGCACCAACAGGCCACCGGAAGCTCGACAAGAAGCCATTCACTATCATCCTGATACTGTACAAGGCATTAGCACGCAAATGAAATGAGATAGGTGTCTGACTGTCAAAAGCCGAAGGTTCCAGATTCGACTCCCGTGATCAAGTGAAGAAATATAGGAGAATCTAAGCACTATAAAACTGCAGTTCCTTTAATAAACCAATCAAAGCTTTGACCTTTTAACAAATATCTATTATTACCCGCTGAACGTGAAATACCTCTAAAGATCATCAACCATTTTAATTACATATGGCGGTGACGTGTATCACCTGGCAGCTCGTCTAATGACGGCTCTACACCTATCTCCCAACGGGAAATGCTGGCAGGTCCATTCAAGAAAATCAGCTTATAGATGTCAAGTATTGTAGCCTTCAGCATCGTTACAATATTATGATACTTATACAAATCTGAAATATGTACTATTCACTAGAGAGAGAGAGAGATCTCTCGTCCCCTGAAAACGATAGAAAGATATCGAGCAATGGGAAGAAGCTAACGATTACAAGGTAACGTGCAACACAATGTTGTTACCGCTTTGACTGTTCTCATGGCCTTCCTTAGCTAGGGTGTATATGCATGGCTGGTAGTTAGATCGGAGGAAAGTTTCCGTTACCCGTACCCTAGCCAATGTTATCGTTAAGCTGCACATTATGCCGGCGGCGTTCGTTTCGTATCCGCTATACATATTGAAGGTAACCTGCGAAAGCGGTCCTGCAAGCTCATTGGCCTCTTTGGCTGGCCGGCTATCTCAGCTACATAGCTAGAGCCGAGGGCTTGACTCGTTCGCTTCCATATTTGTTGATCAGAGCTAACGACAGCTTAGGCACAACCGGGGCGGGGGGGGGGGGGATCGTCAAGGTGCCAAATAGGAGCTCGAATATACAGTATGTACATGGGGTGCTTGGTGCGCCCAAGAATATCTCCTTCTAACATGAATGCCGCGCGCCGGACACAAAGCGTCAGCTAAGAAATATCCGAAAAGAGGAGGCTGGCGCATTGATTTCTCATTGAGTGTTGGCCTCCGTTCTGTCAACATTGCCTGCACCAAATCGTCTTTTGTTTGACTTCAGCGTTTCCGCTGTGAATCCAACGGATATCTGTTTTGGGCTGTCGAAAGCCGATATGGCCCATTATGTCATTAAGGCCCTCTTCGTGGTGTATTAACGACGACGACATAGACGAAACGAAGAAATAGGACAGCAAAAGGAAACTATATACAGTGGTGTGCTTAAGCTTAACGCACCCCTACATTTCGACAAATCGATACAAAGAATACAGATTTGAGGCATTTATTCTGTATCAGATTAATGTACGTGTCAAATAACATACACACCACGAAGAACAGCGCATATGACGGCGGAAACAGCGTGTTACAATGAAATGTGTCATTTTTCGGGTGTGCAAAAGGATAACGCACTCTCAGTTATCAAGTGTTCTCGCTAAATTCATCCAGTTTGTGTTGAGCATTCAAGCTGTACTGCAGTCATGGGACACGCTTCGAGCCTTACTGATGCAGAGAAAGCAGATATTACCGAGCAGGAAAGACCCAGGCTGCAACTGCCAGAGAAACGTGGCAGAAATCGTCACGTAGTGCAAAATGATTTACGTAGTCCATCGACGTATGGTACTAATAAGTCTAAAGGACGTCCACGAAAGTACAGCCAGCGAACTGACATGCATATCTGTCGATTGGCCTCGAATTCGACCATAAGTTGTGAAGCAATCGGGTAAGGGTTAAACGTTCAGGTTCATAGGTCAACAGTTTTAAAGACAATATCAGTTATCCGCATATCATACGGGAGCAAATGAAAACAAGACCTCGTCTTCAACAACGCCACATGACTGCCCAACTAACTTCGCCCGCAACAATATGGACGGAGACTGGACATTGATGAACATTGGGGCAACGTTTTTTAAATAGTATCCTGAGGGTGCACATCTATCTAAAAAGTACTATGTTGTTTCAAATCGGCTTCAGTGACGAGAAGAAGTTAAATTTGGATGGGCTAGATGGATTTAACGGACTTCTCGAAGCACATGTTCGGCGGAGCGTGCTTTATGGGTTGGGGAGCTTTGCAAACTTGGATTCGCTTTCATCTCATCTCGAGTGAATAGCGAGGACTATCAGAAGTTACTGACCAACAACCTACTACCATTTAGTAGCAGATTTCACCGATCAATTGTTTTCTAACAAGATAACGCTTCAATTCACGTCAGCGCTAGTACGCGTGCGTGGTTAGGACTGCATGACACTGAAACCCTAGAGTGGCCAGCATGTTCTTCTTATCTCAACCCGATGGAGAACTTCTGGGGCATTCTTGTCCGACGAGTACATGCGTCAAATCGACAGTATACATCCGTGGAAGCATTACGAGAGGCGTTGTTGGAGGCCTGGGGAGGTGTCGGCGACCAGATCCTGCTAAATCCTGTTGATAGTATGCCAAACCGAGTCATTGACGTTATAATTAGCAAGGGCTGGTCCACTCGGTACTGATTAGCACAAGAAAACGAGAATTAATTGAGCGAGAACACTCGATAACTGAGGGTGCGTTATCCTTTTGCACACCCGAAAAATGACACATTTCATTGTAGCAAGCTGTTTGCGCCGTCATATGCGCTGTTCTTTGTGGTGTGCATGTTATTTGACACGTACATTAATCTGGTACAGAATAAATGCCTCAAATGTGTATTCTTTGTATCAATTTGTTGAAATATAGGGGTGCGTTAAGCTTATGCACACCACTCTAATTCCTTCGATTAAGCCCTACAGACACACTTCAATAGTGTGCAACAAAAATGGCTGCAAAATCGAAAACTAGTTAAATAGTATAACGTTAGAGAGAAGCTGCCTGATGACGACGACAACAACAACAAAAGCAGCAGCAGCAGCAACAACAACAGCATGTCGTCCAATTTAACGAGGAAATGACACTCTGAGAGATTCCGCGCACCCAGGTCCAATGCGGCTTCCAACTATACCCATTGAAAATAGTCCGCGTGTTGAAGTTGAATGCTTATCTAGTATAATGTATTATCAAGTTTACTAGGACCTCTCCAATTTCTATAAAGGTCCTGCGCGGCGCTGGCATGGAACCATCTAGCTGAATTGGTAGTGGGGGCTTCTGTCTATATTATGTATAATATCCTTGGCCTGCGCGCGTTGTACGGTCACACAATATATATATATAATCGATAGATTGTTAGATATAATATCTCCCTTCCAAGTACTATCCGGGAAGTACTTGGAAGGTTCGAATCCCGTTGCATGACATATAAGAGAACCTAAGCATTGTATGCAGGTTCCTTAAATAAATCAATAAAGCTTCACCCTTTACCCTTCACTATAATATCTAACAACGGACCCTATATGATAAATTGCATCATTGATAGTGACCAGATCCTGTGTTATTAGTTGCGATATTAACAATGTATATGCATGATTCTAACGATGAAGTAGCTACAATGTGTTTAATCTGCTATCTCACTGATTCCAGCCTAAACCTCCCGCCGGTCCGCGCGCATCGATACGGCACCGGTCTCGCCGTTTGCTAACTAATCGCCAATACACGCTTACATACGTATCTGCAAACACGTTGTTCCGGTTTCAAAAAGCGGCGTCTCATGTTGCGCTCTCGTCATCCTCGCGACTTGCAAAGCCACAATAAGCCATCTCAAGTGTTCGACGCCTATGCAGTGCTAATTGGTCGACTAGGATATCTCAATATTCCACATAGAAAAGTCGTGTCAGATCACATGCTGCGCTGCTATGGCTAAACCTACAAGCCGTAAATCTCTTGCCGCATCGAAAGAGCCTAATTCAAGCGGGTTTACCCCTAACTCGCAGAACTCGAAAAGAGCAGTTAAGAGCGGCCAGACATGACACCATCTGCGCGTGCGTTTGAAGAAAATTTCCTCCTCCTCCAAAAAAAAAAAAAAAGACATGACACCATCTGGTGCGCGTTCGTCTGTCAGATTGCGGCCTCACCAACCGGCCGGTGTCCAGGGCGAGGCTTCGATCATCGCTAACGCTCACAACATAGCTAGAACAATGCAATAGAAAATCTCTACTCAGATTGGATTGAAGGGGTGTTGAGTTAGCGTCGAAAGACTCTCCTGTCGTCGGCTGTCCCGCAGGAAATTTCGTGGCAATCCTATATCTTCTAAGTTTCGGCACGAGGTCCCCCCGGGCGACGAGGTCGTAATCATGTCCAATACTGATGTCAAGTCAAATCTGACATCAGAGGGATTGGCTAAAACGAAGCCAAAGCCAAAAAACAAGGACAAATTGGCAAAATACCTTCGGTGTTGTCACTAGCTGACGTCGACAGTGCACAAACTCAACACTCGCAATTCAAATTGGGGTACGTGGTGCCACCTTGTGGGAGCTATCGGCAACCGCCAAGAGAGCGTTACCTTGCAAGAATTGTAGTGTATGATCGCACTAAGCTGTGCGCACAGCGGGCCGCAGTAGATGCTGATATATATATATATATATATATATATATATATATATAATGTGAATCTTACGAGGCGAAAGAAACGGATACAGAGGAAATCTATAGAGATCTTGTCGAAAACCCTTTGCCGGGCAGATGTAGGCTCCCTACGCAATAGCTGTGCAACGGCCACCTGCAACTATGATGTGCTGCCATTATAGATGCAAGAGAACTTGTTGACATCTCAGTAACCAATATACCTTAACAACGCGTGTTACCAACAGCATATATCAGTATATTAAAGAAGATAATAACGCTTCTGCAGACAAATGGAGACTCGCGAAATAGACGCTTTTCTATCACATATATATATAATAGTTGTTATTGTAGATAGAGACTCACCAGTGTTTGCAGATCCGTTTTAACGCACTATGTAGTCGCCCTTCTCTCTGTCTTCAAAACGACCAGTAGCAAGGTGAACAAAGCGAGACCGCTGCGCACGTTGTCAGCAACGAGTGGTCATCGTGTCCTGCTCCGCGGACTTCGTCACAGCTTCCCGACGAACCGACGCGTCCGGGATCCTCAGGAAATTGAGAGACCGTGTCGTGGGCAAAAGCATATAAATAGCTTCGGGTGCCATCGGCAGCCACCTTAAGCTCCCATCTCTCTCCTCGAGTAAGGGGCCTCTAGGCATCTTTCGATCAGGCCAAGGAATCGAGCACTCGACCAGAGTTTCTTGACAAACTGGCAAACTCCTATGCATATGGCAATCTTCACGAACAAGGTCTTGAATTAGACTAGACGTCGGGCTAGCGGCTCCCCTTTCCGACATCTTGAGTGGTCTTCATGCGTGGATACTGTACACACACACACACACACACACACACATAGTATGTAAATCTGTGTGGATCAATTCTTGACGCTTACCGGTGGTACCGTTCATTCTACCAAATTTTGTTACGAAACGCAAACTTTTCACAGCACTAAACTATGTTTCAGCGTCTAGATTCAGGTCTACTCGAAGAATCTGAGGCAGCGCTAAGCTGCATATAAGCCAAAGGCCCCAGAAAATACACGCCTAGATACGACACTTAGTTGCGCAGGCTGTTTCGTCGATGTACACAATAGCGGCAGTGGCATTGTTAATACATATGTCAAGGAAACCTCCTTACGTTGGCCTGTGATGGCATTTGACGAGGACTACGAATTCTCTGGCTGGGGGCGAAGCAACCCGCTCCAGGTGGTCGTTGTGGACATAGCCACAATTGTTTGGAAGGCTTCTGGGTTTGGACGGCTTTATGCTATATCTCTGTTATTATGTTCTAACAATTTCTAATCCTTCGAACGTATTTCTGTTGGCACCGCTTTCGTGCCTTCGGTAGTGAGCACCCGAAGAGGTGCCTCTCTTTTTTATTTTGAGAATCTGTACCACACTGTGGTGGATAATGAGTCTCAACTAAATGATTGTTTTCTAACAAGAACCTTGGCACTGTTAAAAGCAAGGTGCAGTTCTTCCATTTTTGAAACCACCATCCTCTGCTGAGAGTCTTATCTCCTCCCTAGAGTCGGCGTTACGCTTGGCCTTTACTTCGATCTCTGGGGAAGGTGTGTACTGCTCCGGCTAGTGTTCTATAGCCGGGTGCCTCAGTCTCCTATGACTTCTGTGGCTTCCGCGCAGTTCGGTCTGTAAAAAACCTGCCGCTCCGTCGATATATCACAATTTGAATTGATTTGGGAATGCTAATTTGAACTAATTTTTCAATTTTCTCATTTTTCTGCCAATTTGACCAAATTCATTGAGTTCTTTATCATTGAGTTTTTACTTATCATTAAATTTTTATATTCAACTCGGACTCGGATGTGGGCCCCCAGCCGAGCCGCGTACTACCAATCTGGAGGGCGTTGTCGTCTCACCTGTTGAGTTTTGAGAGTTTTGCTCCGGTCAAGCAAACTCACGCTTACTACTTCCTCGACGCTAACACTTCGGCATACGTCTATTGATGAGCAACAGCAGCGGCGTCAGGCTCATCAAGGACGGCTTGAAGACTGGCAAGGGCGGCGTCAAGATCAGTAGCATTTAAATTATGGGAATATTTGGGATCCTGTGCCTCAGCGGCAGGGATGTCTTTAGATCTTTCGTACTCAGCGGATAATAGATCTCCATAGATCGGCTGAAGCTCTCGTATGGCATTCATGAACAATTGCCTGAAGCGCCGTTCCCTTTGCGAGAACTTGGCAAGGGTCTTGTCAAGCTTAGAAATGTTAGACCAAGGGGGATTTTGAGCCAGTGTCTCAACGGCACCGTATGCAGATCTTCCGAGCCTAGCGGCTAATAGCTTTCCATGGATCGGACAGAGATATCGTACGGCAGTCCTCAACAATTGCTGTAAGTTCAGTACAGGTTGCAAGAACTCGGCTGTAGTTTTCAACGCCTTCCCCTCAGTTCCCTGTGTAGTTTCCTCCGGTATCGGCCTCACCCCGCGAATCGGGCTCCCCGCTGCAGGAGAGCGACCCCCGTCCCTCCCCTGCTCGACCTGATCAAGAAGGGGATCGCTCTAGGAGAGCGAGGCCCTGCTCGCCTACGCCTCACAAGCGAAATTCAGAATCCCCCGCAAACGTGCTTGCCGCCTGTGTGTCAATGAAAGGCCGATGAATGTACGCTGCGTCAGGTCCAAACCAGCGGATGATGAATTGAAACAACTCAACCCCCGTGGTAGGATGACGCACTCGATATAACGCGAGCGGCCAAGTTCCTGTCTCAATAAATTCTGGTAGCGTAAAGCAGAAAGGCGTAAGAGAAATATTTTCGTGGTTGGGCAGCGTGACGTAGATAGCCGATATTCCCATCTGTCTCCAATCAAACGCAGGCCAACGAATGAGCTCGCCATATTGAATTTCCACCCAGGAACGCTCGAAGCACACTTCCACCTTGATATGAGGTGTCACCACACCAACGTCGAACATGCCCATGAAATCGTTAAGTTGCAGGCCGTACGGCTCTTTAGAATAGTCGGTACAGGCCAACTTGCCTTGAAGTATATCAGAGACGAGAGACTCCATCCTGCTAATAAAGTTCTTGATCCGGGGATCTTTAGGGCACATCCCGTTCAAAAAGGTCGCGAAATGTTGAGACGCGCCCACAAGAAACACGCCAATATTGTTAGGGGGACGATCTATGTCGCAGTCGTATTCAGTCGGAGCCACTTGAAATATACCCCATCCCTCGAACGGCGGACTCGTATAAGTTCCGACTCTACCGCCTGGTGACACCGAGACGGACCCTGCCCTTAACCGATCATGATCGGAAATGACATTTCGGACGACTCCCCGTCCGGAACCCCCGGCGATGGGGCAGGCTCGGGTCCTTGCACAAATAGCGGAACCCGTTCGCCCCTCAAGCGACCAACAGTTGCTCAGAGTTGCCGCCTTCGCCCGTCCCGAGGACCGCGTCGAGCTCAGCCGCCCGACATATCTGGACCTCGCGCGTGGACGCATGCAGGATCTCGCTGCCTGAACAACAGCCCAATACGATACTAGAAAATAGAAGTTTCACTTGAATATTGAAATCGCTGCTATTAGACAAAGTGTATATCCGCCAGTAACTAGCTGCTAATAGCTAACGCTACTCGTCAATTTCGATTGCAGACGGAATATATTTTTTTTCTGTTTTTCCAGCTGACCCTCAGCTGTTCCCCTATGCGACAGGCCTCAGATCTTAACCTTTTAGGTATTACTATGTTTTTCGAGCTGACCCTCAGCTGTTCCCCTTTTTTCTGACAGGCCTCAGCTCTTAGGTATTACTATGAGCCTGTCGGGGCCACCTTTGCTTATTCTCTTCCTTACTCGAACCTGGCAAGAATCTTCAGATAAAGACGGAATATAGCAGACGTATGATCGACGTATATAAATATATATATATATATATATATATAGATAGCTGGCGGGGAGGAGGGGGTCGGTCGTGAACGAGAAAATGAATGAATGGATTAATCGATTATTTAAACCCTATCGATTAATTGTCAGCTAAACTAATTAGCCACCTCCGAGGGTAATTATGACAAATAATCATATAATGCAGTGCGTTTAATAAAACGATAAGACTATAGATGACAACGTTTGATGAGCGGTAGAAGATGCGGCAGGACGGCATTTGTCAGGGCATCCTATATTTTCTGTCTCGGCTAATACCATTCCTGTGGCATTGAAGCGAGAGTAATGTCAAGGGAGCAATCCATGGCCAAGCCCCTGAGGCCACCGCAGGAGCGGAGCCTGCTGTACGGGACATATCGCGGTGTGAGTCTGTTCGCAAGCAAGATGTTTACCCAGGTGCCGCCGTTAGAGGCAGTTCGTTCGACGAATCGAACGCCACTCCGCCGGCACAACGGCGGCACGTGCGCATCCACACCACAGTCACACACAGATATAGTGAAGACCTGTGGATTAAATGCTGAGGAGTGTCATTAGCTAAGCCTCGAATACAGTAACCGTCCGACCGGCGGACGTCCTGAACAGGCCGACCGCATCGCATCGCTCCGGCCGATACTGTGCCCGCGGCGAGACACTTCAGGTTGTTGTTGTTGTTGTTGTTGTTGTTTCGTTTCAAGTTTTTCTCCGGCTAACTCTCAGCCACAAACATTTAACGTCCTCGGTACCGCTTTTGCATTGCTTCGTAAGGCGGACCCCCTTAAATGTAAATGTGCAAAGGTGGGGATCGAACTATTGGCACTAGTTTGGACTTTGGTAATAATAATATTGCTAATGTTATATTGATAAATTTTATTATTATTATTATTATTACTATTAAGAAAAACGGAATATATTAGAATCCACCGAACATAATGATACATTATGATATACGGGACGTGCCACGAAGAAGCAACAATTGTCAGATGGTGTATGGCGCTAATGGACGCGTCCACATTGGATCGAATTTTGTCTCGGCCGCCAATCTACCAAAAATACAGTTGAGAACTCGCCTGGGACGTGCCGCTCCGTCCACCCTTGTATCCTAAGATAGCCACAACTACACTCGAACGAACGGCACGCAGCGAGCGGGCGAGCGACCGGGAACGGAGACGACACGAGAGCAATGACAGCAGCAAACACTTTCGACATGAATCCACATGGAGACGAGCGATGAGTAGAGGGATCTCACAACAGCGGGACAGGAGAGATCGTCAAAATGTTGGCATTTTTTTTCTTTTTGCAGACCTGCATAAAGAGTCATGGGAGATGAGTTTCAGAAGATGAGGCCAGTGTGCATACGTGTTTACGTGTGAGCGTAGGGAGAGAAATAGATGCTGCCCCTGACCTGTTTGCCCGCCGAACTGTTTCTGCCACAGTCGAGAGTGATTCATACTAGGTCGGTTATTGATTATAGATACTGTTACACGTGTCACGTAGCTATGCTTGGAAAGAGATGCTACAGATGGGGGTGGCGATTTCAATTCGATTGTCCCGGGGGGGGGGGGTAAAGTGGGGAGAGATATCGAAAATTAAAGGTGGAAACCAATCACACTATGATATTGAAAGCTGAAGGGCTAAAATGGCCAAGGTGGACCCCGTGGACTGTTTATATATATATATACAGTTTTTATACAAACGATAGACATGATCAGGCCAGGTTGAATGGAGACTGAAGGGGTAAGCGTAATAGGTGAGGATCCATTGGTTTGTTAAAGGAACTGCATTTTTTTATAATGCATTACAATGTGCCATTCTTGTGTGTCACCAGGTCGCGGGACTCGAATCCGAGGGTGATAGGTATATGAATCATTGTGAAAGTGCAAGCGCTAGCGGTTTGTTTTCATTTAAACGGGTTGATCCCGACAAATATGCTGGCTGGCCCTCTATTGCTGGGAAGGGGTGGCTCTATCTCAAACGCTACCGAATGTTCGCCGAATGCTGGTGGCGTACCCTCGTAAATGAAACAGCGGAGCACAATGTTGAACTGATTGAACGTGTCGCGAACTGGATCATCCCGAGACTTCCGAGACGTTTCGAAACTAAAAGGTAGAGAGAAAAATGAAAATGCCCACTCGACGTCGGGGTGACGAGCAGTTCGTCTTGTCGATGGTCGGTCAACCACTCGGTAGGATGGCAGGATGACCTGCTCATCATGCATTGTGTTTTCCGTATGGACCGTAGATGGCGTAGAATGGCAATTCGGCGACCCGAAGCAGTATCGGGGGGCCGGCTCTTATGCCTCCACGACAAAATCTCCTGGCAGAACACGTACTTCCGAGGCCAACGCGCAAGGCTACACAAGCATTTCACTTCGACGATTGCATAGTCGGCGTGGGAATTCACGCAAGCCACACACACACAGCAGATACCGTCACCGAGCTGTCTGAGCTGCTGTCGGCCGTGGAACAATCATCAGCGAGTATCCAGGAGGCCGATCATCTCATTGTGTACCGTCCGCATTTCGTCGACGACCACCTGGATGCACAGTCAGATCAAACTGACGAATACCGAGCGGCAGCCATTAGTTGTTGCATATTTGTGCAACGCTTGCTTGAGTACACCGATCTCAAGGAGCAGGCCGAGCTGTTTTGAACAGCTAAGCCGTCCGAGCCGCTGAGATCCGCCGCCGCCGATGCCGTCAGCATCGTCTACGCGCAGCAACCCTCGGCCACACTATCAGCTAGTTGGCGGACATTACGGGCTGGCTCACAGCCAACATTTAACAACGTCCACGGCACAAGTGCTTTCGGCACTGCTTCATAAGGCAGACCCATTTAAATACAAATGTGCAACGGTGGCCACCTGGTCAACAACAACTTTTGCATCATACATGCTTCCGGCCTCGTCATGGTAAGAACAAGCGTGATCACCACTAAACGCGGCCATCAGCACTTCTGGCGTTACTGCGACATCAGCACCATCACTGGTTCAGTCTACGATATGAACAACCGCGACACAGAACCACGTGGTGGCAACCACGTGGTACCGTGGTTCGCTTCAGAACGAATACAGCTGGCTAAGTGGAGGACTACCTCTGCAGTGGTTCGTGGTTCCTGACACTCCAATTTACTTAGAACCCAGACTTCCTTCTATGAAACAAGCTGGAGCTTGTTTCTCTGAAGGAAGTCTGGGGTCGCCTATAGTTAGATAGTCGATTAATTTATTTTACTCGACTGAGAACAAAAATCCGTGTGTAGTAGGTGTAACGGTTCAACCACATATGGGGAATTTTTTTTATTGCAGCTTGCTACCTCCTAGGCACACGCAGTCGTGTATAGCGGTCAGTTTTGGCAGAGTCGACTTCCGAGCTTTCGGAAGTACCAGCGGTTTCGGTGCCGGGTTCAATCATCACCTGTTCGAGGCTGGGACGACTCAGTCGAAGCTTGACAGCTGGCTCCACGTTGCCGAAGTCCATCTCCTCATTAACGTTAAGGGTCGGACCTCTCCTACTTCTTGATCCCTCTTGCAGGGTTTCTAAGTGAGCTGGCCGCCAGAGCTCAAGAGGGGCACCGGTGTACTCAGGCGATGGTCCGCGCCAACGGACAGCCACGTGACACACGCGCAGCCGCGTCGTTGGATGAAGAATGTAATAAAAAAAGGTTCGGTCATACATACTTTTCATGTCAAACTTGTCGTACATTTGTGGAACCTCAACCTCCATGAGCGAAATCTCGAACGGCTCGAAGCCCGGTACGCGCATTACAACCCGCCTGGGCAATCCCATTTCCCAGCGATACTGCACACGCTTGGTAATTCCGTACTGAAATTCTACCTGGCACCGCTTAAAGAACACGGTCATGTAGACTCCCTGACGCAAGACGAGTACATCGATCTCATTCACGAACTTGTTAAACATCAGGTAGGGCGGCACTCCCAAGTCGGTGTAGCCCTCCGGGAGGGATTCTGCGGCGGCGATTCGTTGCATGTTCAAAATAAACACGGGCACATTCGGATTATCGACGTAATGAGCGAACAACTGTGACAAAAGCCCATGCGCACCATCAATAAATTGCTTGAAGTTATCGGACGGCCTGTCAATGAGAGCCTGAGCAGGGGTCGTTATCCACACCGGGTAGGTTAACATCGGGTCTGGTCGAGGTGTACGGAAAAGTCTCCTTATAGACGACAAGCCTCCTCTCAATCCAGCTGCTGACGTCGCACGACGTCCGCGTTTGACAGTGCTACGTTGACCGCAGCGGCGACGAGCAGACCCCATAGCTTGAGCGATGTTGGTACGAGAATTTGACAAATCTGCGGGCCATTTGCCCGACAAGCCGCGTCGTCCAGAAGCCTCCAGAGGCGGATGCGGCGATCCTTTGAGCATCAGCCCCTTGCTCGAGCGCCTGTCGTTCACAACCAACAGCCACCCCCCGCCCTCTTACGATCTGTAGCTGCTACTAATTTTTAGACAGCGCTCTGAATTCGACGGATCGACGGCTGCTCAGCTTCAATAGAGCATAACCTATCTGGGTACAATATATGCCTAGAATTGCAATATACACGACTTTTGCCTCGAATTGCTGTGCGAAAATGCTCCTTCAAGCCCTGTGAAATCTAACCGCCTAGTGTCGGCTTGCTCCAGTCATGCGTGGAGCATTTGCACAGGAACACAGGTTCCTGCGTTCCTTGTCGTCCAGTCGGGATGGTAGCGCGGAGCTCAACATTGCGTCGCCAATCGTCGATCGTGTATGCTTAACAACGAAGCGTAACCCCAGCTCGAATTGCGTCTGCATATCCTCCGTCCAGCATTGTAATACCTAAAAGGTTAAGAGCTGGGGCCTGTTGTCAGATAGGGGAACAGCTGAGGGTCAGTTCGAAAAAAACAATTAATATCCTCCGTCCAGCATACATAGATGGTCGTGTTTGTAGCTGACGTGATTGGGCTGCATCGCTGTACCAAGAATGCTTAGCACATGTAGCCGACTGGAGAGGCCTGGGGATGGACGGGGACCCCAAGGTTGATTGCTTGATATTGCTAGTTGGTAGACGGAGTTGGCCAAGTTCAAGGGAGCGAAAAATCTCGTCTCTAGGGCCATAGTGGTGAGCCACAGTCGTTTCATATTCGAGAGCCGGGGTCATGCTTTTATTTTAAAGCTGAAAAAAAGCTTATGGTAATGTACCTAAAGGTTTTCCGGCTGACTCTGAGCCAACCTTTAACGTCCACGGTACACCGCTTTTGGTGGTAATGGTTAGATGGTAATGTACCCAATCTAGCGCAGTTAGTTGTAACTGTGTAACACAGTTCAATGGGATGTGCGTGCCGGAGCTTTCGAATCGTTGTCCACTTCGATCGCACAGCTAGGTAATGTATTCCGTTTTCGTAAGAAATGCAGAAAAAAATCCCCCTATCTACCGATACTAACAACATGGTGAGCATGGAACAAACAGGCTGCTCACAAGAAGATTTGCTGCTATCGACGGATGTCAATCACGTCAAACTGCCACTAGTGCTGAAATTTCCGATAAAACTATACGCCATCTATTACCTCTAACTTTTCAACCAGAACAAACAATGCAGCGGGTTGCCGCAGGGGTCTCGACTTTGCCTTGGAACCTAACGATTAACTGGCTCAAATCGGCAGGGACACGTATGAAGTTGTATGATACACCCCCAACCTCACCGCTATCAATGCCGCAACAGCTGTCTTCCGGTTTCTTCAAACATTGACAGTGATCTATGCGACTGGTTAAGTGTCCCATCTCAAGAACAGTGCGCGGCCGTATTGTTAATATGTCAACGTTTTGTGACTATTTGGCGCTGTATTGCTTTTTTTGCACTTCTGATCTTCTTTAAAATAACGTCACCAATATCTATGAGTACGATTGCGGATTGGATTATTTCTTGTATTGCCGATGATTGAACATGAAACTCGCCATGGCCTGCCTGGACAACCAGAAATTTAGCACCGTGGACCAGCTGCCTTAGGACGGAATTACACTATTTTTATGTAGTTCGGCAAAGGTTTTATTGGCTTCTTAAGGAAACTGTTGTACTATAATGTATCTTTGTGTCAAGTCGCGATTCTCGAACCTGCGGTGTCCGGTTTAATCAGACAAACTTCATGCTCGGCATGATCAAATGTATTGGGTTGGGTTCCGCAAAACGACCTTCGGCGTCAAGGGCGGAGGAATTGGCCAATCTTCTCTAGATTTGAAAGTCATCGATGTGAAAAATATTCCGCCTTTTCATGTTTCCACACATAAATCGATATACAGGACCTACTCCTGTGGAAGGACGACACTTCAAGCTATCCTACAAGTGGCTACAAGTACGTATGTGCTTACGCCCTGAAAAATGAAGCTGGAATAGAAACTCCCCACTGGAAGACGCACGACGCACAACTACTAACAAAAGCAAACTCGGCTATTCTTCGCGATACAATTGCGACACATTATCCAATACCTCCTTCGCTCCACGCATACAAGCTTGTTCGAACCGAGCGCTCAACCGAATTCGCAAGAAGCTCCCGAGAGCAGAAATTCTAGCTCTTCGCGAGGCAGGACCCCAGCCACGGGTGGAGCGCTCGAACAAAGGTTCATTTGCTACCCAGCACTAGTCTCGCAGGATTGTGCTTGCTAATCCACGTTCGTGGATACCCAGTTGACGTCACTACGCAGTTATACACAAATGATATCTATATAAGAATATTTACTAAAATTCTCGCCCCGAAATAGTGGAACGACGATTTTTCAACGTGTTTTCTTCTGTGGCAAAAAAGGTGGTGATCGTGTTGTACAGCATGCTAAGTGCCTCTGCCGTATTGCATTTTCTGCTGACCACACGAACCTACACAGTTCGCCTGTAGAGGATGGGATAATTAGAAGAAAAGCCAAAGGCACCGGGAAAATTAACAAAGATGTCTATTACTCTTTCAACCGCCTACGTAAGTGACACCAATGAGAAGCTCTTCATTGCAGCGGCGGTGCGCGACAGCAATAACAACAACAATACAACGAAACACTAGAATGACAGCATCGATTAGCAATCACAGAATGCTCTTGCTTCAATGAGAACCTCAATGATTGTACTAAGCTGTTAATTAGCGATAACTCATTCATGACACTAACACACTTCCAATTCCGAGTACCGTGATAGAGCTTTATTTCAATGCACTGCTATCCGGGTGCGTTCGCGTCATTCACCAAAGCCAGGGTAACTGAAGAGTCCAGCTATAAATTAACTGAATAATTAGCGCAACTGACAGCGCAACAATAATACAAAGCGACAATGTATTATGCAACAAGATGGATGGATGAATTTTATCGATCCATACAACAACAGAGAGAGAGGGCGAGAGAGAGAACAGAGAGAATGAGATCAGAGATGATGCAATAACATAACATAACATAACATAACATTTGCGGTTTATTTCCGGGGCAATAGTTATAGTGTCTCACGAGAGACGAGGGGTGTCGAACCACCCCTCAAGGAGCTCGACGGACCGATTTCAAAACGTGTTACATGATTATTTTATTTGTTATTATTATTATTATTATTATGTGGTATCTCCCTCTCTCTACATTTCAACGGGTCACAGGGGAGAGGGCGGGCCGGTGAGGAATCACCTTAGTTTGAGTATCAGAATCTCTGGCTATCAGAAGCCAGAGGGTGCAGGTTCGAGCCCCGCTGCTTGGTGACATATAAGAGAGCTTAAGCATTGTAACAATTGCAGCTCCTTTAATAAACCAATATACCTTTGCCTTTATGACCAGGAATGAATCCGCGCGCGTATGGTACAAGGGACCGAAGATTAACTGTACAATTCGCGCACTCGTAAAATACGTCGTTGGATCGGAACAGATTACGGGAGTTTCTATTTGCTTCTAACCTAGATGATACCTACAGAGTACACCCCTGCGTCGAAGTATCAACACAACGGAGAGCAAGCGTTTTCCTACCTAGGCGTGTCATACTATACAAGTGCATGTTACTGTAATTATAATATTAATGTTACGAATTATAGCAGTATGCAAATGACTCCGTGATAAGAGAACCTTAAACACATAAAAGATTGTCTCATGGAAATATATATATTAGGCGTTTTACTTAGAAAGAGTTCTTTAATTGCGGACTTAAAGAAGCCGTCTTGTTGTACTACATTTCCTTGTGACTACATTCGCATGGCTATTTGCTTATACCCTCATGTGCTATGCAGGGTGGCACAGTAGTAGACCTGCAACTATACGGGAAGGTTGGCTCTGCAGCTAGATCCAAGGACGACATCGCCTTCAGGTGGCAAGGCGATTTCACAGGGCTTAGGGTCAGCCTTAACTCGAATTGTGAGCATTCGCCTCGGTTTCGGCAAAAATAGGCCCGTCATGTGTTCAACTACGATATTCCTGCCATCCTCATCATCAACATCATCCTGTAAATCTACTTTTACCGGACCCCGTATATATACACTCCCACAGATGGTCTCCGTCCGGCGAGTCTGGGCCCTGCCGCCAGCGAGTTACGCCTCTCATGTCGTCACCCGTTGCCGTCGTGCCCTCGCCATCAAAATGCGCAGCAATCACAGAGCGAATTTAATGATTCTGAGATAGAATGACTCACAAACACCGAATTAGTTCATGCCTGTCCGTTCTACAAATGAATCGCATCGAAGTTATTGACTCGAATGTCTGATTTATATCGTCGAAATTCGACAGACTCACTTCATCGCTGTTGAGCGGGCTGTGGCGCTGTTACCATTGCGGTCGCTTACGTCAAGCTGCCGCTGGTGCCGCCGCTGTTGTTGTGGACGACTGATCCGTTCGCGGCGTCGGCGCGACCTTTCCGGCGGCGCAGCCGACGCAAGCCACTCTCAGAGCAGCAGCCGAGAAGACGAACAAGCCAGAAAACGAGTGGCACGCCACAGCTATTGCTGTTCGACGTAACTAGTGAAATGCCTGACCGTCAAATGGACGGGAGCTTTCACCGCGTCAACAAAAGTTCTATACGTATAGTACGCACGAGCCTATCGACCATACACAATCCGTGCTGATGCCGGCTGACTAGCTAGACTCCGACGAATAGCGGTGGCACTTAACGGACCCTGATTTACTGAAGGAGTTGCAGAATGTCATCGGGACCTGACGGCGGTGTGTAGGCGTGCTGCGGGCAAACGCTTGATCAAGCTCAACATCGCTAACCGTCAGCCTGTGAATATCGAGTCTGTGAGTCGACACAACGAGATTGACACCCAAGCAAAGGATCGATCAGCTGCAGTTCTCGCGTTCGGCTGTGTCAATGGCCGGGACCAACGTCAGTGGTCAATGTGATCTATGATACTGTATATTATAGTTTGCTCCGATTATTAGCGTGTATTCAATTGGTGTCATCTCGTCGACGTCTGCACTACGCAGCGCGTAACCTCGCGTACTAGCTTAGCTGAACTGGCCGCTGCGAAATCCGTTCCCTTCCCTTGGACACGGGTAACAACGTTTGGACTAGCCTCCGCTGTCCAAGAGATCCTGGAAATTGCCCGCCCTGCTCGCCCCCCGCCATAGAATATCTCCCGCGTACCCTGCGTCAGGGTGCGTGTGTGTGTGCGGTGTGTGCGTGTTCACTAAAGTTAGCCATTGTTACCGGGTACCAGGGGAGATAGATGCGACAAATCTCTGGATATTGACGATAAGCACTGTGACAACATTTCCCGCGGCTCTGTGGAAGCATCTCGCTTTACCTCGTGTTGTTTGGCCCGGCTGGTCCAGCCGGCCTTCCGGGCCGAATACGCCTTGAGCTGATCCGTCGTAGATACCCGTAGTGTGGCCACATGGAGGCTGCGCGAGCTGTTGCAAACAAGGCGTTTCAGACATTCGTACCTGTGGCCTTGGCACCGATGGCGATGAAAACGCAACCAAGCGAGTCATGGAGCAATCTCTTCATGGTCGAGGATCACGGCTCGAGCGTTATGGCGCTGCTCTCAAAGCAACGCACCGAGGACACGGACCTGTGCGATATTCGTCTGGTGAGCAGTGACAACGAAGCGTACCCATGCCACCGCGCGGTGCTTGCCTCGCAGAGTGTCTTCATGGACAATCTAATCAAAGAGGATCGGCCAGCCTTCGGCGATGAGATACGCTTGCCTCAGCGCGGTGAAGACCTCGTCCAGCTTCTGAATTACATGTACACCGGTACGATGGATATAAGTGAACGCAACTGTTGGCGACTTTACTCGACAGTGTGCTTCTTCCGAATGCAGGATCAGAAAATACGAGATGAGGTACGCGAGATGTTCACGCCCCCACCAGCTAGCACTCGCTGATACAGATTCGCGAAGTTTCACCTATACACACACGCATACACTCGTTAGACCAGACAGACGAACATGGGATGGAGAAGGAAGGGAGCTTACGAACAGTGATATGATAAAATTCGTCTTGAAATGAATGTATAACCATACGGTGTATGAGGGCACTTTTATGGTATATTCATTTCAAGTTTTCCCGCCTAATGTGAAAATGAGATATCTCTAAAATGCTTGTTGTCAATGTTAAGATAATTTTATATTTTTGTTATATTACTATGTTTGATGATGATTATTATTATTATTACTATCGCCATCATTCAATATGATTGTATTTCCAGTTTGCTCGTATGTTATAAGATGGCGCCGCCTAATGACGATGACTTGGTGAGCAATAACTATTTTGGAGGGTCACTATTTTTTAGAGGTCTACGGTCATATATATATATATATATACCCCGTGTTGGAACAAAGAGTGAATTCTTGAGTTTGTGGAGTGCTTCGAGTTTATTAGTGACATAGATAAAGATTCACCGAGGGGGATGCACCGCTTTAATACTGCACAGCTATTAGTATATATATATATACATAGGTCCCCCCGCAGAATTGCAGGATTAAACGAAAAAAAGAAACGCTTTATTTAGTTTGGTGTTTTTGTTAGCAAACTTCACGCGTATGGTAACGGTAGTGCACTGTGCATGGGTGGCCGATTCGTGTGCGTTCATCTATTTGATAGCGAAATAGACACTCGTTCAAGTCGTATGGTACACGAGAACCAAACAAACACTGTCACTTATTTGCCAATGCATGGACCATGCAACAACGAAATTTACACATCTCCACCTCATCCACAGGATACAATTCCGAATACGGAATTCTCATGAGTCCCCTTATGCATTTTCCTGTCATTGACGCAACGATCCGCCAGGATCAGCCTAGAATCCAGTATTCGGGATATCTTGAACCGATCTACCGTACGACCGAGTAGTTCTCTAAATCTACATGTTGAATACAGACAACTTCGCCGATATCACTGACAACATCTACAGCCAGTCGTGTCTAACGGATCAATGTTTTGCTGCCGGCCACAGGTGTTCACCGTTGTAGTCAAACTTCTCCAGGACGAGGATGAGGATTTTCTCAAATCGGACGACTTCTTTAATATTGAATTGCGCGATATGCCCAGGGTTGTCGATGTCCTCATGCAAGCAGCGTGCGCTATTAGCCAAGAACAACAGGTGAGAATCTGAGAATTTAGTTTACTTTTGTCTCGACAGGCTAGCGTTACTTTTGTCTACGTGCTCGGTAGTGCGTAGAGGTGGAGATTTCCTAGAATGATTTCCTACTGCGAAATCTCCAGCTCAAATGGGGAGACTGAAAATTCCCCCGAAATATGTAGCTTGTTAGGCAGGTGCTCAGCGGTGAGCCCTAATCCTTGGAATGATAGTAAAGTAAAGCTGTAATGGCCAAACGATGCCTGGAGCGTGACTGGACGCTTTGGAGGAAAGTCGTTCGTTAAATACGAAGGCTAGCATTGTCCTTCTATTTATTCATAGGGCTGCTGTTACAGATAAGGGAATACTTCTTGCGGATGACTTTGCTCCATGCAGCAGCGATATAAAGGTGACAAGTTGTATTAGTTTATTAAAGGAACTGCAGCGATACAATGCTTGAGTTCTCATAAGCATTGTGCCACTGCATTGATTTCGAGAAAAGAGAGCAACTCCATGAAATCCCCAGCTTGACTGGCTGCCGGACACGTGGTCAAATCACGCCCTTTCAAGTTGTTTTATATGTATAAATATACCTTCTAGTTAACTCCTGGGTAAATTATTTATATTAGCGTGAGATCTCTTCCGTTCACATTTCAGACGTTCACTCTGGGGTACAATCGTAACCCATGTATTTCGCCTTTATAATATGACTATCTGTAAATAAGTGTATGCAAATGAAGGTTTTTAAGTAGGAGAACATGCGCCTTTCGACGACATTTGGCACTTCGAGTCGAGACGAAGCCGGGCGACATTTGTACCAGCTTTACGTGATCCTCCTGTATCCGTGAGATACATTCATTTGTCGAAGCTTCTGCCAGAACATACAACGGTTAAGGAGCTCCCTCTCAGCCGATGCAGCCCTTGTACTTGCGAATTTACTAATCAAGTTGTTATAATAAAGTTGGTTGCCGACAGTTGCCCTATAGTTAACAGCGGCA
This sequence comes from Stratiolaelaps scimitus, assembly GCA_019614645.1. NCBI lineage: Eukaryota > Metazoa > Arthropoda > Arachnida > Mesostigmata > Laelapidae > Stratiolaelaps > Stratiolaelaps scimitus. Next base: position 1,302,916 of record JABWDB010000011.1, on the reverse strand, counting down.
CGAAAACATTCCCCTTGAGATCATTCCATTAATTTAAGTGGGTCTTGTTCGTGGCTTTGACTCATGCTTAGCTTTCTCGCCTTGAATTGCGTTGCATTGACACCAGCCAGAATATCGATCCTGACAGCCTTTAGCAAACTGCCAGATCTCTGATTAGATTCGGCCGGATTCGCCTTTACATAGTCGCATTTGTTTAACTTTCACCAAAGTCACGAACGGGCGAAATATCGGATACGGCCTCCGCAAAGTGGACTTGCAGGAATTGGCATAAAATATTTGTCATAAATATTGTTTCTTGTATTATATAGCGACACAGACGTATAACATCTAAAGTGGGCATGTTTATTTGGTTGAGTATAAGTTGCGTCTCGCCCGCGTGCCATTCGCTCGAGTCAAACGTCTTTTCAATGAGCAACAACTATATATATATATATATAGTGTGGTCGAGCAGGGATTGTGTGGGCATATATATATATGTATATATATATACCTACACTGGTCCATTGTTTACAAGGGGAGCTTTGACAGAGTAAAAGCTCGGTGACAAAGTGTTGCCAACGGAGTTTCTCACGCTATAGTCTCGCATAGCCCTGCAGTTCCGACGAATCCAGCTCATTCTATCGTTGACGCCTGTGTCGCGAAGAGTACAGCTGTCAACCTGAAAGTTGTTTACCGTTGTCTCTGCGCACGGCAGCACATAAAGCTTGCGTCTTGATTTACCGTTTGGCAAACAGAGGGAAACAATAAATACTTAAGGTAATGTTGCCACCGTCGAGGTAAGCTGGGGCAACGTTTGACGTGGACGTTTTATGTTGTACAGGAAGTATTTTGTTCTGTTGATTTTGGCAGATGGCGAAACCTCTCGGCCTCATTATCCCCGCGGAAGGGCTTGCCCACGTGGCACGGTGCGGTGCCACTTTGCCCAAATCTTATTACGGCCTTTCAGTCACAAAGATGGAGACGTTAGGGAAAATACAATAAATGCACATATATCCTTTGGTAGTCCTTTCTAGCTCTGGCAACAATTGACCTGCTTCTACTGATACAATTGCAGACTTGAGCTAACGAGAAACAGTTCTTTTAAATTCTTCAAATGCGCTTCAATATCGTTCGTATTGATTAACACGCAGCATATATATATATATATGTGGTGATGACTAATATTTCCACGAATTTACATCTTGCAGATTCTCGTTCTGGAGGCCCTCGGCAAGTGGGCCAATCGAGATTTGCTCCGACGAGGACAGTTCTTCCTCGAGGTCGATCAGCGATATCAGCTTTCGCTAAATCTCGGCGAATGATCTAGAAAAATCGCGACAATGTCGTTGACAGTGTGCTGGACAAATCGATTCACGGTGTCACCAGCAAAACCCTCAACGCCGAGGACAGCCCGACGATATCGATATCTCCTAGTGTGATTGACATTTACAGCAACCTCTCGTGAGGGCTCTCTATGTCGACACCTGCTCTCTACCACAATGTTTTATTCTCATATAGCGATGCGGTTTGCGTAGCCGGATTTTTACAAACGCTACTCTCAAGTGATTGATTGATTTTTTTTCGGTAGATCTTGTCAACGTATAATGCCTCCACATACCAGTTCAACTTTGGTGGGGAGCAGTATCATCTGAATGACTACGTAATCGTGGAGCGTACTTGTACATAGCTACAGAAATTAGCTGAAAAAGCAGGGAGACCATAGAAGATCTTGTTCTGAAACGTTTGTATGCCAGCGCAATTTTCCACATGTATCGTAGTATATATAGGCAGTCTATGGAAGGCACGCGTAAGGCACAAGCAAAGCCGTACATTCGAGCTAAGTTGAATATGTAGAGGAGGGTGTTCTCAGATGTATTTCACGTTCGGCGGATAGCATAATTATCGCCCGCTTTTATAATTCACTAATAATTTACGTTGAAGCATTGCTTTGCTACACGGCCTTGCTGTGAAATGTGTTGAAGGCGCTTCGTACGTACGGGAGAGATCTATTGAAGACCTCGTATGTACGGGAAAAATGTATTAAAGACTTCGTATATTCGGAAGACATGTATTGAAAACTTCGTATGTGAGAGAGATGTATTCTGAAGATTTCGTATGTACCGGAAAGATCTACTGAAGATTTCGTATGTACCGGAAAGATCTACTGAAGATTTCGTATGTACCGGAAAGATCTACTGAGGACTTCGTATGTGCGAAATAGATGTATTGAAGACTTCGTATGTACGGGAGATATGCATTGAAGGCTTCGTTCGAGACTTATGGTTTGAATCTTACGAAGTGAACATGAATCCTCGTTCCCGTTTGGCTAAATAGAATAAATTTAGCAACTGAAACTTAACAAAGTCTGATTTCTATGTCGAAGCTAGACGTATGTGGTGCGTACATCCTGTCCCGCAGGTTCGTTGCAGTGGTTAGCCTGTTACAGGTCATTCAGTTACAAAAATTCGTGCTAGATCGCCTCAGCTGATCTCAAATGCGATACGAGGCAATGTCAACGATACCCTATTTCTTCCGGACGTATTTCTGGACATTATTAACAAAATGCTTCTTCCTGCATTGAAGCACACCATTTTAATAGCGAGAGTGGACAGACATCGTTACCAGCCTTGATCGGAGTATGCTGATCGTTCCTCTGTGAAATTCATTCCCAGTTGCCCTACCCTTCAACGTACCTAGTAGAATTGAAATGGCTCTTGGTTTTTTCTAATACGATCGCAATTAGCTTGCTTAGCACAGACTGCCATTGCAACTCGGTGCCGGTCAACTTAACTCATTAAATTTACACGATCATGTCTTTATCTGTTGTTCGTCATATGACAGTATGTCTTAGTATCACCGTCGGGCTGGGTACATAAAATCGCGCGGTATATACATCCAACGGAATAGCCTTTCATGAGCAGATGACAAACGATGCTTTAAACAACAAAATCAACCGTTTTCAGCTAAACTCGTTTTTAACAACTCGTAGAGTTACCCATGGAGCACAACACACAAGCTCACTACATTGCGTTGATTTCGAATGTTCTATATGAGCTTTATCTACTCAGATTTAAAGGACCCATTTGTAGGTGGCGTTTTTGTCGTTCCCGTTTGCAAGCGGAACACATCGCTGAATTGAGCCAGCTCAATATCTGACCCGTCTAAAATGGGGCCTATTCAGTAATTAGCTAGTTGCTATTTGTGTTACCGGTTACCAAATGTGCCCGTCGAAGTCGGAAAGTTTCCACCATTAGAACCTCTGGCTCGACCGCACCGATCTTTTTTATTTACGGTTACGGAAAGGTAGCATAAGACGAACAGAGTTAAAACAACACTTGTATACTAGAGAGCTATGTGTCTACTAGTGTTGTTTTAACTATTTTCGTCTTAGAGCTATTTGTATACTTCGGGATCGGTTTCTTGGCCTAGATCATATTCGTGGCTAGAGGCTGGTTCCCCGTTGACGATTCGCAAAATGGTGCTTCGTCCGATGTGCGCACATAGAACACACATGGTTCCTGCTTGCTGTCACATGACCGCGCGGGCATACCCAAGTAAAAGCTGAAATACAGTAACATCAGTGTTACATACAGACATACGCAGCATGATGACATTTGCTTGAATTTCTCTCTGTTAATCAAGTAGCACGAGTCATTATTGAGGAAGTATGATCAATGAGGGAAGAAATCGAAGCAAGGACGGCTTGGTTGTTCGTTTTTGTGCTACTTTTTAAACTACAGGTATATTTAAGGTAATATTTATTAAGGTATACAATTTGATATTTTGGACAGAATAGTAGTAGTACCTTGGCGTATCATGCTCCATCATGGCTATATTCTTCACGCATTCACCGTTCACTGCATCCTGGAATCGGTCGCATCGCACACCCTCAAAACGACATTTACTATCGTTTTGCAAAGCCTCAATATACAACTCGTGAGCTCGGTTGTGATTGCATCTGGCGAACATTTCTAACAGAGTGGGCAGATGGAACAAAGCAGAAGATGTGGAAAAATATTCAGCGTTTATTATTATTATTATTTTATTTTTTTTAATAATATTGTTATTAACAATTATTAGGCAAAAACTTAGAATGTGGCTGTCTAGACATTTTCTGGCCAGAGAAGAGAAGTTCTTATGCAAGAATTTATTGTATTTTCAAACTCAATATCAATCTGAGCTGATATCAATGTGCATGTACTTATACGTATTATATATTGATACAATCATGGGACCTTCATCAGATATTAGGAGAAAGGTTATCGTCCACTACAGGAGAACCACGTGCAACCGAATTTTTTATATACATATATTCTTCAGCGGATGGCCCCAGAGATCTTGTAAGTCAGAGGTTAGAGGATTTCAAGGGGCATCCGAGTTGGACTAAACATATATATATATATATATAGCAAAAATGTGTTCAGGCCACCTTTTTTGCATCCAGGCTGATGTCGACCACCGTTAGGATAGAAATCAACGTGGCCAAAGTTGGGCTCAATCCCGAACATCCCTTCAACCTCCTCAGTGAAACTGCCGTCCCCGCTCGATGTGTGAACGGCCTCCAAAAACTCAACATGATCACGACAAGGCATCACGCCACGCTTAGCGAACAACGGAGCCGCGGCATCGAGTGCTGCAAAGGTGGACGATAAAACACCAATACAGCGATATCTTCTATCAAGAATATATAGAGGAGGATGTTCTTCGATGTAGTTCACGTCCAGCGGATCGTACAGATCTCGTCCACCTTTATTACCGACTAATAAGCATGTGTTAATAACACATAGATACACTCGTGCAATCTCTGATTGGACTGCTGCAAGCTACAATACTACCCGTTGGAAAATTATTTATTTGTTACCATAATAGATTAAGCTTATCTTGTGTGTGAAAAAAATCCTCGAGTGAACGCACTGTCAAAAATTACCGACGTAGAAAAGAGGAGGGTCGCTTTTGAAAAAGAGTACAAAATCTACCTCTCACGATGATGGGATTAGTGAAACAGCTTACCGACCAGCCTGGCTATTTTGATGCCTTTATCCGAGAGACGTTTTATGAAATATCCCCCAATCTGTGCACCCAGGCTGAATCCGATGTACTCGATACGGCTCGGCCGGATGCTGTACAGCGATATCAGCCGTTGCATCAGTTGACTGAGGGCTGCACCCATCAATGGTACGTTCCTTGCAGCCTTGCAGTTTGCAATGGAATAATATAATCAAATGCAATGGGAGTCAATTGACACTTTGTCATAGGTGTGCGTGTGTATATATAGCACAAGGCAGATTGCAGCTTTCGAACCCAATAATGCAATAGTGTATTTCTGTTCGGCTGCCTTCGGCAATCAGAGTAGACGGACTTAGGTGCTCACACGGGTTCGATAGCCACCGTTGCATATTGGCATTTAAACAGGGGTTGTCCGTCTTATGGAGCAATGCCGAAAGCAGTTGCGCCGTGGCCATTGTTAAATGTTGGCTGTGAATCATCCCGGAAAATTGACCTTTTTAGATTGCACTTTTCTACGGACCACTCTTATCTCCAAGTTCCATGTGCCTACACTACTGTATGGACATGTGAGTGAAGCTATGCTAGAATTGAAACCTTATATGGGACTAAAACTATCAGCTTACGCTAATACACAATGATAATAATAACAGGCGATCAATGTGCCCCAATCGAGTTGACTTGAGTGGTTACGACCCCAAAACAATTTACTCTGTATTATGCGTCCCCGAAGAGAGGACCTTGAAACAATTGCTGAGAGTTACCACCACTACTAATGTCAATTTGAATTTCTGCGCCTCGTACATGTTGTGCGCGCGCCTGAACTCGACGCTCTACCCATAGTCTGATCCACCCTAGCGGGGGATACGCGCGCAGGATTCTTTCCTCTGCAGCGTCTTCCTCTTGCTGTGCAGAGGCAGAGAAGCAATGCCATTGTGAGGACCATGACCTCAGGCCTCGGCCTGACAGCGCAGCTATCCCCAACTGCTTCTCTAATTACTATGGCCACCGCTATGAACGAAAGGCAGCATGTATCTACATCCAATTCTAGACCTAATACGATGTTCATCAATTCTCCGCTTACTCAGTATTCTCAACGTGTGATAGTGCATACCCCATTCTATCAAGTACTAGGGGGTGATAAGCGTAAAAAAGCATAAGTATAACACAATTATAGCTAATTGTAATCGTTGCCATTTTAGCATTGCCCCTCAAGTTAGCGTGGCCGTTCGCAATGTCGCTCGTGACGATGTTTCTTTGAAACCACGATTGGCGCTGATTGCTTGAGCAGGAACTGAGCGAGCGTCGAGCAAAGTATCCCTTATCAATATCTTGGATAGATTAGAATGCGCTGATACGTTCGAGTCTATATGATTGTGTAATATATTGCAATAACAACTCGTGTATGATAAATAGATCCATCTCGTGACGAAGACAGGCAGACAGATACTCTTGCGCTACGGCTAAGTTGAATCCGCGTAGGAAAGAGCTACCGGTATATATACATATATACTCTATATATATATATATGCCAGTTGACTTCCAATTCACCTAGACTGGCAAAGGTAAGCCACAGTTATATCTAGTTCTATAGTAGTACCTGCGCATAGTCATGAGCTCCTTTCAAAGCCGTTGTCATTTGCGCGCCTCTCCGCCAGTCCACCAGAAGGACCACTGCTCCCCGTCGAGTTTGCACTTCGCTCATGCTCTGCATCCATCTGCACGTTAACCAATTGTATCGCTAGTTAGATGATGATGATAAAATCGACCTCATGATGACGACAACAACCTGAACGGCCCCAGCTAAATCGTCAACGACGTTATCTCGACGAGCACAGAGCGTCGCCAAGTCCGTTAAACACTATTGAATAGTACAGCGTTGAAAAGGTCCAATTGTCATACCTTCATGCATACCTGTACATTTGGTGTTTTGATTCTCTATGAAATAATAATAAATAATAATAATAATAATAATAATAATAATAATAATTATTATTATTATTATTATTATTATTATTATTATAACAACTATTATCCGATTTCTATGGATGTGCGAGCGGAGAACCAATTTTTCATATGTTCATATCGATGTACATATGACAAATTGGTTTGGCCTGCTCAGTATGCCAACACTTGTAGCTGGCAAAGATCTAGAGACAGTCCTCTAACACAACATCTCATGTCAATCTGCAAACTTCATTTAATACACAGATGCTATGTATGTATACAAGCTACAGCATGTGTCCAATGTTGCATACTTCGAGTCACTGCACTCTCTGAAGCCGTGCACGACGATAACGAGTTTCGTAATGGCTCGGAGGACTCTTTGCACCTCGGGCGGTTCGTGGCCAATTGGCGAATTCCACTCGAACGAATGCAGGGGTTCGCCTGCCTATAACAACAATATAGCAAAGCATAGCATACATTGAATCGGGTAAAATCGGGCTTTGTTGGTTTCTTAACGGAACTGCAAATTTTTAAAATGCTCAAGTTTAGCTCAAAGCAATTCGGAAAATCTTGAGAGCGAGTATTTCCCTGGCTGGTATTTTTGTATTGAGAGGCTCGACGATACAAAACGCATTGCGTCGTATGAGATATCAGCTGTTGATCTTCAATGTTATATTCGAAATGTTAATAATAATAGTAATAGTAGTAAATAATTAAAGTATCCCTTACTCACTTTTATATATAGATGATAACGCGGCTCGATCTCTGATAGATCAGCATCGTGCGAATTGATAAGATGGTCCTCAAGGAAACCCAGGACTTTGTCTTCAACGAAGATCAAGTTTGCCAAACTGTGTCCCACGATGGCCACTACGAATGCTATTGTAGCAAGCGAAATCGGATTCATGGCTATGGGTTGCGCTTAGAGCTGGGTAGCTCGACTTGTCGAATCTCACATTCGGCACCTGCCCTCGGCACAACGATTCAGCCAAAAATTAAGCACCAGTATCAATCTGGTGTACTCCATAATCATAGATGCATTTTTGTATTTTATGGAAATCCTAACTCATTCATAAACACTAGCACATCATCGATATCTCTAACATTTTCGCGCTATGGCCCTTGAGAGACGTTACATAAAGAAACACACTCTGCCACGCGACCGTCCACTAGGGAGCTAATTTCACCTTGATTCAGTGCTCGGGCTCGACGACTCCCCGCTGATGTCCGCACTGAAACTACAGTTTGTCCACGCACGGCTATGCTATGCTGCCCACGGCCTTCGGTGGACCCGTCGAGGCGGGCTCGCAAACGAGCATAACACGCGATTAGCGTGACTATAGTCTTATACAACGACAGCCTAACCGATCACAATCACGGTGGGGCTGCCTTTTATCTGAGAGTCTCAAGTCAGCCAAGGCATTGCCAATCGCTTACCTCATCAAGTACCTAATATATAATATATATATATAATTACGGCCATTGCGACAAACACGTGATCAGGCAGTGGAAATGTATAGGCGAGCATGCCGGCAATTTCACTCTCGTGTATTCCAACATTGCACTGCTACTAGCCAACATAGTAATTACTGTTTTCGAATCAGTCGACACGGCCTTTCGTTGAAATTCACAACTACTCGATGACCGTCAAGATATATAGACAGCCCACACAGACGTTCATTCTCAAAAAAAATGTTCGGCTTAACAAAAAGAAGCCAAAACCAGTGAGACACACAGTATATATATATATATATATATACACTATACAGTAGTTGATACATCGAGTGTTTTTATATTAGGACTTCTTCAAATGGTCCCGCAAGCGTATATATAGGTCGTTCATTTTTGTGCATTGTCCAACAGCCTCGAAATGACAATCCCCCCCTCCCCTTCTCCCCTGCATGTAGAGATCGTTATTGGCGCGGCCCCCTAAGTCAAGGGGCAAATGGTCACTGTTTACGTAATACCTGTATCCACGCGATCCTCAGCGCAACGTCTTGTTGCGCCTCCCTCGTCAACGGTAGCTGTTTGATCACGCCACTCCCGTTGCTATCGCCGATCGTTGCTTATATAAGCGCTTCAAAATTTCCAGCAGCTCCACCATCACTTCGTATTGCGTCGTAGCGTGCGGCAAACATCTATCTATGCAGCAAAAACATCACTCCCTAACCTTAGTCATTTGCTGTTGTCAAGTTTTCACAACCGAATCGACGGGTTGGATTGCTGGCACATGATCGTTGCCGAATAAACTCACCTTGATCAAGTGATCACTGGATCTGAGCAATTCGATAGTATGGGTTCAACATTTGAGACGATTCGCGGGCAGAACGTACGAGACAATTTGCGGGCAGCCATATACACCATAGCAAGTACGGAAACGCCCACCAGGAGGGCCTATTTTGACTTCTTCTCTCCACGGTGTATCGTGATCGATAGTCCTATTTCTATGTAGGATAGGCCGACAGGCCTGTCCAGCTCACATCGTTCCATTGGCCAAGTGCACATAATGTGGCGTGCAGCGTTAAGTGAATCGTACCTCAGCAGGAGCAGAACTATGGTGATTGTATAGCTGGACTCGGGTGACTAGACATATTGTTATTTATGGACGGCAGTAATTGAAGCGAGGCGAGCAATTAGCGAATAAGTCGGCGAGCAAGGCAGTCCTCGTCTACCCCTCTCTCGAGCTAGATACGCCAGTCTCCCATCTTCCTCGGCGGCGACGATAATATCCATTGAGTTAGCACAAGCGGCAGCAACAATGATCAGAGGAGCAAAGCAGAGACTCTTGTATGTGACCGTAGTCGAGGTTCGTAATCGGAGTACAAATTACAAAAAACGCACTTTGGTTACTAAACCAATTGTCATTATTTGTTTTATAATTATTATTATTATTATCATTCGAGATGTTTTATGCTCAGTGCTAGTCAGTTGCAGGGTGGATCCATGTTATGGGATAGACAGCAGTCAATTTAACCAGAGTGAAGCTTAAATATTGCGAGGCCATTTGTTTGTTTATCCAATGGGACGATGGTAGGCGTGTACGATGTTGTTTTCGCTGCAACATGGATACCAACCTGATGGCTATGCAGGTCGAACCTCGTTCGGCATCTGGCCTTATTCCATAATACTTAATAATAATCTGTCATCACTTTGTACAAATATAGTAGAACCATTTGTCTGTTTCCATTAATATTAATAGGGGAGTTTATTTAGTATATACAATTTCGAACATACAATAATTAGATAATTAGTTGGGCACAGGGTGTCAGGCCGAGGCCGTTCTTGTTCCGAGGAAGGCGATGGCATTGCCTCTCTGCCTCACAGCGAGAGGGACAGGCGTTGCAGAAGGAAAGATCTCGCGCGCTTGTCCTCGGTGGAGCGGGCCAGCCTATGGTAGACCCCTTCGAGGAAGTTCGCAGTGAGGGGACCGTGTCCGCCTAAGGTTTCAAAGGTAAGGGGAGAGCAGAGGTGGGCTGCCTGGAGTGTGGCGTACTTCCGTAGCTTGGCCCGCTCTGCACGGGCTACCGCGTAACCGGGGCCGGTTGCACAGTGGTTGACGTAAAGAGGTTGATTAAATCGAGCTTTCGTTCGCTCTCCCACAGCGCGGTGGCGGTTGGACGGTAGCTAAGTTGTTTCTAACTGTGAACATCCAGAGATTGATCCAGAAACATCGAGTTGTACCGTGACCTGGTGACACATAAGAGAACACAAGCACAGTAAATATTTCACACTTCCTGTAATAAACCTTTACCTTACCTCTCAGCACACGGAAAGTGCCTATTCAGAACCGTTGAATTAATAGTTAATTCCATACACCTCCTACAGCACTCGATTTCGAAGAACCGAGTGCGCGAATTTTCCGCGATGGTGAACTCTCTGACTGCAGCAAACGGGAAACTGATCGTTCTCATTTTTCATTAGCTGTGGATTCTTGCCAGGCACGAGCGGTTAAAAATTAGCAAAGGCGGTCCTGAAACGTGCCCATGGCAATATTTAAAGATCAAATCGTGAGGCTTGTCACATGGGGAAGCAGCTAGCAGTCAGCCCATAACAATGTAAGAAGGTCGCAGATTCTAGCCCCTCTTAAATGACATATCTCTTCCGAGTACAAGGAGCACCCAAACTAAAAAGCATCGTCACTATATATATATATTTATATATATATGCTTCACCCTTGCTGCGCTTCTCAGTCACCTATCCAGAAAACAACTCTTCTCATCCCTCTATCTCACCGTAAACCTTTTGACCCATGAGTACTCCACCCTGCGCGCGCGCTTTAAAGTGCGCCCAACCTCTCCCTCTCTCTCGCGCCCTCTCTCGAACGCCGCGTTCCATCAAGCCACCACTCGTAACGACTAAAGGCCTCCCGGCGACCTGCTGATAAACGCGCCCCGCTTAGCCGCACCCTCCCCACATTTTCTACCTGCTTCTGCTGTCACTGCGGTACCCACCCCTCACGCCCGTTATGAGCGGAGCACACCGGTGAGCCACAACCGTCCATCGGCGCCCGTTCTTTCCTTGTCTTATTTACCAACACTGCGCAGACGACCGAGCGAGCTGGCCAGCAGACAGTCGGCCGAGCCGCCGTCCTTTAACGCACCACTGGCCGCCTCGGCCACACTGGCCTATGTACCAGTGGGAAGAGCTGCGCCCCCCTCCCCTAGTCTCCGCTGCGCTATCCTGCGGGGCCGCCGTCCTGTCAAAGATTATTTGCATTGTTGTCTCTGGCAGCCGCGGCGCCTACTGCTGCTGCTGGTGGTGGTGGTTCTCGAAGTAGGAGAGCAATCGCGGGGTGCTATTTTGCTGGTTGTGGGGTGCTGGTGGCGATGGTGTTCAGTGTTTTCGGTGATTTGCGTCCTTCCTCTGTGGTGTAAATTGCGACCGAGGCGATTCCCGCCGCTGCCTCTGCCTTGGTGATGGTGCGAGATGTTGCTGGTGGTCTTCGACGAGGACGTTGCCTCGGTATGAACAACGTTGCGTGGCGGTAGACTCGGTGTGATTGCCTAGTGAAGTATCTCCCTCTCTGTCTCTCTCTGTCCCCCGTTTTGTCGCTGTGAAGCTGGCCGTGTATGTGCTCTGAGTCTGGAGGGGGGAGGGCTTGTGCTCGGGCTCTGTGCTGTGCTGATACACGAACCGAAAAACCGAAGCATTGCTGCACGGCCCCGTTTGAAAATCGCCTGCCTGCGAAATTGACAACAGCCGCCCTATCACCTGAGATCGATCAGCCGAAAAAATCGACGGCTTGATATCATCGCTGTTTCGTTGCTCATTGTGTTCGGCGCGTACGGCCGACCACCGTCGACACCCAACTCGGATGTAGATCGACAGTCTACATGTTGTTGTTATCGTTGACATGGAAGAGCTAGCCTGCCGTCGATCGGGGAGTCATCGCGGAATCGGTCCGTCTGTGCGCTGTTCAACCGAGGGCGATGTGGAAAATAGCCAGTGTCGATTGACAACCCTGCCGAACACTCGGATATAGGCGAGCCATGAGCAACGACTCATCGTGACTTGAGGTGAGCAGCGTGGATGAACGGTGGCGGCCTATGAGGTGGTGGTCAATACATGAATGACTTACTAAATGACAACGTTTAATAATAATAATAATAATAATAATAATAGCGACTGCCAGTGGTTAATATTGTAGAAGAAAAAACAACACGCTCTGGTCACTGCTGGAAAACACCCCTTCCACTGTGAATGTCGACGCCGTGCAGTCACATCGAGAGCTGGTAACAGCCGTCGTATGCGGTGTTCCGGTTTGGAAGAGGTTCGTCATAGACCGAGAGCCAATGTAGAAACAGTGATTGTATATTTCGTTGGGTTTTCTGTTCTCGCTATACGTTGTCGCTTCCCTCCTGCCCATTTAATCCTCTATTGATTTTCGACTGGTACACCATTATTTATAATTATAGTTTCGATTTGTAGTAATAATAATAGTAATAATTAGTTCTTTGCCATGAACACCGCTATATCGATGTCGGTTGTTAATATACGGCTGAATGTATGTCGGGATTTTTTTGACGAGTGATTACACCATGGCTGCACCCATTGCGAACGCTATACATGAATAACATCTCATATCCGAAATAGGCGTTTAATCGTATTGCCGGTACGGGTATTGTTTTTGCCAATTTTATTTTAGCGGATTTGTCATTCTGCTTGGTAGCAAGGGCTTAAGCGCCAATCGTGATCGTCATCCGTCGAGATTAGCCTTTCTCGCCTAGACGCTCTTACTATTATTACATTCTATTACAATTAGTACAGCAATTAGACTGTTTCGTGGTTTCTGCTAAAGGCGACGGCGGCCCTCTCGAGCTTACTATTGTGTATACCGCTTGCTTCACGATCGGGCCCAATTACCGCTAGTGGGCGCTGTCAGCAGCTGGCCACGACTGGATCAGGCCCGTGTGCCTTACCTGTAACCGCCATCATCATAACAGTCTGTTAGCTGTCAGAGTCATACAACACACAAGCATTCCCATAGCATAGTCGCGGCATCGTCGTTGACTTATCCGCTAGCGTTTGCTACAGTCGGGGATATAGGCCAATTAATGCCTAAAAAGGCCATGGATGGATACGTTGCCTACAAACTCTGTCGTCTTCTCCAAAACTCCACTTTTCATCTCATTACCTCAATAAGATATCCTTAACTGCTATCATATATATATATATAATAAAAAATATATATATATATACATATTATACCTGTATAATATTCATCTTCATTGTTCTCCTTCTCGCGGATGGTGCGCCATTCGTTCGTTGTCACTTCGCGCTAGTGCGCTTGCTATTCATGCCAATTGCCGCTGGAGGCTGAATCTCGCCCGTGGCCTACTGGGGCCTGCCGGCCGCCGCCGCCGCCGCCGCCTTATGCCAGGCCATCGTCTATCTCCAGTGACGGACGAGCCATGGATCAGGGCAGCCAGCGGGCGAGCGAACGAACCAGCTAGGTGTCAGAAAATGACATTCCATTTCTCGGACGTCATAGGCCACCGGCGCACAGTCACCAGCGGCCAAATGCGAGACGGGCGGGCGCACCGCCGCTCATAGGCGCGCTCCCGGCTGGCTGTTTGGCCTGTGCTGCGGCCGCGTCCATGTTGTTGCTGTTGCTGCTGCTGTTCGTATGCGCGCTTCGATTTGTCCGACCCCGCGGACGCTGTTTTAGCCACTTAGACACCAGACGGTAGTAGTGGTAGTAACAGGAGCAAAGGCAACGGCCGCCGTGTCAGCTACTGCAAAGCAATTACTATGGACTACAATGTGCAACTACGGACTGTGACAACATGCGCAACGGGTACTGATACGGTAGCCGTATCTGCTGCGGCGTATCTTTCGATTGGTGCCTGCCGCAGACGTAGTCGGACAGATCGACATCATAGCCATGATGCTTTGATGCCACTATGGGTGGAGGAGATACAGCGTGCTCCACGTCGCTGCCGTCCTGGTGTTGAGGAGCCGTTCACGGACAGCACCGAGACACATCAGGTGGTGGTGCTGCTGCTGGTGGTGGCGATAACTAGCTATCAGGATGCATCTACAATAGCTCACATCATCATCCGTAGCTCGCATCTCGGTGTCGCATCCAGAAGATAGATAGACCGAAACAACGTAGGGCCCCCCAGCGAGGGTATGCCGGATCGCGGTGGTTTTCCAGGGCGCGGGTTTTTCTGCGGCGGTTTCCCACTGGGGAGGCGCGGGAAAAGCGGGATAGTAATAGCGGTTTTTTTCTTTGTAAGAAAAATAAATATATAGTCTAGGTAGAACACAACAACGGGGCCTGCGCGATTGAACCCGGAGGCAAAAATAGCTGAAATGCGTCGCTGATAGCGAGAGAGAGAGAGAGAGAGAGAAATTGCGAATGAACTCGGCTGGAATTGGACCCCATGTTGGGGTTAGGCGCCTCTACCTGCTCGCTATTACCATTCCAGTGATTGGACGATCTGTGGACACTGTGACCAGTGTATATAGAATATTAGGGCCACGAAAGCTGGCAGAATACGCAGGCTTATCTTGTCTCTGCCGGAATATCTATGCTCTTATTATCTGTCAATTTTTGCGCGTTTGCATTTAAAAAGAGGCCCATCGTATGGAGCAATCCCCAAATGAGTTCCGTGAACGTTAAATGTTTAAGGCTGAGCGTCAGCCAGTCAGGATAATTTGCTTTTATATATCTATATTTACGAAGATACGATATATAATAATTATTATTATTATAAATAGTTGGCTTTGACGAGGCATCTACGTTCTAGTGCTGTGGCTAGGCGCTGATGCTGACGTATTGGCGGACACCACAATGAGTTGCCACAAACAATTACGGTTGGTTGGTTGGTTTCAATCGTGAGACAAGTTGGACTATCTGCTATTCCGAGCTGCTGTGCGGTTTTGTGAAGTTTTTTGATGACGTCGGCTGATGACGACGTACAGCTCGCATTAGCGCCTGTGAGGCTGGGAGATTTCGAAGGTAACGGAGAAAGGGCGAACAAACGTGAAGAAACACGACACTAACTAAAAACTATTGAAAAGCGCCCACATGAGTTGGCGGCTGAAGGCTAGCTAGACGAGGTAGGCTGACTAATTGACAGATTAATACAATAATTTCGCTAGGTTTTTACTGACGGAACTGTGATATATCTTTTGCGGGCGGGGGGTAGAGATGACTATAGAAATATATAGCAAATGCGCGAAGACGGCACTGAGCTTAAACAATATGAGATATATATATATATAATTCGTATAGTTTGTAGTTGATGTATTAGCTGATAATTCTCTCGGGAGGTTCGTATTACCGATGACGCGAAAAGGGAGCAAGCAAGATATCGGTGTGTCACCAAAAAGGAACGTCTCGCTTCCTCTATTCTCGCTGCACACGAAAACATTGTCGCCTGTATTCACGTGCCGTGGTACTCAATCATGCACCAGAGTCATGGGTGAGGTGTAGGCGTGCGTTTACTTATACGAATAGGTGATAAAATACGGATATCATTATAATCGTTCCTGTTGCAACCTTGGCACCCTTAACTGATAACGATATCGTTAACTCAAGTTAACTGGCGTTGGTATCGTTATTATTATTATTATCACTGGTGTAACTCGTGACTCGCATATTTAGCATTAGACTGGTCCGTTTAAGCTTCCCAAAGTAAACTGAACATCTCTCTCTCTCTCTGTCTCCCATTTTGCCTCTCTCAGCGAACTCGAGGTTGCTTTTCTGAATGATACACGATGTATGTAGAGTATCACAGATCGCTGTGATCTCCTTATCTGGAAAGTTATGAGCAGTTTTGTCCAGATAAAACGCACATGCTTGACGCTCAGTGGATACTCTTCGGCTGGCTGGGTTCTGATCGTAGAAGGAGAAGTTTTGAAATTATCTCCGTCATGGCAAGGTCCTCGAGTAGCGGCAGGCGACTCGAGAAACTCCTATAGATGGAGAACATGTAGCGATATCCCAAGGAATATCCAAAGAAATATGGAATTTATAAAAAAAACTATATATATATATATATATATATCCACTTTCAGGACACAGTCGTAAACGTTCTCCGATCTCATCAGTTTGTCTGTTGTTGGCGTTGTTGATTCTGTATACGAGGACTCGTTATTTGACTCGAGCACCGCGTGCTAACGTTCCCAAATGCCGATGAACCTTAACCTATTTCCCATTTACAGTAATAATAATAATAATAGTGTTATCATATTTACATCATCATTATTTCTAAACTCACCTCTGCTGACCTGTCCATCACACGTGCTTGTCTGTTTTTACCAAGTAATGCTAACACAATGAAAACAATACCGTCGCTCGCTTTCGCGTTAGGCCGATCACACGTAGCTAAGCATACCGCATGCAGTTAGCGATGTATTCACTAGCGGAATAACTAGTTTCCTCTCGAGAATCAACCCACACAAGCGGGCATATATATATATATATATATATATATATATAGCGTACAGAGCGAACGTATCCGAATAGTTCTTGTTCGCTTAGCCAATATGATATCGAGTGTGTATCGAATCAAAGCATGGATCGGATTTATCGTTATTAACTGTGTTGGACAGCTGAAATTCACGGCCTACCCTTAGTAATTAGCTGGAAATGCTGGTAGCCGTGGACTTGTTGGTGTTTTGTAGAAATTACTTTTATAATATCGTGGACATTAAATGCTGCCTGGGGGTCAGTCCGAAAACACTTTGCCTATACAAACTTATAGATTACGGTTATATTGTTAATTGGCATGAGTTTATGAAATAAGTGAAGTTGAATCAGATGAAGGACAATCGGACGTATTCCGTCTATCGAGACGGAATCTGATCGCTCCCCAAATTCTCAAGTCATTCTATGACAGCACCCGTTTGTAGGCTCACGAAAGGCTTGTTGAAAGTTTACCGCGTCAAAATTCTACGGGAGACGAGAGATTCGTCTTCGACGTATCAAACACATCCACGTCGCGTCGCCAGCCATCTACGGCATCGAAAAAATAGGTTATAATCACATGTGTAGTCATGGTGACCGCGTGTAGTCATCCGCGCCTCGAGAACCTTTCTAGGATTTGACATTTGTCCAGTGAACTCTATCGACTCACATCGATTTTTTTTACGGGAATTCATCTCTAGCCATCTTATTTTAGGTAAAAGCCGTGTCTAATGAACACGATGTTCTCAACACCTGTTCATCAATCCGAGCCCAAACTGTTCGTCGCCTCCTCAGAGTTGTGGTAAATCTACACGGTAGCGAGCGTACGCGCACGCACAAACTAAACGCACTGATACACAGCATAGTAACCACGCTTGTAACGCGTTTAGTCTTATTGGAGGCGAGTAAACACGCTCTGGCCCGCTGGTTGCCATCAACTAGGAGTGCGACCACCACTACTGTCAACAAGACAGTTCATCGAGGAATTATCAGAATTTGTTAATAAAATACTAACATCGTACGTTGTGAAATCTGTTCGTACTCGGGTATCTGTACAAATCATTACGGGCTGATGTCCAAAACATTTGTGGCACTCTCGTTTATCATTATTATGAGAACTAATTACGGATATTGCTGTAATCTTGCGGACCCGTTAATAGACCGACATTCGTATCGTATTGTTCAGATATGGTGCAAGATCCATTGTGTTAAAAATACTAGATTGCCAATGGCATTGTTCGTATGACTTCTGCCATATCAGTCGCTTGAAGGTGATATCTTTCTTGATTGTTAGCGGCCATTCGCTCGCGCTCTGATAACGAATCTGTTGTTCCTCCTCCATATATATATATATATATATATATGTCTATCGACACCTGTCCCGATAGTCGGTCGTAGAACGTCAAAGAAAACCATGAAACGAGTTACTGCTGCGGCAGACATTTGAATCGAGAGTGTCCTTTATCGTCACCTAGAGAGCCACAGAGAGCTTCCTGTACGGCAATTGGCCTCTGGAAAACAAATGTATATGTCGGCTTGTCGGAAACGCCGATTGCGTGATAGCCCTTCGATCGTCAGGCAACACGAATACAAAACACGGTGAACGAATGGGCAATGCTTTGTCCGTGTGTTTAGGTAGCGTTCTTTGCAAAAACGAACTCGTCTGGTGTATGGAACCACTGCGAGCTGCACATCATAATATGACCTACACATGCGGCAGAACATTTGTGTCCAGTATGACGTTTGAATAATTTGCTGGTCCCGGAACAAGTGTTGTGTTTCTCCACTCTGTAAGCCTTTATTCAGCTAGGCTTTTTAGATAGTTGTAATGTGTGATCGGTAATTCAAATGACTGTGTGGAACGGGTTGTTTTTTTTAATTATTTTCTTTTTCAAATTTCTTCACTGACAATTCTGCGTGTGAAGACCGCCTCGATTCATATAGTCCCGGTGGGCTTTAAAAACGCAATGGTTACAAGCGCCCGGCATTATCCCTGTGCCGTCCCGTTGGACAATAATATGTTTATGTCGACGTCAGATCATTTATTGTTTTAATCAAAATCATTTATATGATTCTAACACGTTAATGATAATTATCGTGAAAAATGATTTTTCTTCCCAGACGTATTTGTATGAAGGGGCCTTATTTTATCATTGTTTTGCTCGATAACCCGCCGTCTTGTCACTTTATCTGCTCTATCTAATATCTACTTGTTCCAATAGTTTCTTCCAATTGCAGCTACCAACAAGTCTGCTGGTTACAATGTAGGCGTACAGTCAATGTTCAGCAGCTCAAAGTGTCACATTTAACTATATTTGCTAGCAATATTAACAATAGACAACAAGTCCTGCTGCTCCGTAGCGTTCGATAACTTGTTTGATAACTCTTTACGTCTCTTCATGCTCTCGTTAATGATTCCGCTTTGACAATAGGTTTAATTAACAGGAGAACTGCCAGCGCTGTTCTTCGAACTCCGCGCCCCGTCAACGGCTGGACCGTTCCACTATTCGGGCTGCTCGAACGCGGATATCCTCTGGAGAAGATGAAGTGGTCACCGGTGTCCGACAAGCAGAAGTATGGTGTCGCCATCGCCAACTTCTTCTCGGACGATAAACCCCACCGGCTGCAGCTGACAGTCGGTGAAACTGTTCACATCCTCGAAGAAAACGGCGGCTGGTACGATTCCGCCTGCGACAATATATATATATATATATATATATATATGCTACCAAGATAAATATGAATGATAAATAATTTGCACTATAGACGATAAAGCATACAGATATGTTGGTGCTATCAAACTGTTTTATGAGCTGAGCAGTGATCTCAAGGAAAAGCGCCTTGTTGTTGTCTTTTTAGCCGCCACGGCTGATTTTGCATTTTTTCTTTGTGTTTTTTTTTGATAGCATAGTAGTGGATTGAGATGATATTTCATCTCATCCGTCTGTACCAATATGTCAGCGTCTACAAGAGTGGGCGCACATAAGGCAGAACTAAAGTTTGGGTGTTTGTCAAAATTGTCAAACAAATATTAACAAAATGCTGAATACACAAAAACACGTTGTTCTTACCGCTATACTAATATAACGTCCCTCTCTCTCTATATATGCACATATAGGTACTATGGAGCGAATATGCGAAATCGGAGAATTCGGGGTATATTTCCGAAGAACTACATTGCCATCAAGGAGTGCCACGTGGACAAAATCACGACGGTCGAGGAGGTCATCCCCAAGGAGCCAGCCATTATCAAGGAAATCACAGCTGTACGTATGTCTTTGCCGGTGTCGAGATCAGAGCAGTGGGTCACCGACTGCGTGATATCACTATCGAGCTCAGCGGAGAGCACCCGAGTTAGTCATATCCAAACAGAGAAACCTAGATCGAACTTTGTCGCTTGAAAACAAGGAGAGAAGAATAAGCAACATATGTCTCCATATCGAGGCAACATTGCAGTTCGCAGGTTGAAATTCGAGTTCTTTTCAATTCAGCTCCCTGATTGTTGAAAAGTCCCCCCACACTTTCCTTGCCGGACGTCAATTCGATTCCTGTTGCGGTGTGATGCGGTGTGATCACGCGTTGAAATGTAGATGAACGAGCTATCCGCGATAGACACGATTGTGTGTGGTCTAGAAGCTCACATCGTGCACAAGACCGCGCTGTGGTTATGTTGAAGCGCATGAACCCGAGCAGATGTTGCTTGTTCGTTTTTACACAAGTCTTAATGCGACCAAGCTAACCTAACCTTAGCTACGTACATTTACCTTGCTACGTATTCTCTATATGTGTTGTTAGGTGTTACGGGAATGGGGTCCCCTCTGGAAGCAATTGTACCTTCGGAATCGGACCTCGTTTGACACTGTCCGGTCCTACATGTTCGAGCTGGTGGAAGCGCGCCGGAAGATCCTCAGCGGCACGCTTCCCATGGACGAACTGCGGGAGATCAAGCAGAAGGTGATCTCTCGCATCGAAATGGGCAACGCTCTCCTCGATCTCGACATCGTCGTCAGGGACTCCAACGGTAGAGTATTGAAGTTCTGATCGACCAGCACCACCCTCCCTACTGTAACCAGTTCCTTGTCAAAGCTGCCAACGCCGAGATCACCGATCATTCTTCCTATTGTTGTTGTTGTGGTTGTTGGTGTTGGTCACCGAGATATAGGCATTTCCTATCGCACTGATCTTCCTCTACTATTTATGAATTATTTGGCCTGAATATGGTCAGCCCTCCATTGAGCCATCCCTACACCTAAGATTTTGCTATTGTAATCTCTATTTGTTTGATGCTGGACGGTTGACGTCGACAGGTAACATTATGAACCCCGAGTTTACGTCGACGATCGCCGTTTACACGGCACACGTTGAGGCAGCCGAACGAATCACGCTTCAGAAGAGCGCCCAGGCGCAGAAAGCCCAGGATCCATACAGCTACAATATTACGAACAGCAGCCGGTTCAGCCAACGATCACCGGGGGTCGTCAGTACAAATACCAGCGGCGGTAGCAGCAGTACGAACTTGGGCACCACGCATTGCCTGAACATGATGGTCGTATTTCGACGCTTCGAAGGCGGTAAAATCACAGACGATGTCGATCTCATTATGTCACTGTACGATCCGAAGGAGGCGAGGTTCATCACGGAGAACTACGTGGTCAGGTACGAGGTCAGGCGTCGTTGACGGCTGCAGGGGGGCAAACTTGAAATTGTTCTTATATAAGTGAATAAGCGGTCGCGAATGTCCATGTGACACATGAAAGATAGTGGTCCATCTGATATAGTTGATTTTTCAAATCAGCCCGCACTCACGCAATGTCTAGTGTGTGATGTGGCCTTTTGATTTGTATGGGATTAGATTTAGGTGTGGGATGGGGTGGTTTGTACAGAGCGGAAAACGGCCATAGTTATTATCATTATTATTAATTAAGAGCGTAACTAATAAAGGCAGATGCTCGTTTTTACATTGTATAGTTTTCTTTCTATCTTGAAAACTTAAACATTGTAACGCTCAAAACGAGTCCCATGGACACCCTTCTCCACTTGACAATTATCATCATTTATCTTATGTTATATCACTGTTGTTCCTGTCGTATCCTCTTCGTACACCGAAACAGGTGGACAAAGACCTCAACAGCAAACACGTTCGACTACAACTCGATGCGCTGCCTTTTTACTGATCTCGGTAGTCGGGACCTACGGCGCGAGCGAGTGTGTTTCGTCTGCCAGGTCATCCGTATCGGGCCAATGGAGATGCGCGACCCTGAGACGAGAAAGAGCAGCAATATTGGAGGCATTACAGGTAGGAAATATTATCATTTTTTTTTAATCGTTTTTCTTGGAACTCTCCCTATGGACGGTCACTACCTTGTGTCGGGGGCTAGGCGCTCATAAGACGCCCATCTCCCACCAATTCTGACATTATGCCCGTGCAAACCAAACGTGAGCCCATTGAGATACGTCAGCGAGAAAACCACGCCTTTTGCATAACCTTCCCAAAACCTGGTTGGTGCCACACGAATGCCGACCTGCTGAGGTTGATTATGACTTAATTTCGATTTTACAACAGGGTGGTGACCTTTGCGGAACACAATTCGTTATTAGAGATTGTTCATTGTATCGCTGCGGTTAGCGTTGCTACGTCGTGTGTGCGAACAAAGACGATTTGGAACGTTCTGATTTTTTGGTTTTATCATATGAGATGTTGAGCGGTGACAGGGGAGAAATCGACGGGTCAGAATCGACGCGTACGGAACAAAGCGAATGTTTGTTGGAGGGTGACATCTTCACGAAAGTTGCACGTTATACATTCGATTCACTCAGAACGCCGAAACGGATGCAGTATTAGCTACAACTAACACCGCTTGTGTCGAGCGTCTGAGCCGACTTCGAATACTGACGAGTAGGGGGATAGCTGGAGGCAGCTGTCGCCCATTACTAAATTGCATTGTGTTGTAAATGTGAACGCGTTGATTTTCGACCATCCTGCTTGACGGTTCCCCTTCCAACAGGCAAAACAAAGACAGAGTCCGGTGATATGCGACGTCCGTTCGGGGTCGCCGTTCTCGATATCACGGCCATCTTGAAGAGGCAGACCGAAGCCGACGAAGAGAAACCAACGTTTATACCTTGTGTACCCTGTGGCGAGCACGAATCGCTTGACGCCCTCATCCGGAAAGTGGCTAACTTGAGCAAGGATGTCACCCAGAAGGAACAGCGAGGTAGGGATCAAGGGGTGCTGCTTGCTGTTGAGAGAGAGAGAAAGAGACGCATGTGGTCGGTCGTAGCTCACCGCTACCAGCACCGGAAATGCATGGGACAGACATATTGCTATCACAGATAGGTGTCGTGCACAATAATAAGAATTTTCCGAAGCTGTATTGCGCACCACTCTGTCGATATTTCCGGAATAGGCAGAGGTGTACTCACATATTTTGGTGAAATCATCGTTTAAAGATGATTCTCTTCAATTCTCCAATGAAATGAATAAACATTATAGATTATAGATGTTTTACTCACACGACCAAGATTTAATAAATCGCTGCCTGCGATCGTGACATTCGGGGTCATGTTGGATGATTCGAATTGGTTCGTACGAGAATCTTTGCCATTATGTCCTTAGGGTTTTTTGCCAGGGTTCGCTAACGTGTCTACAGATCGCTTCAGTGGGGCCCGATCTCATTTTCTTCCCGGGAACGCCGAAGGCCGAAGTAAACGGTAAATCACGTCCAAATGATAATATAACACCTATTTGTCTCATGCACGTGTTTCCCATCAGGGCTCTATCTCTCATTCAAAGCTTTACCTGGTGACCAGAAAACTGTCCGTGAAGAGAATCCCCACTTGATATCCGGAACAACGTGCCTCGCTCGAAAAATGGGTTTTCCCGAGATCATTTTGCCGGGCGATGTCCGAAATGACCTATACCTTACCGTGCTACAGGCGGAATTCGCTCGAGGAGGCGTTAAAACGGGAGGAAATATACAGGTTAGTATGAATGAGCAAGATAACCTCGTCATCAGGGGCATCTGTGTTTCGCCACTCTAGGCACCTAGTAGTGTACTGAGATAATTTGTTTGGGCGTTTCCTCGACCTGTTCTCACTGCAATTATTTGAGCTGATAACACCCTCAGGGAAGTCTCTGCCCCAGAGACACAGGGGGGTGTAAATCTGCTAATTCTGAAGTTGCATATTATTTTCACAAATAGGGTTAAATTCTTTCCAGTTATGTCTCGACATTACAGAAGGGTTTAAGGGTTTTGTTGGCTCGTTGGCTGAACTGCAGGTTTTTCAAGGCAGTTTAAGGTGTCCGTATGTCCTCAGTAGGTCGCGGAACTTGAACCTACGCCCTGTAACCTTTTCCAGCCAGAGACAACTTAGCCGCTTTCCAAGCCACCGCGCTGACGGCTAAGTCCTTGGAAACGAAGATTATAAATTAAATACGATTAATTAAGATAAAATTTTCATTCCACAGGGCAGATAGTCTTCGTCTATTCCTTCGGCCGCATGCTGAAATATCTTGAAGCTGTAGCGGATTGTTTCTAGAGGTCACACAAATTCAGGGTTGTCCTTCCTCGAAATTAAAAATTATTATTAGATTTTTAATTCATAATAATTATAAACGCACTTCATTCAAAATAAACATGCGTAATATCTTTATCCAGATCAATAACGTGGACCAGAGATGACCTCGCGAGCTCTGTTGTCGCCAGCTGATGTCAGCCATTGTTTTCGTTAGGCGCTTAGCGAATCGCCCAGCTCGTTACATTCGACCAAAGGCGAGCGCCGCAATGGTGTGTCGTACGCACGTCTTCCTTGAGTGTGCGGCATTTTGAATCGCATGATGGGCCGTTGTCAACCGTTGCGCAAGGACCTCAAACTTAATCGAGTTATAGAAACGCTCCTCACAAGGGTGCCATAAAGGGCAGCGCTATTCGTTGCGGTAAACAGCCAAAGTTGTTGTTACAATTTAACCACATTTGAGTTCTTCGAGCAATTCGCACCGAGCTCAGGCTTCAGATGGTAGTGAGACCCATGAGCTGTGTTTTGATTGGGTATACCGTCCTAGCCCAGGGGTGCAAGTCGGTCCGTGAGCGTTAAGTGAGCCCGGCTTTGCCAACACCCTGAGTTGACTTTTATCGCGTGTGCACTACTTATGCACTCGCAATTTTTGGAGCGCCTTAAAGGTGCTAATTATTCGATTTCGAAATAGATGTTTATGCTCGCTTCTACCTACGTAGTGCCCTTCTCATGCTGGTTTGAATGGCGGCGACTATGTTGTCTCTGGCTGTGATGAGCCGAAGGGAGCTGGTTCGAGTCCCGCGATGATATATATATATATATATATATATAGAGAGAGAGAATTTAAACATTATAAAAAAACTTTAGTTCCATTAATAAACCAATAATATACTTGCTGCAGCCGTTCGCTATTGGCGGTAGCCTATATTCCTGTGATCGGCGCAACGTGATTCCCTTTTCAGTTTTGATCAACTAATCGAATGCTGAATAAAATATTGTATTTTAATTAGTTGATTAAATTAACTCGCCAGACAATATAGTATATCTCCTTGGTCTACCTCACACTATCAAGTGTAATAAAAAAAACATTGCATGTTAAACGTGATCTCTTTATTAGGAATTTTTTTTTGTAATTTTGCAGGAGGTTCCTTATCCATTCTGTCATGCCGTATTAGCAATGAATCTTGTTACGCATTGATCAAAGCTGACGTGATCCGGACAATTGATGTGCAATTTGCCATTAGATGTTATGGATGTTCGAATTCGATTCGGCGTTTTTACTTTTCAATCATCGCGCGTATTCCTTTTCGTTGCTATGGTTGTTTCTTGGACTAGGCTACAAAGAAATGGAAGTAATAGACACCCGTCTCAGATCGGTGTGACGATATAAGGGTGACATTATGAGATTGTATGTGGTTTTTATTTCGTTGGATGTCAAGGAATTGGCGATTTAGTTGGAATTCTGTGGGATGCGTTTGTTTAGATATAGAGACATAGGCAGAGGCACATACACATATATATATGTATATATATATATATATATATCTTCAAGTTGTGCGAATCAGACGAATATAACCTACCGCTAATACCGAACGACTGCAACAAATAGAGGACAAATAAAGGCAAAGGTTTTATGGGTTCATTAACGAAACTGCAGTTTTTGTCAATGCTTACATTATCTCATGGATGTCACCAGGTGGCGGGACTCGAACCTGCGCCCTCCAGCTTTTTACAGCCAGAGACAAGTTGGCCCCCGTGGGATGGGCACTACGTTGATATAGCGAGCATCGACCCACTTGAACAAATATATACATCATTTTTTTTGGCTGTAAAAAACTGAGGCTATAGATACGAGTCGTCGCGACCTGGTGACATCTGCATATAAGAGAACTTCATTCATTGTAACGATTGCAGTTCCTTCTGACAAATCAATAAAGCTTTACCTTTATATATGTATATTATTTTTTAGGTGACGGTGCGCGTATGCGACGCCCATGGCCGCGTCCTTCCGGCCGTGATCTCGGTAGGCGTCGGCACCGAGAACACATCCGAATACCAGTCGCTCATCTACTACCACGAAGACAAGCCGAAATGGAGTGAAACATTCAAGGTTGACGTTCCCATCGAGGATTTCTACAACGCACATCTTCGGGTGAGTAACAGCCACTCAGACGATGCACCGAACCATGATTCACGAACAATGCAACCGTGATTTCGGCACCAAACACTCGGCCTGCCTGTTCGGTGTATTTTAAATTATAAGGGTACACAAGAGAGAGCGAGAGAGATTATCAAAAAATAGACCCGCACCTTTTTCCCGTATGAACCGTCTCACTAGCTGAACATGCGATCAAGAGGTTTCGAAAACGAAGACTAATTATTTCGCCGTGTGATTAACCCTGCTCAGTGGGTTCCAACCGACGCTATTTACTGTGTTCGCTATTTACGATCTCTTGCTCTGTGTTGTATTAACAGTTCACTTTTCGGCACCGATCATCGAACGAGACGAAGGATAAAGCTGAGCGACCTTTTGGCATGTCGTTCGCGAGACTGATGCAGTCAAACGGGACAACGTTGAGTGACAAAATCCACGACCTGTTGATCTACCGGATCGACAATAAGAAATTCGTCGACAATGACGTCTCCTATCTCGATACACTGCCATCGACGCGAGAGGAACTCGCCGAACTGGTGAGCAGGATTCCAGCAATGTTTAAAGGACAAATCCTCCCTTAGTGCTCACGTAGTGCGATACATATCGGTAAAATCGCGTCTTCAAAATCCCTCGTATATGATAGCATATAGTCGCATATGTGAACATGGAGATGCATGAGAGCCAACTGGCGTGATACAATGATATGTCCACGGTGTGCGTGCATGGGCGTGCGTGTATCTCTACTTGACTCAGTGTGACTGTCATAAAATCAGGGGCAATCGAATTTTCGCAAAAAAATTTGCTAGGCGCAGAACCAAGCTGTAAAACATATTTCGAGTTTCATCATTGTTTTGTACCATGCGGCCACGTGACTGCTGTTCCTCGAATTGCGTACTTACCCTGTGTCTGTTCTCATTGTTAATCACGATCAAAATGTCCACATCAGCCAAATGGAGGTTCTTCGGTGAGCAACAACAAGCTCGGCCTGACGCTATCGTCGAAGGACTCGTTCCAGATCTCGACGCTAGTCTGCTCAACGAAGCTTACGCAGAACGTCGATTTGCTCGGATTGCTTAAGTGGTTTGACAATAAGGCCGATTTACAAAGGTGGGTCTGACATAACGGCGCGACACGAATCATCATGAGAATTTGAGACGAGATTTCTATGTAATTTAAACGCTTAGTACATAATCGATATAGATTGAAAGCGGCGAAATTTACTCGGGACTTCGAGTTGACGCAGGGAGATATTCAATATACGCTACTGGTCAACCAGATGCGTCGTCTATGAGCGGTGCTCGTTAAGATCTTGAATTGTCCATCTAATCTACCTTTTCAATGCCTTTGTATCATGTTTGAATGCAATCCTTATTATTTCTGTGATACCATTTAATATCATAATAATGACGTGTTGCTATATGTTCATTTTATATCAGAATTACGGGTTGCTATATTTTCTAACTTAAAAGTTCTCTTACCCATTTCAAGGATATGGTATTTGAATACGTTTTTTTTTGTCACGTTGATCGTTTTGGTTTGGGATGATGGGGAGAAATTAGTTCGAAAGTGAATTTCATTTTGTATTGATCACACTACTCGGCCACCACGGGTTGGTCAGGCCGTCCGTCAGAAATCAGATATCTCCTTTTGTTGACTTGCTATTGAATGAATGTTTCATTAGCACATTTTTAAAGCAACTGAGCTTACTCTCAATGTCGGCCATCCTCTTACAATGTCATCATGCAACTTTAATCCTTCTGGCCCATGTACTGCAACCATAAGGCGAGGCCCGTACTTCGAGCATTGTCAAACAAACAAGGCGGATTTGCTACTTCATACGGAATTGCGTTTACACCAAATTTTTTTTTTTTGGAATATTCTGCCTTCTCTGTTACATTCGTATGTGACAAAATTCGGAAATTTCACCACCCCATGTGGATCGTGCACTGTGGCGTTTTCTCTCTGCTCAGACACTATCAGGCACGACTGCACAATCACGAGTTGAAATGGACTGGGAGAGAAAGGATTGCTAGTTGTTCCTGAAATAAAATATTTCCTTTATGATAAATGAACTAGAAATGGCTTTGCCTTTCGCAGACTCACATGTATATATATATATATATATATATATATATATATATCATCAATCAATAATCATCAAATCAATAATCTCTTTGATGATATGATATATTCCGATAATTAATTACTACTATTCTTATCTTGATCACAATGTTGACAACACTGCGGGCTTGCACTGCGCTCTCGCGCTGCGATGAACGCATGATGATCTTTTCGGTTGTTTGTTGATGGGAGCCAGCACACCTAGGGTGAAGGTTTTTCTCAAGCGACAGTTGAATACGATGAAAGATTGTAATCATTTGTCCGCCTCTGCTGTAGGTATCTAATGGCGCTGATGAAGGTTGACGGCGAGGAGGTCGTCAAATTTCTACAAGATATCCTCGATGCGCTGTTCACCATTCTGGGCCAAAATAGTGACAGTGAGGTGTATGACAACCTTGTGTTTGAGTGCCTCGTCTTCCTCATTGGACTCATCTCTGATCGGAAATACCAGCACTTTCGGCCAGTGCTCGACCTGTACATTCAGGAGAACTTCAGCGCGACACTTGCATACAAGTAGGTCAACCTTACCTGCGTCCAAGTTGAGAAAGTGCGGATCGATAGTGAAATTCGAACAATTACTACGTCAATACGGCTTCTTCATAGTTATAATACTTAGTTTTATGATTATTATTATAATTAATTGTTATCTAGTATAGTATGTTAGAGTACGCTCGGTGGCCTTTAGTCCCGCGTTTCCCCCTTTAACTAAGGAAAAGTCTAAATATTTTAAACGAAATTTAAAAGTCTAAATGGATAGTGTAAATTACGAAATGTGCTATATGCCATATTCATTATCTTTTTTTTTGGCGTTTTGTTCTTTGCTTTCCGCTGTTGATATCCGAGATTCATTGGTCTCTTGTCTCCTAATAGGACCCACGGTCGTCGTTCGCTCTTTTCTTTACAATCACTGCAAACCAGTTGCTCTCCACTTAAACTCAATTAACGACTTATATACTAATTGTATATATATATTTCTCTCTCTCTCTCTCTCCCTTCTCTGTCTTTCTCTCATCTATTCAGCAAACTAATCATCGTTGTCCGCTATTACATCGAGCACTTGGCTGTCAACTCGCCAAACGAGCCCGCAGGCGGGATCCATCTACGGGCGGTCCGCTCGCTCGAGTACCTGCTCAAATTTATCGTCCACTCCCGTAAGCTGTTCGCCCACCTGAACGAGGAGGACAACGACGACGCAGAGGCGTTCGCTGAATCGCTCGACTCCCTACTGTGCTCAATCACAAAGCTGATGAGCTACAAATCGGAGAACATGATAGAACTGCAGGACGCCTGTCTGAAGTACTTCCCCTGCGTGATTTCAGACGTCCTTGAGGTGTTCGACGGACCGAGGTTGTCGATGATCGTCACCCAGCTGATCAATAGCGTACCGCCGGGGCGGCTGATGTTCCAGAAGCTGATGTGCATGAGGGACGTGATTAAGTCACGCCTGTTCGACAACCGCAACTGTCGCGACGTACTGTTACCGTGCTTCTGTAATCACATCAAGCATTTGCTCGACAATTTCGACTGCGAGGACGCGCGAAGGATTGAGACCCAGCATCTGCACGAGTTTGAGCTGGCGATCAAGACGAGCTCCGAGATGATGCTCTCGCTCCACGGGGGCGATGACACGTCCAACGATATCACCAACATCATGATGACAATGCTTCGCAGCGTCATTCAAACTGTAATCCGACTTGATTGGAGTTCTCCCCTGGTCGGCAATGTCGTAGCGCTGATGATCGACATCTTCCGGCAGATGAACGACTTTCATTTTAAGAACTACATGGGTCACTTCGTGACGGACACGGATCTGACCGACTTCCTCATGGAAATCCTGCTCGTGTTCAAGGATCTCGTACGAAAGACGGTCTACCCGAAGGATTGGTGCGACATGATTATGCTACAGAACTCGGTGACACTCCGATGCCTGCGTCATTTTTCGCTCACAATCAAGGATCGCTTTCTGCGGTCGTTCAACGAGCAGGTGTGGAACAACTTCTTCCACTGCGCGATTGCGTTCATGACGCAGGAGTCACTCCAGCTGGAGCAGTTCTCGCCGAACAAGAGGGACAAGCTGATCCTTCGGTACAAGGACATGCGCCGCGAGACAGGCTACGAGGTACGCTCAATGTGGTTCTCGCTGACGCTACACAAGATTCGCTTCATTCCGTCGATGGTCGGACCCATCCTTGAGATGACCATGATCCCCGAGTCGGATCTGCGGAAGAGCACAATACCAATCTTCTTCGATATGATGCAGTGTGAATTTTACAGCACATTGCAGACGGGCACAAAGGGCCACTTTGGTTTGTTCGAGAACGAATTCATCACAAAGCTCGACGTGCTCGTTGAGGGTGGCAAGGCCGACCCCGAATATCAGAAACTGTTCTGCGAGCTGCTTCAGCGTCACGTCGAGAACCATTCGGGCCTACAGATGAGTGGGATACGATTTGTCAAAACGGCTGGCGGTCTCATGGACCGACTGCTGCAATATCGATCAATAGCGAATGACGAAAGCAAAGAGAACCGCATGAGCTGTACCGTCAACCTGCTCGAGTTCTACAACGAGATCAACCGGAAGGAGATGTATATCCGTTACTTGCATAAGCTATGCGACCTGCACCTTGAGTGCGAGAACTTCATCGAAGCCGGATTCGCTTTGAAACAGCATGCCCGCCTACTGAGCTGGTCTGACGACGTGCTGCCGAAACTGCTCCGGTCATCGAAGTATCCCCAGTGCGATACCCACAAAGACCTCAAGGAGCAGTTGTATTACGACATTGTGGAGAACTTTAACAAAGGCCGACTCTGGGAGGCGGGCCTTGGCCTCTGCAAAGAACTGGATGCACTCTACGAGAACGAGACGTATGATTACAACCAGCTCTCGCAGATCCACGGAAAGATCTCCACTTTTTATGACAACATCATGAAGGTCCTGCGGCCGGAACCCGAGTACTTCCGTGTAGGCTACTACGGACGAGGGTTTCCGGCGTTCCTACAGAATAAGGTGTTCGTCTATCGGGGCAAGGAGTACGAGAGGCTGGCCGATTTTTCGGCCCGTCTACTCAACCAATTTCCCAACGCGTCCCTGCTCACCAAGCTAACAGAACCCGACGATGACGTCAC
This sequence comes from Stratiolaelaps scimitus, assembly GCA_019614645.1. Lineage (NCBI taxonomy): Eukaryota > Metazoa > Arthropoda > Arachnida > Mesostigmata > Laelapidae > Stratiolaelaps > Stratiolaelaps scimitus. The sequence continues at coordinate 1,271,153 of JABWDB010000011.1, read as the reverse complement.
AAAAAGTAATCGGCAATTCCTGCAGATCAACCACGTCGAGCCAGTGATGGCGCACCAGGAGCGCTTTCGGGGAAAGGCGGTACACGACAACATCCTTCGATACTACAAGGTCAACGAGGTTCGGGAATTCACGTTTGATCGGCTGATGCGTAAGACGCCATCGGGCAGCGGCGAAGAGAATGAATTTGCCAACATGTGGGTTGAACGAAAAACGCTGGAAATAGCCCATCCGCTGCCAGGCCTGCTGAGGTGGTTCGCCGTTGTGCGCACGAGGACCGTTGAGGTGTCGCCAATACAGCACGCCATCGAGACGATGGAGAAGACCAACAGTAAGCTGATCGAGAGCATCCAACAGCAGAAGTGCGACAGCTCGACACCGCTCAGCCCGTTCACGATGCAGCTGAGCGGTATCATCGAGCCGGCGGTCAACGGCGGCATAACCAACTATGAGAAGGCGTTCTTCACCGAAGAGGCCATGCGAAACATGACCCCACAAGATCTCGAGTGTTTGCCCGTACTCCAGCGCACAATCGCCCTCCTCGTGCCGATCCTCGATGAGGGCCTACGTGTCCACAAGATACGCATGTTGGACAACATCCGCCAGCACCACGAGCACATGGAGACGTGCTTCGTCCAGCTGCGAGACCATATCGAGCGGCATTACGGTACGGCCAGCCTGCCGCCGGAGTTAGCCGAGGGCAGTCAGCGGCGCGCGATTCGCAGCCTGATCTCGCAGCCGCCAGCAGTTCGCGGCGGGGGCGGCGGGGACAACCGGGACAGCAACCGTGAACGCGAACGGGAGAATTCGATCAGCTTTTCATCGTTCGTCTCGCTCGACGGCGGCAAGAACTCCCGCTCGTGGAAGCCCAACCTGACACTGTCGCGCAAATCGCGCGACAGCCGTGAGCGTGAGAGCGTCAGCAGTGCCCCGGGGGTCAGTGCCGGCCTAATCTCGTCGGCGAGTATGGTCGTGGCAGCTACCAATCGGCGCAATTCCGGCGCGGCCTGCGACAACGGTCTCGAGTACCACAGCGGCGACTGCTGCGAGACCGCCGGACAGCTTCGTAAGAAGACCAACTCGGCATCGACGCACAGCCTGAGCGCGATGTCACTCAGTGGCGGCGAGACGGCGTCGATTATCGAGCTCAGCGAGCCGCTGGTCACTCAGAGGCCTCCGCGCGCCGAGCAGGAACGACGTAGCCGGCCGTCGTCGGCGCAGTACGCCCGAAATCCACTGAGTCCACCGGCATTGGGAGATGGCGTCGATGCCCCAATGTTGGGCAGTGCTGGTGGTGGTGGCTACAATAATGGTGGAGACGGCTTCTTCAGTGGTCCGCAGCATCAGGACAGCCTGCCGGCCTCGTTCCCGGACCAGGATACGCCGCCGCCCTTGCCCGCCAAGGTCAACAGCATCGACTCCTCGATGACCTCGATCGCCCTTCAGGGAGGAGGTGGAGGTGCAGCTACATCGGGAAGCGCATCGTCCTCATCGAGTGTTGCCGGATTCGGCAACAGCGCCGCAGGTGGCGGCTCGATGCCCACATCGATGTCTGTTGGCGGCGGGCTGGACGACGTCGTCGCGTTACGGAAGCTGCCGCCCAAGATGAAGCCTCCCCCATTGCCAGCCAAGGAGACAGCGTCCGCGTCGCCAAAAAAGTGAACCGCTATCAGCAGTGATTGCGATGCCAATGAATCGCACGTATTCGCAGCAATGCAGACGAGATACAAGGCACGGTGGGACGCACACACACACACACATATACGAAAACATCGATAACATCGTAGTAACTTGTAGTGAAGTCAACGAGCAGCGACGTTGAACAAACCCTACTCCAAGCTGGGGAGTGCATGCAGACAGAGAGACACACGTGTCTTTATGAGGTCAATCGGCAGACACTGTATATCGTTCGTATGAGAAAGCCGAATCAGGCGCGCGTTAATTATCAGAACGACGACGACCACATACACAGATCGCCATGTCCGTTGCAGCCGCAGCTGCAGCGGCTGTTCCGGCTTTGCGGAGGACCAAGAACGCGCCACGGTGGCACAGTATACGGTGGCGAAACTCATTCGTCCATTAGCATAGTACAGCATAAATGATATTTCATATAACGGCTATCATCAAGTATTACAAATATTATTATTATTATTTATATTGTATAATTAATGCATACCGTGAGGGCGATAATAATAATAATAATAATGGTGCAGTAGCAGATGGCGAACGGAGCCAAACATATGAGTCAGCGAGAGATATATGACCATGATGCATTCAACACACACACATACATATTGCAGGTGCCACGTTGAAGACGACCCTAGTGTCGACAAATGATCACAACGATATCATCGTTGTGAGCATATTTTAGTCACATCATCTAAACAACGACAACAGCAACAGCAACAACAATGGCGGCAACAATAACAACAATAGTGTCAGTGAACGAACACACGTAGTTGTAATGGTGCTCTAGGGACTGCTGCTGCAGAGCGCCATCGGGCAGGACGATCCATAAACACGGGGTGGTCTTTTACAATAAGCAATCAACGGAAGGGCAACGTGCGCGCTCGCCAATCATCCCTAACCGAGCGAGCGAAACGAGTCGAGTCGAGACACCAACGATGGCGAAGGCGAAGACGAACTACGAGAGTTCGTGTTGGCTTAATTGTTCGCAACGAAACAAACAAACAATTAATGAACAACAGCCGATCGATATACTATAGAAAAGTGTACCGAATTCGGCCAGAAGGAGACCAAGAACGTTATATATATATATATAATGGGTGATAGTGGAAGACATTGTAGTAATGACAGAACTGATAATGATATAGCACAGGTTATATACAAATATATATATATATATATACATATTCACTGATTAACGACTAGTGGGGTGCGCAGACCGAAAGTCGACCAAAGTGATAACACAGAAGGATATGCGTCGCAAAACGCCTAAGACTACGCGACAGGCAGGAGGGGGGGGTTAAGCTCTCGCGAACTAGAAATCAACACGAATGATGACACGACACTGATAAGTTACAGCAGCGCCGAAAGTCACCTGAGAATAGGCGTTATGACGGCTCTCCGGGGGTGGGGAGGTTGTAGAGAGATCCCTGGACGTGTTCGAGGGGAACGAGGGCAAATGACAAAAAAGGAAGACGCCGCAAGGCCAACGAATCAAACGAAATCTGATCGGAAATAGCAATCATATATCGACGTGAAATGGATAATTACCCCCATTCACACCCACTCGTTATAATTGCCACTCCATTATGATTGCTGCTTACTAACGCGTGCAAAACACGATGAAGAAGTTATCGTGAGACACGAACGGAGATGGCTGAAGGTAGACCATTATATTAACTTGTGATCGTAACGAGGATATACACAGTGAATGTGATGATTTAAGGGGTAATATCGGGTACGGGCGATCCATGCTGAACAGCTTCAGCGAACAGCCGAAAATGAGAAGTTCGGAAGCCCGAACAGGTTATACAAGGACAGTTGACAGGAACTGTCGCCGCTCACTGTCGAAGCAAGTACACAACAAGAAATAATAGCGGGATTGGCGACTGTTCGTAGTAGTCGCGAGACGTTTGTGACCATAAGGATTAGATGATATTATCATTAGTATCATGATTATTCTTAAACAAATAATTGTCCAATATCTATGTTGCCAATATCTGAACGGGAACATTTCTATGAGCGCCAGCTGTCTCTATCTCTCTCTTGCAGCCTGTGCCACGTAAAGCACAGATCAAAGAGAGAGAGAGAGAGAGAGCGAAAGAATACATGATTCCTAAGTGAGGTGGAACGGATGTTTGTATGATGTACAATATAGAGACCGGGTGATATCTTCTCATTTTCATCTGACGTCTTTGGGAGAGACACTGAGAGAGATGAGTCGCCAGAATTAGGCCCTATATAACGTTGCCACAGTATAACACAGCGCTGCCTGTACGAGTCGGGTTTAGGACGCCGGCGCAAGGACAAGGTAACATCTGCCAATCGGGGGAGGTAGGTCGAATTTCTTTTAGGTCGTATTTGCACTTAGGACTTCGTGTTTGATTCTGGCGCAAATGTCTAGCAAAGCACCGAGCAAATAAGCAGGTCGACTACGACACAAACACTGTTCACAACTCGCACTGTGAACGGCATCCGTACGAACTCCTTTGCTTGGATTACACCCGCTTAATTGAGCTTAAGAGCAGGTTTCCTCGGCTTCGGCCTAGAACCTCGTCGTCGTCGTTGTCGACCTTTTCATTAGCGCATACAACGACATATATGAGCGCGCCCGCGCGCTCGCTGGCTCACGCAAAACCCATGAACTCCTGCCAACATGCAATATTGAACACAAGCACACCGATTGCTATAGCAGAAACAGTCGGAGATATCGGCCGCCGCCCGAGGGCGGGGAATGGGATGGGGCTCTGCAGGGGCTCAGCCAAACGCAGGGTTTATAAAGGATTTATTGTACACATGACCCTTCCTTGTCATTCTTGGCATTACGACGTGGGAGAGACGCCTCTATCAGCCCGTGCATGAGCACGAACGAGTACGACGAGTTATCACGGTCATAGCACGCCACTGGCAAGGGGTAACCAGACGGCTTCTTATCGTAGCACGATCACATCGGAAAGATCGGGGGGGGGGATCTCAGGTGGGCGAAGTTCGGCTACGTAAGCCCACGCCTCGAGTAAGCAAGACTACCGTCGCGCATAGGGGTGCGCGATTGCGCCGGAGAAATAGTCTACACCTTAGTTTCGAGTTTGCTTCCCGCTTTCGTTGCCAATGTTGTTGTTGTTGCCGATGTTGATGGTGATCCGTTTCCGCGTCCCTCTGTCCATTTTCTGCCTTACTGTGTTATATGTATTATTTTACTTGTACGTTTTTGTTCTATTGTTAATGTGTTATTAGATAGTACATGTGCATTTGTGTATGTTATGCAAGCGTGGGGCTTTCGCGACGAGCCCCACAAGCCGTTTGGGTTTACGGCACGAACGAACAGGAGACAAAGGCTGGGCCAGCCGCGATTCAACAGGGTGATCATATTGATTGATGAGTTTATCGATTGAGATCCATCCGGGACGATGGGACAATGGCAAGCCGAGCACAACGAGTCTATTTTGCACTAGTCAGCAACGATGCTTATTGCAGTTCCTCGAAGGTGACAACGAACAACAATTCGGAGGAAGAGACGAATGCTAAAAGTGTCCCCCTTTTTCGAACGATCTTATAATTCGTTTTGTCTCATTGTCTATAGGTGAATTCCTCACGAACAACCGATTGTTCATGAGTTGTCATTATGCCCTAATTATTAGAGTATAATAATACATATTTCTATTCTAAGTATTAGCATTAAGTTGCAAAGGAAAAAACAACAATAAATGCCAGCTATAATCCAGCTGGGACTCGATTAAAACTTTGTACGTATGTAACACACACACACACAGACACGTGAACACGCACTAATACATCGCTTTATTCAAGGTAATTACTCAACTACTACTACTTATTATACTATTATAATAATTACTATCATTATTATTATTGTTATTATTACCATCTGCATTCAGTATGTATTTATTATAATTTCGTGGGAGCGATACAATGGTGATTACTCTTACATGCAATAGATCGATAGCCAAGTTTATCATAGATATAATTCATATTAGCTCGATTATTAAATCATATAATTAGATTGTTGACGAATCAAGTGATCACGTGATTATTTCGACGGAGTTCTGCAAATCGTCGACAACGATGATATCAACGCGACGAGATCAAGGATAAGTCAATGGATAACTTCTCGGTTTTCTATTGAACTTTTGAACAATGTGAACACGGCCAGCATTATGTCCCGAAGGCTAGCGCGCCTATAATAATATTTTAGTCTCGAGTCTTTTTGTTCGCACGATCACCCAATATATTTGATCATAAGGCAATATATATATATATATATATATATATATGTGCTTGATTTTAGAGTCTTCTCTTCTTATCGTGGTGTTTTTATATTTTCCCAGAGATTTTTGTTGTTTTTCCCGAATCGAAGGTCTCTCACACAGAGTGGTAATGTGCCAATACTAAATAGCGTTCGATAGCAGAACCGAGAGAGAGAGAGAGCACACCGATGTAGGAGACAGTGTAATTCTACCGTACGTAACAGATACGCCCAAGCTGGAACGTAGATAACTAATTACTGTACATTTCATATTTAATAATATAAAATCGATTATTCTATATTGCTACGACGCGATAATGCCGACGACGACTCGAGTGGGAGAGAAAATGATGAGGCAAGATAGTATATATATATATATATATATATATATATATATATGAGTATATTCTACATAAGAAATTGGCCGCGGGGACGTGCAACGGCCGACAAAAACCAAGACGATAAATAAATAAACGAGAGGATGAAGTATGTATCCATAAAAACGGTAAAATTATATAAATGAATGAAACCATGACATGTTGTGTTGTTGTTGCTGTTTTTCTGAAGTAGATTTACATGGAAGAGTATTTTCGTATCTTAAAATCGTCGACAAAAAATAGAGATGCAGAGAATCACCTAGGAATATTCTCAAGTATGCTTTAGGCCTTCAATTATTTGCCTCGTGTTTGAGGAATTTAGGGCTTCCACGCCTGATACTATTTAGTGATTAAGTTATTCGATTATACTCTAGCCATGATCGACGAAGCATTTCGTTTCAAGATACAGACAAGCTAGAGACAAGGTTCGGAAAGGTCGAGTCAATTAAAGCATTCGATTTTGTTTCTACCGAATATTTTTTTCCAGTTGCCTGGAACCTGATAATGGACGTCATGTCCAACAGGAGAATGTAGTAGAACTTTGGAATTAATAGAGAAGTTATTCGAATCAGACACTTTTCGTTCCGAATGCAGGTTGGCGTTCTTTATGGCATTCATAACCATTCAAGTGTTCGATCAATTAAATTCGGTTCGTAATCATCATTTTTCAGATCGAAACGAGCTTAAGCCAACTAGTATACTAATAAAGGGTTGAGGTGCTTCTGGAAAATATGGGTATTTAGATTTGTCAAAAATGAGCTAAATATGTCATAGAAATTCTAATATGGCCCGGTTTAGAAGGTGTGCTCTTCTGGACATGGTTGGCACAAAAAAGGCAATTTTTAACAGGACATCAGGTTCTATAATAGTAGATCAGAGCCAGCTGGATGTTCTACACGCTTAGCGTGGATGGCGCAGAGGTGTGTGCCCTCGACGAAGCCCACAATATAAGCCTCGGACGCTTCCTGCAGGGCCATGGAAGCCGAACTCGGGAAATACGGACCGGTCTTGAAGCCTTGAGCGATCTCACGTGCGAGGCAGGCGGTAGACGAACGTGCTCACAGATGCGGTGAAGCTCAGTCGACCTCTCGTAATGACAGACCTCAAGAAGAGCGACAGTGCTTGACCTGTAACGATGAGGCCTCCTGACAGCACCGGTGGCCGAGGCCGCCGTGCGAGCAGCCTTAGTGGAAGGCTGCTAAGGACATATACTTACTGGGAGCGAGGGCGACTCTCCGCTAACAAAAAGCATTGAACAACGCGCCAATTGAACAACGCGACCCAGAGACTTAGCCGTCCAAGCCATTTCAAAAATATTCGGTTGTTAGAAAACTTGTACACGTTGCTATTATAATGTTTGGTAGAAATATTGTTTACGTAAAATATCGTGAAACAATAAGCTGATTCATGGAATTGGTACTACGGAGAATTTGACACAAGGGCTCATTCTTTCATTGACAATTTACTGAGTTTACTTGAGCGTGCATTTTATGTACTAATACTTGTATTTTATATACGAAAAGCAGCGCAGTTACGGTGAGCTATTTTTTATTGCAACATTCGCGATGATATTCGATTCAAAGCGTGTGCACGTGACTAAATGCACTCTATATAAAGCCAAATCTCATTTTCGTAAGTTCCATTCGTCCACTATACGCCTTCGCAGAGTCGTTGATGGATTTAAACTCCTTTGCCGATTTAATCTACAGTTGTTCTGTTAGTCAAGGTGGGCGAAACTTAATTTGTACAAAAAATAGTAGACGTTTTAGGTGTAATTCACAAAGAAACATTGAAACGCAAATAAAATGCAATCAAAAACGTCTGACTTTTTTCGGATCTGGTAGCCCTTGGAAAGGCCGAAGAGAATGTGTCTTAAATTGATTTGGCGTTTTCCGAATATACTGGCGTATTGTATAGGGCTCAAATAGCGACATGGGAAGCTCAATGTACTAATTGAATGCTAAGCATTCATATAACCGAGATGCAGCGTGCACTAAGTGGATGAGAGACTTAATTCTAACAGAGTGACTCGTACTTGTACCTCACAAACAGTTATGTTGCTGCAGTGGTTGATCCTACATAATTTGGTGGCCCTGAAAAGGGCCGTTTTTTTGGTGGTGCTTAAACCACCACTCTTCTTGGGGTGACAAATTTACTTGGAGGAGGTGTACTTGGTTACGGCCTTGGTTCCCTCAGACACGGCGTGCTTGGCCAGCTCACCGGGGAGAAGGAGCCTGACAGCAGTCTGAACCTCCCGAGAGGTGATGGTTGACCTCTTGTTGTAGTGGGAGAGACGGGACGCCTCGGCAGCGATCCTCTCAAAAATGTCGTTCACGAACGAGTTCATGATCGACATAGCCTTCGATGAGATACCGGTGTCAGGGTGAACCTGCTTCAGGACCTTGTAGATGTAGATCGAGAAGGACTCCTTCCTCCTGCGCTTCTTCTTCTTCTTGTCCGTGGCACGCACGTTCTTCTGGGCCTTTCCGGCCTTCTTCACGGCCTTTCCTGATGGCGCGGGTGGCATGATTTTCGCAATGGAACCAAGTGAGCAGTACCAGAGTGACGCTTTCTATTTATGGGAAACTCTCCGTGTCGTTTTGGCGCCGAAAATGGAGCCCTTGCCCAATAGGAGAGGATGAGCTGGCCGACCGGAGCTAGCTCCAAACCTATATAAGGCGATAAAGACAAGCTAATTCCTTACCTGTAGATTCGAACTCGTTTAATTGTTATCATGTCTGGACGCGGAAAGGGAGGCAAGTCGAAGACGAAGGCGAAGACCAGGTCTTCCAGGGCTGGACTTCAGTTCCCCGTCGGTCGTATCCATCGTCTGCTCCGCAAGGGCAACTACGCTGAGCGAGTTGGAGCTGGTGCCCCCGTGTACCTTGCTGCTGTTCTGGAGTACCTCGCAGCTGAAGTTCTCGAGTTGGCGGGTAACGCCGCTCGTGATAACAAAAAGACCAGGATCATTCCCCGTCATCTTCAGTTGGCAATCCGTAACGACGAGGAGTTGAATAAGCTACTCTCTGGTGTCACCATCGCCCAGGGTGGCGTACTGCCTAATATCCAGGCTGTCCTCCTACCCAAGAAGACCGAGAAAGCCCAGGCTTAAGACTCTCGCGTCTTTTCGTATAAAAAAAACGGCCCTTTTCAGGGCCACCACATTTTGTAAGATTAAACGCACAACGCATACCTGTATTAGTATCGAAGCCACGTTTATGGACGATACATAAAATTTCGACAAAATTCTTTTATTGAGCAACATATGCATATAATCTCAATCAGTTGATACGACTCGTATAAGCAAGTTAATATTTTTTTCGATTTTATTACAGTTCCATTATAGATTATAGTGTTATTTCGGTCAGGTTGACGTATTTACTCAATCGATTAGTTGATACTCGAAATGGAATCTAATAAAGCCCGAATACTTTCACTAAAAAGTGGAATGTAGGATAACCTTTAGAATAATTCGGCTACCCGTGAACGGATCGAGTTTTTATCGCAAGCACAGTTCCAGTCGACTTTGGCGGGCAAACGCGTACTTACATGATCGAGCTCGAATTTTTGGAGGACGCCACTCCTTTTCGTTCCACAGTTCGATTCAAACCAGTGGTTAACTTGACCGTTTAAATAGCGCTTCCTAAAACTATCGAAGTTCATAGCTCACAGGGAAACAGTACGAAGATTCTTGCTTCTTTACAAGGATTCACGGCTTTGTGTTTCTTCTTTGGAGGGGATTACCCGTATGCATTATGCACATACGTGTGTTGGACGGTTCATACCAACACTGGTGTAAGACTCTCAAACTGCACTAAACCCGCTTACCTCCACCCTACCCAGATTGCTCGGAAAACTTGTAGCATAACTTCGATTGTTCCATCTGGGGGATCATACAGTCCCATCGTTGGCCACTGGACAGGGGCGACAGGTTCAGCAGACCAGCACCTCTTCTAGGACCACACCGGACCCCATCCGCCTATCCCCTCGCAGGCTCTACAACCTGAGCTCCACGGCCCTGTGTGCTTGACATATCCATCATCTCTAGTCAGTATCCTAAGGTCATGAACACATGAAAAATTTTTCCACCAAGCATAAACATCTAATTGATAAAAATCTTGCCTGACAATCTGGGCACATTGCTTATTCATGAATAAATAATATGCATATCGCCTTTGTTATAAAACCTTTATTGAATCAATATAGATGCCACTCGACTGTACCAGATTCGTTGCAAAAGGGTCCAGTTTTGGGTTATGTCTCATAATAGTACTCTATTTCGTTCGTTGCTTCAACACGTTATTCTATTCGACGCGAACTACACGCTTTGTTGACACAGAACTTCGTCCGCATCTAATAAAGTATAAATGGTCTAGTAATCAGTTTGCTTAAATTGTTTCGATCTCGTGAGAGTTGGTGGCCCTGAAAAGGGCCGCTTTCCCCACGCCTCCCAAGTGGGCGGGAGGCCCCTGGAGAACCGCCCTAATCCGGCATACCCTCACGGAGGCCCTGAAAAGTTCCTATCCCAACCTCCATCGTTGACACCCCTAGAGATCATCACTCCCTTCTGAGCCGCCGCCAGCTCTTCGTCTTGCTCTTCTCGATCTCGCTCCGAAAGGAAGAGAATGTGTCTTGAATATAATAGATTCGGTGTTTTCCAAATATACTGGCGTATCGTATATGGATAAAATGGTGACATGGGAAGCTCAATGTTCTAATTGAATGTTAAGCATTCATATAACCGAGAGCAGTGTGCACTAAGACAATGAGAGACTTAATTCGAACAGAATGACTCATACCAATACCTCACAAACAGCTATTTTGCTACAGTGGTTGATCTTAAATAATTTGGTGGCCCTGAAAAGGGCCTTTTTTTGGTGGTGCTTAAACCACTACTCTTCTTGGGGTGACAAATTTACTTGGAGGAGGTGTACTTGGTTACGGCCTTGGTTCCCTCAGACACGGCGTGCTTGGCCAGCTCACCGGGGAGAAGGAGCCTGACAGCAGTCTGAACCTCCCGAGAGGTGATGGTTGACCTCTTGTTGTAGTGGGAGAGACGGGACGCCTCGGCAGCGATCCTCTCAAAAATGTCGTTCACGAACGAGTTCATGATCGACATAGCCTTCGATGAGATACCGGTGTCAGGGTGAACCTGCTTCAGGACCTTGTAGATGTAGATCGAGAAGGACTCCTTCCTCCTGCGCTTCTTCTTCTTCTTGTCCGTGGCACGCACGTTCTTCTGGGCCTTTCCGGCCTTCTTCACGGCCTTTCCTGATGGCGCGGGTGGCATGATTTTCGCAATGGAACCAAGTGAGCAGTACCAGAGTGACGCTTTCTATTTATGGGAAACTCTCCGTGTCGTTTTGGCGCCGAAAATGGAGCCCTTGCCCAATAGGAGAGGATGAGCTGGCCGACCGGAGCTAGCTCCAAACCTATATAAGGCGATAAAGACAAGCTAATTCCTTACCTGTAGATTCGAACTCGTTTAATTGTTATCATGTCTGGACGCGGAAAGGGAGGCAAGTCGAAGACGAAGGCGAAGACCAGGTCTTCCAGGGCTGGACTTCAGTTCCCCGTCGGTCGTATCCATCGTCTGCTCCGCAAGGGCAACTACGCTGAGCGAGTTGGAGCTGGTGCCCCCGTGTACCTTGCTGCTGTTCTGGAGTACCTCGCAGCTGAAGTTCTCGAGTTGGCGGGTAACGCCGCTCGTGATAACAAAAAGACCAGGATCATTCCCCGTCATCTTCAGTTGGCAATCCGTAACGACGAGGAGTTGAATAAGCTACTCTCTGGTGTCACCATCGCCCAGGGTGGCGTACTGCCTAACATCCAGGCTGTCCTTCTACCCAAGAAGACCGAGAAAGCCCAGGCTTAAGACTCTCGCGCCTTTTTGTATAAAAAAACGGCCCTTTTCAGGGCCACCACATTTTGTGAGATTAAACACACAACGCATACCTCTATTAGTATCGAAACCACGTTTATGGACGATACATAAAATTTTAGACAAAATTAGACAAAATTTTTTCATTGGGCAACATATGCATATAATCTCAATCAGTTGATACGTATAAGCAAGTTAATATTTTTTTCGATTTTATTACAGTTCCATTATAGAATATAGTGTTACTTCAGTCAGGTTGACGTATTTACTCAATCGATTAGTTGATACTCGAAATGGAATCTAATAAAGCCCGAATACTTTCACTAAAAAGTAGAATGTAGGAAAACCTTTAGAATAATTCGGCTACTCGTGAACCGATCGAGTTTTTACCGCAATCACAGTTCCAGTCGGCTTTGGCGGGCAAACGCGTCCTTATATGATCGAGCTCGAATTTTTGGCGCGAAAAGGACGCCACTACTTTTCGTTCCCCAGTTCAATTCAAATCAGTGGTTAACTTGACCGTATCGAAGTTCCTAGCAGGAGTATCATAGCGCACAGGGAAACAGTACGAATATTCCTGCTTGTTTTTAAGGATTCACGGCTCTGTGCTTCTTCTTTGAAGGGGATTACCCGAATGCATTATGCACATACATGTGTTGGACGGTTCATACCAACACTGGTGTAAGACTTTCAAACTGCACCAAACCCCCGCTTACCTCCACCCTACCCAGATTGCTCGGCAAACTTGTAGCATAACTTCGATTGTTTCATCTCGGGGATCATACAGTCCCATCGTTGGCCACTGGACAGGAGCGTCAGGTTCAGCAGACCCGAACCGCTTCTAGGACAACACCGGACCCCATCCGCCTATCCCCTCGAAGGCTCTACAACCTGAGCTCCACGCCCCTGTGTGCTTGACATATCCATCATCTCTAGTCAGTATCCTAAGGTCATGAACACACCAAAAATTTTTCCGCCAAGCAGAAACATCTAATTGATAAAAATCTTGCCTGACAATCTGGGCACATTGCTTATTCATGAATAAATAATATGCATATCGCCTTTGTTATAAAACCTTTATTGAATCAATATAGATGCCACTCGACTGTACCAGATTCGTTGCAAAAGGATCCAGTTTTGGGTTATGTCTCATAATAGTACTCTATTTCGTTCGTTGCTTCAACACGTTATTCTATTCGACGCGAACTACACGCTTTGTTGACACAGAACTTCGTCCGCATCTAATAAAGTATAAATGGTCTAGTAATCAGTTTGCTTAAATTGTTTCGATCTCGTGAGAGTTGGTGGCCCTGAAAAGGGCCGTTTTTTTTTACTGAGGCGTGAGCACCGCAGCAGTAAATGGTTTACACGGGTTTTTGGTACCGTGCTTAACCGCCGAAGCCGTAGAGCGTGCGTCCCTGTCTCTTAAGGGCGTAGACGACGTCCATGGCAGTGACGGTCTTCCTCTTAGCGTGCTCAGTGTATGTAACCGCATCACGGATAACGTTCTCAAGGAACACCTTGAGAACACCGCGGGTCTCCTCGTAGATCAGACCGGAGATACGCTTGACACCACCTCGACGTGCCAGACGGCGGATGGCAGGTTTTGTGATGCCCTGAATGTTATCACGAAGGACCTTACGGTGACGCTTGGCACCTCCCTTACCGAGGCCTTTTCCTCCCTTTCCGCGTCCCGACATTATTGCCTGTTTCGTTATCTCACGACTCACGAAAAACACAGAGTGGTGCTCATCACTTTTGTGCTTCTATTTATAGCCTGCGGAAACACTGTGTGTGCTGGCGCTGTAGTCGCCGGCGGCTCGTTCTTTCACAGGGCCAATCATGAACGCCGGCTGCGCAACCTCCTCTCCAAATGGCTGCACGCTTTCGGCGCGCAAAATGCTTTTGTTAGTATCAATTCAATGACTCGTTCCGAGGAGCCCCTCCAGAGGGCGCTGCCTACTCAACATGCCGGCTCTAGATGCTATATAAGACCACCACTGAGTTCACTGCTCAACTTTGGTTGTTAGCGACGCAACCGAAACGTAACCTTAACTAACAAACAACGGCCCTTTTCAGGGCCACCCATCTTTACAAGATCATACGCTATGCAGAAATCACTATAGAGATTTATTAATATGATTTTAACAAACTCAAGCTTGATGTCGACAAAAATTGTGGAGTCAAATTCACAGAATAAGTTTTGAGTGATAGAGAAAGGGGTATTTAAAAGTTTTCAATTTTTTTGAAAATAATCATTTTCGCCAAAAATTAGGTCAATAGAAGAATTCTACAATCTCAGTTAATAGTTATAATGAGCCTTGTTTGGTAGAAATACTGTTTACGTAAAATATCGTGAAACAATATGCTTTCAAGCTGCACAAAAGCTCATTATTTCATTGACGACACTTTACTGAGTTTACTTGTTTTTACTAATATTTGTATTATGTATACGAAAAGCAGCGCAGTTATTTTTTATTGCAACATTCTGGATGATATTTGATTCAAAGCGTGTGCTCATCACTTTTTTTATTATTACGAGGAAAGACGGAATACCTACCCCGCTTTCCCCACACCTCCCAAGTGGGCGGGAGCCCCCTGGAGAACCTCCGGGCCATGGCGATCTGCTCGTTCCACCAGAGCTTCGGTGTCCTTGCTTGAGGGCCCCGGCGTCCTCTCAAGGGCTGCCCGACAGGCGTCCTCCAGCATCGTTGAGACTGCCTCGGCGGAGTAATGTGCTCGTCACTAAATGCACTCTATATAAACCCAAACCTCATTGTCATAATTTCCATTCTGCCACTATACGCCTTCGCATAATCTTTTGTGGATTAAGCTCCTTCGCCGATTTAATCTACAGTTGTTCGATTAGTCAAGGTGAACGTAACTCAATACAATACTGAATTGTGCAACAAATATTAGGATTTACGTGTAATTCACAAAGAAACGCAAATGAAATACAATCAGGAATATCCGATGTTTTTCGGATCTGGTATTCCTTAGAAAGTCCGAAAGGAAGAGAATGTGTCTTAAATAGATTTGGCGTTTTCCAAATATACTGGCGTATCGTATAGGGATAAAATAGCGACATGGGAGGCTCGTACAATTGAATGCTGAGAATTCATATAACCGAGAGCAGTGTGCACTAAGACAATGAGAGACTTAATTCTAACAGAGTGACTCATACCAACACCTCGCAAACAGCTATTTTGCTACAGTGGTTGATCTTACATAATTTGGTGGCCCTGAAAAGGGCCGTTTTTTTGGTGGTGCTTAAACCACTACTCTTCTTGGGGTGACAAATTTACTTGGAGGAGGTGTACTTGGTTACAGCCTTGGTTCCCTCAGACACGGCGTGCTTGGCCAGCTCACCGGGGAGAAGGAGCCTGACAGCAGTCTGAACCTCCCGAGAGGTGATGGTTGACCTCTTGTTGTAGTGGGAGAGACGGGACGCCTCGGCAGCGATCCTCTCAAAAATGTCGTTCACGAACGAGTTCATGATCGACATAGCCTTCGATGAGATACCGGTGTCAGGGTGAACCTGCTTCAGGACCTTGTAGATGTAGATCGAGAAGGACTCCTTCCTCCTGCGCTTCTTCTTCTTCTTGTCCGTGGCACGCACGTTCTTCTGGGCCTTTCCGGCCTTCTTCACGGCCTTTCCTGATGGCGCGGGCGGCATGATTTTCGCAATGAAACCAAGTGAGCAGTACCAGAGTGACGCTTTCTATTTATGTGAAACTCTCCGTGTCGTTTTGGCGCCGAAAATGGAGCCCTTGCCCAATAGGAGAGGATGAGCTAGCCGACCGGAGCTAGCTCCAAACCTATATAAGGCGATAGAGACAAGCTGATTCCTTACCTGTAGATTCGAACTCGTTTAATTGTTACCATGTCTGGACGCGGAAAGGGAGGCAAGTCGAAGACGAAGGCGAAGACCAGGTCTTCCAGGGCTGGACTTCAGTTCCCCGTCGGTCGTATCCATCGTCTGCTCCGCAAGGGCAACTACGCTGAGCGAGTTGGAGCTGGTGCCCCCGTGTACCTTGCTGCTGTTCTGGAGTACCTCGCCGCTGAAGTTCTCGAGTTGGCGGGTAACGCCGCTCGTGATAACAAAAAGACCAGGATCATTCCCCGTCATCTTCAGTTGGCAATCCGTAACGACGAGGAGTTGAATAAGCTACTCTCTGGTGTCACCATCGCCCAGGGTGGCGTACTGCCTAACATCCAGGCTGTCCTTCTACCCAAGAAGACCGAGAAAGCCCAGGCTTAAGACTCTCGCGCCTTTTTGTATAAAAAAAACGGCCCTTTTCAGGGCCACCACATTTTGTGAGATTAAACACACAACGCATACCTCTATTAGTATCGAAACCACGTTTATGGACGATACATAAAATTTTAGACAAAATTAGACAAAATTTTTTCATTGGGCAACATATGCATATAATCTCAATCAGTTGATACGTATAAGCAAGTTAATATTTTTTTCGATTTTATTACAGTTCCATTATAGAATATAGTGTTACTTCAGTCAGGTTGACGTATTTACTCAATCGATTAGTTGATACTCGAAATGGAATCTAATAAAGCCCGAATACTTTCACTAAAAAGTAGAATGTAGGAAAACCTTTAGAATAATTCGGCTACTCGTGAACCGATCGAGTTTTTACCGCAATCACAGTTCCAGTCGGCTTTGGCGGGCAAACGCGTCCTTATATGATCGAGCTCGAATTTTTGGCGCGAAAAGGACGCCACTACTTTTCGTTCCCCAGTTCAATTCAAATCAGTGGTTAACTTGACCGTATCGAAGTTCCTAGCAGGAGTATCATAGCGCACAGGGAAACAGTACGAATATTCCTGCTTGTTTTTAAGGTTTCACGGCTCTGTGCTTCTTCTTTGAAGGGGATTACCCGAATGCATTATGCACATACATGTGTTGGACGGTTCATACCAACACTGGTGTAAGACTTTCAAACTGCACCAAACCCCCGCTTACCTCCACCCTACCCAGATTGCTCGGCAAACTTGTAGCATAACTTCGATTGTTTCATCTCGGGGATCATACAGTCCCATCGTTGGCCACTGGACAGGAGCGTCAGGTTCAGCAGACCCGAACCGCTTCTAGGACAACACCGGACCCCATCCGCCTATCCCCTCGAAGGCTCTACAACCTGAGCTCCACGCCCCTGTGTGCTTGACATATCCATCATCTCTAGTCAGTATCCTAAGGTCATGAACACACCAAAAATTTTTCCGCCAAGCATAAACATCTAATTGATAAAAATCTTGCCTGACAATCTGGGCACATTGCTTATTCATGAATAAATAATATGCATATCGCCTTTGTTATAAAACCTTTATTGAATCAATATAGATGCCACTCGACTGTACCAGATTCGTTGCAAAAGGATCCAGTTTTGGGTTATGTCTCATAATAGTACTCTATTTCGTTCGTTGCTTCAACACGTTATTCTATTCGACGCGAACTACACGCTTTGTTGACACAGAACTTCGTCCGCATCTAATAAAGTATAAATGGTCTAGTAATCAGTTTGCTTAAATTGTTTCGATCTCGTGAGAGTTGGTGGCCCTGAAAAGGGCCGTTTTTTTTTACTGAGGCGTGAGCACCGCAGCAGTAAATGGTTTACACGGGTTTTTGGTACCGTGCTTAACCGCCGAAGCCGTAGAGCGTGCGTCCCTGTCTCTTAAGGGCGTAGACGACGTCCATGGCAGTGACGGTCTTCCTCTTAGCGTGCTCAGTGTATGTAACCGCGTCACGGATAACGTTCTCAAGGAACACCTTGAGAACACCGCGGGTCTCCTCGTAGATCAGACCGGAGATACGCTTGACACCACCTCGACGTGCCAGACGACGGATGGCAGGCTTTGTAATGCCCTGAATGTTGTCACGAAGGACCTTACGATGACGCTTGGCACCTCCCTTACCGAGGCCTTTTCCTCCCTTTCCGCGTCCCGACATTATTGCCTGTTTCGTTATCTCACAACTGACGAAAAACACAGAATGGAGCTCATCACTTTTGTGCTTCTATTTATAGCCTGCGGAAACACTGTGTGTGCTGGCGCTGTAGTCGCCGGCGACTCGTTCTTTCACGGGGCCAATCATGAACGCCGGCTGTGCAACCTTCTCTCCAAATGGCTGCACGCTTTCGGCGCGCAAAATGCTTTTGTTATTATCAATTCAATGACTCGTTCCGAGGAGCCCCTCCAGAGGGCGCTGCCTACTCGATATGCCGGCTCTAGATGCTATATAAGACCACCACAGAGTTCACTGCTCAACTTTGGTTGTTAGCGACGCATTACAATGGCTCGTACTAAGCAGACTGCCCGTAAGTCCACCGGTGGAAAGGCCCCGCGTAAGCAGCTCGCTACAAAGGCTGCTCGCAAATCGGCTCCGGCCACCGGTGGTGTCAAGAAGCCGCATCGTTATAGGCCTGGTACCGTCGCTCTCCGTGAGATCCGTCGTTACCAGAAGTCGACTGAGCTTCTCATCCGCAAGCTGCCCTTCCAGCGTCTTGTCCGTGAGATCGCTCAGGACTTCAAGACCGATTTGCGTTTCCAGAGCTCGGCTGTTATGGCCCTGCAGGAGGCGTCCGAGGCCTACCTTGTGGGTCTCTTTGAAGATACCAACCTGTGCGCCATCCACGCCAAGCGTGTCACCATCATGCCTAAGGACATCCAGTTGGCTCGTCGTATCCGCGGAGAGCGCGCTTAAGTTACCGAAACGTAACCTTAACTAACAAACAACGGCCCTTTTCAGGGCCACCCATCTTTACAAGATCATACGCTATGCAGAAATCACTATAGAGATTTATTAATATGATTTTAACAAACTCAAGCTTGATGTCGACAAAAATTGTGGAGTCAAATTCACAGAATAAGTTTTGAGTGATAGAGAAAGGGGTATTTAAAAGTTTTCAATTTTTTTGAAAATAATCATTTTCGCCAAAAATTAGGTCAATAGAAGAATTCTACAATCTCAGTTAATAGTTATAATGAGCCTTGTTTGGTAGAAATACTGTTTACGTAAAATATCGTGAAACAATATGCTTTCAAGCTGCACAAAAGCTCATTATTTCATTGACGACACTTTACTGAGTTTACTTGTTTTTACTAATATTTGTATTATGTATACGAAAAGCAGCGCAGTTATTTTTTATTGCAACATTCTGGATGATATTTGATTCAAAGCGTGTGCTCATCACTTTTTTTATTATTACGAGGAAAGACGGAATACCTACCCCGCTTTCCCCACACCTCCCAAGTGGGCGGGAGCCCCCTGGAGAACCTCCGGGCCATGGCGATCTGCTCGTTCCACCAGAGCTTCGGTGTCCTTGCTTGAGGGCCCCGGCGTCCTCTCAAGGGCTGCCCGACAGGCGTCCTCCAGCATCGTTGAGACTGCCTCGGCGGAGTAATGTGCTCGTCACTAAATGCACTCTATATAAACCCAAACCTCATTGTCATAATTTCCATTCTGCCACTATACGCCTTCGCATAATCTTTTGTGGATTAAGCTCCTTCGCCGATTTAATCTACAGTTGTTCGATTAGTCAAGGTGAACGTAACTCAATACAATACTGAATTGTGCAACAAATATTAGGATTTACGTGTAATTCACAAAGAAACGCAAATGAAATACAATCAGGAATATCCGATGTTTTTCGGATCTGGTATCCCTTAGAAAGTCCGAAAGGAAGAGAATGTGTCTTAAATAGATTTGGCGTTTTCCAAATATACTGGCGTATCGTATAGGGATAAAATAGCGACATGGGAGGCTCGTACAATTGAATGCTGAGAATTCATATAACCGAGAGCAGTGTGCACTAAGACAATGAGAGACTTAATTCTAACAGAGTGACTCATACCAACACCTCGCAAACAGCTATTTTGCTACAGTGGTTGATCTTACATAATTTGGTGGCCCTGAAAAGGGCCGTTTTTTTGGTGGTGCTTAAACCACTACTCTTCTTGGGGTGACAAATTTACTTGGAGGAGGTGTACTTGGTTACAGCCTTGGTTCCCTCAGACACGGCGTGCTTGGCCAGCTCACCGGGGAGAAGGAGCCTGACAGCAGTCTGAACCTCCCGAGAGGTGATGGTTGACCTCTTGTTGTAGTGGGAGAGACGGGACGCCTCGGCAGCGATCCTCTCAAAAATGTCGTTCACGAACGAGTTCATGATCGACATAGCCTTCGATGAGATACCGGTGTCAGGGTGAACCTGCTTCAGGACCTTGTAGATGTAGATCGAGAAGGACTCCTTCCTCCTGCGCTTCTTCTTCTTCTTGTCCGTGGCACGCACGTTCTTCTGGGCCTTTCCGGCCTTCTTCACGGCCTTTCCTGATGGCGCGGGCGGCATGATTTTCGCAATGAAACCAAGTGAGCAGTACCAGAGTGACGCTTTCTATTTATGTGAAACTCTCCGTGTCGTTTTGGCGCCGAAAATGGAGCCCTTGCCCAATAGGAGAGGATGAGCTAGCCGACCGGAGCTAGCTCCAAACCTATATAAGGCGATAGAGACAAGCTGATTCCTTACCTGTAGATTCGAACTCGTTTAATTGTTACCATGTCTGGACGCGGAAAGGGAGGCAAGTCGAAGACGAAGGCGAAGACCAGGTCTTCCAGGGCTGGACTTCAGTTCCCCGTCGGTCGTATCCATCGTCTGCTCCGCAAGGGCAACTACGCTGAGCGAGTTGGAGCTGGTGCCCCCGTGTACCTTGCTGCTGTTCTGGAGTACCTCGCCGCTGAAGTTCTCGAGTTGGCGGGTAACGCCGCTCGTGATAACAAAAAGACCAGGATCATTCCCCGTCATCTTCAGTTGGCAATCCGTAACGACGAGGAGTTGAATAAGCTACTCTCTGGTGTCACCATCGCCCAGGGTGGCGTACTGCCTAACATCCAGGCTGTCCTTCTACCCAAGAAGACCGAGAAAGCCCAGGCTTAAGACTCTCGCGCCTTTTTGTATAAAAAAAACGGCCCTTTTCAGGGCCACCACATTTTGTGAGATTAAACACACAACGCATACCTCTATTAGTATCGAAACCACGTTTATGGACGATACATAAAATTTAGACAAAATTCTTTCATTGGGCAACATATGCATATAATCTCAATCAGTTGATACGTATAAGCAAGTTAATATTTTTTTCGATTTTATTACAGTTCCATTATAGAATATAGTGTTACTTCAGTCAGGTTGACGTATTTACTCAATCGATTAGTTGATACTCGAAATGGAATCTAATAAAGCCCGAATACTTTCATTAAAAAGTAGAATGTAGGAAAACCTTTAGAATAATTCGGCTACTCGTGAACCGATCGAGTTTTTACCGTAATCACAGTTCCAATCGGCTTTGGCGGGCAAACGCGTCCTTATACGATCGAGCTCGAATTTTTGGCGCGAAAAGGACGCCACTACTTTTCGTTCCCCAGTTCAATTCAAATCAGTGGTTAACTTGACCGTATCGAAGTTCCTAGCAGGAGTATCATAGCGCACAGGGAAACAGTACGAATATTCCTGCTTGTTTTTAAGGATACACGGCTCTGTGCTTCTTCTTTGAAGGGGATTACCCGAATGCATTATGCACATACATGTGTTGGACGGTTCATACCAACACTGGTGTAAGACTTTCAAACTGCACCAAACCCCCGCTTACCTCCACCCTACCCAGATGGCTCGGAAAACTTGTAGCATAACTTCGATTGTTCCATCCGGGGGATCATACAGTCCCATCGTTGGCCACTGGAGAGGGGCGTGAGGTTCAGCAGACCCGAACCGCTTCTAGGACAACACCGGACCCCATCCGCCTATCCCCTCGCAGGCTCTACAACCTGAGCTCCACGGCCCTGTGTGCTTGACATATCCATCATCTCTAGTCAGTATCCTAAGGTCATGAACACATGAAAAATGTTTCCGCCAAGCATAAACATCTAATTGATAAAAATCTTGCCTGACAATCTGGGCACATTGCTTATTCATGAATAAATAATATGCATATCGCCTTTGTTATAAAACCTTTATTGAATCAATATAGATGCCACTCGACTGTACCAGATTCGTTGCAAAAGGGTCCAGTTTTGGGTTATGTCTCATAATAGTACTCTATTTCGTTTGTTGCTTCAACACGTTATTCTATTCGACGCGAACTACACGCTTTGTTGACACAGAACTTCGTCCGCATCTAATAAAGTATAAATGGTCTAGTAATCAGTTTGCTTAAATTGTTTCGATCTCGTGAGAGTTGGTGGCCCTGAAAAGGGCCGTTTTTTTTTACGGAGGCGTGAGCACCGCAGCAGTAAATGGTTTACACGTATTTTTGGTACCGTGCTTAACCGCCGAAACCGTAGAGCGTGCGTCCCTGTCTCTTAAGGGCGTAGACGACGTCCATGGCAGTGACGGTCTTCCTCTTAGCGTGCTCAGTGTATGTAACCGCATCACGGATAACGTTCTCAAGGAACACCTTGAGAACACCGCGGGTCTCCTCGTAGATCAGACCGGAGATACGCTTGACACCACCTCGACGTGCCAGACGACGGATGGCAGGCTTTGTAATGCCCTGAATGTTGTCACGAAGGACCTTACGATGACGCTTGGCACCTCCCTTACCGAGGCCTTTTCCTCCCTTTCCGCGTCCCGACATTATTGCCTGTTTCGTTATCTCACAACTGACGAAAAACACAGAATGGAGCTCATCACTTTTGTGCTTCTATTTATAGCCTGCGGAAACACTGTGTGTGCTGGCGCTGTAGTCGCCGGCGACTCGTTCTTTCACGGGGCCAATCATGAACGCCGGCTGTGCAACCTTCTCTCCAAATGGCTGCACGCTTTCGGCGCGCAAAATGCTTTTGTTAGTATCAATTCAATGACTCGTTCCGAGGAGCCCCTCCAGAGGGCGCTGCCTACTCGATATGCCGGCTCTAGATGCTATATAAGACCACCACAGAGTTCACTGCTCAACTTTGGTTGTTAGCGACGCATTACAATGGCTCGTACTAAGCAGACTGCCCGTAAGTCCACCGGTGGAAAGGCCCCGCGTAAGCAGCTCGCTACAAAGGCTGCTCGCAAATCGGCTCCGGCCACCGGTGGTGTCAAGAAGCCGCATCGTTATAGGCCTGGTACCGTCGCTCTCCGTGAGATCCGTCGTTACCAGAAGTCGACTGAGCTTCTCATCCGCAAGCTGCCCTTCCAGCGTCTTGTCCGTGAGATCGCTCAGGACTTCAAGACCGATTTGCGTTTCCAGAGCTCGGCTGTTATGGCCCTGCAGGAGGCGTCCGAGGCCTACCTTGTGGGTCTCTTTGAAGATACCAACCTGTGCGCCATCCACGCCAAGCGTGTCACCATCATGCCTAAGGACATCCAGTTGGCTCGTCGTATCCGCGGAGAGCGCGCTTAAGTTACCGAAACGTAACCTTAACTAACAAACAACGGCCCTTTTCAGGGCCACCCATCTTTACAAGATCATACGCTATGCAGAAATCACTATAGAGATTTATTAATATGATTTTAATAAACTCAAGGCTGATGTCGACAAAAATTGTGGATTCAAATTCACAGAATAAGTTTTGAGTGATAGAGAAAGGGGTATTTAAAAGTTTTCAATATTTTTGGAAATAATCATTTTCACCAAAAATTAGGTCAATAGAAGAATTGTACAATCTCAGTTAATAGTTATAATGAGCCTTGTTTGGTAGAAATACTATTTACGTAAAATATCGTGAAGCAGTATGCTTTCAAGCTGCACAAAGGCTCATTCTCTCATTGACGACACTTTACTGAGTTTACTTGTTTTTACTAATATTTGTATTATGTATACGAAAAGCAGCGCAGTTATTTTTTATTGCAACATTCTGGATGATATTTGATTCAAAGCGTGTGCTCATCACTTTTTTTATTATTACGAGGAAAGACGGAATACCTACCCCGCTTTCCCCACACCTCCCAAGTGGGCGGGAGCCCCCTGGAGAACCTCCGGGCCATGGCGATCTGCTCGTTCCACCAGAGCTTCGGTGTCCTTGCTTGAGGGCCCCGGCGTCCTCTCAAGGGCTGCCCGACAGGCGTCCTCCAGCATCGTTGAGACTGCCTCGGCGGAGTAATGTGCTCGTCACTAAATGCACTCTATATAAACCCAAACCTCATTGTCATAATTTCCATTCTGCCACTATACGCCTTCGCATAATCTTTTGTGGATTAAGCTCCTTCGCCGATTTAATCTACAGTTGTTCGATTAGTCAAGGTGAACGTAACTCAATACAATACTGAATTGTGCAACAAATATTAGGATTTACGTGTAATTCACAAAGAAACGCAAATGAAATACAATCAGGAATATCCGATGTTTTTCGGATCTGGTATCCCTTAGAAAGTCCGAAAGGAAGAGAATGTGTCTTAAATAGATTTGGCGTTTTCCAAATATACTGGCGTATCGTATAGGGATAAAATAGCGACATGGGAGGCTCGTACAATTGAATGCTGAGAATTCATATAACCGAGAGCAGTGTGCACTAAGACAATGAGAGACTTAATTCGAACAGAATGACTCATACCAATACCTCATAAACAGCTATTTTGCTACAGTGGTTGATCTTACATAATTTGGTGGCCCTGAAAAGGGCCGTTTTTTTGGTAGTGCTTAAACCACCACTCTTCTTGGGGTGACAAATTTACTTGGAGGAGGTGTACTTGGTTACGGCCTTGGTTCCCTCAGACACGGCGTGCTTGGCCAGCTCACCGGGCAGAAGGAGCCTGACAGCAGTCTGAACCTCCCGAGAGGTGATCGTTGACCTCTTGTTGTAGTGGGAGAGACGGGACGCCTCGGCAGCGATCCTCTCAAAGATGTCGTTCACGAACGAGTTCATGATCGACATAGCCTTCGATGAGATACCAGTGTCAGGGTGGACCTGTTTCAGAACCTTGTAGATGTAGATCGAGAAGGACTCCTTCCTCCTGCGCTTCTTCTTCTTCTTGTCCGTGGCACGCACGTTCTTCTGGGCCTTTCCGGCCTTTTTCACGGCCTTTCCTGATGGCGCGGGCGGCATGATTTCGGCGATGAAACCAAGTGAGCGGTACCAGAGTGACGCTTTGTATTTATGGGAAACTCTCCGTGTCGTTTTGGCGCCAAAATTGGAGCCCTTGCCCAATAGGAGAGGATGAGCTAGCCGACCGGAGCTAGCTCCAAACCTATATAAGGCGATAAAGACAAGCTGATTCCTTACCTGTAGATTCGAACTCGTTTAATTGTTGTCATGTCTGGACGCGGAAAGGGAGGCAAGTCGAAGACGAAGGCGAAGACCAGGTCTTCCAGGGCTGGACTTCAGTTCCCCGTCGGTCGTATCCATCGTCTGCTCCGCAAGGGCAACTACGCTGAGCGAGTTGGAGCTGGTGCCCCCGTGTACCTTGCTGCTGTTCTGGAGTACCTCGCCGCTGAAGTTCTCGAGTTGGCAGGTAACGCCGCTCGTGATAACAAAAAGACCAGGATCATTCCCCGTCATCTTCAGTTGGCAATCCGTAACGACGAGGAGTTGAATAAGCTACTCTCTGGTGTCACCATCGCCCAGGGTGGCGTACTGCCTAACATCCAGGCTGTCCTTCTACCCAAGAAGACCGAGAAAGCCCAGGCTTAAGACTCTCGCGCCTTTTCGTATAAAAAAAAGGCCCTTCTCAGGGCCACCACATTTTGTGAGATTAAACACACAACGCATACCTCTATTAGTATGGAAGCCACGTTTATGGACGATACATAAAATTTAGACAAAATTCTTTCATTGGGCAACATATGCATATAATCTCAATCAGTTGATACGACTCGTATAAGCAAGTTAATATTTTTTTCGATTTTATTACAGTTCCATTATTGAATATAGTGTTACTTCGGTCAGGTTGACGTATTTACTCAATCGATTAGTTGATTCTCGAAATGGAATCCAATAAAGCCCGAATACTTACAATAAAAAGTACAATATAGGAATACATTTCCTGCTACCCATAAATTTATCGACGTCTTATTGCTTCCCAAATATTAGAAATTTTCGCGGTTCCTCAGAGTATCCAATAAGAGAGAGAGTCTATTTTTTACGAAGAAATCGCCTTAACCAGCAGAATATTACCATTTTGAAGGCACCAAGCAGACCCGAACCGCTTATGGGACCACACAGGACCCCATCAACCTGCTCTGCAACCTGACGTGCACGGCTCTGTGCTTGACAGCGCATATCCATCATCTCTGGTCAATATACTAAGAATAAAGTGGTAACAGGCAATATATTATCTTGAATGAATGAAATAATTTATTTTGCCACGACAGATAATTGATGTGAACGCAATAAAGGTTGAGCCGAGGCAGGGGCCCTTCGTAAGGAGGGAAGGCATCCGACGATATCTAATAGTGTGATGTGAAAAAAGACGAAAAATAGATGCCACACTACGAGTTGCAGATAAAAGTGGTCCTGGTGCAGAATGCGTCAACGGGAGACCTTGAATGGATTGAGCTTCTCGAGCGGCGTATTCTTGGCTTAGACCTCGAGACAGTGTTGCCAGCAACGCGGCGAACATTCAATCATGCACTAATAATTATAATGGACGAGGTGACGCCAAGAAGTCCCACGAAACGCTTTACACGAGCTATTCTTTTGGTTTTGCATTTTAACTAATAGTTGTGCAGGTGGACAGCCGTTTTCGCAAGTGGTCCAAAAGTGACCCGGCATACAAATTCATAGTGTACTTCCAAAGTAGTCGATATTTATCCCGCCCGTGTCTCTAGCCACTAGCGGCGTTCCCGTCTAGAGTTTCACTTGAACGGGCTATAGTACCTATATATGATACGATCCGTGTCATTCGAATTGTTCAGTGACAACGAACGAGATTCTTCCTGGATGAGATTTACTTGGAACTGCTCATTGCAACGGTCAATCGAGAGCATCCTAAAGTACACAAAATGTACTATGGAAAACTGAAAGTATGCTTTAAAATGCTCATGAGCCTATACGTATTCGGGGGCTCTACAAGGGGCTGGTTTTTTTTTGGCTCGATTTGCTCAACCACCGAAATCGTATGGAGTGCGTCCCTGCCTCGTAGACGAAGTCCATTATTTATATTATTTTTAATAGACTGCTGGAACTATTTGAAGGTCCATAAAAAAAGCTACCTTTATAATTTAGTCCTCCAACGAGCTCACCCCGGACATTTTACTTCTTGTTTCGAGAGATATCTTTCCGTTCAGCAACGATTCACCATATCGCACCTTTGTTTCATTACTTTCATATCGGACCTGGTCATCTACGCCGTACGATTGTAGCAGTCATCTATTTCGAATGATTCGCCAGCCAGTAGAGAGCTAAGAGCATTGCTTGTCTATTGTGTACAACGCCTTTCCGAGTTATGGGTCCGCGCGCAGTCCGCGGGAGCGGCGATTCCCTTGCCCCGTCCTGTGTATCCCAGCGGCCGTCAACGAAAACACGGTCCAGGTATCATCAATCGCTCACTGGAGCGGTTCGCTGCAAACACTAGAGACGCTTAGGTACACGCCGGGCCGTTCTGGGATTCACTGAAACCCAATTCAAAACACCACTGGCCGTGCAATGGCTAACTACTTTGTTTGATTTGAATGGACATTCGAAAGCAATCAACCCGTCCGTGTGCGTGCGTGTGCTTATGAGTGTCCGGGAGGACGATTGCCATTGTTGTTCTCCTATGTCTCGAATCTGTGTAGCAAATTTCACAGGCTCGTCGGCTCGCGTTGCGTGAAACAGCTCGACGCCGTCGGGAGCATCCCCGGTGCAAAGAGCCAAGACGAACACCGAAGTACAACTCGAATTGATATAGCTTCTAGCGTGACTTTGTGTGGCGATTCGCGTTCTCAATTTCCTGCTGGTTCGAACAGAGCCGGAGCACCACGGTCGCCGTCACTAGCATCGGTGCGCTACGTGCTCTTGTGGAGATCGTTGATGGAATCGAAAAACGGTGATCAGCAAAATGAGGCTGGCATGAAAAGATGCTGCTGCGAAGAGGCTCGCCGGAGCGTCTGTCGTCGTTGTCCATGAGTCTTTAACCGAGCTCGAAACAGGTGGAGGTGGCAGATTCGCTGTTACGGCGGTGCATTTCTAAAAGACGCTTGTGTGTTGTTGAACACGTGGATACATGGCACTCATCACACCAACGTGATGCCAGCGTGCTCCGGTTCATGCTATGTGACGAACTCGCCAGATGCTCACAGACACGAGTGACCGAAGCGACAGACGCGACGTCAACGAGGGTGAATTTCGGTAAGTGAGAAGGATACAGGTTTTAATGCAGGTTTCCTAATCATATAAGGGAATTTTTGGTCATCTGTCATTCTGTGAATTTTAGTCTCTATGATGTATATGGTGATCCTGGTGTCCTTGCCTTCAACAGGAACATATGCTAGCGAAGGTTTTATTGACAATCTCGGTCGGTGGATCTAATCAGTTGCGAGAGAGAGATAAAGAGACGTGAGTCATACGACATATTTTGTTATCTAGGACTCTGTGAATAATGGCGGAGCGGTATAGTTCTGACAGCAATGTGGATTCGGACTGCTCGGCCTCGTCGATGGAAGTTGACCTCGATCTGCTGGGCTATCCACGAGGTCAACAAAGTCCCCCGCCGGAGGTAAGCAAACCTTCTTCAAGGCTACTTCTTCGGCATCTGCGATTCTCGATGAGCGTCCCCCAGCTCGTTTTGTTTTTTCACGAACGTATTGATGTTTATCTATTCGATCTATAGAACCAAGTCAATTCGGTACGAAATTACGGAAACAGGCCTGACCCTATGCACCGCCCTTCGCGCGATTCGAACAGGAAGGAACAACTCGTAAAAAGAAATTACCTCATCATTAAAAACGCTACGTGTTCTTTGTCATTTTCAGTTGATGGCCGCAATCAATCCCCGGGCTCTTCAAGTGGCGCGTCATGAATCCACTCAAGTAAGCTTCTACAATTTCAATCAAAGGTTTTATTCAGGAGCAAACTTGACACACGTTTGTTGCCGAGAGCATTTTGACCGTTCCAGGTATCCTATGTAAATCTCAGGAAAATGTTAATAAAATATTTTGACAAGTCGTTGCTAATTTCGCAAGTCGTCACTGCTATTTCTTAATGTTTTTCTCAAACATCTAGATTACACCGAATATTATTTACGACGTCTATAATTGGCTGGCGATTTCTTTTTTGCCTTCGAGCTCCGATATTTCCTCTAACAAAAGTGACATTGTAACTGTAACCTACCGAGTTGATCCAAGCTCAGCTAATTGTTCTCCTGTTTGTCTTGCGTAGGCTGTTTCACCGGAAGTAATCGCAATTAGCTCAGACGACGATGACGGTGTTCCTACCTGTCCAGGGCCCGCCATCACTCCAGCACCAACATCCGCTCCAGGTCCTTCAACTTCGACTGCGAACTCTCAAGTCATGGCCCTAATGCCGTTCAGGTACAGCAACAAGCGATAAGAAAGATAATGCCACACGCAAGCCAGTCCAGATTCACCCTGATGAACCTTCTGCTGTAGCTGTTATATTACTCGTTGACATTACCCGGACAGATAACGTGCGAGAGTATATATATATATATATATTAGATAAACATTAATTTACCACGAATTTGTGTTTGACTTGTGCTTGTTTTTGTGACGGACACTATTGTACGTGGCGTGGCGAGCCGCGGCAACGGCACACCAAAACACTGCCACTGTACTAACCCCAGTAGAAAGGCATGTCCTAAACCTGCCAAGCAAAAGCGGTTCACAGTGATGAACAGACGTTAGACTTCCACTTGAAGCAACATCTGTTTCAGCTATAAAGCCCCCACTATCATTCGAACTGGAAGCCTCTTTGTTCATGTATCTCCACCGTAAACCTTCGTTCGTTGTCTGAGCCCTCGCCCGTTCTCCTACCCCACCTCCGACTTCAGTCAGGAGCTTCCTCTCGGCTAGACGCCTTCCAACCGGCGAAGACACGTACGCGGATGCACGGGTTCGATGCCCCCCGCGCCCCGTTGCACATTTGCACTTACGGATTCGTTTTATTAATTCCGTCGACGTTAATCATTTAACGCTGAGGGTTAGCCCGAAAACGCTATATCTTTAGACCTTGTGGAGCTCTAACTGGTGATGGCATCATTCAATCCCTATGTACCGCTGCTCATGTTATCGTGCCAGGCCGGATAATGGACCCGCTCCAGCGTTCGCTCCAATGACGAGCAGGAACGTCCCACCAAATTTGAATAGCGCCGCTAGCTCGGTTGCAGCATCGGGCGACGAAATTGGAGACGAGCTCTATAGGAGCGCTATACACATTGTGCTTAATCAGGTAACGAGAAGGCAGGTACGAGTAAGGAAGAGATTAAGCTAAGTTGGCCCCCGACAGGGTTCTCATAGTAGTACCTAGAAGGTTAAGAGCGGAGGCCTGTCGATAGATAGGGGACCAGCTGAGGGTCAGCTCAAAAAAACAATTCATATTAGGTAATGAGAAGCTAGACGTGCGTGCTGATGAAGTGTTTTTATTGTCTCATTACGATGAATGGTGAATGGTCGTAGATCACGTGTGTGTGTTGAAATGCTGCTCCTTGTCATTCGTCTCTCGGCAAGAGATGATTACGATGGGAGAGCAATTCTACCTTTGGAGCTAGATAGCATAATTGGCGGTTTGGCAAACGACAACGTTTCCTTCCTACGATGTAAACCATGGAAATCAGAGCGATGACCAAGTGACGTGCTGACGATTGAATCAATATTTAGGTGATTAATCCGGGAACGACAAACAATATGGCTCCAACCCCAAACGCGCACAACGAGCACAATCGCCACAACCGTCTCGATCCTGATGACGAGCCACGTGCTCCGCCTCACGCCGGGCTCGCGCCTCCGCCTACCTTGAGACACTTCCGAGCTGGCAAGCCGTAAGTGCCATAGCCCACTATGTACCACTAGTTCCACGTTTACTCTTAGTCCCAACTCTTCGTTCAGGCGGACGAGCGATGTTCGAAGGCGCTTGCTTTGCTCTTGCATTGGTGTTATCAGAATCTCAGTGCGCCGCAGGTGAGAGGCGGTGTCTTTCCATTCGTTTTCTATTGGTGGTGGTTTTACAGAATGTGCCGATGCTCATTCGCTGCTTCGCACCGTGCGCTGCATGACACTAAGACACTAATGACATGTTTATTAATACGTTCGTCGATTGCGTTTCCAACAAACAGTCACCCAGATGTTTTTTGCCCTCTTTATGGACCGGACTCACGTCGTTTTCGTGTCTTCGGCAGATCCCGACCGGCCATGCTTCGTGTGACCACCGAACGGACCCTGCGTCAGGAACTTGAACAGTGAGTGAGCGGGCGATTTTTTAATGCGGCTATAGAAATTGTGTACCAGCACCAGAGTGAGCTATTTAATCTGATGAAGAGCCTATGATTTCATCGATTTAAAGCTGTCCTATTTCCCGAACGGAACAATTCTTAGCAGTGCACTGACAACGTATATTAATGTTTCGGCGTGTGTCGTTCTGTTTCATCGACTTGTCCTTGCAGCTTGATGTCGTCTTCTTCGTCGTCGGAGTCAGGAACGGCGTCCGGCTCAGGCTCGGCAACGGATTCAGGCTCTGACGCTAACGAGGAGACCGAGTCAGACACCGAGGTTGATGAGCAGGACGAGTCACCTTGGTTCGGCGCGAATGGCCGAGGCCCCGCAAGGGCGAACCCGCCTATCTCGAACGGGTTCTACTCGACGGCCGGTTCCGCTTCGGCGATTTCTGGCGCTGTCGCGGCTCTTGGCGGCCCACCACCGGCGCCGTCGCCACTGGCGAACGTGCAAGCAGCGAGGGCGAATATCCTACAGTCGATGCCCTCGTCCGCACTCATGGGATGGTGAGAGAAATAGATTATTAGTATAATTACCCTTCTTCTTATTAGCTCTTTACTTTTTTTTGTTTTCTTTTTTTTTTTTTACTTACAACGATATCAACAGCAATATCGTCACAACGCGCCGCAGGGTAGTCGAAGAATCATTCATTAGTTAGTTCCCCTCGTGTCCACGCCGCTGAGAATGCAAAACGGGCACTTTCGTGCGGGGGCGCGACAAGGCGGAAGTTGAGGGTCTACCGTCCACTCACTACATTGAGTTTGATCGATGCTTGCTGCTGACGACAGCGAGACAGCCTTAGTGGTCTAAAGTTTTACAAGGGGTTGTAACATTTCGAACGTTCGAGACATAGAGGGATACACTTGTCTGCAAACTCCATTCTATGTTCACACGTCCTTACTGCGAAGACGATGAATTGATTTTGTGTGTTCGCTAAGCTGTTGTTTCTTTCGGAGATTCTTGCGCTTTCTCGGATAAGCAATGGTCAGGCGTCATTCCCTTCATAGTCAGCTCGTAGCTGTACCTTGTTCGGTGGTCGGCGCCGATCTAGCTTTTTTTTTGTTTTATGAAACGCTGGTTACACACCATCGCGCGGCTGGATATAGCCAGTATTAATCAGCTTACAACCGTTCGAACATCCTGACCAATGATGGTACTTATTATTTTTTATGATAGCCATTAAGTCCGCATGAGATAAATGAACGTCAGATTTCGAGTGTGAACGCGTCCGCTCATTTCATTGCTTCAAGAAAGCAGTGCGTGGCAAAGGAACCCTTTAACCTATATGACCTTAATATATAATAATAATAATAATAATGATAAGTTGTTGACAAATCTGCAGTAGATTCCGCACCAATTCACATGTACCTTCTTTATGTATAATATAGAGTAATCATTTACGGCACTACTAGTGTTTCGGCTAAGTTTGTCCGCGACTTTTGAACGATGCGTCCATACAAAATATCTACCCTGTATATATATATATATATATCCTATATATCATATATATATATATGATATACATCTATATATCATATATATATATATATATATATATATATATATCCGTGTCCATCGTCTGCCGACTCCCTGAACTCGTGTCCAGCAACAAAACTAGACAGCCCGTAGTATACGCCCGCGTATCCTATCCACGTTTCAGTAACTTCGAGCTAACCTTAAGAGGTGGCACTTCGTCGGCGACACCGACCGTAAGGGCAGCCGCACCAGCGCAAAAACCCCTTCTCGATATCCTCTGGCATCAGCAACAGGAAGAGCAACGGCTCAAAGACGAGGCGGAAAAGGTAGCAGTGACTTTAATTGTTTTTACATGATCATATGTATGTGGTAGTTTCAGCTAGACGCGTTTTGCAGTGCGTACATATCTGGCGTACAAACAACGTCGATTTTCAGAATTGTGCTTGTTTTTGCTTGATTCGATATCTCACCGAAGAACGATAGCAGCTACATTGTGGAGAGTTTCTGTTGCATTTCATAATCGATGGACAGACTAGTTAGGGAGGCATCTAAATTTAATTGAATTATCTCATGAACCCATCGCAGGGTTGCAATAGTGTCCCCGTACCCATCAAAGGCTCATATAACTTTCCATAGCTAGCTTACTTCTAATGTAAAAATCGAAATGTATTGCCCATTGTTCTTGTAGGAAAAGGATCGTCAGGAGCGATTAGCAACGCAGGTGAAGATCGAGCTACAGGTGCCTCGTGTGCCACTATATTCCAATATTGAGGTAAGTGTAGTGTCTGTCTACGTCTTACGAGGGTATACATTCGTGGAGGTTAGCGATATTTAGCGTCGAGATTCGCCTTGCTCTGTTGCAGTGGCCGGTGGACGAAGCAATTTTTCGGGGGGCTCCTTTAAGCTACGGACACTCAGGTACATTCCTCTGACGCTGCTGATTCCTAATCGAGTCGGGTAGCATTCCGAGATATGTATCTCGAGAGAGAGAGAGAGAGAAAAGTTGACAGTTGAATCAATCGCTTCTGAGTATATATATATATATATATATATATATAGATACGTGTTACGTGACATTTATCTGCGCTTAACAGACTTTGTCTCTTGACCGCGGATGAACAAACTAATGGTTGGCGCTTTTCTTCAGGTAACCACGACCAATGGAACTAAGTTAAAAGCCAATTTTCCTGAGGTAGCCACAATCGAGGCGGGGGCGAAATCGCCTCGCAAGCCTCCAAAGCCTTTGACTAAGATCGTCCACGGTCACGATCCCAGCATGTTTCAGCAGGCTGTCAAGTAAGTTTAGACACATGAAGTGTTTAGGTAAAAACAGGCGAACAGAAAACAGATGCAAGCGTCATTCAATGATGTCGATCCATACTTTTGAGCGAACCGTATGAATTTGGTTTAGAGGAATGGTTGCATGTTTGCTCAGGCAATTTCGGTACAACATTAAACAAATCACCACTTTATTGTTAGTCAAGGAAGGCAACAATATATGCGCACAATTGTGACATTAAAATGCCAACAGTGTTACAATAATATATCATACCTCAAAAAGTGCGCCACCCTCCAGGAAAAAGGTATTATTTCTCCGTTTTGTACACACGACAAGAACAGTGACCAAGGGCAGTGATGGTTTTACTGCTGAGTAAATTAGTCTTGACGATAGCAAGAGAATGTTTCGCCATATTTTTCCTGTGACAGTTATATATATATATATATATATATTTGTATGTGATTGTCCATAGCTGACCAATCACAATACTCGCCTGACAGTATTAATACCTTTTAAAAATGCTAATTAACTAGCGCACCTCTCTAAAAGAGTGGATGTTAATGAATATTTCAGGCATCATGAAGAGTCATTAGAAGCTATAGAATCGCTAAAAAAGTTCCAGACCACGTCTATTCTGCATGCGAGATGGTTACCTGATCGACATAAGGCTGAGGTGAGACATTTTACAGGTACTGATATTTTGTGTTGTTCTGGTGCAGCGTAGTTACCACGATTCTGGCGGTCTAAGCGTTGCCTTCGCTGTACTAATCCAAGGTACGAAGAGGCGCTTGAACCTGCTATTTATAAAGCAACCTTATTTATATAGATATGTTGTAGTGTCCATTTTATACTACGCCAACGTAACTGCCGTTATTATTCTATTTATTTTAAAATATTTCTATGCCCATTTTATTCGTATGCCGACAATCGAGTCAAATTATTTCTGCCGGCGATAGTTAGTGGCTACTCTCTCCCTCGCAGCACAACAGCTCGGGATATTAGCAGCTGTTGGCGATAGTGAGAACATTCGCCACCGACTTATGCAGCACCACACCAACATCGCCCTCGCGCACATCTTTCCCCACCCTCTGGTGTTACTTCACCGATGCCGGCAGGTTCGCCATCGAAGTCGACAAATGCGTCACATAGAATGAACGAAGGCTATGGCCGTACAACTTACGTACGATGATTAGTGTTAGCAACGTCAGGAAGTGTTGGTGCGTGATATCGTACCGAGGCAAAAGATGTACGGCGGGCGGGATTTCTATCTATCTGGCTGGCTCTGTCGATTTCCGAGCATCGATTGCCGAGGACGCTTAGCGTGCCTTCCTGGCGAAGTCAAGCTAAGCTATAGTTAAACTCTGCGCATACCTATCTGAGGACCTCATATGCGTGCTGTATGTCACCTCCGTATTATACTCTCCGTACATCCAGCCCCTTAGGCTGCAATTGCCGTTAACTGATTGTGTATGAAGTAATGTGCAGTGCACCGACCCTGCCAATAAATATCTTAGTTCACGGACCCGTTACCTTCTACCTGTTTTTCGTTCGGCGTCGTTGTTAATACAGTACCCTGGGCTCTGAGTTAGCCCTGGCTTGCTCAAGCACCGGAGACCCGCTCAGCCGTTAGTCTCGCCCATCCCTGACAATTATTAATTGTATTATCGTAGAATTTGTTTTTATTTTTAATATACAATTAATTATAAGGATAATAAAGTAATTTAACTCTTTATAGAAGACTTTAATTTTATAGTTTTAATATAAAATAAGAACCTCTCCTAATACGTATATTCTATGCATTTCACAAGTGCGTGAATTCTACAGACTCTCGGGATGCTTGGCTGGGAGGTCTTACACCATTGTCATTTCCACATTCACACCTTCCAAATGTTTCTTCCGTCATTTGCATTACAATACAACCCTCCACATTGGGACTCCATTTGTTGTCAACTTGTCGCAAACCTGCGTTCTTTATACAAGTTGAGGCTTGTTAACCTAATTTTATTTCATATATGTTCCATTTGCAGGTTACGTTACGAAGAGGTAAACTTATTGAGACAATGGGATCGGCCACAAATCCGACAATGCTCGAGTTTTACGAAGCTCTGTAAGTTTTTCTCGATATATATATATATATATATGTGTGTGTGTGTGTGACAGGATATTGTAGACCCATCCAGTGAATACAGTTCAGAAGTAATCGCATCTTCGTCGC
Source organism: Stratiolaelaps scimitus (assembly GCA_019614645.1). NCBI lineage: Eukaryota > Metazoa > Arthropoda > Arachnida > Mesostigmata > Laelapidae > Stratiolaelaps > Stratiolaelaps scimitus. The sequence continues at coordinate 1,234,621 of JABWDB010000011.1, read as the reverse complement.
CAAAATGTTGTGTCTTTGATGCGTGTTCTTTTAGGCGTTTTATATAGTAACGTTGTATGATCTTTTAGCGTAATTAATACCTTGTATTTTCTGGTATTATTACTAGATACTTTAGTATCTAGTCTTTTAGATACCCACTGATTTATTAAAGGTCATAACATCTAACAGTCGACACATTCTGCTTATTTTGCCTGCCTCTGCTCTAGTTACCTATTGGAACGCGCCAAGCTCTACTTAACGTGTCCGGACGGCGTGCCAATGTCGGTCTTCGATGCCTACGCAACTTTGCTACGCGATGAGGCGGATCACGAGCTGCATCTGGTGTTTGAATATTTGGTCGAAGGTGGTTGCACAGTTGTTCCATATAAGAAACCACCAAAACGGCGGAAGCCAGCTGAGAAAGGTACGCTTAGCTAACACACGATACTGGGACGCTTAGTGTCTGCTAAAAGATCCAGTGTTTTCTGCCGTCGTCGGAACTAATTCGTGTTCATAACTGGTAGGTATACTAATGTAGCTATGACGAAGCATCGTAACCGTCACTAAACTAGTACCTGGCAGTTGGTTATGTACACGAATCCCGTTTCTACCTCGCGCGGGTAAGAGATGAAATTCTGCTGCCAAATTAGTAGGTCACGCACTGATCAAAATCGAAGTCTTCACCGTAATTCGTCATTCGTATTAATTCAATAGGCCGATAATTGCTTCATTTGGTTGTGTGGTCCAGACATCGGTTGTCCAGATGTTATACCTGTAGAGTGTGTTGTTGTTGTTGTTGTTTTCTGGGATCGCTGAAGAGTACAGTTCACATCTAATCTGACAACATAACATTGCAGGTAGCACCGAAGGGGACAAGCTCCTATTGGCAGCGCAATGTTTTGCACTGCCCACAGCTTCTAGCCAGTCAGCTTTTGCGAAAGACTCCGACTCGGACCTTGAGGTAGGGTTAAGGAGAGCACGTGGTCCCACTGTTTGCGTAAACTAGCAGAGACGAAATCAGTTAGTTACATGTTTAGTTCGAGACGATGAAACAGACAGTGGACATTGTTTGCTTAGTAAAGTACTTTTTTAGCTTTTTATTAGGCATTTTTTTTAGCTTTTTATTAGGAGTTTCGCGAATGCGGACGATTTGCCTGTGTCACGTAGTCGATGGTGTGGGGGCCAAGAGTGATTTACAAGGCCGCATTCACTAAACCGGGATTGTTCCTTGCATGCGTAAGGCTCGGAAATTGGTGGGCATTACTTCGTGATCATGGGAGAACTCCAAGTACCGTCTAGTCCGATTTTAACAAGAAAGCCATAACAAGATTCTATGGGGCTTTTTCACTTAAGACTCTACATTGCAACTACGTCGCATAGGATTAAAAACGAACAGTTCGTATTTAATATAATTAATCAATGTATTAGTTTGGTGTGGAAACACGATGGTCAGCATGTTGTGATGTGTACTCGTGGCCAGCTAATGAGATGCGCTGTTTCTGTTGCGTTTATTAAGAGTAAACTATTCATGCTAATTATCTTGTTTATTACAGATTATATCATGTAATATGCCCTTACCGGATAATAAAGACAAGACTCAAAAGGAGATCGAGCTAGTCTACTCACCGGGAGCCATTTATGAGGTTTGTTAATGACCTTCCCCTAGGTACCTCCATGCTATTCTGTTGATCTTTTTTTCTTAACTCATATTCAGTTGTCATGTGTGAGTATCTAGGCTTGTGCTTCAAGGTGAACATAGCTCTCAAGTAAATTTTCCGGCCAAAACTCACCGTCGACAGTACTCCTACTTCGACTTCATAAGACGGACGCTATTTATATAGAACTATGCAACGGTGGGGATCGCACCCGTGTGGTGCACCTATGTGCCTCCTCCGGTTGTAAGGCGCACGTGAATACACCACGCCACCGGGGCTCGACACGAGGCACAGCTCCAGCTAACGACGAAGTGCCCGATCCCCAGCGCTTGCTCGCTGTAACCGACACTTAGCAATTAACATGCTAGGTGTATACTTTCTACTATTCTGTGTTCGTCCAGGGGGAACCCATCCCGTTTGTGCGGATCTCGTGCGCCGGCCAATCTCTCATCCTACCAACAATTCCGTCCGAGTTGTCGCCGGCCTGCGCAGCCAGTGAGAGCGACAACATCAACGGAGCAAACGGGACGGTGGTAGCAGCTGGTGGAACTCAGCCGTCGAGAGTGTTCGTGGCGGGGCGTTCGTTGACGATACCCGAGGAGTGGTTAACCTTATCAGGCAGAGAGAGGGTGGACCGGCTCGACGAAGCGTCGGGCGAGTATCGGGAGTTGAGTCCACAGACAAGAGGCCGGCAACGAAAACGAAAAGGCGATTCGTTGACACCGAGAAAAGGAGCTGCAGCCAAGAGAGGAAAAAAGGTGCTTGCGTGCGTGGGGGGTTGCGAGGGGTGGTGTGGGGAGTGGGGTTTGGTTTTTCAGAGATAGCTATGTTTGTCGCTATATTAGTCAGCAGCACGTGAAGGGTCGACTGCTGCGGGGTCTGTCTGGGCAGTGTGCGGCGTCGAGCTCGCAACGATCAGCGGAGGTCGGAAGGGGTGGACGCCCTCCCCGGGCTGAGAAATGGAAATGGTGCAACTTTTAGCTTGATTTATGTATGATCTTTGTATCAGCTGTTGTTGCGCAGTTACGTGTGACCAGTGCGAACATCGATTGAAGTTTCAACATGGTTTCTAGTGGCCTCAACAACATGGAGGTTATCGGCGCGGAGAGGTTTCAGCCGTTGCAAACAACTAATGATTTAGCCCCCCAGCGATTATCAGTTCATATCGAGTCAGCCATGTCGAGTTCAGCGAGTTCACTCTAGCTAAACTGGACATTACCTTCATTTCGCGTGATGCTACCTCACAGGCAAAACAGCAAGCAGCTATAGAGGCCGCACAGATGCATAGCCTGCTACAGCAGGGACCGGTAACGGGCGAGTTCGCGTTTCCGCCAGGGTCCATTGGCGTTACGCCCAACGTTATCATCGAGCGCTTCCATCGGCGCTGGTACCCACGGTGGTTTGACGGACTTGAGCTCGGCGTGCATTCGTCCTCAGTTCAAAGCACCCTGCACAGGTTCACCCGAGACGGAATTCCGGTAGTCCCAACAGCCCGGAACTGGCTCGAATTCAAACAGTCGTTTGCCCAACTCATAGCGGAAGGAGGGAGCGACACCGACAATGGAAGTGATCAGGTACATTGGCCCGATAAAGATAAACAATTTCCGACATATATATATATATATATATATATATATGTGTATATATCTATATGTATATAGGGCCGGTGGGAAGGCAAAAGTAGGCTAGACAGTGTAAGATAAGGCGTAAGTGTACAACTCGAAAAGCAGGCCCAGTTAGTGGAAACTAAGTGGGCTTGGAGTTGAAATCCACCCCGCTTCAATGTATACGGTTATTGTTTGATTTAGCATGCTGACTGATTCCGAATTGAACTGTACACCTTTCGCGTAGCTTACGGGACGCCGGCGTTGCACTGCCCGTTTGCTACATATCTATGTACTAAAACCGTGTACGATCTGTGATAGAAGAAGTGGTAGTCACGCTTAATCAAGATGATATTCATACTGATCATTTATTCCAAAATATAAGATATATATGGATGAACTTTGTACGTTCACATTGAAGCCATCTATGGATAGACTCAAGCTGACTAAATCGATCTCGTTTCTTTATCATTGACCCGTGTGCTACTCAGCGGAGCGCCCTGTACCGTGGCCTCACGAAACCGCTGATGACCGGTACCAAAGGCAATATGACTTCGCTAATCTTCGAAGAACTCACTATCGGTAAAGAAGTCACAGAGGATCTGGCAATTCTTCTCGAGAGCTTTGATCATTTGGCAGACGACGATGAAGATGGGGGTTGCACGCAAAATGGCAACGAACCGGAAGAAACGAATGGCCGTCCGCACACTCAGCGGACATCTCCGACCGAAGGACAGCAAGGCGAGACGCTTGCCCTGGACAACCCTTCAGTACACGACGGCATTAAGGTCGAGGAGACAGGCGACGATTTCGAAGGGACTTCTCCGTTGGCCGATTCGAAACTCGCTCGGACAGTGACAGCAGCACTGGCCGCGAGCAGCCTAAACGGCCATTTGAACGGCACCCTGGCGACCACATCGGGGTCGGCACCAGAGACGATCACTACAGACGACTGCCTCGGAGATAGCGTGTGTGTCGACGATAGACGATTCATTAGTGGTCAATCATCAGTGAGATCGTCATTGACGTGTCGACAGCAGGGTAGAACTAGTAGCAGTAGTAATGGTAGTAATAATAACGGCGAACAGCTCGAACGGCAACACCGAGATCAGCAACGAGCTAGCGAGCGGAAATCATCCATGCCCCGTATCGTGTTCGATGTATATACGGACTCCGACTATTCGAAGAGTTCGCCGTCACTGCCTGACTTCCGCGTGGTTAAACTGCCAAACGGAGCAAAGGGCGTCCTCAAGTTTAGGGACCTCGTTCGTCTGAGTGTAGAAGCGGATGATACGACACTTCTCGTTGCACACGTCGTCGATGGCAGGGTTCGCGCTAGACAGGTGATGCCGTTCAGCATACCTCGATATAACTGAGCATCTATGAAAGCGAAATAGCGGGAGGCAGAGAGAGAGAGAGAGATACAAAAGTTGACAATTGAATCGATCGCGTCTGAAATATATATATATATATATATATATATATGCCTAGGAATTACGTGACTAGCGACATTTCAGACACTGCGCACAGACAAACTTTAATGTGTTTAGAAACACGAGAGAGACGATTAAACGGTATTACGCGAAGATCCATTGGGGATATGTTATTTATTTTAAAATAAATAGCGGCCAGTCTATATAATAAGGAGGCGATTCGTTTACGCGTCGTTCAGGCAATGCCAACTCAGCTTGGGTGTGATTTCAGAAGAGATATTGCAGTGTGTACGTCGGTCGCTGGTTGGTGCGAGCTAGTTCATTTGAAGTGTGTTTGATTTGTTGAGTTTCTACACACTGGGGGCCCTATGGTCCCCCGTTGTAAATACACAACTAAGTGTTTGTGTGTGTGTGTATATATAAGCAAGTGTTTGTAAATAGAGAGTGTCCGAATATTGCATATATGAATGTACACCGGTAGAGCACACGGGAATACCACGAGGAAAGTAGAGATGAAGGTAATAGCAATTGCAGTCATTCGGATCATCTGTTAATTTGTCCCTATGAATGTGCGTACGAATCATGTATGTATATACATATATATATATATATAGATATATAGCGAGAGAGAGAGAGAAATATGTAAACCTGGGTGCGGGCTGAAATTCTGAAAATAAACTAATTGATCATATAATAGCCTTAGTCATTGATCGTTTGTTGCTCATGTATCTACACTTGAGAACACAAGACATCTACCCCAATCAATATCTGTAACCTAATCCATACAATGCTAACCACGTCTCTTCGTAGAGGAAACTCAGTGAGATCGAACTCAATTCCTTATTTATTGATTTAAAACCGCTGGGCAATGCATATGGACGAATGATGCTCACATTAATGACTGCCCATCTTTCCCATATGTCACTATATATTTTAGGAAGACGGGCATACTATATAACAAAAGGTAAATGCTGTAAAACGACCGCACTATACAGCGCACTCCATTTAATTTGCAAGAGTAAGAGTGTATTTAACATGTCAAAGCTCTTCCTTTATACTTCGAACGACTGTCACAATTCAGCCTCAGACCACTGTGACGTGTACCTCGTACCTCGTCAACTTAGATAGGTCTCCCTGGACGGAAACAGTTCCTGTTCTCGATGGACCACTGCGTCTTGTCTAACACGTCGTCGCGTGAACGTCGAAGGTAGACAAAGCGAAATCCCGCCGTGATAGGAGTTCACATACGATGCCATGAACGATGAACGACTTCAGACTCTCAGTTGATTTCTAGATCTCATCATCGCATAAATCATCTGTCCATAATTAGTGGTTAAGGCAGACGCTAAGGTTTCAAACGGAGTGACCACGCACGCACGCACTGGCGAGCCCTTCACTTTCGTAAGCTAGCGAGTGGATGGAACCCGCCAGTTGAGCCACTATTTATGCGACTGCTGAGATGCCAAGTCACCATAGATGATACACACAAGCCCACAATTGTGTGTATCATCTATTGGTGACTAAGGGCTGTTACCGTTCAAGAGCACAAGTCCTTCCGGACGAATGTGGAAGTCGCGATTTTCGCCCACACGCCACGGTAGGTAGTTTTCGCACCAGTCGACCCGCAAATTTCGGACGCCCTTTTCACGATCCTTGATGCTTAATACTAATCGTCCAGAGATGCCTGCAGTGAACAGATTTCAATGCGGAATTACATTCATATTCTGCGGATCTGTACCTCCGCCTCTGGCCATCTACATGTCATATCAACCGTCAATCAGTCATCTCTTTATCCTAGAGTGCAAGTCACCTATGGAATATGTGAAGGGCAAACGTTGTGCGGAGTGCGAACGTTAGATAAATAGAATAATAGTCAAAAAAGCAGATCTCACTAAGTTAACCGCCACTTGCCGCATGGATCTCTGGAATATCCACAATCGTACGCGTATCGCAGATATGAACCACAGATAATCGTAGCACATACTATCGGTGTCATCATACCTTTAGACCACGAAGCGCCAAGGCACGGCCGAAGGCCACCGGCTGTGAGATCAGCGGCGACGTGGTTTGCGCAAACGACGAGTACGTTGTGCTGTTTCGATAAACGATGAAGGGTTCGTACCGTGTCCTGTATAGTTTTGGTTCGTTCCTTGCAGCCGTCCTCGACCCGGAATGGCCAGGTGATCTGGGTGGTTTGGAATGGGTGGTTTGGGTGGTCGGGAACGACGCGCGATTTGAGGGAAGATGAGAAGAATGGAAGTTGAACGACCAGTTTTATTCGGCGTTTCATGATGTCTGGCCGAGTTTACAACGATTATATGAGTACTTCGCAAAATTGCTCGCACGGCGCCACGGGCGGGTCTAGGACCGGACTAGCTCACGCGGCCGGAAGCCACCAAGACGCGGCCTTTCGTAACCGCTGACCAACTATATGTGTTCTTAGCTAGAAG